>CM042550.1:9622105-10222105 GCA_023630585.1 Cranoglanis bouderius
TTGGTCATTAAACCATGTTTGTGTTGATTTTGTATGTTTTGGGTCATTGTCCTGCTGGAAGATCCAACCATTCAGAACATTTCCAGTTGACTGGAATTTCTTAATTATTGCCCTGATGGTGTAAATGGACATTTTCAATGCTTGTGCTATTTTCTTACAGCCACTTCCCATTTTGTGAAGCTCAACAACCTTTTGCCACACATCACAGCTATATTCCTTGGTCTTACCCATTGTTATGAATGATTAAGGGAATTTGGCCTATGTGTTACCTCATAGTTTTACCCCTGTGAAACAGGAAGTCATGGTTGAACTATTTCCTGTTCCTAGTCACCCAGGTGTACTTAAAATGTAAAATATCGGTGGGAATATACTTCAAATATATTTTTCTCATATTAATTCATAGGGGTGCCAATAATTGTTACACACCTATATTTAACAAAGATTTTTTTGATAAATCTGTTTTGTTTGCAATTGTTTGATATCCATGAGAGCAGGGAATTTTTGTGCATTTTTTTTAACAAAAGATCAAAAGGTTAAACAATAAAGAATTTTTCACAGCCTTCTTTGCTCATATTTACCAAGGGTGCCAATATTAGTGGAGGGCAGTGTAGATAACTTATTTAATTTGTGTTAAATCTGTGCAAGAATAAAAAAAAATGCAGTAGTAAACATCTTTCACTTTCAAACAAGCTTTACAGCATAGTATGCAGTGAGCTTTGTGAATATCTTCAGCCAGAGAATCTCAAGTCTCAGAATCTTAAGAAAAACATGACACTGGGTCATTTTGTGAGGTTAAGAAGATGAAATGATTCAGGCCTTTTGTATTCTGTAATATAGTGCCTGTAATCAGGCTCAACAATTCGGAAATTCACAACTAAATATTTGTCATTCGCTTCTGTAAACTGTGAGAAATGATTCTCGTCTTACAGATTGTAATGATTCGGTTCCATAGCAACTGTGAATTAAATAATAGGATCATCTACTTGAAAGAGACAGGGTGATGATCAAAAACACTTTAAAAGTGCTACATTTATACAGAGCTTAGCATTGATATTGTTTCATTAAATCAGCCCTTGGCTCTTGTGTTGCCATGGGGTACTTGGTATTTTCTTATGCATCCTCTGTAGGAGGCTGTGCTGTTACCTTGGCTAAGAGCATTTCAATGAAGCACAGATCTTTTGATTAGCTCACTCTCTTTTACATTTTCAGGGCAATTGCTTTCCTGACATATTAGGAATGTATACAGCAGGTACGGAAATTCATCACAAAACAAAAAAGAAGAAAAACAACAAGACGTGTGTAGCATTGAAATACTGTATTTTATTCACTGAAACCGTCTACAGTTTGTATGACACCAGCACTGTGTCCCTGATCTTGGCTACAGGGCGTAAGACACGCTCTCATGCCGAAAGTTCACTTGAACAAGCGGAAAGTGGAATCCTCTGAACACAGGGCGACAGTTATACTGAACAGCATTTACAGAGTTAAAGGATTGTACAAGATCACAGCTTTGAGAGAGATTTCTAAGTGGTGTTTGGAGACCAAACAGTCCATCAGAAGGCTAAGGTGCATCACTGTCTACTGAGGCGCGAGTATGTACAGAGTCAGCTGCTCTCTGATTCGATCCGAACACAGATGACAAGAGAATACAGAGAATATAAACATCCGACTTGATGGTCAAATTTTATACTCGGCCTTGTCAAAATGACATCGAGTAACCCAAATCTTAACCCTCTCCTGAGCCCCGTCCTGTCCAGTCATTTGAAATCCCGCCAATTGTCCATTTTAACATGGGGACGTGTCTTGCTTTGGTTGCAACTCTACCTGAATCCCCTCTGAGCTCTCTTCTAATCTGGACATGGACTAAGTGGTCTCGACTACAACATTAGCACGAGGTTTGCTACGGCAAACTGACAAAGCTTGGAGCTATTTGTGATTTTTTATAAGGCAAAGTCTATGCAAAAACCTTAGACCTCTCCTAATGTACACCATTCGGTTTCGTACATTCCAGTTTGAATAAAATGTAATATTATGGATTATTACTTGTAGTTGGTGTGGGTGGAATTAGATACAACTGTGATTTAAAAACAAAACAAAACAAAAACATTTAAAATCAACATTTACACGTGTTCGTCTTTTAACCGTACGTTTCAGTTTGTTTGTGTCCTCCTGCCATCGTTCTATGAAAATTAATTACTAAGACCTATTCAATTCGGTAAAGGAGCGCTACTGAAATAAAAATATTCTCTATCAACAAGGGAAACTATTTGGTCAGTATATGTAGTCATAAATGAACAATATAAAGGATGTCAATCTCTTCCTGTCAACTCCCAAAATGTGGGAGGAAAAACCTTTTAAATGCTGGACATTAACCTAACGAAAGTGAAAGCAGAAAGCTGCAAGTACATATTAAGTGCTTAAATATTAAAATCCTCACTGTTGTTTAAAAATAGTGGTATGAGCGCTAATAACAAAGCGTACTGTGTAGCAGTTATTTAACAAAAGCAGCACAAAAACAGATCTGAAATATTGTTCTGAGTGAGCCTGCAATAATAAACTGTAACTATCCTATCCATACTTTACTGCTCACATTCATCATTCCATAGGTGTACTAAACAAACAATAAAGAGAAAAAAACTAAATATAATAAAAAATAAAGTGTCCTACATATTTCAATACGTATAGTTCAAGTAAACATCGTTTATGACTGGAGGGATTTGCATAAACTAACTCAAAATATCTTCAAACAGCCTGACTATACTTCTATTTAATATGCATTCGAATTCAATTCAAACCTTCAAATAACTGAAAACGATGTGGATCTGCGATGGAAAACTTGTGCAACTAGCAATGGAAGTGTAAAAATGCACATAGTGTTCAGTCCTTTGCTTAATGAAAACAGCGACAGCTTCAAAATCAAGAGCAACATCACCAGAGGCGATCATTCCTTGTTATACAGCATCGTAATTAGCCTCCTAAAAGGAAACTTTGTCTTTGCACAACCTACTTATGAGGGCAAAACTACAGAACCACTGACAAACTAACACACTACAGCTCGAGCTGACAGAGAAAAATAAACGTACATTCAGCTCAGTACCTTCAATAAGCTAAACACGATTCACACGGCCTGAAAAAACCTGTGATGTAGCCAAGAAACGCATCACTACATTTTTTTTTAATGTTTTATAAAGCTCTAAATACTCAAACAGAAGAACTAAGTCATAAAGTGCACTATAAATACTAATTTCATCTTTACAACAATAATGTCCTGAACTGAGAATTATAAATCCAAATATATAAGATTATAAAATACACTAAAGGAGCATTGGCATTTACACTACGAGAGAAAAAAAGAAAAAAAAAAAAAAGAAAAAAAAAAAGCAGAATACTTTTTATTTTAAGAGTTTAAAAAAATAATTGGCTCGCCTGCACCAATGACGTTCATCATCCCGCAAGTCTGAAAAGCCATGTTTTGTAAATACAACTCAACTTAGCTTCAAATGATCGCTGTTAAGTACCTCATGTTTGTCATTATAAAATAATGAACTGTTTTTTTTTCATATTTTCTAAACTGCTGTAACATGCTGGTACCATTGAGAGAGAGAGAGAGAGAGAGAGAGAGAGTGTGAGAGTGTGTGTGTTTGCGCGTGCGTGCGTTTGCGTGTGTGTGAGATTTGAGTATCTCTTTGTTTTGCTATAGTAATAAAGAATTAAACTGCTAACTGCACTGAGTTGTTGATCGTGACCCGATGCACTGTGTTCCTGTATTTACATCCTGATGCATCACCATAATGAAAAAATAAAAATCTCGGAGGTCCTTAAAGAACGTTCCTCTCGATTAGGAGAAAAGCATTCGTGTCTCCTGTCAGTTCTCTCTGGAAGCCTTACTTGCCTATAAACTGGTTATATCGTTCACGTCATTTCCATACTAAAATGACCTTCAGAGAACGAACACGTCTACTGCCTACTGTATGCACAAAGAAACTGCTGTGGAAGTCGGCTCTAAACTGTAGGCGAGAAAGCACTACTCCTCTTGAGTGAAAGGCAAATCATGTTTCGAGACGTGACACGGCGGGAACGAATCGAGTGAACGTCTCGCAAGGAAATCACGCGCTCATCACGACAATGACAACTGCAACAATGTCAACAACACTGAAACGAAATTAAAGGACCACACGGATGTAAGTAATGTCTCCTTACAAACAGCTACACGAGCACCAGTCGATCTAAAGAGGACGAGTATCAATTCAATTACATTTTACACAACAGTTTTCCGTTTACAACAGTGGCAGATAATAAATTACATTAGAATATATTCACATGTTGTGAAGAATGGCTCTTGTTTTCAAGAGGGGTGAAGACACGCTGCCTATGTGACTTTGGGCGTCTCGGGACGGTAGTCCTTCCTCTCGGACGTGTTGCGCTTGATCTTAGCCGCGGCCGGCTGGGACTCCTGGTTGAGGTGTGGGCTGGACTGGGATTTCTTCAGAGCTGCATCGTTCTCTTTAGCAGTCAGAACCTCCTTCACGCCGTCCTTCAACAGCTTCACGTACGTCTCGTAACGGTTTTCCTGCAAACGGCAAAGACAGACGGCCTTTAAAAATAACATCAGCTCCAGGGGTGGAAAGTAACAATGTACTCCTCTTCATGCAGTACTTCAGTACATGATTCACTCGAATTGTACTTTTTTGGGAATATAATTAAATCATAGTACTTTAACTACTTAACATAAGTACTTTGTTTTTTTGTCTTAAATAAAACACTACATTCATTTTTTATCACCATTGCAGAGTAAAAAAAAGAAAAAAATGCATTTAAACCCATACGACTATAAGCTAATTAAAAGACAGTATGTGCAAATTTAAAAAAAATTCAATTTCCAGATGAAATGAAAATAAAGCAGTTTTTTGCTGAAAGTCTACACTTTTAGCTCCACATGCTTACTCAGCTGCAGCAATGTCTGAGACAGATGAGCATCCCTGGTTCAACTGATCACATATCTTCAGTTTAAAATGCAAGAAAACAGCTTCATAATGAACTGCCAATTACACGAGCCGAAACCCGTAGACATATCAGCATTTCTCAGCTCCGACATCCAACCTGCAGAAATGTACAAATAAGCCTGCTGACTGAGCTCGACTAGCCAGCCAGATCTTTTGATGTTTTACAGTATGAAGCTCTTAAACGTAAGATGAACTTAAGATATTAACATATGACCAAGATTCCTTTTCTACATAAAAAAAACCGAATTTCTATATTTAGAAATATAACCAGCACTGTGTGGCTCTTAATAAGGGACTGACACAGAAACAGGACAGACTTGCAGAGGTAAGATTACTGTGTACCCGCTCGTATCATTATAAAGAGATTCCCGCCTACAGCACGGCTTTGCCTGAGTGCAGCGAGATGCCGTCAGAACGTGTCTGTTATACCTGCGGAGAACACGCAGCTCTTCAACACTGTCTTACATAAAAAGGTTACTGTATTTCAAATCCTGAAGTCATGCACCACACACACACACACACACACACACACACACACACTCTCACATCCTGAAAGAAACACTTCAGCATGCGCAGTAACGTCACTTCTGCTTTTAAAATAAATACACACATCTTTCAAGACCTCACGCAAGGTAATGTCGCATTAGGCATTTGATTAAAGGCTGAGCTTAAATCACTCAAGTGTAGCACACACAGACCGACCTACTGATCTGCAACACGCCTAAAGGAGTTTCCTAGAGAATCGATTACTTCCCCAAAACACACAGAAGATATGAAGATAGTTTCTTTGTAGACTCGATCCATTTTGAGGAACTAAAACAGAAGTGATGTGAACTGCATGATGGTGCAGTAACACTGTGGACATGGAGAACGTCAAGAATGGGCAGAAGTTTGTGTTGTGTAAATATGATTACACATTATTAATCTTCAGGAATACTTGGTGGAATACATGAATGCACCATGGATGACTCATTCACACCTGAGGGCAATTTAGAGTAGTCAGTCCACCTTCAGCATGTTTTTGGGATGCAGGAGCAAACTGTACAACAGAGGAAACCCACATGGACATGAGAACAGAAAGCATTATTTTACACATCAAGTTTTTTTTGTGCTGCTTTTGAGAACTGCATGTCATTACAAACATGTACAACATTCTCTCAATGACTCATCAAACTGTCAAGAAAATTCTACTTTACTTATGTCACCACAGACATAAAATAGGACAAGCCTGTTAACTAAACCTAGGCTTTCAAAGAAGGTTACACATTCATCACTGGACCAATTGGTATAACACTACCACTTTAATGATTCCTCCACAACCTCCCCCCCCCCAAAAAAAAAAAAAAAAAAAAAAACCTGCAATGGAGCAGGAACTAAACGTGTTTCTGGAACTTCGATCTAAAGGTCTAGGAACTAATACGAATCAAGAGGTTTCAATCTGAGAATGTCTCCAGCAGCAGAAACATGGCCCATGACAGAACACAGTCCGTGTGTCTCACATGAATTAGAAAGCTAGCTCGGGAGATGTTGGAGCTGTAGCTGTCTTTGATGTGGAGCGTGTTCAGAGGGAGGGGGCAAAGAGACACAAAGCCCCGATTGATTAGTGGCATCTGACGGTAATGCAGTACATGGGCTTTGTTCCAAAGAGTTTCACGCCACTGCTGTGAAGATCTGAGGGAGGTGTGCTTAGCGTTTGAAGCACACTGCAGGAGATCACTCCACTCCATCCTGCACCCAGTCGAGAGCTCTGAAGTGCAGCGCTGCAAACAGGACGGGTGAAAGGAGCAGACACCATTACTGTGGCCATTTGCACAGAGCTGGAGTAGAACATTATCGCAAAATGATCTCATGCATGATGTGCAAAGAAACTAGCATCCTGCTTTTTTATATATATATATATTTTTTTAGAACAATGGACTTATGATTTATTGCCACATCACAGTGTACACAAAAGATAAAAACGTATAAAAGGCGAGTGAAATTCTTAAGTTGCCAAGCTCCAAAATCAAAGTCAGTGAGTTAATAGAGTTCCCGTTACCACCCCAGAGTTGATTATTTAGGTATAACAGCACATCCTGGAGTGATCTATTCCTCTTATACTTCACCAGACTCTTTTCTTTCCCCCTAACTTGAAGTTAATGTATGGAACTCAATCAGTGTCAAAAGTATTGAGACTAAATAAAACACAACTTGGAAAAACAAACAAGCAAAAAAAACACTGACACTCAAGACTCCTTCCATAAATGTTAAATAAAGGTCTCCTTGCAGAAAACTTCACCATATCAACAATGGTATGTTTTTCTTTGTTAAATAACGTGGTTGTTTATACATTTGTTATTAGCTTTCGATTGTGTAGTGTAATCCATCATAGAAGCCTTTCGAATTAGCCATAACTATAGAAAGATAATGTATTATTAGTTATACATAGTATAAAGTTAAACATATCATTTGAATTCCAGAAGGCACTACTGTCAGAGCCATGCTGTTGTAGAAACTTAATCAACACCTTCTGACCAGTTAGATTTGAGACTTCTACAGTTCTGTGGTGTAAATAAGAATAAGCAGAGATTCAGGGAATATAAAATACAAAGATACAATAAAATACAGAGGTATGTTGTGTGCATTGAAAGAATGTAATGAATAGTATATAGAACTGTATATAGATCTGTACAGTATGGTGCACGAGTTCTGGTAATAGCAACAAGTAGTGTTTATATGACTATATGATTAATATAAATATGTTCGTAGCAGTATATGTAGACAGTTAGGTGGGTAAGTAAAGTGTTGAGTGCAGTAGGTGATCATGTGCAATGTACAGGTAATATGTGGCAAGTGCAGTGTGCTGTTATTCAGCAGTCTTATGGCCTGTGGGAAACTATTACTGAGTCATGCGTGTCCCAATACTGAAGAACGGAGCAGTGTAAACAGGCTGTAGATCAAGTAGCTGGGGTATTTGTTAATCTAATAATAATAATAATTACACATCCTACTGTTTACACATCTGACTGAAATTCAGAACCATACTGGAATACAATTTATTTAATTTCCCTAAAAGCTATTGGCCATTTATGTGGTGCTGCAAAACATTAGTCAAGATTTAACCATCTAGCTTTACTTCACCTGCAAAGAAAAGGCTTTATATTATGATAATGTCCCAGTGTGCCACAATGTCCAGTTCAAGTGGTGAATTCTAATGTGTGTGTTAGTCTAAATCTCCTGGCTGCTTGGAGGCGTCGTGGCTCTACTGCAAATCATCTCATTACTACAGCAAGCACACCTGCCACCCACTATTTGAAAAAGTTCATCATTCCCTGTCAAGCTGCCCTCAATGTGACACGGTTAAGCAAATGATTGATGTTTCATATCGCAGCTTCATATTTGTTTCTTTGACAAATTATCCGTTGTGGCTAGGAAAATAAAGCACTGGAGCCTTTTAGCATCTTACTTATGCCTTCAATTAAATTTTATTTGTAGAGCGCTTTTAATAATCGGCATTGTCATGAGGCAGCTTTATAGAAATCTGGATGTAGATTTAGAGGTAGGTCCCTGAGTCAGTCTCTGAGCCGACATGAGTACAAAACCTTGAGAGGAACCAGAATCAAAAGGAAACCCATCCAAACCATATAGTGGGATTACTGCTGCATTTGACGTACCTCAGATGTGGACATTTGAACATATTTATCTCTAAAAAAAAAAGACCTGGTCCTCCTCCTCGGCACTTCTAACCGGAGGCATTTGTGCTCTTCTTCAGCACTCCTGTACTCGTTATCTCTGAGATGCATGGTGTCACGTCTGCACTGCTGGCAGATGTAATCTTTGCATGAACTCCCCAAATACTGACTGGGTTTCAGCACGCTTGTGTCTACACCAACACAGCTGTGGAGAGCCTGAGGCACGTTGCAGCATAAGATGATTGTTTTTCATGGGAGCTCATAGTTGGCCAGTAACCTTCAACGACCCTTTATTTGCTACATCAATTGTGAATTAAGTTTCCGGGGCTGCTGGGTTGCTTTTAAATGCGTCACAGAATACTTTATCAAAGTCACTGAAGGTAACAGGGAGTAACAGGGAATGCAGGGTGTATAGATGTAAGAATAAATGGCTGCAAAGCCCTCTGGACACTGAAGGGTGTGTGTGTGTGTGTGTGTGTGTTCGGGGTAAAGGATCAGTTATGATTCTGACTGGGAAAAAACCCAGCTTGAACGACTGCACATTAATCTTTATAATTAACATGATCTTCAATGGCAACCATGATTTATTTGAAAATGAAATTCTGAGTTTAAACATCTTTCATCATCATGTTGGTCCATTTTTTGCTATGGATAACCACTTCCTACATTACCCACCTGCTAACAGAGGCACCAGTGAGATTTGGCCTTTGCTTCATCTATACCTAAAGAGAGTGATGCAGCATCACTTTAATCCTTTAGTCTGCCCGGCTCACTCACCTCCTCATCTGTACACTCTGCTCAAACAGATCATCTTCCAAAGGTTCAGCTTTGAAGCTAATATCCCCATCAAGCTCGGCATTTCATAGATCACCAATTGAGCCGATTCTTTGCCGTAACTCAGTTTAACTGTATCGTATAGCTGCACTGCATTCTGGACCTTTGAGTCAAATATTTCTTTTCTTTACTACTTCTACACTGGATTTTTCATTAATATGACATTGAACGATGCTGGAAAATGGTGAGAAAAGAAGCTAAACGCGAACCCTGAACATTAGCATTATATCTGAGATCAGACAACAAATAGCTTCTTGTGGGAATAACAAATACAGCACCACCCAACAATTCAGCACCTGAATAAAAAAAATATTGCAATATAAAGCCAAGTTGCTCTAAAACTATGTGCAGGATACATGCAATACAAGACTGTGTGGGAGGGTTTAGTAACATCTCTCTTGAACAACAACGGCTCCCTCAAGCATGGTCTCGTATCATTTGTAAGAAGCCTTGGAGCAAAGTAATTAGAGAGTAGAACAAACCTTCAACAAATATTCACAAAGGGATTAGACATGAAATTTAAATACATGGAAACAGTTACTAGGATTTTGCACTGAGAAAAGACTTCAGCGTGTTCAAAAGTGTTCAGCGAAAGCCTCTGCTGATTCTGAGGGATAAATAGTTATGAAAGAAATGATGTATCGTGTGTTCCCCTTCACTGAATTAATTCTGATCTTTTGCTAATTAGTACAAAAATACTATATACGATAATGATTATGCAGAGATGATGCTGAGCCATCGAACAAGTAATTCCATCTACTTAAAACAAAGTGTAGATTAATTAAAATAAATAAATAATTTTTTTTTTTTTTAAATGCACTAGTAGTGTAGTGGCTCAGAATTCCCTTCTTCCCAGTCACTCATTCAAGTCCGGTGAATAAAAGAGCCAGTGTTCAGCAGAGCATCTGTCAGCACGTGTAAACAAGCCTATTTCTGTCAAATCGAGGCAAGCACTGTTCTAGCACTCTCCGGGAAAATGTGTCAAAGACAATGACTGCAAGCACGTACTGAAGTGACAGAGTAAATATGAAAACAAGGGCTTTACTGATGAAATAAAGTGTAATGCAACAAGTACTTGCAATGTAAGCGCCGATTTCTTTACCTCAAATTCTAGGTAGTGCTCTTTGAGGCGGTATTCATCAACCTCCTTGGCTTTGACCTTCCTGTCTGGAGGGTAGGACCTGTGCTCGGCTAATTCTGTGGAGATGTGCTTCAGCTTGGCCTCATGCGACTTCAGCTGCTCCTCCTGTGATACAACGAAAAGATGAGTGAAACTAAAAGCTTAAAAGCCTTTACTTAGAAATATATATCCACATCCAGTAGTTTAACATTAAGCAGAAAAATCATTGTAATGATTCTCATAGTTAGATACAGTAGTTCCATTAGAATTAGCCTACGACAAACTTTACTTCAACACTGTGTCTGAAATCGCTCCCTCACGTAGGCCAAGGAGTATTTCAGTCGTACCTCACTGAGTACTTGGGGGGGAAAAATACTGTAGCAGAGTCGATAAATGCATGGAAAAAATTGGATGTGGCTCAGCTACTCGTTTTCTTTAAACATGAACCACCACCATGTTTGTTGCAGATTCTCTACTGTAGCATTAATGTAAATGATTTAGCTAAAGGCAGCTCATTGGACCAGAGAGTAGCTACAGGGCTAGAGACATTAGATCAGAAAGGGGAGAGTTTCATAGATTTTTCATTTTATTTACCCACTCTGGTCTGACTAATGAATTGATTATATGGATTTTCTCCCGTCAATTCATAATCACCCAGCAGCCAGCTCTGCCCCATCACACGACAACTACTAACTGGGGAGGATTAAGTCTAACCAGTGCTTCATCCAAGATACGTAAAGCCATCCAAATGCGTCTTTTTCAACTGCTGCTCATGCTCATCACAGAACAGCATAACAAACTCAGAGGACAAGTGCTATCTGCCCTCTCACAGATTCACACAATTGGCTAGTGTCAATCACAGGCGAGAAAGACTATACCATCTCTCCCACAGAAACAGCACGACCAATTTTGGCTCTCAACCATGGATGGCTGCGGAATCATCGAGATTCAAACTCCCAGGCGCCAAAAAATGGAATTTCCGCCTGTTTTGGGGGTGTCCGAGTTCACCATTTATTTATTTGTGAGGTCACATTCCACAGTAGTGGTTAATGGCTCATATAAGAGTAGACACTCAGGGCTTTAATGATTTGCAGTTTTTCCATAAGTATTACTTTTTTACCTAGCCTACTAGGTTCAAATGTTATAATTTTATTGTGGCAGTCGTATACGGTGTTTTACTATCAAAAAAAGCTTTAGTTCTGCTGTCCGTTTGATCTCTGTACCAGTGTTATTGTTGAGAGGTGTGAATTGTTTGCCCAGCAGGGGGCTCACACCCCTCACCTTTCCCATTGCCCTGCTCAGCTAAACACAGAGTCACGATACTCTACACACAGAAAGCCAACAGAGTCCTCACTAATCTTATAACAGTCTTGTGCTGATAAAATAATTCATTTGTTTATACTTATTGAAAATGTGCGATAGGTTGATTTCCATTCCGCCGGCATAACGGAATGCCAGTGTACTTTGAGACGGGGTTAAAAGTGATTATCTGTATTAAATATATCACTGAGAATTTAGACAGTACTAACAGTGGAATTCAGACATGCCACACGCTTTTCTACATCCACTAGTTTTGTTACCAAGTGTAAAAGAGGCATGATGCTGTTAGTAATCCTTAATCTATAGACGTGCTTGCATTTGTGGTTCTGATCTCACCTGTGACATCCTGGTGGTGGTGGCTGGCAGCAGCGGGCGGCTGAATTTTTTCTGCGAGCCAATGGCAGCGGGGAAGGAGGGTGCGGAAAACATGGCAGCCACTGAGTTGATGACTCTGATCCAGGCCTCCATCTCCTCAGGGCTCCTGTGGAGGAAAAGGATGACAGTGAGCACTTGCTATATGGTGAAAAAGCCTGCCTTGACCATTATGTGGATTAAAATTTGTCTGCTTGAGAATCACAGAGTGATAATGGTCTAAGATACATTTTTTTTTTTTTTTTTTGCTGCAAAGTAGCGTATAACGTTTTAATGCATTCCATATAGTGACTCTGTCAGCAGTGCACTACAATAGGAAATATTGACACTGTGGGAAAAGTGCAGGAATGTTCTCACTATGTGCCTATTAAGGTGCTGCAGTACTTTACTACTGTCACAGAGTGAACTTCTCTAATTAACACATTTAAAAATGGTCCCTGAGGAGAGCTCCAGTCTATTTTTATTGATTAGGCTCTATTAAGTTTGCCATGAATACTAAGGCAAGTAGGTGAAAGGGGGAAAAACGCAACAGCTAGGACAGACTAAGAGGGAAGAAAAATGTGTTTTCACTATGAACCCAAGCATGAAATTAGATTTTGGTTCCAGGGGAGGTCTCTATTCTCTCCCCTGTCTCCAGTGTGGTCTTGTGAGTGATGGCATTTCAGTCTTCGATAAACTGTGCATTTCCTGGACAGTCAGTGACTCTTACTGGGCTTGGAAGAGGAAGACTCTCCAGTCGGCTGTCTTCAGTTTCAGCACGTTGGGCTTCTTCTCATAGTCTACAGCCTTTATGGCCAGGGCATGATGCACACTGATGGCGTTCTTCAGGTCCTCCTCAGACAGGGCCTTCTCAGGTTTGTACTCATCCTGCAGGATAACAGGACAGCACTTAATGTAGCTAAGAAATATATTTATTACATTTATGGCAATTTTGATTCCCATGACTATTTATGATTTGTCTAAGTGGCACAACCCAAGCTGAGGGCTTTTTGTCTTCCAGATGATATGAAAGCCTGAGCATGCTACATCAAAAAAAAAGAGTCTGCTTTTTCTACAACAAACAACAGAGACATGACAGAATTTATTACTGCCTTAAACATTGGGTGCACACCCAAAAATTAATGTTTGTAGTCAAAGTCAGCAAGATTCAGGTGTCTTTGTATTACTCATGACTAGGCCCAAGTGATATACTGGAAATATCGTTCAGAGGTATTTAGAGGTATTGTGAGAAACCATCCTTATATTTAAAAGCAGAAAAGGTTGACGGTTTTTTAATTCAGTGAAGAATATTCAGAATGACCGATAACTTTATAGCCTGTGTTTCGGACTTAACACGAGTGTTTTATTCCTTTATACCAGAGCAATTTGCCAACAACAACCATTATTTATTTGTTAATGACATTATACTTTTTAATCATTTATAATTACATTCATGTTATAGCAGTTATAAACAGTTGTTCTCCAATCAGATTCTCTTTCTTCTCTCTCTTGAAGTTAATAAGCACAACTTAGGGACCACTACACAGCACCGATACTGAAGACTCCTTCCACAAATGTTAAATAAACATCTCCTTATAGAAAGTTTCACCATATCAACACTTACAATTTTTTTTATTTGTTAACTAACAGCACATTTTAAATCTGTTATTAGACTTAGATTATGTGACCACCATACCCTGTGAATGAGTTGGTACCATAGAAAATGTTAATATATTATAACAAGTCACTACTGTCAGAACAGAACTTTCTGACCAATTAGACTGAAGAATTCAACTGTATAAACAATGCGTTTTTGCATAATTTGTGCATTTTTGTATTAAATGAGGGGAATACCATATACATCAACAAGGTTAGTATGAAAACATCCACTCATATTCACGCATTATGCCTTTAAAATTAATTATATATCCAGTATCCAGAATTTGTGGCTATAAATACAGTTCTTGGTCACTGGATGAGTCACTGGATGAGAATTTATAGAAACCTTCCAAAATTCACACCACACACACACAATAATATAATAAATGATCATGCTAAACATAAGTAATAATGTGTTACTGCTCAACAACATATTTAGACTCTAAAAATACAGTTAGAGTCAGCGTGAAAAAACTTCATTGCGTGTATGATAGAACATTCCAGACCAGACTGAGGTAAATAACCGAGTGGGAGGTGTTGTCCGAGCTTGTGGCTATACTGAGAAATGTAAACTAGGTCAGCGAGGTGCATGAGAAGCTGGGTTATAAATTCTGGCCACGGTGACACGTGTGGCGAATGGTAAACAGTATCGACTCGCCTTCGGGCTGTCAGATGTGATGTCAAGGTTATCACTTTTCATATTCCAGGGCCGCTACTCCTCACATAAAACGTTCAGCTGTTCTCAGATGCTTGCAGCTTTGATGGGCTTAACGGGCTACATTTTTACTGCAGATTTATGGCTCCAGTGTCTCAGAGAAGACTCCAAGTAACATTTAGAGAAACAGCATGGAGCGGGAAAGTGAATTTAATCAATGAAACATTTAAGATGGAATGTAACATTCATGAACATTTTTATAGGAAAACAAATACACTAAGAAATAGATCTGAAAATCCAACTTTACACCCACTCTGTACTGATGTAGTGCTTGCCATGGTTAATAATAAATAGATTAAATTGAGATAGTTAGTTATTTAATTAAAATTAAATGAATGAATTTAAATATAAATATAGATAAAGATAGGTAGATAGAGATAGATATATGGATATGAATACTCATTCATCTTTAGATTTCAAGTCATCTATATGCTGATTTTTTAATTACTTACATTACATTTACATTAATTACATTATACTGTCAAGTGAACTAGTTGATAAGTGATGGTCATTTTAGATGGTAGATGGTATGGACATTTTAGAGATAAGAACTATGACAAAAATAATGTTTATTTTGACCAGTGTTTAAATCCACACCAATCTTTTTCAACATTTACAGCAATCACAGTATGACGGAACCTTTGGAGGTCTTTAAAATATATTTGCTACGGTTTACATCATCTATAAGTAAGCCTGTTAGAAAGAGGAAAACCGTGAAACAAGCCCATCATAATGACAGCTATAAAGACATTCACATATTCCACAGCATCTTGATTATAGTTTAATGTAAATAAATTCAGAATAACACAACGTGATCATATCACAAACATCTGGGTTTGCAGAAGAAGAAACAGCTTGTGCTGTGTTCATTTGCAAATACTCAGATACAACAGTATTATCATAGATGAGACATTTTATTACGACTCTTCCCTCAGAAACTGAGTGTAAATACAGCTTAAGTAATGTTCTGACAAAGTGCTTGAATCAGAAGTGGTGGGGACAAAACCGAGCAGATCAACAAATGCTGTGACATGTCCCCAACATCCCCAGTGCATGTTACGCTTCTCATTTATAGTCAATAACAGCTTCAACTACAAGTATGCAACAATAAGCCTGTATTAGTGCAACTGACTAACTAAGATCCCTGAATAATGACAAGAGACAAGACTAAGTGACTCTGCCATCCTGGCAATACACTGATCAGCCATAACATTAAAACCACTGACAGGTGAAGTGAATAAAATTGATTATGGCACCTGCCAAGGTGTGGGATATATTAGGCAGCAAGTGAAAAGCCAGTTCTTGAAGTTGATGTGTTGGAAGCAGGAAAAAAGGGCAAGCGTTAGAATCTGAGTGACTATGACAAGGGCCAAACTGTGACGGCTAGACGACTGGGTCAGAGCGTCTCCAAAACAGGAGGTCTTGTGGGATATTCTCAGTATGCAGTGGTTAGTACCTACCAAAAGGGGTCCAAAGAAAGACAACAGGTGAACCAGCGACAGGGTCATGAGCACCCAAGGCTCATCGATGCGCATGGGGCCGTCTGGTCCGATCCCACAGAAGCGGTAATGTAGCACAAATTATTGAGAAAGTTAATACTGGTTATGATAGAAAGGTGTCAGAACACACGGTGCATCGCAGCTTGCTGCTGTTTTGGTGGCACAAGGGTTACTTACACAATATCAGACAGGTGGTTTTAATTTTATGGCTGATCAGTGTATAGCCTACTAAACACATATTAGCTATTGCCATGATGCTAATGCTTGCCATCTTCTCATTCATATAGTTATTTTTAATTGTCTCTAGCTTTTATTTCACATCATAATATATTTGACAGCAAAGACAAAAAAACAAAAACAAAAAAAAAAAACCAGCTTCCTTATTCAGTCCACATTTTCTATCCCAGATTTTTGGCGGCTTAAAGGCAAGTGATCTTCACGTAACCTGTATCGACTTACACGGGTGCTTAACCCATTTCTGAATACACTTAACTTTCCCCACGTAATACTGACGCAAGTCGCCGACTCTAAATACAGCCCACACTGGCTGAGAGAGTAAGCGAATCCGTCATGTTCTGATAAGTGCGAGTCAAGACTGTTGAGACCCTTCGTCTCCACACTAAGTCAAAGGTCCATTTCAAATTCAATTCTACACTTCACTGTGTACTGCTGATGAGCCACAAAGATTAATTCGACATGACTGCCACTCATCAGTTAATATATCAGGCACACTGTTGGATGACTGGTGATGCCATGAAAAGCTCTGGCTCCAGCTGAAATTTCCAGTCCGGAAATGTAAACAAACATCCTTCTTGTTTCCTAGCAATGCGCTCATGCCTGTGCCTCACATAAAACACTGCGGCTCCCCAGCTACGCCTATGTGAAGTTCCTCTGTAAAGATTTTGTCCTAATGTCTGGAAGGTTGTGAGTTTAAATTCCAGGACTTTCTCAGAGCCACTGTTGGGCTTTTATTAAGCGCATACAAAGCGTTTTAGATATGAATAAATGCATTTTGTTTTGATTCATTCGTCTTGTAGTACTTCTACACAGTTTATTCTGAGCTTTGTATTAATAAACTATTATATCTGCAGGCAAGGTAATAACTAGTCATCACTTTTTTTCATACAAATGTCCATCAGCAGCTTCCATCAGAAAACTGACAACATAGATTGCTTGGAAACAGGCAGCATTTTTTGTGCTATTCTGGCTGACTAAAAGCTGTCAGTACTCTCAGCTAATCTCTCTCTAATAGATGGCACTAAAAAACCCAAAAAACAAACAAACAAAAAAAAACCACAACGATGTACATTTATTGTATATAATTATCTTTTCAAGTCATAATTATCCAATTGACTTCCTATACTGCGCCCCACTCCCCCCAAGCATGAGAAATGTAAAGGAGCATACGCTAATCTGGCTTTGCAAAGCCTTCACACGCTTCCAGTAATGTATATACAGCCTGCGACTGACACATCCTTGCAAAGGACATACTGTTCTCCACATACAGTCGAGTGTAAAAATATGAATCCCCCATGGATTCTGGATGGAAGAAAAAGAGAATATTTGCCAAGACCTTTTTGGTCTCCAGAGCAAGAATAAGATTTAAAAAAAAAAAAAAAAAAAAAAAAAAAAAAAAAAAAAAATTGTGATAGGACTAGGGATGAGCTCAGTCTACAGACGGATCTATGAAACATCAAGAGCTGTAACCTGGACCATCCAAATCATATCCAAAGTGTAATTAATAAAAATTGCAATCATTGGCAAACTGCTGTAGTATAAGAGGAATAAATCGCTTCGGGACTGATAAATAATCAACTTTACGGTACTAACAGTCCTCTACTTCATGTTAGGTTGCATCCCACCACTCTGTTGTTAATTATTTTCCTATAACGGCACACCCTGAGTGTTTTATTCCTTACTTAACAGCCATAGCCGACATACTGTTTGGAATTATTTCATAAGAAGCTTAATGAAAATCACCGGTTGTTGAGTCTATAGATGATTTTTTGGACCGTTTGGTGAGTGTCTACAATGGATTATCCAAAAATGGTGGGAGAAAAGCTGCATAAATGTTAAAGACAGTTATAAAGGCAAATGGTGTACATGCTCATTAATAGGGAATAATATTCCATTCCTTCATACGTTGCCATAGAAACCGTTTCCGATGTTCAGAATATACAAAAACACTCTTTCCTTCCATCAACAGAGTTCAATTTACGACTAATGGGTTAGTATTTTCATTGTTCTTAGTTTTTTTTTTTTTTTTTTTTTTTTTAAACAGGAACATGGAAATGACTGTGTAAAAAACATTTACAATAAATAGGAAGTGCCTTGTTGTTAATAGGTAAATTATCTCTAATGGAAAGCAAACTTGAATGTAAATTACCCTGAAAGCACCTATAATTCAAAATAAAACATGAGAAATGTAACGCATGTTCCTCGTTGCTCTGCATACGAATTAATGAAGTGCAAAGTGTCGCAAAGGCACATATTTAACTGCGGTTATACAGCTGCAAATCGTGACTGATGATCACCACAACGTACCATGACCACAATTGAGAATTTTAATGTTGGCTGCTTTAATCGGTTACAGAGGTTAACAGGATATAAATAAAAAATTGCAATAACTTATATGACTTTAAATGATGTGAATAATCACATCATTTAAATGTCGTGTTTAGCCACAGTGAGAACAGGAAAGTGAGTGGGGAAAGGTACCTTCTGTAAATAGAGGATCATGCCTTTGAGAACAGCATAAAATGTCTTCCAGCCTCTCTTTCCTCTAGGGGCTACAAAAGATGAACAAGAGGCATGTATTAACCTTGTGAACATAAAAAAGGAAAGAATTCAGCTTGTATGTGCTGAATAAAATAGTCAACTCTGCAATACATAAATAACAGGTAATGTATTCAAACATTTCATGTTTTCTGCTTAAATATGTCCTTATAGTATTTGCATCACTACCACAAGTTTATCCATAAGCAAGAGATTTAGGAGGTTTTCTTTTTGATTAGCTGCGCCGTATGACCAGATGATCCGAATGCAGGAACAGCACACATAAGCCCTGCTGTTTTTATCTCGACTATAATAGAGTAGTCGGTCCCGTGGGTGGACTTGACCTTGCTGGCACACAGTATTCTGGAGATGGCGTGAAACTGCTGCACTCAGGCTGGCACCACAAACTAATCTTACTTCCATCAGATTTGGAAATTTATTAGCTGTTGATCAGAGATCGGTTTCTAGCCTTGTCTTTATAAATCTTTT
The DNA here is from genome assembly GCA_023630585.1 of Cranoglanis bouderius. Classification (NCBI taxonomy): domain Eukaryota; kingdom Metazoa; phylum Chordata; class Actinopteri; order Siluriformes; family Cranoglanididae; genus Cranoglanis; species Cranoglanis bouderius. The sequence continues at coordinate 9,641,542 of CM042550.1, forward strand.
ACGCCTGCATCACTTTAGAGACTCGCAATAGGAGAAGAGACGCCTACTTTTGTTCTACGCCGCCATTACGCTCTGACAGGTTAAAGCATATGGGCCACCTGTTAGCATATTGTCAAAATGATATTATTATACTATGAGATTCTGTTTAATTTTAGACCATATCAAGATGAAGCCATGCTATCAGATTGCGGTGAGGGGGGGGGGGGGTGTTACTTTGTTTGTGTAACTAAATGCCAGCGTGACATTCTTCAGTGGTGGGCTTTAATCCTCTGCTATTTCAGCAGATGTAAGCACAATACTAACCAGTCCAAATCCTTTTCTTTCCTTTGTTGTTGGCCAAAACTCATTATACAGGGGACGGACGTGATCATGAAATACAAACGCACTAATGGCGAATGCTATGCATTCATGCCAGGTTATTAGCATTGCTGTATTCAACCTGCTCTTCCTCCTGCCAGCTTGTACTATTCATAATTATTTTAATAACCTTTTCCACCTTGCATTCGCTCCTTTATCTAGTGGATTACATCACCCATTACCTCGATTTTTTTTTTTTTTAGGGGAAAAAAACATTTAATTATGTTAATGTGAGATAAGGAATCTGTTTGTGATTCTTAAAAAGAAAAAACATTCAGAACAAAAAAATGTCAATTTTAAGGAACCTTTTCTTTAAAAACCTATGTAAAATTTAAAATGACTATACACTAGTCAAGGAATCTAAACGAGAAAACGGAAGCAAATGTCAAACGCAGTGCTCACACAGTTCATTCATTAACATTACACTGTTTGGTGAAGTCACGAATCTGATTGGTCCGAAGGTGCCAATTCATTTTCTATAACGGCAGTTCATAGTAGTTCTGGCTGTTCGGCAAATCACAGGTTTAAATTAACATGCTCATTCTGATGCGTTATCCTTTCTATAGTAACCGCTAACTCACAGGGACTTGCATGGTGACTAATAATGAAATTTTTAAAATGCATTGTTATTTAGTAAAGGAAAACGTAGAATCGCTGACATGGTGAAGTTTACTGAACATTTATGGAAGGAGTCTCCAGTGTCAGCGCTTTGTAACAGTCAGTCAGGACTTGGCACTTTCAGAGTGCTTAGTAACATAAGCTGTGTAGTTTTTTTTTTTTTTGTCTTGTTCGAGAACAAAAAAAGTCTTGCGAGAAAGAAAAAAAAGAGAGGTTGGTCAGAGGATGTTTTTATAGCTTCTATTGTGTAAATGACTTGTTTCGGGGAAGTTCCACACCTATAAACATAACTATAAAGGGATAAAATGTGTTGTTCTTTAATTGATACAACATGTAATTGCCGTGGTATAAGTGGAATAAACCACTTCAGGAGATGTTATAGGAAAATAATTAATGTCGGGTCGCATCACATCACCCAGTCAATGATGATTTTCCTATATCTGTACCCCTCCTGTAAAGATTTACTCCTCATTTATTATTCTTACTTTTCTTGCCATCCATGTCGGCGTGGATTTTACGAGCCAGAAAGCCTGCTTTGTAAACAGCAGCGTTGGGGTCGTGGGCGATATCCAGGAAAGGGTTGCTGCTGCTGCTGATCCTGCTGATGCTCTTCGTGTGGGCATTGTCGTTCTTGGTGTCTGCAAGCTCAGACAGTGATTTCTTCAACTCGTCCCCGTCACTGAGGGCAAAAGAAGAAACGCTACAGTTACTTTTCGATTCGCACCAAATTTACTTTATCCTACTGCGCTAATGATATTTCTGAAGCAAAGACACGGTCCACTTGGTTTTTGCTAATTTGGTAACCCGCTGTGTAGCACAAAAATGATTTTTTAAACCGTATATTTGAGTCTTTTTTTTTTATTTTTTTTATAAAGTCCATACAAATTTGATGCTCTGCACTGCAGTAGTGAAGTAAAGGTTCCGACTTTTTTTTCCTCTTTCTTTTTCCTCTTCACACATGACTGAGCAACAAGCTTTAGTATCTCTTTTAATTATAGCTCACTGGTGGTCAGATAGTGTATGCTTAATATAACTACGTTTATTATTTTCCTAAACAACTGTGATGATCCTTCCTGCATAGGGAACTTAAATACTCAGCTTACTATCCTACCCTATAAAAAAAAACAAAAAAAAAAAAAAAACACTGCTTATGCAATAAACTATTTTTGTAATCATCACAGTGTAGCACTGTAGGAGAAGTGGATGAAGAAGACTGTCTGCTCTCCATTACAATATACTGAAGGATAACGACAATGTGTAAGTTTTGATATCGGAGATAAGGAAACTAAAATGACGGACTGCAATAAGCTGCTAAATGCAAAACAAATAGACAGATAAATGAAATGTTAATAATAAAAAAAAAATTTCCACACAAAGTAAAGGATCTAGTGGAATTCCATTAATACGTATCTAAAAGCTGGTGAAAGACAATGTGGGCTGATGTGTAGGAGGGTATCTACGTTGTTTTTCAAAAGAACACATAACAGCACAGCCATTTAGCTCTCGCCACCTCTCCAGCATCATCACAATCAATACAGGCATCTCCACACATCCACACATACCTATGTGCAATAAGCTACTACTTCAACAGCAAATGCTCTCTGAGAGGGACAAAGTTCTCGTCACTGCTGCTCTCACACCCACTATGCGAGTGTGTTATTATGGATACAGGTACAAGCCGATGCATCAGCATTTTTAGGAGCTCTCTGTGTGCTTTTTCCCCCCTGTACAAGTAAAACTTTAGTCATTTTGTTGCAGGTAACTGAACACACAATTATCTCTGATGATAATGATCCACCCAGCCATGCGTTTTGAAACCCAGCTGCTCTTCATTGCAGGGCACAAACCCAAACATTCTCTTTAGGATAGATGACATTAATGCATGAGAGCTGTATTACAAGCCTCGTTCATACTCCTCTGTTCCAATGTCCGCACTACCACCTTGTCCAAAATGCCCTGTATGTACAGTCCCCTCCGAAACCATTGGAATGGCAAGGCCCGTTTTCTTTGTTTGTTTGTTTTTGTAGAACGAAGACATTTGGATTTGAGATCAAAAGATGAACATGAGAAGAGAGTTTAGAATTAACTCCAGCTTTTACTTCCTGGTATTTATATGTAGATGTGTTAAATGACATAGAACATAGCACATTTTGTATCAGACCACCCAATTTGTAGGCGAGCAAAAAAGATTGAGCCACAAAAGTTCTGGAACAAAGATTAACCTCTACCAAAGTAACGGAGTGTGGAAAAAGAAAGGATCTGCTCATGATCCAAAACATACAAGCTCTTCTTTGAAACATGGTGGAGGTAGTGTCATGGCTTGAGCAGGCTCACTAATCTTTAATGGTGATGGAACTCATGATGGTAGCAGCAGAACGAATGCAGAAGTCTACAATTTAGAGAGAAACTAAATAGAGGACCACTGCAGGTACTGATACTGGTACACCATTTGACACGGGCTAAATGATCCTAGGAGAAAATGGGGATGTTGGAAATGTGTCTTCAGCTCACGAGAGGACTGAAACAAGCAAATAAATATGATTACATAGATTTTGGGAATGGATGTAGGGGTATACATTTTTTATTGAAATAAATCCAATACAAGAGAGAATTTTTAAATGCATGTGATTTGGAGTGGCCAACCCCCCCACAAAAAGTACTTTTAGGTATAATGACATTCACATAGCTGTGAAACATGCTGACATAAGATCTCAAAATAGTTACATAAGCAGTGACTGCAGTTAGTCTCTGAAGACGTGCTGTGACTGAGAGTTCTGCCAATGCGATGTGACCACACAGGCTGGTTCAGTCATAACTCATCGTCTCAAGCATCCGTGTGCATTTCTACTGCTGCACAAATTGAGTAACTTTTATGGAGACGAGTTCTGCGATTGAACTGCATCAGGAATCAGGTGATAAATTGCTGTATCTGGGCTGGAGTAGCACATGGTCTGTGTGCTCATGCAATGCGGCAACCGTTACTACAGCAGAGAAAGCACAAGGAGAGTAAGAACATCACCGCGACTTTTTTTTTTTTTTTTACTCCTGTACTCATGAAGCCTGCTGGGGAATTAGTGCGCAGTTTTATTTGCCAGAGTTATATTAATAACTCTGATTGGGGGGGTGGGGGTGGATGCCAAATCACAGTTTAAAGAAAAAGAAAAAAAAAAGACACACGGTATATAATTGTATATTTTAGGAAGTCTGTAAAGATGAAAACGGTTGTATGGGTAAATGTATGGGAAAAAAATCCCATGCCTTAAATGTTAGCCTTCTCAGCAGGTGCAGCAGGTAGAAACCTCCTCAGTCACTCTGCAGCAGGCCAACAGACAGCACGTACACACACACACTCTTAAAGCTAAGCAGCTGTCTGTGAGAACAGTAGCACCAGATGCTACTCCAACCAAGGTCAGCTGAAGATCAGAGTAAAACTCTGACTCAAAGTCAAAATCCCTTTGATTAGAACAAAAAAGCACATCTGTTCATGTCCACTGTGTGTAAAAACATAAGTCCATTTTCCACCTGAATATTGCTGGGAACAACAACAACAACAAAAAAAACACTTTAATATCTTTTTTTTTTTTTTTTTTAATCAAAAGTGCTCACTTTAATTTGGAACGTGATCACCTTTGCACACAGGATCTCTAATTTACATAAAAGATGATAGTTTATGCAACTTCCTCAGATCCTAAGCATCACCTTTAGCTCGACAGTTAATACTGTCCTTGAAAAAATTCTGTTTGCTCACATTTTCCTTTGGCTTCTGTTCAAAGATTAAAACTGGGCAGTGATAACATGGACAGTGGGGGTCAAGATAAGTGATGTGCTGCTTGCCAGTTTCCCTACCAAATTACATCACATGTAAGCTAACATCCTGTTGTAAGAGCTGTTGAAAGCTTTTCACAAAAAGCTGGATATGCATTCAACTATTACATGAGATCTGTTGAAATCTTCACTGATTTTCACTTCACTTTTTTGAGTTTGACTCTCTGGACAGCAAACTGTTATAATAATATATAATGTAATAATAAATACAATCTAATGTAATAAACAATCACTTCACTACTACATAAAACGGTCATATAGAGAGAAATGAGAGCGAGATGTATAAATGAACCAAACTGCGGATGGCCCGCAGGCAGAGAGGCTCTTTAAATCACGATGTGCTTGCTGTGCGTGGTGTCTGCAGGCTGTAATTTGGTAGATTACCTATGCTACAATGGAGCGGCCTCACACTATCATTGTTATCAGGACGACAGCTTCACTCTAATGTGATGGTTTTTTTTGCTGATGTTAATTATGGCTCTTGTCTCAGCTGTCACCAATCCAATCATTTGCCTCGGAACATACACGCGTGTGAGATCGCACACACGTTTGTCCGGATCTTTGACTCCTATATATCTAACGCGGCGTCCCTGTTTGATGTTTGCTGGAGCGCACAGTGGCTATTCCACGAAATCGAATAAGCATTAAGACTTTAAAAAGTTATTGAATATTTGTTTTGATTAAAACGTAATGCATCGGGATTCACTGAGCATTCCTGAAAAATGTGGGTCAACATTTAAATTGGAGTCATTTCACAAACGAAAACACATTTTCAGTAATTATTGTTTATTTATTGTTTGCATGCAGATGAATTTATTGAATGAGAGCTTTCCAACTGATTACCCACACAGACATGATTTAATCAGGAGATAATTGCTCTTGTATTTCTCAGCATTATTAATACACCCTATCAGTCAAAATATTTGCTCGTCCATCTGCCATGGACGACGAAACCAACTACTGAATGTCAGAAATAACTGGCTGTTTTTTTAATCACTAATTAACCAAATCAATTGTAACAGGAAACTGATTGAATGCTAACATATAGTTTTGGAATCAGACAACACCATAATTATCCATGACCGGGGAGTCTAGAGAGGAAAAACTGACTGTGTTGTCTGGGGGGGGGGGGGGGGGGGATGGTATACTCTCTCTCTCTCTCTCGCGTCAATCACAGTGACAGCTGTGAGGTCGTGTATGAGGAATAGGGCAGATAGCGCTTTCCTTAGATTGTCGTGCTGCTCTGTGATGCAACATGAGCAACAGTTTGAAAAGATGCAGCTGGCTGGCTTCATGTGTCTTGAAGGAAGCACGTGTTAGTGTTTGCCCTCCCTGGTTGATAGGGGAGAGCTGGCTGGTGGGTGGGAATTAGAAAATGACCAAATTGGGGAGAATTTTTTTTTTTTTTGTGCATAAATCTTCTATTTCTCATAATTATGCAAATGTAAGATATTATTTATGGAAGAGGTTTTGAATTTAATGCTTGGGCCCCTGCACATTTGTCCTCTGTAACAAATCTTGTACATTATACCTGTTTTATTATTATTATTATTATTATTATTATTATTTTAATCCACAAGTAGATACTTGAAAGTAAACAAAAAAAATCCATAACTTTACCAAAAACCTAATGCCTATTTTATGCCAAAATAATTCTGGAAAATAAAATGTAATCTTCCATGACTTTTGCAGGATTTCCAGAACCACGGGGACCCTTTTGATTTGTGTAGACCTTAAATAACACCACCGACCTTTTTTTGCAGTTTAAAAAAAAATGTATTACATATATCTATCAGGTTTTTTAATGGCATTGTTAGCATATGAAAAGAATCATATGACATGATATTTTTGCCAGATTACTAGTGTCACATCTGTTTTTTAGTGATGCTTTTAAATGTACACAACAAACCATTACAATCTATTCCACACACTTAACCATTTAATGCCGACAGTGTTGACTGAGACATGTTTGTGCCTTTTTGTTAAAATATATAATTTACATTACAATAACAATATTTGCGATATGACCTAGCTTTAAACTCCTTGTAAAACTACAGAACCAAAACAATGGTCATCCCACTGTGGTGTTTAAATCGTATTCTACTGTTTTGCCTCACCACTAGTCTTCTTGGTACCCTGATGTTCCACAATATTAAACAAAACAAAACAAAAAAATGGATAAAAAGTGTGAAATGTTATTCTTTCATAAATTAAAAAAAAATAAAAATAAAAATAAAATCATCAACTGCTGTGTTATAAGAGGAATAAAACACTCTGGGACATCCTATTGTTTATTTTCCTAACTGCACAGCCTGTGGTGTTTTATTCCTTACATATCTAGTCATATAATACATGCAGTGTAAAAATAAAATAGGTACATACATTGCCCATTCCAGCTTCTCGTTCTTGATTGAGTTGTACAATGCCTGCAGGGGGGAAAACAAAAAAAACAAAAAAGAGAGAAATGGAAATCAGTATGACAATTAACACAGCTGCTCATATTATTTACTATTGTACTGTTCACAGATTTGCTGTGTTCCCCTTCGCATTTTCTCACGTGTATGAGGTGTTTTATGATTCACCCGAGAGAAAAACAGCTTTTCAATTCCACTGGACAATCGCACAAGAACGCGTGTGCTACGCCGCTGCATACGTTTCTCGCCCCTGTGATTACCAGATTCTGGTGAAACGCTACAGCCGTGATGTGTGATGCTCAGGGTGTTCGTCTCACAGCTTCCTCCACCCACTTCCTATTTGAATCATGAGTCCAGTGTCTCTCCAGTGCACCTCTTCAATTCTTTGATGTGTGCTTGCAGAATGGAGACGTACACAGGCTCTAACCTCACGGCATAGTGTTGTGTAACTGAACCAAAATAGTGAGGAAGCTATATTTGAGCTACGCAGAAGGCTCTAGTGACTTTAAATCTGAAATCTAATTGTGGGATTGCATCTATACTGCCAGTGCACTTGCGATGACCACAGAAATTCGACTATTACGTTGGTGTGTGCAGAGTTTGATACATTTTTTCCCCCATTCTGAAGGACATGACACTCAAATTTCTACAGTCTTTAGACCATTTGTGACCCATAAATAGAGACCGCTCCATTCTGACGTAGCTGGATTAATGCATTAACCAGCACGTGAGCACTGAGGAGAAAAACAACACCTACAGTATGGCCCAACCCAAACTTGTGTGTTGGATAGAAGAGCTCTTATTAGAATACATTCCAACATGTCTATTGCCCACCAGCAAGCCTACTAGTCAACAGGCTATTACTAGTTAACATTTAGCAATAAAGCCCTCAGCTAGGATTGACTGAGCGCACACAGATAATAATAATAAAAAAACAACAACTTCTAGCTAAATGCTGCATATAACACAGTTACGTGCATACTTTATTCCACTGCACTCTTGAATGTCACACTTGTAAACTCACCCCCAGCCATTTCCGTGGGTGCGTTATGGGAATACACAGTCCCTCAGCCACTGACACTGCATCATACGAACACTTGAAAATAACAACCATGTCCTAAATGGTGCCCTACTCCATATTTCCCTATTAATATAAACTAAAATTGCACCCTCCTTAATTAGTGCACTACATAGTGAACAGGGTATGATTTCAGACACGCTGTCAGTCTTATTAGAAGGAATGTTATAAGTTCTGGTGTTTCTTAAAATGGCTGACGTTCTAGTAATAAGAATTCTAGCATTAAGGAAGCTTAGGCTTGAACCTTCTGAGTATCTAATACATGGTTTCACTTGTTTCTGGATTCAGCAAGTCAGGAGAAATCATAAATTCATTAAAAAGTCCCATGTTTTGGATAGAAACCTACTTAACTTGGAAAAAGTGGTAGGTAATGTACTTTAACACGAAAGTTGGACAAGATAGTTAGCTAATTAGATGCGTTCATACAGACTAAGGGAAATAATTGAGTATTCGTATTACTGGGAAATTGACGACTGCGAAGCCTTGGTGTTCATTATCTCTTGATAATGTTTCTGATGTAGAATATCATGTTTGCACCCTCAACACTGTGTGAGCAATAAAGGACAGTTTTGCACTGCAGAGTACAGGGTGTCCCAAAAGTCTCCATACATAGGGGATTATGTTTGGCAGCACCATGTAGGTTGTGCCTTCGTCAGTGGATGTTCGTGGACGTCCACTTCTCGGTTGGTCCGCAACACTTCCGGTCTTTTTGAATTCGTTAATAAGTTCGGCAACAGTGTCGTGTGTGATGTGCTTGCCACGTTTCCTTTTAAAGTCCATCACAACCTTGCGACAGCTTCCCGATCCAGCCATGAGAATGATTTCAATACGTTCTTCTTTTGTCAAAGGCATTCTTAAAGGCTATCTGAAAAGTGTATATATATATATATATATATATATATAGTATAAACTAAGTATGGAAAAAATGTTGGAAGACATTTTGCTAAAAAGTGTTCATTTCCCTTATATATGGAGACTTTTGGGACACCCTGTATCTTGTTTGATTTTATCCGTGTTTCACCAAACCTGCTGCCGATCCTGAAAAGATGGACACACTAATTAACCTACCTAATTAATCGAATTAACTAATTCATCTGTAAAATTTGATGGCTAGACTTCACCTTGGCAAATGTGCGTAGTGCAGCAGGTTTCAGAAGCTTGTTACAGCATGGAGGTACGTCACACCAGCGTGAAACACATGCTTAAACATACTGTAGCTATGTAATAAACTTTTAGTTTTGAGTACGAACAAAAGAAAGGCAAACATTGTCTTCGTAGTGAGGGAATATAAGGAGATTTACAACACTTTTGCCGATATTCCAATGTGACTAAACTAAAACTAACAACTTACCTATTTTGGATGAATTTAGCGTGACATCCCACTTTAACTGTGGCTCCAAAGCTACAGCGCCTCATCACCAATCTTTCTTCATCTTTATTACCGACAATAATAAATCTAACAGAAAACAAGCTAGCCTATTATACTATACAAGGCTATACTAAACTAGGCGGATACTAGCCACAACTGGTAAGAATGCTGTTACGTTTACATTTTGCACAGCGAGTAAGATTAAGAGTAAACACTGCAAACATTTTCTTTCCATGTCAGCACAAAAAGTACTCTAGCTACTGCTTTTTCTGTTTTCTGTTTTGTCTCTGTACAGCTGGTGTCAATCCTTCAAAATGGTATTGGTGGTGACTTTAACAAACGAGGCGTCGCTAAGCCTTAATTTAGATAAAACTTTAATCTTGTGATTTTCTTGACGCATTTTTAATGACGAGCTTAAAACTGCCAAGAACTGATAGCTAATAGAATAACACCACATGATGGATTAAAATGATTTAAATAAGTGCAAATATTACAAACAGCTGCTAAAGACTTGTAAAAACAAGAATCCCAAACATGAACATCTAACCACTCCTATGATTTAACGATTCAGAAAAGTGTATATGCCTAGTATGGCTAGTGCTCCCAGAAAACAAGCGTTTGGGCATGTTACCTTTAAAAACGTGATTTATCACAAAAGCGCAAATGTACGAAAGCATCTTCACTGTGACTGCGTTTAATCATTACTGTATGTTTAACCCCCTCTTCTGGTCAGCATTAGCACTGACAGGTGGCAGCAGGAGACCTTGAAGATGAAAAACCCTGTGTGACGCACAAAGAGACTGGTAGGTTCTACTATGAAGAGAAAAACTGACGTGTGCCATTAAAATGAAATTCTGCGCTAAAATTGCGCTGATGTGGTGGTCTGTGTATTCCAATATCCACTATAAAATATGAGTAAAAAGACATAAGAATATAATATGAAATATAAGCATATAAAGAATTTGTACACAGGATATAACTGCGTAAGAACATCTAAAAACATTATTACCAAAATGGTCAGTATTTTCTCCCCAGATGTTCATGTGCAGTTTTATAAACACAAGAAGTTCCATTCACCTTGATATTAAACCTATTTAGCAAACTATACAGGTTCCACCACACACACACACACACACACACACACACACACACACACACACACACGCACAATAGATTTCCATTGTATAAGGTGCATTTTAAGCCATTGTACCAGGACACTGGGTGTGAGAAAACACACACTAAGTGCCACTAAGAGCAAGCGGAGGTGTTGCAGGAAGAGTGGGAGGCTGAGTGGGGAACAGGTGAGCATGTTCTGTTATCGAAATGACAATAGTGTCACCGTTAAGACACGCAGGTGAAAAGGGAAAGAGGGGGGCATCAGAGTGGGGCTTATGAATGCATTCGAAAAGCAAGATGCCAGACTAATATCAACACACTGATCTGTTCCCCTTCAGCCAGATGGGGGGGGGGGGGGGGGGGAAGAGTCACAGTCAGAGCCATCCATCAACTTGAGACAATCACTGCTTGGAGGTTAAATTCACTCAGAGAGGAAAGTGCAGTGTTTAGTTTGAAGCGAAATTCCAGCAACTAACCATTAGAACTTACGATTTGCTGTGTTAGTGTGCAATACAAACCAAATTACTGATTAAAAGTAGGTCTTAATAAAAAATAATAATAATAATAATAAATAGCAACTGGTGACGAATCCAGAAAGCTCATCCATTCTTAATGCATCTCCAAAATCACAAGCACTTAAGTAACCCAACAAGCTCGGACTCACTGGAAACCACACTCTTTTTACCTTGTCCTTCTTGGGCTGCACAGTGGTGAATTCGGTAGAGTTGGACATTTTGAGGGATTTGGAGCGGTGCTGGGGCTGCCGCCGGACCGACTCCTCCCTGCTGTATTTGACTGAACCGCTGGCCCGCATGCGCACCTTCCCCGTGCCCTGAACGCTGTTTACCCCGATCATCTCCTCAACACGAGTGCACGGCTAAGACGCACGAGAGACAGACAGAGGAAAAAAGCTACACGTCCCTGCAGAAGTAAGAGCAAGGAGGAGGGGGGAAAAAAAAGAGCGGAGGAACAGTGAAGAGAACGTGGGAGCGACTGCACTCGGGCACGCACGCACTGATGCGTCTCCTCGATTCAAAACAGCAAAGGCACTGCCCTCTCCAGCATCGCGTCCACTAGTGTTTGGATTCAGAGCTGCCGTTCCCCTGGAAGCAACACTACAGTGACTGGGAGTTTGAGAGTGAGAAAGAGAGAGAGAGAGAGAGAGAGAGAGAGAGAGAGAGAGAACGAAAAGGAGGGAGGGAGGAAAAAGAAAGGAGATGGGAGGAGCAGCTTCCTCCCCTTCTTGATTAAGCCAATGCTGAAAAGAGATTCGGTTTTAGTCTGAACAGTGACAGCGCAGCATTCGTGAGGCTCAGCATCAGGCTTATTAATGTGCACACTGTTAGATTTAAGTCAGCGGAATGGACGAGCACACAGCATTGAGCGCTGAGCAGTGACATGGTGGTGCATCGACCCCTTAGGATGTTAACTAAAAGCGCTCAACAGTGGCGAGCATCCCAAAAAACAACGACGACAGATTGCACAGCAATCCTAAAATTCTGTTTTTGAAACCTGTTTAGAACTGGGTATTAGGGCTGCGCAAGTAATCATATTTTGTGTATGTGAGGCTTCAACCATGAACACCCCATGAAGGCCAGCGATAACAGAACGGATTAAAAGTTGTGAGTAATAACAGTGCTGAAATCTGAAATCAGAAGCAGAGTCCCGCTGTCCATTCTGAAATGATCTTCACTATGCCCTACTCCCTCTGAAGGCACCATCATTCACAGTGAGAACCCTGAAGGGTCTACGTTTAACAGTCAGAATTAACAGCCAGATGGAATGCAACTGCATGTCATTTTTCAAAGCTGAAGCTGCCGTGTTATTGTCTCGCAATCACTCACAACAAGTAACCTAAATGTAACAGTGACCCAAAGGGCAAAGTAACAAAATCTTCACTATCAGTCTCATTTAGTTTGCTTAGTCTGATTTGGTAAATTCACATACGCAAGCAAATACGAATGCAGTAACTGTGACTGGTGATGAAAACGAAACCAAGAGCTCACGTGTCACAGCACTACTTTCAACTTGTTTATTCAATATTCAATTCAGATTACAATTTGTTCGTTCACTCATCTTCATTAATCATTTAATCCTGGTCAGGGTCGTGACGGATCCAAAACACATCCCGGGAACACTGTGTACGAGACGGGAATACATCCTGGAAGGGATGACAGTCTGTTACAAGACACCATGCACAGAGTAGCCAATCCACCTACTGGCATGTTTGTAGCACTTCGGCTTTAAACAGGATCATCTCAGTCCCAACTTTTGCATGCTTTTTAGAGGTAAAATGTTAAGAGCAGTTAGGACGTAAATTATTGAAAAATAATTACTTACCTTCGTAGATATGTAAAGACAGGTGCATTTTTACTACATAGGGTGTACAAGGGGATTAAACCCTACATAGAGAACATATAAAGTGAATAGGAAGTCAATTCTTCCAGAGTTAACCTCACTGTTTGTTGGTGGACCATGATTGAAAAAAATATCACTTATTTAAATATTGATTATGGTGCATGATAGGCATAATATTAGCAAAAGTATTGATTATAATAAATGCTAGAAAAACATTTATATGCTTACACACATCTCACATCACCACTTTATCAATCGTTTGTCCATACCATGCAGCCCCAGTGTGTATCATAATGATTGGTAATATAATCATTACAATTACAACAATATAAAAGCCTACAGACAAATGGTATAAGGCAGCGTAATACATAATGCAGTATAATTCAACACCACTTTCAATTCAAAATCAATAATTCAGGAACCTAATCCTGCCAATTCTGTGTATGTACGCAATACAAAATAGGCTATCGTAGTACACATTACACTGACATGGTCAAAACATCGTGATCTACAACCCCGATTCCAAAAAGGTTGGGACACTGTGTAAAATGTAAATAAATACAGAATGCAATGATTTGCAAATCTCATAAACCCATATTTTATTCACAATAGAACACAGAAGACCTATCAAATGTTTAAACTGAAGAAATGTACCATTTTAAGGAAAAAAATTAAGTAATATGGCCGCAACACGTCTCAAAAAAAAAGTTGGGACGGCGCAACAAAAGGCTGGAAAAGTAAGTGTTACTAAAAAGAAACAGCTGGAAGTTAATTGGCAACAGGTCAGTAACATGATTGGGTAAAAAGGGAGATTATTTAAAGATGTACAATAAAGATGTAAAGAAGTAAAGATGGACAATTTGTGGAACAATCTCAGAAAAATGTTCCTCAACATAAAATTGTGAAGACTTTGAATATCTCATCATCTACAGCACATAATATCATCAAAAGATTCCGAGAAATCTCTGTGCGCAAGGGACAAGGGTGAAAATCAATATTGCATGCCTGTGATCTTCGGGCCCTCAGGCGGCACTGCATTAAAATCAGGCATGATTCTGTAATGGAAATCACTCAGAAACACCTCCAGAACTCATTGGTCTGTGAACACAGTTCGCCATGCCATCCACAAATGCTGATTAAAGTTCTATCATACAAAGCAGAAGCCATATATGAACATGATCCAGAAACACCGCCATCTTCTCTGGGCCAAAGCTCATTTAAAATAGACTGAGGCAAAGTGGAAAACTGTTCTGTGGTCAGACGAATCGAAATTTGAAATTCTTTTTGGAAACCATGGATGCTGCATCCTCTAAACTAACGAGGACCATCCGGCTTATCCATCACCGCTCAGTTCAAAAGCCTGCATCTCTGATGGTATGGGGGTGCATTAGTGCCTATGGAATGGGCAGCTTGTACATCTGGAAAGGCACCATCAATGCTGAAAGGTATATACAGGTTTCAGAGCAACATATGTTTCCATCCAGATTCCATCCCATCTTTACTTATAAGAGATTCTCTAAGATTTTTATACCCAATCATGTTACTGGCCTGTTGCCAATTAACCTAATTAGTTGCAAAATATTCCTCCAGCTGTTTCTTTTTAGTAACACTTACATTTCCAGCCTTTTGTTGCCCCTGTCCCAACTTTTTTGAGACGTGTTGTGACCATCAAATTCAAAATTACTTTACTTATTTTTACTACATTTCCTCAGTTTAAACATTTGATATGTTTTCTATGTTCTATTGTGAATAACATATGGGTTTATGAGATCTGCAAATCGTTGCATTCTGTTTTTATTTACATTTTACACTGCGTCCCAACTTTTTTGGAATTGGGGTTGTAATTGTACTCATACTGCAAGTGCAGAATCTGTGATAAATCCCACAATGAAGATGTTGATACAGTTGGACTTTTGTCTTTTGTTATAAAGGCAGCCACTTCTTGACAGATTCAGTCAGCTACTTCCTAACACAGCAGACAGTCTGACATTCAGGTTAACATACAGCTGGGTTCAAGTATAATAGGTCCTCAAGAAAAATGACAAGTCTCTGCAAAAGAGTGTCAAATCTGTAAGATCTGCGATAAGGCACTGGTTTTATTGCCGTAGACAAATTCCTGCCATCACATGGGGAGTGAATTGGAGTGAAGGTCTTAGGCATTATGGGACAGCCTCATTGTTCTACCGGATAGACAGTGCTGTTGTTAGGGATGAGAATATTGCAAGGGAATGGTTAAGGAAAAGGAGAAAAATCCAATTTGGCTCATCAGGGGATCATTTGATACCCATTTGGGGGATTGAATTAAGGGCAGAAATTTGCCTTGAACTGTGAAAATGTACAGCTGGGAGAGACAGCACCTCACAAGTTCTCACGAATAATCAAGACTAATTTAATTGAAGCAGCATGCAAACCACAGACTGGAGGTTAAGGACAAAAAGACCATAACCTTTTTATGGGACAGTTTTAATTTTGCTATCTGTATGACCTTTGTGAACATAGTATAGCTGAGAGAATTTTTACCCCAGAGCAGACAATTATGAATTAGGTACCAGATTATTTCATGTGAGCTAATTAATATTGTTTAGACAGGAAAATTGCTTTGGTATCACTAGGAATAAAGCTGAATATTAAAAAATAAAAAAATAAAAAATGTACCATTGCCACATCCCTGTAGCCATGTGACAGTAAGGATATGAGTGTCAGTGTGATCAGAGCTGTCATTTATTTTAGCTGCAGGTTGGTTAAAGCAGCATGGTCACTTGCCAGACAATATGCCTTAATATGAAGAGCGAGCTACTGGCTCAATGCATCATCTTGTCCATCTGTTCCCCTACTGCAGACACAGAGGGACAAAAGCGTCTCCTCAGGCATCAAACATGAACTACTTTACAGCAAGCGCACAAGTCTGTATCATCAGCACTATAACAGCAGACTGGAAAATGTTTATTTAAAATGTCTTAAACAGTTTAACATAAAATTATTTTACTATATATTAAACAGCTATACAATAAGAATAATGAACACTATGGAGGCAGGACCATCAAAGTTTAGTTTTGCTACAAGCATTCTCTGTCATATATAATAATATATTATGACCCCTGTATATAACTGTCTTTGTAGCAAATTTAGATAGAACAGAGTCTTGCACTTCCTAGGAACTGCTGCTGTCATCATGAAAACTCACCTATGCTTACCCCAGCACTCCTATTTCATACTGATCATACCGATTCTGATATGCAAATCACTAACGTACTCAGTATTAATCAACCTGGGGCATCATGGAGCTCTGTTCACGTTATTTGTGGCTGTGTGAACTCCTTGTGCTGAGTTTTATAGTATGTATCTTTAATGACTCATGAGCAAAGTGTCCACCCTGGTGAGTGAGGGAGAAAGGAAGCACTTAGTACTTCAGTTCAGCGAGCACTGAGACTCTCAAATGCGATGGTTTCTCTGCACCACCATAGTGAATGACTTTGTATTCAGGGCACCTCAAACTCTTTGTGTGTGTGTGTGTGTGTGTGTGTGTGTGTGTGTGTGTTTTTAATGACCACGCTCCCGGATACTGATCTGTGTGCTGAGGCCAGTTGCCCTAACACGCTCTGTTAAATAAACTGTTTAAGAACCATAAGATGTTTTATCAGGTTAATTATATTGTAGGAAGACGCTGTAGAGCCATCTCTTGATATTTTCACAGAGCATAGTTTGCAGTCTGCTTTGCTATGATTTAATTATTATTTCTGAAATACACCCTGATTGCATTTTGTGCAGTTTGTCCATTAGTGCGACAAGTATCGCGTAGTATTGGATGCTGAATACGAATAAATGAGCATTTGTATCAATGCATCCCTACTACCACTACTACCATTATTTCATCTACTACTACTTATTATTATTATTATTATTATTATTATTATTCTACTTCTTTTACAGGGTGTCCCAAAAGTCTCCATACATAGGGGAAATTAAGACAAAATGTCTCCCAGAATCTTTCATACTTAGTTTATATTACATATATACTTTTCAGGTAGCCTTTAAGAATGCCTTTGACAAAAGAAGAACGTATTGAAATCATTCTCATGGCTGGATCGGGAAGCTCTCGCAAGGTTGCGATGGACTTTAACAGGAACGTGGCAAGCACATCACACACGACACTGTTGCCGAACTTATTAACAAATTCAAAAAGACCGGAAGTGTTGTGGACCAACCGAGAAGTGGACGTCCACGAACATCCACTGATGGAGGCACGACCGACGTGGTGCTAGCAAATATAGTCCCCTATGCATGGAGATTTTTTGAGACACCCTGTATTATTACTAATTCTACTAATACTGCTTCTATGACTACTATTTCTTCTACGACTACTAGAACTACTACAACTACTACTACTATTTCTACTACTAATAATAATAATAACAACAAAAAAACAACACAACAATCTTTAGTCACCCAGAAGGGCATGAGTTTCCTTTTGATTCTGGTTCCTCTCAAGATTTCTTCTCATGTCTCTCGGGATTTTATTTCATTAAGGATTTCTGTAAAGCTGCCTTGTGACAATGTCTATTGTTAAAAGTGCTATACAAATAAAACTGAATTAAATTGTTCCTCTTATCGATGTGCATTCAAGTCATACCTTTGCATTACTGCTCTAACTCAACGGGCATGTCCGGAATATAATCAGGAATCACAGTGACTATAAAAGGTGCCTCGGCTGCCTCTGTATCTCCACCGGTACTGAATGTTTAATACTGGCTACACTAAATAGTGCCATCAAATGATGGATGGCTCATTCAGTGTTTTCTCTGATTGCTTGGACACTTGGGGGGAAAAAAGCCCAGAATACATTAGGTGCGCTGTAAGAGAACACTTTCTGGCTGCGAGCCAGTGTTTGCGCCGAGGCATCGCCTGTGTCAGTGCTACGTTGATGCATAGCGCAGAACATGTGGGAGGACTGTTTGCTGCGGCTGAGGTGCTATTGTTGTGTCGAGCAGATCGAGCTGCTTGTGTTCTCAAGTGAAGAGGGCAATTAGCTGCCGAGGGAAAACACAAGACTGCTTTAGAGCCTTCCACGGTTATTATTGCAGCTAGACTGCAAATCAGCTACAAAACCTTCTCAAATAAAGGATAGTTAAGCTATTACAAATAGATAAATCAAGGAAAAAGGCTCAGTGATGCTGCCGGCACACACATTATAGTGACGTATCACTGTTAGCAACGTATTCAAGTGGGCGTATGTGTAAACTCCGAGAGTGCGCGGTTCTCCAGGGCTTCAAGTGTTGCTCAACATGCAGCTGATTGTAGCACACAGCGAAGCACTTCCATTTACTTTTAGACCATTTGGTACTTGTGTCTTCTGCATTCAAGAACTGTAATGGATAACTGAAAGGAATCACCATTGATGACGGAAAGCAGAAATAATTCAGTGAATACTTGTCTTCCTGAACTCAAGTAACGATAGGAGTAGAACCAATTAAAGCAGCTGGCTATAAACCATTCCATCCTTGGGTTCAATCTCAGTAGATAATATGAGTTACTCTGAGTTACTGATCAGAAGGTTGGGGGTTCAAGCCCCAGCACCGCCAAGCTGCAAGTTGGGCTCTTGAGCAAGGCCCTTGAAGCTCTCTGCTCTAGGGGCACCGTAACACAGCTGAACCTGCGCTCAGACCCCAACTTCCTAACAACCTGGGATATGGAAAAGAATTTCACTGTGCTGTAAAGTGTATGTGACAAATAAAGACGACTTCATCATCTTAAAGAAGACACTTGAATTTGAAGCTGGCTGCTTTGAGCAAAGGACAATGACAAAAGACAAAAAATGCTAATAAGAATACTAATACCAACAAGACACCGCAGTTCAAATGCATTCTCTGATGCTGGCAGGTTCACAGACAGCAGCGGCAGAGGCTTCATTCAAAACATTTCAGCAGTGAGGGTATTTCATGTGTGAAGGATGACTAGAGAGGAGTCTGGGTAATGCACTTCACTGTTTTTTTGACTTCCATAAAAATGGAAATGTTTCACTATCCTCCAGACGGCAGAATTCGTTGGAAACCCATCAGCCTTTTTTTGTTGTTGTTTTGTTATAATGTCAAGATATAACGAAAAGACGACACAGAATTACACCGATCTAGACGTATTTCACGACTAATGTTCAAATCAAAGACTGCAAACTGTGCTTTGTGAAAACATTGCGAAGAAGAACTACATCATCTTCCTCCGATACAAGTAACCTGATAATACATCGTACGATGTTTAAATAATACCTTTAACGTATAGTGTGAAGGCGGCCAATCGAAGAGTGCGGAGCAGTTCTTGAGAATGTGGTCATCAAAAACGTGTGCATTGTAGAGTGAATTGAGTGAGCACTTCAGTTCTGCGAGCACTGAGGCATGCATACACACACACACACACACATCAGGGTTTACACAAATTCATGGCACCTTGCGCCATTTTTAATGATCAGTGAGTGTGATGTTGCTCCACACACTCAGGTTGGCTGCTCTCACACATTTTATAAGAAATCAGCGCTGTAAAAAAATGCTCCATGGTGCCCCTGGATGCTTAATACTAAGCAGGTTATTCATTTTAGTGTCTGTCAGTATTGACGAGTACGAAAAAAACATGGACTCATACTCAGTCTGAAAAAAATGGCGTCAATGTATCAAAGATATGGTTGTGTTAGGCTGATAGTTAGGCTGACACTGCTAAAGCGAATAAGTATCCATAACGTAACCTGAATTAAAAATAGGCGCTGCCAAAACAGCAGCCAAACAATCCTGGTGCACTGTACAACAGGTTGAACTATAAGCAGGGGTCCACTGTTGATATTGTTGTTGGCTTGCATTCACAGCACTGCCTACTTAAAATACCCCAGCCGAGAATTGCCCCACATCTGTAAGCACACATGCAATCATCTCCAGCCTGACCTCCATTCCCAGCAGGTACCTCTTTATTCTGTATTAAACAGCCAATCTAACAGTGCACTCAACCCTACACCCAGGGGAAAGCATTTCTGAAGTGTTCCCACATGTAAAATACTTTAACACACACTACTAATGCTAAAAAGATAAGGGGCCAAGCAGGTGCATTGCGAGCATAAGTGGATTTTAACAGGAATTGCTTGCTGTGTTAAAGTCTGTGTGTAAATCAGTTATATCGTGACCACTGCCATTTCTTCAAGGCGTAGCACACACAGTACCCCCACACTGGCAGCTCAGACCATCTGGTGTGAGCAGCACGACGTTAAAGCATGGTTAGTCAGCACTGGGCGGATTTGAGACATCAGAGGATTCTTATTATTTCATGCTCAAAAAAAAAAAAAAATGGCAAGCTTGAAGTAGGTAAGGCATTCTGTGGTGGAAGAACAAATGCCGTTTTATGTAAGGCTCAAAAATTTCAAGGCATGACAAGGAAAGCTCGATAACTGAAGTTATAAGAGCTGCTTCGAATTAGTAGTAAGTTGCTAATGATTCCTTGTAAGCATCTTTTAACTTAACTTCTATAACGCCCCATAGGGCTCTAAGGATCTATAAATAATTCCATGATAGCTTCTTATCATGGTGTAAAAGCAAGTGTCAGTATTCATTATAATACACAACCATTATAACTAATAATGAGAAGTGAACAATTACAATGAATAATTATTAACAAGGACAAGGACATACAGTTGCAGTTTCCTGTTCCTCCAAGGTTAAGTAAGTGCTACATACAGTATGTGTGTCCTAGTCATTAATGGATGTCTTAGAACAAAACACTTATGACAGCACTATAGCGAGTGCGATATTGCTTTGTTCTATAAACAAGAAATCGATACTGAGTAAGTGACATTTCAAACACAGTATGGCCAAATGTTCTGTTTATTTTTGCTCCACTAGCAGAAGTAGATCCCGAAGAAGCCACACTCATTTTATAGCTCACTGGCTAGCTAGCAAACATTGATATGTACATTCCTGTTCAAGGCCCTTCCTTCCTTTTTATCTTCAACTTTTTAAAAAATTTTTATTATGGTTTGTCATATCTGCTGATGATGTCGCCAACTCTACTGTATTTCGAACTAGGAAGTGGAATTTTACGTGGCGAACACAGATGAGCGGAGAGATACACACGGTAAAATGTCCCAGTGTGGTTATAGGAAATATACTGCAACACTCTTGGAACGCCGCTCGACCAATCAAATTAGTGGACCGGAACTTATTGTTGCATGATCGTCAATAAATGCCTGGTCAGGTTTGCGCTGTTTTAATTAGGATACTAGTTTGTTTAGGCCTACACTTGTGAGTGAATTAAAACCAACAAAATTCACAGGTACAAAGAAAAATAGTAGGCAGGATTAAAACAAAAGCAACAGCAACAAAAACTAAATTTTTTAACCAAGTTAAAAAATTTAAAAAAAAAAAACCTCCTTCTAGTTTAGGTCACGCCCACTTTGGGTTTCAATCTGAATACATATACGAACATTTGAAGATACAGACTTCAGACATAGACATAGTCAGTCACTGCCTTTCACCTCCTATGCACTAAGTTTAAACTGCTGCAGCTGAATGTTAAATGGTTACCGACACACTCAATCCCATCCCCTACTTATCTACACACTCACATTACCATAATCAACATTATTCCCAAGTCAATGAAATGGAAACTAGATTTCAGAGCAAATTTTAAGCCCTTGCTTAACTTGGAATATTACACACTTATGACTTTCAAAGCCTTTTTTATGTTTAAACGTATTACGTAGAGCTCTGACCCAAAGAGCCATGCAGAGCGGGAATTATTATACAGTACTGTGCACAAGGCACATGCAAAGAAATGCTGTAGAGCAAAGATGCCTTCAAAATAATTAAATTAAATGTTACCACATTACAAAAAAAATACCATAAAGAGCAGTAAACAGTAGCAAATGAAACAAAGTCAATATTTGGTGTGACAAAAAAATTAAAATAGTCTCCGGTACAATGTGTGCAGTTTTATAAGGAAATGAGCTGGTAAGTTTTATTGAGCATCTTGCAGAACCAGACACAGTTCTTCTGGAGACTTTGACTTTCACACTTGCTTCTTATTTTTGCAGAAAAACCCAGCAGCCTTCATTGTGTTTTTTTTTTGTCTGAAAAGTGGTCTCTTACGTAACATGCTGCTTTCTTTAATGACATACAAACATTTTTCTGTAACATTTAATTTTGTGCTAGAAAACTAATGTTTGGGAATCTAAAATGTTTTTTGTACTGACTTGATAATGTAGAAGTCATCAAATAATACATCTATAACAAAGTTTGTACTAAAAAAAAAAAACAAAACAGGGTGCCTAAAACTTTTGCACAGTGCTGTACATATATATTTTTTACTCTGGATATGAGTTCTTATGATTAAGTTCAGAGAAGTGGAGGTCTCGCCTGAAGACTTCTCAGCCAAGCCAAGTGAAAGATTTAACTTACAGTGACTATTCTGTTGATTTTTTAAGTTAATAAGAATATCAATATGAGTGCTTCACTAGCTCTCTCACCCCGAGTGCTGGTTTGATAGGCTCTTTAGTGAAACCCTGATATTTTTTCCTGTTGAGGAATTTCTTTCAAACACCATTAAAAAAAAAAAAAAAAAAAAAAAAAAACCCTCTTCAGCATTTCAGAAGCAGTTCTTCAAGCCTGACCTCAGACTGACGCACAGTCAATAACTGTAGTGCCTAAAGAAATGCAGAGTAGGAAGATAATGTAGGCCATCAAACACAATGCATATTTTAAGACACTAGCCTGTGGTTTAGGAATGAAATGTAGTGTAAAGCATAATATGGGCAGAAACTGATTCTGAGTTTCAAGATATGAGATATGGGATACAGGAAACACGTTTTTTGGTGATTCTGTTGAAGACAAAAATCATACAATGATAGAATTTGTAGATATCAAAGCATATACTTACTAAGAAAGGCTCTAATGATATATTTTAGTGTGCTTTCACACGGTGTTTTTTCCCCCCTCAATCGCCAGCTCACGTATTACATGTGATGTGGCTCATTTTCAAAGCGATGCTGCCAGCGTTTTTCGGTCACGGTCGAGCGCTTCTAAAAGTTGAAAAAGCATCCTGATCAATCAGGTTGCCAGTTTGTGTGCAAGCGATAAAAACAAACATGGGAAAAAAAACTGTCTTGCTAGTCATCCAGTATAAAGAGATTAAAATCGAAAATATTTCACTGGCAAAATAAATGAAAATATCAAACTGGCTATTTTTGGGACAGTCACCATTTACACTATGATGATAGATGTGGACAATATTAGCAGTCAGCCATCTACTAATAAGTTGTCTGCATGAACACAAAAACCTTACTTGATTAACTTATTGCTGGTGAAACCTCACTCACTCACTCACTCACTCACTCACTCTTTATATTATATAAAAGTTGATGTGTTGGAAGCAGGGAAAATGGGCAAGCGTAAGGATCTGAGTGACTTAAACAAGGGCTAAATTGTAATGGCTTGTGTTGGCTAAATTATGATTTATTTTTTATGATGATTTAATTATGGTGTGATTTCATTTTCAGCTAGTGGTATTTACAGAATACAAGTTATATCTGTCGCACAGAGTACATCTCAAAATTGTGCATAAAAATTATGTTCGACACTAAGTGTGTCTTCGTGACTGTGCCACCTTCTGTGGTTGTAAAGTAGCCTCTTAACTCCCAGGAGAGCAGCAGAGAAAGCTGAATGACATTTCAGCAAGCAAAGACACACTACACCGAAAACAACTTACGGCCAGAATATGAAGCATAAATGGTTTTAAAAAAAAAAAAAAAAAAAAAAAAAAAAAAAAAAAAAAAAAAAAAAAAAAAAGTTATTTCTTCCACTAAAATCTGGCAGGCAACATGATTCTTCGGTTAGTGAATACAAATTAATGTGTGTTCTCTCTTTTCAAACTCGCTGCCTTGGTTGCCATCCTCCGAATAATTACTGCCATGCTCTGCCGTGCTAAAAAGAGCACCAGTGGTCCATGGGGGCGCAATGACATTCATTAAATACTTACAGCCTTAATAAACCCGAATGAGGGTACTAAATAAACTTCAGAGTGTTTTGTGCTTTGAGATGCAACGCGACAAAAGCACCAAAAACAGTTGTGATGCCCATTTCATCTTAATTTAGGCAATAAAAGTACCTCATGCCTGTTGAGACCTGTTTAGTAAATTGTCTAAAAGGTGCAAAGGCAATAAATAAGCCACCAAAAAGCAAGCAAAAAAAACAACAAAAAAAACCAACAAACCCAAAACAAAACAAAAAGCAGAAGCATAATGGAGAAATAATAGAAAATAAACTACAATAATAAAAGAAGGTACCTTTCTGATAAAGATACAGAGAATATAAACCAACATATGTGCAGAAACATACAGATAAATACAGATAAGTAGCAGCTGGAACAGTAGCGGTTGGCCGGCTTCACGTTTCTTGGAGAAAGCACCTGCTAGCCTTCACTCTCCCTGGCTGGTGGTGGGTGGGTATTAGCCAAGACAATGTTAAGGAGAAGGGAGAAAAAAAAGTGTGGAAAGAGTGTGGAAGAGGCGGAAGAGTATATCCAATTTATCCTGAAATTACTGCCATATATCCAATGCCAGGGCTGGACGAATAATACATTCTAGTGAAACCGCCAATGTGCTGCCTAGTCCCATGGTTTGGTTGCTTGGATAGTAGCTGAAACTGTAGCTAACTTAATGTAATGTAATGTTTGGTCAGCTAGTTTGCACACATTAATACAGTGCATTAATAGAGGTTTAAGGAAAAAAAAAAAAAAAAAAAAAAAAAAAAAAAAAAAAAAAAAAAACATGCATATGATGATGTAGCAAAATGTGTTTGCACCCTCAACAAAAAGTCAAGTCAAGCAAGTCGCTGTCCAACGCTTCAGCTATGAATTCAATTTTAGCAATGGACACTGTCACAAAGCAGCTTTACAGAATTATAGATATAGATTTAGATTTATCCCTAATGAGCAAGCCAGAGGTGACGATGGCAAGGAAAAACTCCCTGAGACGACATGAGGAAGAAACCTTGAGAGTGTTGAAAGGGTTTTCAATACGAGCATCAGGGTTATTTTTGATTTCATTACAGTTCTAGCTTTAGGTCTACAGTATTCAGGTGAAGTTATCCACTGTATAATGAATGAGACTTGAACTTAAATTAGATTTGGTCCCTTATATTTCACATTCAAAGTATTATTTGATTCTGGTCAGTTCGAGTCTTTAAATTCTCTTGATATATTTATCAGCTATGCTAGCAGTGTTTCTACAACATTCGATTCTGAAAAGACTGCTTGTCGTGTGTGGACAGCTAGCACCGAAAGCAGCTCATGCTTCATGTCGATGTGTGTAGCGCAGCGGACGGTGGGATTTGGAGTGAGTAGCTCGCACTATAGTTACAGCATTGAAGTGTGTCGCGCCAGTGACGTTTAAACATGGCTACATACTGAATGAAAAGACAATAAGAATTAAAGGGCTGTTTTTCTGTTTTCTGGATGTTGAAAATACCTGCTGGGCAACTATGCATAAAAAACACAGTGGACATGAATACCTGCTTGTCCCAGGCATCTGGGCTCCCAATTTGTTTACCCTTGCAACCCTAACCTCATCTATGAACACTATTTGTAAAACATGCCAGGAGATGCAAAGCAGCCAAGTCAAACCTCAGTCTGTTTACCTGTTACAGTCTGGGATTTGTGTTACTCTTCATTACTGACTCTTCACTTACTAAGCAGTGTTCAACATCTGGTACCAGTCAGGTTACTCCAATCTCTTAGAAGCTCATTGCTCCATTTTATCGTTAAATCCAAATTCATTTAGACAGATAAAGTAACAAACATGGCTTCTGTTTGCCATCACCCCCCTTTAACAGATGCCAAATGGGTCAGATCAAAATAGCAGAAGCTCATTACAGTGTCGGGGCTCTGATTACAGTGCAGTACGGCAGCCAGTCATGACCGTAATATCTGAAAAGGTCAGCCTTTGCCCTTTGTTGTTCGTGGAAACAAGATACAAAGAATTGCTTGACCATTGGCCAAGATTAGGATTAGGAGCTAACACTTGGTGAATGCTGTTGCTTTAAGCTATTATTAATACGCTGCCTGTAATGCTTCCACATGGTACAGACGTCCCCAGTCACCAGCTGCTTGATCAAAGGTTAAGTGAGTATATTAAAGCTGAATTGACTTTGAAAGACAGATTATGCAAATGTTTTAACGCCCTGCATTTGAGTTCGGTCTGGGTATAATGTGCTTTATCATTCTGCTGCGTGAGGAATTTAATTGAATTAAATGAACAAATGGCAGCACCAGTGGCGTAGGCAAGAATTAATTCTAGAGGAGGAATATACAAAATAAAATAATAGCATGATCTGTATGATTAAACTGTATGATTAAGTGATGCGCTCATGCTTTGTGGGTGAATGCCAGACAGTAGTAGGTGCAGTGATGGCACGAATTTGTTATTTAGTCTTTTAAGGCACAATCTACCGTTAACCGATCGATAACGTCCCTATAAAATACCTTTACGACAGTTCTGATGAAAGTGATTAAAATAAGATGCTTATAATAAGGGGAAAATGTAATTTTATCTTATAAAAGCAGGTACACCTCTTTTTTCTTTTTTAAAACTCTATATCCAAGTTCAGCTTTCAAACAGAAACGGTAAAAATGCACAATTATGACTGTTTAATTATAATCATGAAAAAACAAAAACGTTTGTTTGTCGCTTGTGGTGGTTAAATATGGAATAGTAATGATGATTTTGTTGACCTTTTATGAACCTCATTATAGTGCAATTACTGCACAAAACCTGTTATTTGATGCATGGAACTGTCAAAATATTTCAAAGTGGGTTCAAATACAAAATCCCACCTCTAGCTATGCCTCTGGGCAGCAGTCGGACCACCACCATCATGTTTAACAATAGAAACCTGCTTTCACTGGTGTGGGGTCTTAAATGACTTGCTGTGAAAAATAACAAGCACCCTGCTGTCTAGAAACATGGACCATACATAGCCTTATGAGATTATAGCTGAGCAAAAGTTTGTATCCTCCTATGATAGGAGACAAAGAAAAGAAGGGAATATGATGTGGGAGGATCTTCATGGTCGCCGGACCTGATCTGAAGAAGGCATGGCAAGAAAAATGTGGGCTGTATATTACAAAATCCAAAAGCTGCTCACAGAATCTAAAAGTGGTTAGAAAGAGTTAAAGGCAAAGACAACTTTTCCTAATTTAACTGATCGATTTGATTTGACCTTTTCTACCTTAACATGCACTTGTTAACCATTTCTGTTAATAAATTCATTTTATCCCAAGGGTATGCAAACTTTTGCACTCAGCTAAATGTAGAGCTATTTCTATGGTAAAGTTTTCAACTAAGAATCATGTTAAGATGTAGAAGTTAATGTAAACTTAGTTGTGCTATTCTACAGATCAAAAGATTTTTCTATACTTGCTGACTCCTGTACTCGATTTCAACCGGATCATCCTTCAGCGGCGGTAAAAACTGCTATGGTATGTTCATGCATTAGCGAAAATGAAACGTTTACATGTTAGCCACCAATGCAACGTGCTGAGATATTAGAAGCTTAATGAGCTCTGCAGCAGAATCAGCACTTACACTCTGGCACGGGTGCGATGTTAATCCCAACACGGGACATTCGATTATGACCACAAACTGCAGACAGGTGCAAAGAAAAAATGTAGCACAGGTCACATGCATCATGTCACACACAGATCCCTAAGGACCAGGATGAGTTAAATCCATGTCTGCGTTTGCATACCAAGGCTGTAACACGGGGCTGTTCTTGCACTAATAATAATCCAATCATCTAAGTGAAAAGTTAATCATTTTCTATAATAACCGAAGCAGCAGGATTATAGAGGAATGACATACACCTTATTGTTAGGCCTGTCGCGATTATTAAATAACCGCCTGATCGCGGTCATTTGATCTAACCGCAGTTATTTCAGATGACCGCAATACCTGCAGCACCCCCACTTCCACCGGCCTTGCTCTGCACGGACTACGCTGAGCAATTACGTGCGTTGCATTCAAATTACGTTGCTCTGCTAATTTCTCCATCATTTGAGTCGTATCAGCGCAATTATTCAATAAAGATGGGTTTAATTTCGAAGCCGAAAAAGACGGCACCGATCTGGGCACATTTTGGTTTTACACCAGATGAAAATAAACAGCTGAAACACACTGACATGGCAGTGTGTCGAATATGTAAGAGAGAAATAACAGCGAAAGACGCCAACACCACAAATCTAAGGAATCACCTCGACACATCACCCCACCGAATCTGCAGAAATATTGAAGGCATCCACAGCCGCACATACTTCCCGTCAGTTCCCGATAGCGCAGGCTTTCGAACGGGTAACGGAATATAAACGCGACAGCACCAAATGCCGCACGTTAACAGACAGTGTAACGCAATGCATTGCAAAGGAAATGCAGCCTTTTAATACGGTGGAAAAACCAGCATTTAAAGAAATGCTCCAGAACTTTGACAAAAAGTACGAACTGCCAGGAAAAACATACTTTTACAAAACAGCAATCCCAGATTCATACAGCAAAGTGACGGATGATACTCTCGAGGATTTGAAAGAAACAGATTTTTTAATTCAGCCACTACAGACATGTGTTCCAGTGCAAATATGACCCCGTACATGAGGTTAACAGTACATCACCTCACAACTGACTGGACTCTAGAGTCAAAGTGCCTAGAAACAAGATTCACCCCAGAGAACCATGCAGCTGATACACTTGCAGAAACTCTTAAGTGCATTTTAACCGATTGGGCTTTAGATGAGAAAAACAAATGTCCTGCATAACCATAGATAATGGTCCTAATATTGTGGCTGCAGTGGGCAAACTTGGCTGGCCATGGCTGAATTGCTGTGGCCATAATCTCCATTTGACGGTCGCAAATGCCATAGCAAGTGAGAAGGAACGCACAGCCCGTGCCTTAGGACTATGTAGGAATCTGGTAAACACTTTCAGTACGAGCTGGATAAAGAAGAGAGGCCTAAAAAAAGGCACAGACGGAGGCCAACATCCCCCAACATAGATTAGTACTGGTGAGTGAATTATTTTATTAATGTATTTATATTGTATATATTATTGATAACTAATTAATATAAATGTACTTTTTTTTTTATAATATAAACCTTAAACCTTCTTTCTATTTGAAATTATATCATCTCAAATTTGTATCTAAAACTATGTCAGATTTTTTGTAAATGTAGTTTTGTTTAAAAACTATACCAAACATGTAATATTTCCGCCAGGATGTCTCTACACGATGGGGTACAAAGCAGAAAATGACTGACAGAGTTCTGGAGCAATTACTTGTAATCAGATGTATCCTGATTGAAGACAGAAAACATGGGCACATAAACCCAACCTGGCAGGATTTATCTGTCCTCGAGTCCATTAATGAAGCACTAAAACCTGTGCCTGACTTCACAGATGTTCTATTGGGGGAAAAGTACACTGCCCTCCACTAATATTGGCACCCTTGGTAAATATGAGCAAAGAAGGCTGTGAAAAATCGCCTTTATTGTTTAACCTTTTGATCTTTTGTTCAAAATATTCACAAAAATACTCTGCTCTCATGGATATCAAACAATTGCAAACAAAACAGGTTTATCAAAAAAAAAAAAAATTGTTAAATATAGGTGTGCAACAATTATTGGCGCCCTTTTAGTCGATACTTTGTGCTACCTCCCTTTGCCAAGATAACAGCTCAGAGTCTTCTCCTATAATGCCTGATGAGGTTGGAGAATACATGGCAAGGGACCCGAGACCATTCCTCCATACAGAATCTCTCCAGATCCTTCAAATTTCAAGGTCCACGAAATTTGAAGTGGACTCTCCTCTTCAGTTCACTCCACAGGTTTTCTATGGGTTTCAAGTCAGGGGACTGGGATGGCCGTTGATTTTGATGTATGCTTTGGATCATTGTCCTGCTGGAAGATCCGACCACAGCCCATTTTAAGCTTTCTGGCAGAGACAGTCAGGCTTTCATTTAATATCAGTTGATATTTGATAGAGTCCATGATGCCATGTATCCTAACAAAATGTCCAGGTCCTCTGCCAGAAAAACAGCCCCAAAACATTAAAGAGCCACCACCATATTTAACTGTGGGCATGAGGTACTTTTCCATATGGCTACCTCTCTGTGTGCCAAAACCACCTCTGGTGTTTATTGCCAAAAAGCTCTATTTTGGTTTCATCTGACCATAGAACCCGATCCCATTTGAAGTTCCAGTAGTGTCTGGCAAACTGAAGACGCTTGAGTTTGTTTTTGGATGAGAGTAGAGGCTTCTTTCTTGAAACCTTGGTGATGTAGGTGACTTCGGATTGTAGTTTTGGAGACTTTCTGAACCTAAGACGCAACTAACTTCTGCAATTCTCCAGCTGTGATCCTTGGAGATTTTTTGGCCACTCGAACCATCCTCTTCACAGTGTGTTGAGACAATATAGACACACGTCCAATTCCAGGTTGATTCATAACATTTCCAGTTGACTGGAGCTTCTTAATTATTGCCCTGATGGTGGAAATGGGCATTTTCAATACTTGTGCTATTTTCTTATAGCCACTTCCCATTTTGTGAAGCTCAACAACCTTTTGCTATTTTGTTATGAATGACAGAATTTGGCCTATGTTACACCTCATATTTATACCCCTGTGAAACAGGAAGTCATGGTTGAACAATTTCCTGTTCCTAGTCACCCAGGTGTACTAAAAAAAAAAAAAAAAAAAAGTAAAATATCAATGGGAATATACTTCAAATATATTTTTCTCATATGAATTCATGGGGTGCCAATAATTGTTGCACACCTATATTTAACAAATATAACTTTTTTGGATAAACCTGTTTTGTTTGCAATTGTTTGATATCCATGAGAGCAGAGTATTTTTGTGAATTTTTTTGAACAAAAAGATCAAAAGGTTAAACAATAAAGAATTTTTCACAGCCTTCTTTGCTCATATTTACCAAGGGTGCCAATATTAGTGGAGGGCACTATACGTGACAGTATCTTCAGTGAAGCCTGTGCTGGAGCTTTTAAAGGAAGAACTCTTATCCCCTGACCCCAAGGACACAAATCTTACAGCAAATATCAAGAAAAAAATGTGTACTGTTCTTCATGAAAAGTATAGCCCAGCTACACTTCAAGAGCTCCTGAGAAAGGCCATCCTTTCTACAACACCGACTGCAGCAAAAAAGAAGAGGCTGTGTGATCTGCTGCAGTACCGAAGAGCTCAACCTTCTACACACGGGTTACCAAAAAGAGTGCTTGCTAATGCTGAACTGACACGGTACCTACAGGAAGAGGCGCTAGATACCTCCACAGATCCTCTGATGTAGTGGCGAGACAACGAATCAAGGTTTCCTTTAATCTCAAAGTTGGCAAGAAAGTACATGTGCACTTGTGCAACAAGTACTGCTTCAGAAAGAATGTTCAGTACAGCTGGCAATATTGTGACCCCAGTTAGATGTTGTCTTAAGCCAGAGAAAGTCAACATGCTAGTGTTAATTTTTGCGTAATCTACCAAGCTGATAAGGTGCAGGATTGGCTTTGTTTGGGAATGTAACATTTATGGCCTGTTCTGTTATGGTCATAGTTTACTGTGATTGATTGTTCCCGTTATTTACAGAAATTTTCAAATCTCTGAAATATACGTATTATTTGTTGAATAAATTGCGGAACGTTTCTCACAGAAAAGCACAGCCCTCCTCTCTTTTCTTACATTTCTCTACCCTGGAAAGCCTTCTAATGGCATAGCTGCACTTTGTCTGGAGAAAAAATAAATAAATACAAAAAGCTAAAGGGAGTGCATATTAAGCCTTTTTGAACTGGCTTCTTAAAGTCACACAGTGTGATTGAATATGACTAAAGAAAGCATATTCAGTTAAAAAATAAATAAATAAATAAATAAATAAGTTTTCAAATGGGGGAAAAAACCCACCACAACCTAAGATGTCAGATTTCAATACAGGCTGTCTTTAAAAGGTACAAGAGGTAATACAAGTTTAGCTTGAAGGTCTCAGACTAATGGCTTGCTGTTGTTCGCATAGCCTGTGATATCTGAATAGAAGCATTACCTAATAGCACTGCCCTCACCGCAGTAGCCAGAGAATGTGACAATGTCTGTAACTTTTTGAGTTTTTGTTTGTTGAGAATTAGCTAAAAACCTACATGCTTTAAAGCAGTGTGAAATTCAAATGCATTCATTTTACAAAATTTTAAATGCTACATACTTCAAGGGAAATGACGGGTAGTGCTTTGAGTTTTATC
This sequence comes from Cranoglanis bouderius, assembly GCA_023630585.1. Classification (NCBI taxonomy): domain Eukaryota; kingdom Metazoa; phylum Chordata; class Actinopteri; order Siluriformes; family Cranoglanididae; genus Cranoglanis; species Cranoglanis bouderius. The sequence goes on from CM042550.1 coordinate 9,673,974, forward strand.
CATCAGAATTTGATTGGGAACAGTGGTTCGTTCTAGAGGATTGTTTGCCTCCCACTGCACTCAACAGAGGTCGAGATGGAGGCAAAGGATGAAAATTTCATCCCAGGAGTCAAGCCATATTTATTTGTTCCTATACATGCAGTCGGGAATGGATGCGTTGACTCACATGATGAGGCCAAGGTTTGCGCTCACCCACCTCCCCCAAACATCATGAGTGACACAATGGCAAATTATGTTTTTTTGGTCTTGGGCACGACTCTAAAGTGGCAGTTAAAAATTCAGAGGAGAGAAAATTCGCTGCATTTCAGTGAAAGATTACAGACAAAGCAGAATTTTGTCTTTTGTCTTTTTCCTGTCTGTGATGAGTCATGCACAATCTGAACAAGGACAGAAGCTAACAAGGTAAAAATGGTCAGCTCTGGTTTTAAGTTGTCCTCAGGATTTAAGTTTATTATTTCACAATTACTAGAAAAGAAGCAAAGCCACTTTTCTTATCACTGAAACTCACTGCTTTCTATATTGAGTTAGAAGTGTGTTGTATAGAATTTGGTAGAATTCTAGCTGGTACAATGTAAACTTCATCCAGATATGTTTGGTAGCTAGTTAACTTTACATCGTTTTATTCTACTCGGCTAGAATGCCAACATTAACCAGAAAACAACTGAAATACTGACACACCAAGCAACATACTAATTTGTTGACATAAGAATGGCTCACAGAGCAATGGAGCAAATTCATCCTATCTGGCTGACACTGTTTGTCTCATTATAGTTTATAGCTACAACCAGTCCGTGCTGGATTTCACAGAGGTTTTTTCCCCTGATTGTTGCAGCCAAAAATGTTTGATTTGGCTGCGGGGGTTTTCAAAATTTGCAATGCAAAATTTTCACGCAAAATTGTGAAATCCTGGAGGGACTGTACAACAAAGTTAGCTATAAACATATCAAATACTGGCACACCAAATAACGTACTGATTTGTTGGCGTGTTGTTGATCCAAATTGTTCACCTGTGTAGGACATTAAAAACCACATTACCTATCCGGAAGAAATGCAGCCAGTGTGCTGTGCTTAATTTCACCCCCTTCACAGCCTGAGGGATTCTCCAGCTCAGAAAAGCAGTTCCCTGATTTACTCGTTTTATTTCTTTAGGCATCATTCTGCTTGTTTGCACAAGACTGAATTTCTTTAATATCTGGCTTGATCCGCCAAGGGGTCCATGTACTTTTAAGCGCTTTTGTCCCAACCATATGATCCATCTGCTGCGATCCCATAGTTTCAACAATAGTGTTTTATTGCGCAGATCCCCAGAGATTTTAAAATAATTTGTAACAGTAAAAACAATACAAACAAAACGTCTGCTATAGTAAAACAAACTGTGGATCCCTGAGCTCTATTACTGGTGAGAAACTGCACTGGCTCAGTCGTCTGTTTCCGTGAAGAGAAACTCGAGGGACGCTAAAGAGAAAGGAGTGGCAGGCTAACAGCTGCTTAGACTAACTCTCACTGAGGACACGCAGTCACAACACATTACCATCCTCCTGCGTTTGCTTCACATTGTGGCTCAGTTTCACACCACACAAGTCTGCTGTGTCATGCTACAAACTGGTTACGGAGGATCAGAAAAGCCTGACTCCCTCTACTTCCCTGACTATACTTAAATACTTAAATGGAGCACAGCCAGGCTAATTAATTTGAGGGCGAGCACACATGCATACACACACACTTGAATTTGGATCCAGAGTTAAGAGGTAGTGAAGCACATCCAGAGATAAAAGAGGGTTAAAATGGACCGAGAGTCAAACTTAAAAGCTGCCATTTTCAATGACTCAATTAGGCAGGATGCTCGTCAAACAGAAAACCTTGAGGTCAAAAAGAAAAAGAAGAACATAAAGGTTGCTGGCCTATTTCATTAAGATAAAACAGAAGACATAATTTCAGCTGCAACATTAGAGCATATCTGTCTTACAGGCTTACTGTATTTTCTGGACTGTGAGCTTTTATTTTTGCCTTTAATCCCAGCATTTCAGGGACATAATTCTTTGTTAAGGTCATCAAATTTGGGAAGAGAATAAACTTACAAAGTCAATAAGATACACTGTGACCTTTATGTTGATTCCACTTAAACTGGCAGAAAACTCTCCAAATGAGTGTTTTCTTATAAATGTGTCAATTCATGCACCTATCCAATCAGCCAATCATGTGGCAGCAGTGCAGTGCATAAACTTATGCAGATACAGGCCAGTTGATGTTCACAACAAACATCATAAATGGGGGAAAATATGATCTCGGTGACAGATGGCTGGTTTGAGTGCTGACAACAGGCTCTTGAGTTTACAAAGAATGCTGCAGAAAACAAAGAACATCCTGTGAGCTCTGATGATGAGAGAGTCAAATAAATACATCCATCCATCCATTTTCTGTACCGCTTATTCTACACAGGGTCATGGGGAGCCTGGAGCCTATCCCAGGGGACTCGGTGGTACGAGGCGGGGGACACCCTGGACGGAGTGCCAACCCATCACAGGCACAATCTCGCACACACACTACAGACAATTTAGAGATGCCAATCACCTTACCATGCATTTCTTTGGACTGGGGAAGGAAACTAAAGTACCCGGAGGAAACCCCCGAAGCACAGGGAGAACATGAATTCCACGCATGCAGGGCGGAGGCGAGAATCACTAACCACTAAGCCACCGTGCCCCCTCAAATGAATATATGTACGTGTCGAAAAAAAACCCCTCTTCGTTATTATAGGGGGGGTAAGCTAATATGACTGACTGACTAACTACTCGGAGCAGAGATACACTTCCCAGTTGTACCACAACATAGCTAAATAAAAATGGTACGCACAGACAAAATAACTGATGCAGGCAATCCCCTATGTAGGCCTCAAAATGGCAGTGATTACACAGTGTGAGGTCACATGAAACAGAATGACAGGAAGGTCCTGGGACTTGTACAGCAAAGCAGTACATGTTATAAATATGCCATTTCTACAGCTGACCGGCTGCTCTGAGGGTCTGTCACTGACGCATGAAGTGAAAAAACACTTCAAAAATTAATCACAAAGTTGCCATGGCAAGAAGAGATCACCTAATCATAGCTGAATTAAAACCTACAATCTCAGCTAAGAGGCATGCAGTTATAGATGTACTAACTGGGCTTAACACATGCTGTAGATACTGCAAAAAAAGAAAAAAAGAAAAAGAAAAAAAAAAAAGAACACATCATAGTGATATTTCTGGCCTCATATGACTGCTCAGAGTGTATCGAACAAGTCTGGCGAGATAAATTGGTGCTGGCATAATGAAAATCCCATGGCCATGCTTGCAGATATTATCATAGCAGGAGTGACTGGACAAATAATAAGTGCATTACAGGGTTTCAGCATTATGCACTGCTCTATAATGGCTAGACCGATATTTTCTAGGCCTGAGAGAAGGATTAATATATGGACATCAAAGTGCTTACTTAAAACAACAATAGCTAAATGGACAAATCAACCTCATTAATCTATATCAAGCACAGTCTCTGGAGTGGCATTTAAAGTACAAGTACAAAAATGTAAATCAGTATAGTGTTTTTTTTTTTTTTTTTTTAGTAAAGTTTGCTGTGATGAGAGGCATCAATAAAATAAAACTGATTGAGAATAAGGGAAACAGAATTGATGCAGTAGATTAAAAATGGCTTCACCCTGGTGTCATTTCTAACAGTGCTTCCCAATTTCAACACATTTTTAGTTTAAACTAAAGTCTGACTAAAATCAGACATCAATTTACCAAAGTTTCTGCAATCACCAACCATGAAGCTTGAAAGGAAAAAGTCATCCGTCAAAATATGATGAGACTACACTGGCTGATTTCTCTGTGGGTCATGGTTACTCAAGGTCCAAATAATATAATCTTGAGCTAGCGTAAACGAGCCCAAGTTCGTACTCAACAAGCTTTCGTCATGGTGCAAAGCAAAGACTGATCCGGTCATTACCATTCTGTTGGCTAGTAATAAATACAACACTGCTAGGCTTGTTGAAGACGCCAATATCGATCGTGGCTCGACTTGAATGGATTTACACTGGCCATTAAATTCTGAAGTGGCAGAACCTTTGACTTATACAGAGACGTTCTGACGTGTTATTTAATTAAATGAATACTAAAAGCAGCACTCTGATCTAATTAAAACTGTAAGCCTATGATAAGACCGAGTCCAGAGAGACCTCCAGAGAGCAAGTAATGAAAAGCTTATAAAAGCAACGAGTCAAGCCAAGCTGGCAGTGTTGGTGCACCATGGCAAGCACAGCGATGGCATTCCACTTAGTTGGATGGCGTCATCATTTCTACCACTTGGCCATGTCCTGATCAAGGCCAAGTTATCGCCTTGCTGTAGGCCAGGAGCTGAATTTGCTGCAGGGATAAGGCGTGTTCGTTTTATTAAAAGTTGGGGGGAGGGGGGGGGGGTGGAGGATGCAGGGGGGATTATTTAAGTCTGCTGAGAAGCGGTTCTTGGCAGAGCAAATTCATTTCCGTTTTCCTTGGGTTGCAGAGCTCATGCCCAATACGGCTGTGTTCCGGGCTGCCAGTGCACTACTAAGCTTTTGCTGCGGCTAATGTGCCAGCACTGGACGTGTCAGAGTGACCATGTGAAAGGATTTTCTGGCAGGAGGGCTGCACATACACAGAAGTCCACTGGTACAAAAGAAATAAAAGGAATAAGTCATGTTTTACTTCTCGGCAGGGATGATGAGTGCATTTCTCACCTGTAAGCACCCGGAAGAAATGTCAAGTATTCGGAAAAGCAATTTGCGGGAAAGGAACAATAATCTTAGCTGAAGGTAATTAACCACTATACAGTCACTCACACCCACCACATTCTCGGGCATAGTGCTAGCAATTTTTGCTTTTTTTACTATTCCTTTTTTCATAAAGCTCTCTTACACACACACACACACACACACGGCACAGCTGCGTAAATATGTGCTGTAATCGATCCCACCCCTCATCAGTAATCTGACGAGTCATTTCAAGTCACTGCCCCGAGACCTTCGCTTTTGTCCACAATGACAGCCTATAAGCAGCTCTAATTAATCTAGGCCAAGGATGGTTTTGTGCTTAGGTTATAAGTCATGAGATATATCAGGTATACAAATATCAGGTGCGTGCTGAATGAATAGCCAAGAAGAGTCCTACTCTAAAGCCACAGGGATCAGGTGGACCAAAACAGCGTTTTGAATTACCAGGTCCACAAGCTCTCATTCAAACAGTGATGCTAGGAGATTAGAACGACGTCCATCCTTACTCAGACATACCATCAAGACCCGGGTCGTTTTACACGTCCGTGGCACCCACACGCTTATGGATTTGCTCAGGTGGTTAAGCAGGTTCCTCTTACCTTGAGTAGATCTCGGGGGAAATCTTGCCCTGCATTCAGGCCGTCCAGGTTGTTGATGAATTCCTGGCACGTCATCTTCTTCCCAATATTCTGCAAGTTAGAGGACACATTTATTACCCTGATAATGTAGTGCGACTGCAATGTATCACCCAGCTCGGCCTTATTTAACCTGCACGCTATCCGTAGCTACCGATAGCTGAGGGAACTTAATTAATGAACTGCTGTGCATAAAGTTGGACTGCCAATATTGCGTCTCATTTTTAACTTGCAAATAGCGGCACTGCAGTGGATGTCAAACAATTGCTCTTGGGCTCATAGCAGTTGTATATTAACATAGCATCAATATTTCAACGCAAGCTAACCAGAACAACTTGCAACAGCAGAATGAAAACCAACGACTACACCCTTTACAATCATTACTTAATCACTTTTCAATTATTTGGGCTGATTAGGTTCATTCAGTTTTATTATTTTGAATACACAGTCGGATCCATAAGTATATTGGATATAATTTTGTACACCACAACAAGGGATTTAAAATGAAGCAAATCAAGATGTGACTGAAGTGTAGACTTTCAGCTCAGACCTCAACCCAATTGAGCATGCTTTTCACTTACTGAAGATAAAACCGAAGGCAGAAAGACCCACAAACAGGCAACAACTGAAGGCGGCTGCAGCCTGGAAAAGCATCTCAAGGGAGGAAACTCAAGGGCGGTGCCAATATCAGGTGTGTGCTGAATGAATAGCCAAGGAGCTTAGCAGTACTGGGATTTGAACTCACGACCTTCCGATCAGAAGTTCAATGTCTTATCCACTGAGCTACCACTGCTCGCATGTCCCCCCCCCCCGCGCTTCGGGGTTACTCCGGTTTCCTCCCCCAGTCCAAAAAGACACGTGGTAGGCTGAATGGCATTTCCACATTGTCAGTAGTGTGTAAATGGGTGTGTGATTGTGCCCTGCGATCCAGGCTTCCCGCAACCCTGTGTAGGATAAGCGGTAAAGAAAATGGATGGATGGATAGTTTGTCCAAGTACTTACTTAGCCTGTGAAAATGGAGGGACTAAGAAAAATGGCTGTAATTCCTAAACGTTTAATGCAATATTTTTGTTTAACCCCTTAAATTAAAGCTGAAAGTCTACACTTCAATCACATCTTGATCGCACAATTTCTATTCCATTGTGTTGGTTTACAGAGGAAAAATTACAAAAATTGTGTCACTGTCCAAATACCTATAGACCTGACTGTAAGTGCAGCTCTCTTATTAACAAGAGAAAAAAAACTTTGGTGATGTAATGAAAATTTAAAGCTATTACGACGCGAGTATTAACTAGGGACTAGGAACTAACGTGTCTCACAGACATTCAATAACATTAAATGTAACCCTAAAGGGTTCAATTCTATGATGTGTCATTCATTAATAAATGAAAAACTGCAATCATTGGACAAACAGCTGTGGCATAAGAGGAATAAAACATTTCTGGACGCATACACTTTCCTGATTTATTCCTTAACTCCTTCCTCACATTATAAAAGGAGTTAGAAAACATTATTAAATCATAAACCACAGTTATTTCTATGAAAATCATCAGCCAAAATTTCAGAATCATGATAGGCCTACCAACGAGTGCAAGCGAGTAATTATATAATATTGCCAGGATCATATACGGCATGTTACATGCCAGCATCAGGAAAGATTTTTAGCTTAGCTAACTGCACAGGCTATCCGTTACAACAAGGCACTAATCAAATACCATAATGTTGGACTATGTGACAGTGGTGTATGATCACCAATGAAACTGTGTGTGCCTACCAGCTCTGTTCATCATAAATGATGTCCTTGAACTGCTTTCATCTGGGAACATTTTGTGTCTGCGTGCAATCCTTTTTATTCCAGAGAGGTCTCTTTCTTTTGAACATATCTTTCAAATGCTACACATCCTCATTTGAAATAAAAATGTTTGTCATTGCTGAGCTGAAATTTATGTTGAGGCACTGTACTTTTCAAATATATAACATACAGTGGATTTTTTAAAAATGTTTTTTTATTTTTTTAGTTTTTTTTTTTTTTATTTTAAGAGAAAGCTGGATAGAAATCTGTAATAAGATGTGATCCCAGCACATTCAGAGACAAATGACAGGACAGTATTACATTTTCTGACAATGACACAAGTGCATTACAGATTTCAATACATCAGATCCACCCAGCATATCAAGATCGTTTCAATATACATTTTTTTTTTTTGGACAGAATAGCTGGCATAGCAATTCTCCTGAAAATTGGGCATTATATCTGTATTTGGAAGAGATCTATTTATAATGTACAGAAATTTTATTATAATGCTATTTTAGACAAATAATGTTAAATAATGGTAAAAAGGTGTATTGGGGGTCCCATGAGAGCACAACTGGCATTCATTAAACTTAAAACTCTTCCAAAGTGAAATTCAAGGATGTTTCCAGCACTTTTTTTTGTTAACTGGCTTTCCTTTAGGATGATATAGGAAAAAAAACTTGAATGCTCTATAAACGTCACATGGCTTAGGCAAAAATAAATAAATAAATAAAATTAATTAATTAATTAATTAATTAAGAAAAAAATAAATAAATAGGGAAGATTACCAAAAAAGGCAGCAGCTACATTTATAACTGGAAGACACTAAACAATGGTAGATTCTGAACAGCTAGTTAGTGAATATTTTGTTTAATCCTAACTGCGTCCATGTCCTTTAAAGCCACAATAGTGACTTTTTTTTTTTTTTTTTTTTTTTTTTTTTTTACAATTTTTTAATCGTACAAATATCCTAGAAAATATGTAGAGGATGTTAAAAAATAATCGTTTATGCCATGGCCTCATAAGTGTATTTATGTGGCTGAGAAAACACATTTAGTTTAATTCGGCAAGCACCCAGTGCCAATTCTTGTCTGAGCACAAAAATCACTCCTTGCTTTGAAAAAAACTTATCCACAAGAAACACAGTAAAACTATTGTTGAAGCTAGACTCAGAATTAGACGTTGATCCTGCTCAGCTATGTAAACACAATCTGTATAAAGCGTTGAATTGTTTGAATGGCTGGCTTCACATAATTCAAGCAGATACAGTTTTTTATTACAAAGAAAAACAGGACAGTGAGGCACGTGACTAGAGGTAGGCTACAGGAGTAAAAACTAAAATCATTCAACTCCACTCACTTAACTGGTAAAGAAGTAAACTTGACAAATTTGGACACAATCTTGCCTAATGCACCTTTAACTTACTTTGTAGTCAATTTAAGTTAAATTCACAACCTGGCATAATGTTGTAATGACTGTGAGTATGTAAATCATCCAATAATCATAAACTGATACCTGCTTGTACGTGTTATCTTACCATCAGATTAAAGAGGCTAATAACTAATTTTAACTCCATTGAGAGGACTGATTAGTGTGCTCACAATAAACGTATCTAAAAAATATAACTTAGTCCAACTATAACTGAAATAATCAAACCGTGAAAATACTTCTCAAAAAATCTGAATATCGTGGAAAAGCGAGAAAAAATTTCGCATAATTTAATTTTAAAAAAGTGGAACTTCCATATGTTCTAGATTCATTACACATAAACTGAAATATTTCAAGCCTTTTTTGTTTTAATCTTGCAATTACAGCTTACAGCTCATGGAAATCAAAAATCCGGTATCTCAAAATATCAGAATAAAGAATTTATAATAATATAGTATCGAAGAATATTATAATAATGTCGACCTTCTGAAAAGTATGTTAATTTATGCACTCAATACTTGGTCGGGGCTCCTTTTGCACAAATTATTGCACCAATGCGGCGTGGCATGGAGGCAGTCCTACTGGAAAAGGAAATCAGCATCTCCACAAAGCTCGTCAGCAGATCTCCTAAAATCTCCTGGTAGACGCTACATTGACTCTCGACTTGAGAAAACACAGTGGACCAACTCCAGCAGATGACACGGCACCCCAAATCATCGCTGACTGTGGAAACTTCACACTGGACTTCAAGCGACTTGGATTCTGTGCCTCTCCACTCTTCCTCCAGACTCTGGGACCTTGATTTCCAAATGAAATGCAACATTTATTTCATCTGAAAAGAGGACTTTGGACCACTGAGCAACGGTGTTTTGAGTAAAAAGGTGTTTTGAGTTAATTAGCTGATTAGAGCTCTTCTCAGGTCGACATTGCTGTGTTATAAATTCTTTATTCTAATATTTTTGAGATACTGGATTTTTCCAGTATCTCATTTCCATGAGCTGTAAGCCGTCATCATCAAGATTAAAACAAAAAAAAAAAGGTTTGAAATATTTCACTTTATGTGTAATGAATCTGGAATATATGGAAGTTCCACTTTTTGAATTAAATTACGGAAAAAAAACAAACTTTTCCACAATATTCAAATTTTTTGAGAATTCATTTAGAAATTAAGTATTTGTAAGCCTTGCATGTGTATAAAACCTGTAAAATACTGCACAGATTAGCCTTCAGCTTCTAATCTGGTAGCAGCAGGGAAGACCCTGATCGCAAATGCATTATAAATACACTACACAGTGTGAGATTCTTACAGTATTCATTATTCTTACAGCCACACAGAGCTTTAACAAGATAATTAAGACCTCATATCGATGAGAGCAGTTAGACCAGTTAATCCCGGACAAGGAAAAGGACAGTAAAAGCTCAGTTTAAGCTTCATCCTCTCCAACCAGTACACAGGCATAAGTTAAAATCCTGTGCTATCCTGAACAGTTATTACTATTAATAAAACCCAATGTCGAGTCCAAATATAGGATCCCAGTTTGAGTGCTTTTACATGTTTTCTCATAACATCAGAGACAAAGGCTAGAGAGAGCGCGTCGCTGTGAATACTAAAATAATGAGCAGAAGGTGTTTGTTCCAGTGACTTTACAGTTCCTGCCAGCACCAGCCGAGTTTGTAGGTGGACAGCACTGACAAATGTTCAGACTGGCACACGATATCAGAGTGACACGGGGCCTGTTTCTGATCCATACAAGTAAGAGAGATTCCTCCAGAACTTCAGATTCTGTTGTAACCCAAAGGAATAAAAGGAGGCACTAAAGTCAGCTCAGTGAATGGATGTGCATCATCCACAGCATCACTTAATATGGCTTGGGTGCTGTGTTCTGGCAGTAGCTGGGCACTGATCACTGATTTATAATATCTCTTTGCTGGTATAGACGCTTTGATTCTCATCCACTCGTAAGTCTCTATGCTCTCCGAGTGCCTCTGATGCTGCGCTCATAAAAATGACACTAAAAAGGTCAAATAACTTCGTTAACAACCATAACACTGCGTGAGGGGAAAAACAAGCATGCCATTTATTTCTGGTCTTTTAATTATCATTCATTCATTTTTTATACCCCATCACTGATGAATTCTCGATTCTAATGTGGTACGATTCATTTTCTAACACAGCAGCTCTGACAGAAGTGTTGTTGCAAGGCAAAACCCAGGTTTATATCAATGTGCTCAATGATGATAGAATGTTATCATTTCTATAGCTGATCGCTTATTCACGTATATAATAAACAAATAGAAAAAAGAAAACGTGGTTTAACAGAGAACAACATATAACAATTGGTAAGGTGAAGCTTTCTGTAGACATTTAGTTAAGATTTTGGAAGGAGTCTCCAGTGTCGGAGCTTGATAACAATCAGACGTAAAGCTTTAAGTTTTACAACACAGGGAATTCTTCAGGCCATAACATTAAACATAACTATAAGTACACCATATGGCCAACGGTTTGTGGACACCTGACCACAACACTCATATCTGCGCTTTGAACATCTCTTTCCAGATTTAGTCTCCTCTTCGCTCTTATAATAACAACCTCCACTCTTCTGGGAAGGCTTTCAACTAGATTTTGGAGCATGGCTGTTGGGAATTGTGCCCATTACTCCACAAGAGCATTAGTGAGGTCGGGTACTGATGTTGGGCGAGGAGACCTGGGGCACGTCAGCATTCCAGTTCATCCCAAAGGTCTTCAGTGGGGTTGAGGTCAGGGCTCTGTGCAGGTCACTCGAGTTCTTCCACTCCAACTTTGGCAAACCATGTCTTCATGGACCTCACTTTTTGCACAGACACACTGTCATGCTGAAACATGTTTAGGCCCCTTAGTTCCAGTGAAGGAACAATTGTGTGCTTCCAACTTTGTGGCAACAGTTTGGGGGAAGAACCACATATGGGTGTGATGGTCAGGTTCCACAAACCTTTGGCAATATATTGTAGTTCCACAAATAAATAAATAAAAACTGTAATAATTGGCTAATTACTGTGGTATAAGAGGAATGAAACACAATGGGGAGTGCTATTATCGGAAAATCAACCTCAACACCACTGGATCTTTGAGTATTTTACACACTCTATTGTGTTTTATTCCTTACTTAATGAATATCTGCCGAAATGAAGGTACTGCCTGTGTAGCCATATTCAAGTAGACCATGTTCTAACTCGCGGCTGATGTGGCTGATGTCAGAGCTACATACTGTCCTAACGGAAAGGACGCGGTGTGCAAAGTCCTCTCTGCACTACAGGGAATCAAATTCCCAGTCCAAAGGCAAAAGGGAAAAGTAATTAAGCAACATTACAGTGGGGGAAAAAAAGTATTTGATCCCCTGCTGATTTTGTACGTTTGCCCACTGACAAAGAAATGATCAGTCTATGATTTTAATGGTAGGTGTATTTTAACAGTGAGAGACAGAATACAAACAAAAAATTCCAGAAAAACGCATTTCAAAAAAGATATAAATTGATTTGCATTTTAATGAGGGAAATAAGCATTTGACCTCTTCGACTTTGTACTTGGTGGCAAAACCCTTGTTGGCCAGAGGTCAGATGTTTCTTGTAGTTGGCCACCAGGTTTGCACACATCTCAGGAGGGATTTTGTCCCACTCCTCTTTGCAGATCCTCTCCAAGTCATTAAGGTCATTTTCAATGCCCTGGCTGAGGGAAGGAGGTTCTCACCCAAGATTTGACGGTACATGGCCCCGTCCATCGTCCCTTTGATGCGGTGCAGTTGTCCTGTCCCCTTAGCAGAAAAACACCCCCAAAGCATAATGTTCCCACCTCCATGTTTGACGGTGGGGATGGTGTTATGACTTGGGGTCATAGGCAGCATTCCTCCTCCTCCAAACACGGCGAGTTGAGTTGATGCCAAAGAGATCTGACCACACCACTTTCACCCAGTTCTCCTCTGAATCATTCAGGCGAACTTCAGACGGGCCTGTACATGTGCTTTCTTGAGCAGGGGGACCTTGCGGGCACTGCAGGATTTCAGTCCTTCACGGCGTAGTGTGTTACCAATTGTTTTCTTGGTGACTATGGTCCCAGCTGCCTTGAGATCATTAACAAGATCCTCCCATGTAGTTCTGGGCTGATTCCTCACTGTTCTCATGATCATGGAAACTCCACGAGGTGAGATCTTGCATGGAGCCCCAGACTGAGGGAGACTGACAGTTTCTTCCATTTGCGAATAATTGCACCAACTGTCGTCACCTTCTCACCAAGCTGCTTGGAGATGGTCTTGTAGCCCATTCCAGCCTTGTATAGGTCTACAATCTTGTCCCTGACATCCTTGGACAGCTCTTTGGTCTTGGCCATGGTGGAGAGTTTGGAATCTGATTGATTGATTGCCTCTGTGGACAGGTGTCTTTTTACAGGTAACAAACTGAGATTAGGTGCACTCCCTTTAAGAGAGTGCCCCTAATCTCAGCTCATTACCTGTGTAAAAGACACCTGGGAGCCAGAAATCTTGCTGATTGATAGGGGATCAAATACTTATTTCCCTCATTAAAATGCAAATCAATTTATAACTTTTTTGAAATGCGTTTTTCTGGATTTTTTTTGTTGTTATTCTGTCTCTCACTGTTAAAATACACCTACCATTAAAATTATAGACTGATCATTTCTTTGTAAGTGGGCAAACGTACAAAATCAGCAGGGGATCAAATACTTTTTTCCCCCCACTGTATGCTTTTTATCAACACTGGTTTCAATCTCGGTAAGTGACAGTAGCAGCAGTAGCCTCCAGGAGAACACTTCTTTCTAAGCCCATTTTTTTAAAACACTATTTTACACAAACCAGCCCAATTTTGTCTGTGTGTGAAGAGGGAAATTTTCTTGACAAAGGAGTCACGGCTTTGCCAATTTCACACAACTTTACACAGTACATTCAGCACCTGTGTGAAGGCCGCTACCATGAATCTTTCAAAAGCGACTGTCTAGCAAACTAACAAGATGTGGGCGTGAAATATTGGCGTCTCCATGGCACATATGTGTTCTATTGAGACGGAGCCAGAAAACGTCAAAACCGAGATTCGCCACCCCGTGAGTATAAAGACACATGAGCAAGCTCTATGGAGAAAAAAGAGGAGCTATTCTGAGAAACATGTCAAATCTGTGAGTTCATTACACAGATAATAAAATAACCAAAAGATTGATTCAAAAATGATTATTACTTATAATAAACAAAACTGTAATAGCTTACAAAATCCTATTTTTCGGTCTATATAAACAATGTATTTATATAAGGTGTATAATTTGGGTGACATGATGTGCAGTAAACATTTGAATGGGACATTAACAGAGGAAATAATCTCCACCAAAACTGGCAGTTAGAATGTGAAAATGCTGAAGGGTATTATGAATAAATAATACCACAAACTAAATGGTTTTAAATAATTAAAGAAAAAAAAAAAAAAAGGCTTTAGTGTAATGTCTGTCCACTGTATGGCCATCTTGGCACCACTCCTGGGCTCCTATATACACAGTGCCCTCCACTAATATTGGCACACTTGGTAAATACGAGCAAAGAAGGCTATGAAAAATTGTCTTTATTGTTTAACCTTTTGATATTTTGTTCAAAAAATTCACAAAAATACTCTGCTCTCATGGATATCAAACGATTGCAAATAAAACAGGTTTATCAAAAAAATAATAATAAAAAAATAATGTTAAATATAGATATAAAATAATATAAAAATTGTTAAATATAGGTGTGCAACAACTATTGGCACCCTTTTAGTCAATACTTTGTGCTACCTCCCTTTGCTAAGATAACAGCTCTGAGTCTTCTCCTATAATGCCTGATGAGGTTGGAGAATACATGGCAAGGGATCTGAGACCATTCCTCCATACAGAATCTCTCCAGATCCTTCAAATTTTGAGGTTCACGCCGGTGGACTCTCCTCTTCAGTTCACCCCACAGGTTTTCTATGGGTTTCAAGTCAGGGGACTGGGATGGCCATGGCAGCACCTTGATTTTGTGGTCAGTAAACCATTTTTGTGTTGATTTTGATGTATCTTTTGGATCATTGTCCTGCTGGAAGATCCGACCACGGCCCAATTTAAGCTTTCTGGCAGAGACAGTCAGGTTTTCATTTAATATCTGTTGATATTTGATAGAGTCTATGATGCCATGTATCCTAACAAAATGTCCAGATCCTCTGGCAGAAAAACAGCCGCAAAACATTAAAGAGCCACCACCATATTTAACCGTGGGCATGAGGTACTTTTCCATATGGCTACCTCTCTGTGTGCACCAAAACCACCTCTGGTGTTTATTACCAAAAAGCTCTATTTTGGTTTCATCTGAACATAGAACCCGATCCCATTTGAAGTTCCAGTAGTGTCTGGCAAACTGAAGACGCTTGAGTTTGTTTTTGGATGAGAGTAGAGGCTACTAAAAAAAAAAATTAAAAATTAAAAAATCAACAGGAATATACTTCAAATATATTTTTCTCATACGAATTCATAGGGGTGCCAATAATTGTAATTGTCCAAACCATGTAAAGGATATTTTGTCGTCATTGTCTTGACACAGAAAGCTGTTTATAGTAATGTGTTGGGCTTGCGGTAACCTACCATCTTTCTAAGACGCTTCATGATCTTTTAATTTGTCACCTGTCTGTATCATCTGTCTCAACAGCACAAGCCCTGGATTTATATATTAAATCATAACTCTTTAAGCATGCAGGCCATTCTTGACAGAGCATCAGGAAGTTTTGAGAAAATGAAAGTGTACAGTATAGAAATGGAATTATGAATGAATTGACCACCTCCACACACTTAATATGAAAATTGACTTGTCACTCTAAGGTCCACCTTCATTCACACAAAGGAATTATAGATGACTTTATAATCATATTTATTCATTTGGCAGATATTTTCATCCAAATCTTCTGCATAATGAATAAAGAGAGGCAGAAAGTTAAAGCTTTTGCTTAAATGTTTTGATTAAAGCTGTCTAGCCACTGTTCTTTTTTAAGAAGTGTCAAAAATCCTAAAGTAACCAAGTAGATTCATAGAGTTCATTGAGTTCCTTTATGAATTTCTGAATCACCAAATGGTTTCAGAGGGAAAAAAAAGAAAAAAAAAAACTGCATGCAACAACCAGTAGGGATGCATCGATACCATTTTTACTCATCAACACCGATAACAATACTGATACCAAAATGAGTACTTAGTATTAATCAATCAGGGGCGTCACAGAACATTTTATGTAGCTCTGTTTATGTTCATTAGTGAGCGCCCCCCCCCAACTTCTGTTCAGCTGTAAGTAAAGTATGATTTTATTTTCATTTCATTGGAATCACTGTTGCGTTTGTTGTTTTGACCAATAGAAGCTGATCGGTAAGAACAACATACTGGCTAAGTGTTGTTATTTTCATTCACCTAGTGTTGTCTGTAAACATTTGTTCTCAGCTAGCTAGCTTTTAATGCAGCATTTGTTGCTAGCAATGAACTCCTTTTGGTAAGTTTTATCTTTAAGATGTTTTATATGGTTACTGGAATCGTAAGGAGATGCTGTAGTAGCTCCTCTTGATATTTTCACAGTGCAGGGTTTGTGGTCTGCTTTGCTTTGATTGCCAGCATTGTGTCACTGTTATTTTGTGTCTTCTGTCCATTGGATGACAACGTCATACAGCATCATGTGGAATTGGTTGTTGGTATAGGAGTATTTTCTAAGTGTGTGTATGAGTAAATGAGCAAAGATTCCAGGATCCAGTATCGGTATTGATGCGTCACTACTGTAAAGACACTTAGAAGTGAATATTAGTATGCAGTGGTGAGGAACATACCTGTCCATGAAGGTCAGTGTTCAGCAGCATTAAAGCACATGTAAGGCAATGCACTTCATCTGCAAAAACAGATTTATTCATGAGTAATTATTCAGCCATGGCTTTATCAGGTTTGAGGAGAACGGTCTAGCCAATTACAACACTCACGGCTTGGGGCATGCTTCAAAATGTAATTTTCTCCATTTTTTTTTTTTTTTTTTTTTTTTTTTTTTTTTTTTTTTTAAATGCTGCATTTTAAATAGTGACATGAACAGCTCTAAACATGCAGATCTCATCCATCTCTCCACTGGGCCAAAGTATAACGCCAGTTCCATGGCAACAGTCTTAGCAACAAGGAGACCGTTTTAGCTTTTACCATCTACTGGTCACACAGGCTTGTTGTTACCAAGACGGTTGCTATGGGGGAGACATGACACTCAAGCATCAAACATAGACAAACGATACACAAGGCAAAGACGCTGACATTAAAGGCTGATTTCATTAAATTTTCTACAGTGGAAAAAAAAATACTTAATTCCAATTCGTGTTCTGCTTTCGTTTTCCACTTGTTTAAAGGGCAAACTGTTGGAAAGGTTATGTCTGTGTGACCTTCTCCTGAACCTCTGCTCGTCTTTCAGCTGTCATTTATCAACCTGAGCTGAGTGAGCCTGATAATGCCCAGTTAATGGCTAATACCCCAAGAGACAGTTGAGTTGATCTGAGGCTAATCTATAGGCTGAGAGGGAGGGAAGGAAGCCGTTATGTGTAAAGGAAACGGCCGAGAAGTTGAAAAACACTCACTAAACTGAAAGTTGAAAAACACTCACTAAATCCATGCGGGATTCACAAGAGAAGATCAAATTTCAGAATCCTCAATTGGTCCATGCTAAATAAAACTAAATAAAATGTAAATAAAGCAGCTGTTAATCTTAAGACTGGCTTCCCAGGCACAGATGAATCATCTAGTCAATAATCATTAGTGTTATCACTAACGACGTCACAATTTAGACCAAGCTTAAAAAACAAAACAAAACAAAAAAAAAGACCTTTTTAATGGACAATGAAATGGATTTCTAAGTGTTTGGGGATTCGAGTATCCATTAGACAAAACTGTATTTACAAAAATCATTTCAGACCACATTTTAATAGGATTACAAATAGAGTAGTACCTTGTGAGGCGAGGATGGTGGGGTTACATCGATAGTACCTATTAGAAAAGTGGATTAAAACCCGCTCTCGTTCCTGGGTTTCACCCATTAGTGCAAAAGCTTTGAGAAAGGATCTAAAGAGGGGGGGGGAAACAAGAGAATTCTCACAATTTGTAATAATCACAATCTGCAATCCTGATACAAAGCATTAACTCTTGTTTTGTGATCAGTACATTATTTCTGGACTACCAGTAGCACTGCTGAATTCTGATTGGCCAGAAGGTGTTGATTAATTTTCTATAACAGCAGCTCTGACAGCAGTGTATGTGAATGTCTCATTCTGTGTAAACTCTAGAGACTGTTGTGTGTGAAAACCCCAGGAGATCAGCAGTATCTGAAATACTTAAACCAGCCCTTCTGGTACCGTGAATGTTCAGGTGTACAGGTGTTCCTATTAAAGTGACTGGTGAGTACATGTTAATTCGCTTGTTCTCGGTCATAGGGACTTGAATGGTGGACACAGAAGTATTTATAACCTATATATTTGTGGAAGGAGTCTCCAGTGTCAGTGCTTTGTAATGGTCAGTAAGTTTCCAGCAACAGAATAGTCTTCATGACAGACGACTTTACGATCTTCAGTTTCTTGGTCACATGACAAGCTGAAATTTTGTGTCTTATTAACGTCAAGATGGAGGAAAGTAGAACTCGATGCCAACGGCATGGACAGGGATGCCTCCACCGTCAACAAGTCAACAAGTCTATAAAATTCTAATTTGTATGCCAGAAATACCTTGCTATGACCTTGACCCTGTTTGGATTCATTCCAAAAATCCAATCAGTTCACCTGCTGGCTACAATGATTATATAAATCCACATAAATCCGACAAACATTCAACCGCTCGTTCCTGAGATAAGGAGAGTCTCGGATGGAAAAACATAATGCCTCCAGTACTTAGTGTTTATGATTGCTTATAGATGCTATAATGCGAGTAATAACAGGGACTAACTTGTTTTGCGGATGTTCCACGACATTATATCTAACTATAAATGTTAAAATGCATGTTGTTCATTAATAAGTAAATAAAAATTATTGGCAAATTGCTATGAGATTAAAAAAAAAAAAATTCAGGATGTTCTGTTATAGGAAAACAATCCACCTTTGGATGTTAACAGTAACACCACCTACACCGTTAATTATTTTCCTATAATAGCATGCCCTGAAGTGTTTTATTCCTTACTTTTCTTTTATATCTCATCTTTTGTTTACCGTGTTGCTACATTATGCTCTAGTTAAGTGATTTTAGTCACTGAAATAAATAAATCCATACAGAACAAAAGCACAATAATATCACATGATTTCAACATGATTTCTGCTTTGTTTATATATATATATTTTTTTTTCTATTTCTATCGGTTTCCACAGAAGTGTGCTGTGTACTGGTGTATACCTGAGCGACTGGTCCAATGTCATCCCTGTGAATTCAAAGAAGGTGAGGTACTCTTCGGCAACCATCTTGCTGAAGTCATTGCTGTAGGCAGACAGACAAAAAGATTTATATCAGGATCGGGCGTAAACACACCGTACTCACTCAGCAGTGGCTTTTTATTATTTCCACCACTCCAAAATGACAGTTATAAGAAACGAGTCACTGTTTATTTGAAGGGCAGTGCTGGCTGGATGAGCAGTGTGTTGGGTCACGACTTTCATTTACCGCTTATTAAAAGACAAAAAGAGAGACATCAGGATATCAGGAGAGAAATGGAGAAGGAAGGGAGGGAGGAAAGGGAGTTCACACGAGACAAGACAACAGATGAGAGTGAGAATGAGTGAAAGAGAGAGAGATTTATATAAACGCCTACACAGACTTCCACTGCACCAAATCAAACCCATGACATCAAGCATGGAGGGAAGGGACTGATGGCTATACAGGAGGGTGGCTTTGTCCTCCAGACCTCTACAGAGGCTGTCTGTGTGTGTGTGTGTGTGTGTATGTGTGTGTGTGTGTGTGTGTGTGTGTGTGTGTGTGTGTGTGCGTGAGAGAGAGAGAGAGTGAGAGAGATGGAGAGAGAGCAGCTGACTCACACCAGCAGGCGGATGGGGGGGAAAAAAAGCATTTTAGACCAAGTGTGGGTTCATCATGTTACCGTGTGCATTTTGTTTACATTTGTAATCAAAACTCAGCTCTGTAATTTTATTCCTCTAAATCATAAGTAGGTGAATCCAATCCTGAGATAAGTAAGGGTTTGGAAAAATAATAATAATAATAATAAAAAATAAATAATAAACTTACTCACATATGACTACTGAAAAGCTCACAAATTAAACAAATGCGTCTCCTTGGCAACAGAGAGCACAGAGCCGCTCTGCGTTCTTTCATAAACATGACAAACGCTTGAAGGAGAAGTCAGTACGAGGATGTGGTGTAGAAAGATCCTTCACTGACAGAGCTCAGAGACCTTCAAGATAAACACGTCTGAGAGCCCGAACACACAGATAATTCGCCGTGAGGATCAGTATGGAACGGCATGTAGTGAACAAACTACTATTGTTTATACCGCAGCGCTGTTCAATTCTCAAGTCTGATTCAAAATTGATTCATTTTCTATAACGGCAGATTGGACAATAGTGCCGGCTACAAAGAAAATATCAGGTTTATCTCACAGCGCAGGTTCTAATATGTTAACGCCATACAGTCAGTAAGAGGTACGGCCGTATCTCCACCGCAGCAAATTCGGATAAGTGCTAATACTTTACAGTTTATTGGTAAAATGACAAAATGCATTTTTGTCTTATTAACTTCAACAGGGAGAGAGTCAAGGGAGGCCTCTGAGGATTGACTGTTTATAGCTGCTATACCACATGATCCAAGAGGAACTAATTTGTTGAAGGAGTCTTCAGCCTTTTTATAAAAGTCAGGTGTAGCTGTTCTGACACAAGAAAGAAAAAAAGAAAAAAGAAAAAAACGAGGATGGCTCTATTACAAAGTGTCTCCCACCTTGTACCCAGAGTCCCCTCGGATAGGCTCCTGGCTAGGATAAGCGGTATGGAAATTGGATGGATGGTAAATTGCTGTGGTGTAATTTGTGGTATAAAATACCTCAGGAAAATAACCATCCTGCAATCATGGCCACATCGGACTGACAGTGCGCCTTAACATGTTTTACTCCTTACTTCTTCCACAGCAAATTAATTTGGTTCGTATAAAGACACACAACCTATGTGCAATACCAATAAAAATAAATATACCACATTTTCCTTTTCCGATACAGAAGCCTTGGTATACCGATAACTTTCTTTAAAAACTACTAAACAATTCATTTCTCAATTTCTTCAGTTAAACTTGTTCACACAAAAAGTACTTACACTATACGTACAAATATAATAAAATCAATCCTAAAAAAAAAAAAAAAACGTTTATATGCAAACATTTTTGGTTCCATTTTCTTTTAATCCAATTACCATTTTTTTTGATGGTGTCGATGTTCAGGGACGTCTCTAATAAAAAAAAAAAGCTATTGGAGCGTGCAAAAAGCATAAAAAGGATACATTAACTGACTTAAACAGGACAGACATGGGAGTAAAATGCCCTCGAGCAAGACTGGAGAAGATGGATAACTGATATATAAGTGTACTCTGTGTCAGGTTCCTGTTTACAGAACCTGTATTAATTCAGAAGTGAACACCGTGTCATTTCCTCCTGAGCCGAGTGCTGAAGATCTGAGATAAGCGGCTGGTGCGTAAGCACAGTTTATAAGCACAACAAAGCGCTTGCTTGGATTCTGCCGCTGTGATATCAGAGATCACGCCATCTTTAATTCAAGTTTTGTCCTTGGACATTTGTCATTGAATAAGCAAGTCTGTCTCGCTTTTTAGTCGTAGAAACGAGGTTTTCTTACTGCAGGCTGGCAGAGGCAGTAAATCAGCATGCAGAGAAAATCTTTTCATGAAACCTACTTAAATGCAGCTTTGGGAACAATATTAGAAAATGGGCAAAAACACTGAATCGTTAATCAGTCTGCTTAGTGAAACCTAAGGGGTTTTACATCACTCACCCGTCTGTCAGAATTCTCCAGCTCAGCCTCTCTAGGCTCACTAGGCCTAGTCAACCTATACACAAAGCTTTGTTCCATGTGGAATAACCTTCATAATTAAACATTATTTCTGATAAAACAGTGACAAGGACACATAACTACCCAGTTGTATGTCAAAGTCATGCATGTCTGGCATATGATTAAATAAATACTACTCAATATTACTCTCCTTTGAATTTACTGGAATTCATTGCTGTGCTTAAGTGGTATTTTGACGTATTTTTGCTGCACCTAAACATTACTGAATCTGAATACTAGTGCTTTTACTTAATTACATATCAGAGAACAATACTTTTTTCACTCCTTACATTTTGTATTTAGATCTTCAAAGTACTCGTTAAAAATCTTGACGGTTTTCTCATCCCTCAACCAGCCAGAGACTGGACGCTATTACATCAATCCAATGAGCTCAGTTTAGCACCCGATCAAATTCATCTGCATTAAATTTGTGCCAATTTGTCATCTGTGGTAACCTTCGCATGCTACACAATGTATCTGTGTGCATCTGAAGCCACCAGACTGCAGTACTGAACTTGAGGATGAGCGCCCCTGGCCCTACCTCAGAAAAATGTTTCAATATGCTGGAGTAAGCAAATACTCATAGGAATTGAGGCATGAACGTCATCTAATCTGAAAAAAGCATGCTAAGGTGAGTTTAAGTTTAGCCTGTTTACTTTGCTAATGCCAATTACAGCGTGTCTCGATCAGCTCCCTGGTTCAGTAGTCGTGGCACTGACCAGAAAGGCTGTCTCAATTGCAAATCCTTCCAGTGCACTGGAACGTTCAAAAATCCCACAATGCACCACAAACACTAGGGATGCTCACTATGTTCCCTTTCTGGAAATGACGTCATGTCTTCTGGAGAAAAAAAAAAGGGGGGTGGGGGTTTGGGGGCGGTGAACTCTCAGCCAACTTAGTCTACAAATGTAAGCAGCTCATTATTGTAGCTCTCAAATGATTACTTACATTAGCGATTTTTAACTTTATTTTAAGGTTCGTTTGATTCTAAAGACTTTTATGCGTTTAATGATTTTTTAAAAAATCCTCTAGTTAGCCTACGATCCTACTTGACGTACCATGACAGAGATGCATGTGATTAAGCTAACAAATTTATGACATATAAAGCTTAAATATTTTTACGTTTTTAATTTTTGGTGACATTTTAGAACGCGAGTATGTAGTCATGTCGCCAGAAACTGAGTTATCAGTGTCCCAATGTGCAGTGAGCCAGGGTCCTTACCAGTGCCTGAATTCATGTACACGATATACTGATTCACCACCTAGGGAGCTGATCAAGACACACCCTTAGACTAGCATCAATTCCAGTAGATAACATAATTGGCTAGGCAGGACATCAAATTTTTTAAATCGAGTAAGGTTTTGACACATTTGCTGCGTCCCAATTGGCCTACTATCCATCCTGAATAGTACACAAGAATAAAATTAGTGTCCCAAATCGTAGTATGTTGAAATGTGTATCCCAAAGTTACCAGGACGGTTTACTATTTCCGGTAGATTTTCGAAGTGTGGATCGGTGGCCACTTTTTCAGCTAATATTGCCTGCGCAAGGAATTACAGAAAAGGCCCATCACCTTTGGTTTTTAATCGTGACTTCAGAATGACTAGTAACAACTGAGAGGAGGATCTGAGCGAACGTGCGGAAGAGCGAAAGCAGAGGAGATCTGAAATATATGTGGGGGCCAGACCATGCAAGGCTTTAAAAACAAATAGGATCTGGAAATCGATTTTGTATTTCACCAGTAACCAGCACAGTGAGGCTAAGATGGGTGTTATGTGCTCTCTCTTTTTGGTCCCAGTCAAAAAGCGAGCTGCGGTGTTCTGTACAAGTTTGCAACCGCGAGAGTGAAGACCGGCTAATTCCAGCATACAGGGCGTTGCAGTAATCAAGCCTTGATGAAATAAAAGTGTGGATAACAGTCTCAAGATCTTTAAATGTGAGAAAATCAGAGCTGGCAGAGCCGTCAGAGCTGGAAAAACTAGCTCTGACAACAGAATTTATTTGTTTGTCAAACTTTAAATCCGAATCAGAGAGCACCCCCAAATTTTTGACCTGGGTATGAATTTTGTCTTGTAGGAGGCCCAGACTACAGCTAAGACTTTCTAACAAATGTGAAGGACCAGACAGGATAGCTTCAGTCTTTTTCTCATTTAGCTGGGGGAAATTTTTATCCATCCAGCATTTTAAGTCCCTTAGACAGTCTAAAAGAAGAATCAATGGGTTTTTTTTCCAGGCTGGGCTAAAAGTGGCAGCAAATTTAATGTATGGCAATCTAGTTAGCTTGTTAAGTATGTTAATACTTAGGAAAACAAGGGGCTAGTTGAATTCCCGGAAAGGGGATGATTACATGTAGCCACAGATTACATTTCTGATGTAGCACCGTGTGTCTGAGCCCTAAACAAAAAAAAGTTGCTAGTCAGCAGTTAATTTTTCAGAAATAATCCGTGGTTTTCTCTTATTACATTCCATCTTAAAGACGTTAAGTCTTGAATCTTACTGAATGAATCTTCATTTTTGAATTACGAGGTTCCATTTTTTTTTATTTTCAAATATACAGTACTGTGCTCTACAGCATTTCTTTGCATGTGCCTAAAACTTTTGCAAAGATGCCTTCAAAATAATTATAGTAAATGTTTCTACATTTAAAAAAAACATACTGTAAAGAGCTTTAAACAGTAGTAAATGAAACGATATTTGGTGTGACAAAAAAATAAAAACTAGAATAAAAATAGTAGCCTCCGGTACAATGTGTGCAGTTTTATAAGGAAATGAGCTGGTAAGTTTTATTGAGCATCTTGCAGAACCAGCCACAGTTCTTCTGGAGACTTTGACTTTCGCACTTGCTTCTTATTTTTGCAACAAAACCCAGCAGCCTTCATTGTATTTTTTGTCTGAAAAGTGTCTCTTATGTAACATGCTGCTTTCTTTAATGACATACAAACATTTTTCTGTAACATTTCATTTTGTGCTAGAAAACTAATGTTTGGGAATCTAAAATGTTTTTTGTACTGACTTGATAATGTAGAAGTCATAAAATAAAAAATCTATAACTAAAAAAAATAGGGTGCCTAAAACTTTTGCACAGTACTGTATATTTTTGGTTATATTTATAAATATGTTGTTTACATGCCCCTGAATATATGCGAGACGTTTTAATGCTCAAAAGTATGAAAAATTCAGTGATGAAAAGATGTCCACTTTGATCTTATTGAGGATCCAAACTTCATGGCTTAATTTCTTTTTAAAAAATTTAAAGATCTTTTTTTAAAAAAACCCAGAAATGTTGGATAGAACCTCATAATTCGACTGCATGAGTCCTGCATGTGTATAGTGTAGGCAGAGGGATTCAAAAACTAGTGCATGCAGTAGAGCATTCTAGTTTCCACATCAGAAAATTCTGCCCAGGCAGTTGATTTGTCGATCCCTGAATATAAAATTGTAAGAAGCTAATTGTTTGCATTACAGTATACCATAATATATGTTTAAAAATAAGCTATAAATTTGGCTTTGCATGGCGACATACTTCATCGAAACTGCATTCTACTGCATCCTTCAAGGCTTTTCCAGAGGCCTGGGTCTCATACCCAAGATTGAATTCTGCACTTCAAATGGCACACAGATATAAAACCTTTTGACAGCATTTCACCTTTAGGTTTTATGTGAAGTGGCTTGGTGACTGTTTGCCCCCTATTAAGACATCCGAATATATAAACAGAAGAGTACAGAAAGCGAGGAAATGGACGATGTTGCAGAGTCTACAGACTGCTCTGTACTGATTTTTGCTCTAGCAATGGATACTGGTTTGCTGCACACATAAATGACTTTGTCCAAACTAACACTAACTATGTTACCATCCATGTATTTTTATGTGGATTTTTGGATAGCGCATAAAAACAACGCTCAATGGAAACGGATGGATGCGAATAAAATCTCCAAAATTAGCATAAAAAGGCGTATGCACTCAGTTGAGGCGGATATATATATATTTTTTTATTTGATAAGAACACATGCGCATAAACTACGGTGAAAACATATTTACCGAATATATTCCACTATGCGTATCAAAAAAAGTAATGTGACTTTTCCTCAACAAATATCTAGACTAACCAGCGGACCAATCTCATTGCACAGCATCTCAAATGTTGTTTTTGTCATTCTGAAAAGCCTGAGCCAAAGTCTGTCATCGTAATCATTTGGTATAATTACCCCCCAGAACTGTCTCACACGATTCCGTTCCCAAATGTCAGGCATCCGCCTCCGTCCGCAACATAACATTTGTGATAGCATTTCGCCTGCACGCTCTGAAGCGCAGGTTATTTATTATGTTGGAAAAAAGAGCCACAGTGGATTCCCCGGTTGCAACAACTTCCATTTGTATTGATACTTCGTGCCAGTCTCCCTGGAAGTGACTATATTGTTCTCTTGAACACGTGAGGGAAACGTTGCTTTATTCGCAAATATTATATGCAATCTTCCAAATTTTTGCATAAAAGTTACGTAAATTCGCAACTTGGATGGAAACATGGCTACTGTTATATTTATACATGTGGTGCGTGTGTGCTCCTGAACATCGTGTGTAGCGCCTGAGGAAGGCTGGCTGTATGTGAGAACATCCCGAATGAGCCAATATGTGTCAGACCAGCAGGTGAGAGACAACATGTTGGCGTTTGCCTGCTCTTGAAGGTGACTGCACTACATGGAGAATCTAAACGTCACAGTGAATGTGATGGGAAAAAAAAAAAAAAAAAAAGTGTGTTTGTTTTTAATTTTCCCATCGCCTCACTTCTTGCCCAGGTGCTTGGCTACGTCAGAGCGACGGAAGCCCTCCAGGTGGTAAAGGCGGCGCGCCAGGCGTTGTGCTGCATCCTGGTCGCTGCGGTGCCCGTTGTTCAGTGTGTCCGTGCTGTCCTTCTGTCGCTCTGTGCTGCCCATGTCCAAGTCCCAGTCTGACAGCACGTCTTTCAACCCTTCATCACTGCTACAGAAAGAGACGGAGAAAAGGAAAGTAAAATTATTCATTAATCATACACACACACACACACACCTTTGTATGCAACACAGAATCAGTTGGTTTAAGTGGATTGATGTAATGCAGGTCAACCGTTAATTTATTATTATTTTTTTTAATGGTAATGAGGAAAACTGTGCAACTAAAATTTTAAAACACACGTTACAGTACTGTGCAAAAGTTTTAGGCACATGCAAAGAAATGCTTTAGAATGCAAAGATGCCTTAAAAAAATGAAATTGAATATTTCTACATTAAAAAAAAAATACCGTAAAGACCAGTAAACTGTAGTAAATGAAGCAAAGTCAATATTTGGTGTGACAAAAAAAATAAAATAAATAAAATTAAAATAGTAGTCTCCGGTACAATGTGTGCAGTTTTATAAGGAAATGAGCTGGTAAGTTTTATTGAGCATCTTGCAGAACCAGCCACATTTCTTCTGGAGACTTTGACTTTTGCACTTGCTTCTTAATTTTGCAGCAAAACCCAGCAGCCTTCATTGTGTTTTTTGTCTGAAAAGTGTCTCTTACGTAATATGCTGCTTTCTTTAATGACATACAAACATTTTTCTGTAACATTTAATTTTGTGCTAGAAAACTAATGTTTGGGAATCTAAAATGTTTTTTGTACTGACTTGATAATGTAGAAATCATAAAATAAAAAATCTATAACTAAAGAAAATAGGGTGCCTAAAACTTTTGCACAGTACTGTATATTTTTGGTTACATTTATAAATATGTTGTTTACATGCCCCTGAATATATGCGAGACGCTTTAATGCTCAAAAGTATGAAAAATTCAATGATGAAAAGATGTCCATTTTGATCTTATTGAGGATCCAAACATCATGGCTTAATTTCTTTTTAAAAAATTTAAAGATCTTTTTTTAAAAAACCCAGAAATGTTGGATAGAACCTCATAATTCAAAAAACTATAACAAAGTTTGTACTAGAAAATAGGGTGCCTAAAACTTTTGCACAGTACTGTATATAATGATGATAATCTTTATTTAACTATATTTGAGTGTGCTTTAGATATAAAAGATCAGAAGTACAAAAACCAGTGAATAATTAACTAACTATAAATCTATGAGAATTAGTATAAATTACCATAAAGTTTTTATTCTGCATTTTCAAGCCCCTACAGAGCTTGCTTTCCTAATGTTCCCTGAATTTTTGTTTTTTGAAGTGTTTAGGGCTGATATAAAGAAAAGCACCTTCACCCGCAGAGTGGCAATGATAACATAGATATGGTGTACAACATACGTCCACTGCCAGTTTCTGCACCACTGTGAACCCAAAAATGTGTGCGGCGTGCCTGGAAACGGGTGACAAAAATGCTAACGCTCATTTATGCTTATAGAAAGCTTGCATTGCAAGTGAACACACGTTATTTATAGTTCTCGGAACTCAACACCTTACATTTACATTCTCTCATTTGGCAGATGCATTTATTCAAACCGACTTACAACTGTGCCGAGCAGATGGAGGTTCAAGGTCTTGCACAAAAGCCCAACAGCTTGGCAATGCTGGGATTTGAACTCACATCCTGCTGAGCAGCAGCTCAAAGCCTTCACCAGTGAAACACTGAACATGTTATAGTATACTGAATATACACTATTTGGCCAAAAGTTTGTGGACACCTGACCATCACGCCCTTATGTGCTTCCTGAACACCCTTATGTGCTTCCAGATTTAGTCCCCCTTTGCTGTTATAATATCCTACACTCTTCTGAGAAGGTTTTCAACTAGATTTTGGAGCATGAATTTTTTTTCCCATTCAGCCACAAGAGCATTAGTGAGGTCAGGTACTGATGTCGGGTGAGGAGGGCTGGGGTACAGTCGGCGTTCCGGTTCATCCCAAAGGTTTTCAGTGGGGTTGAGGTCAGAGCTCTGTGCAGGCCACTCCAGTTCTTCCACTCCAAACTTGGCAAACCATGTCTTCATGGGGCTCGCTTTGTGCACATGCTGGAACATGTTTTAACCCTTTAATTCCAGTGAAGGGAAATTGAAATGCTACAGCATGCAAAGACGTCCTATAAAGATGCTTCCAACTTTATGGTTACGGTTTCGCGAAGAACCACATAGGAGCGATGGTCAGGTGTCCACAAACCTTTGGCCAAATAGTGCACTTCATCACCATACAGGCACAGAATACACAGGCACAGTCTACCGATATGTAAGCACTTTGTGAGGGAGCACGCAGTGTTCCAGATGCCAAAATAAAGTAAACAGGTCCATGTCAAAACATTACACATATGCTTCTGTCCTGTTTACAGAAGTTATAATGCTTTGAAATGGACACCAGTTTATCATCACACACACAAATAAAAAGTCAGTTCCAGCCATCATTCTCCTAATCAACCACATCCTGATCTATATTCTCCAATAACCTTTACTTTATTAGATGTTTATGACTGACAGACACAGCTGTTGAAGAAACTGACTAAACATGATGCAACCTGAAATGATTATTCGGTCTGAGCTCTGATTGTGTGTTTGGGGCGGGGTTAAACGCCGCACTGTGGCCAGCCACTGGGAGGCGAGTAAGACATTTTAGCTTCACTTTTCTTAATTGCTGTCATTGTGTCTATCATAATTGAGTCATTGATACTCACCAAGTTAGACTAAACGGATATGTTGTGACGTCAAATCCATCATAGTGAATTCAGGAAGTGGCAAAGAGTGGCAGAGTAAATTTACGTGACAATGCTTCACACCTGATACCACAAATCAGCACAGAGAGAGATTTAGAGAATTTAATTATGCCCACCTTAATAAATTCAGTCAATCAGCCAGTAACACTATTCCAAACCCAGACACAGACACACACACACACACACACACACACACACACACACAGCCACACACAGCCACAATCCAGCCAGAGTGAAAAACTAATCAGGAGAGTGACATTATGCAACACTGGCTGTACTTTTAATCATCGCAGACATCCTGCTAACAGGAGTGGAGAACTGAGCTCCACTAAACGTCTTTCATTCGGACGTTAAGACGTAACCTACTGATACATAAAATGTGGCTTAGACAAGTAGTTAAGGACGGGGGCCCCCCGGCACAGCGATGAGAATCGGAGCAGGAGTGATGACACCTGTCTAACATTAGTACAAAAGCGACCCAAGCCACTTCGTCTCTCAGTGGGCCTGAGTTACTCAGTACGCTTCGGATAATAAGTGGAAAAGTGTCAAAGCTGTTTCTTAAGATCAAAGCTCAAGTGAGATGATAATTATTCAGACAGAATTTTGTCCCAAACTGAAAGAATGACTAGAATAAAAGCGAGAGACGACTGCTGGGATGGCTACATTTAACTGTCTTGTCAATCACCTGTGAAATGAAAGTTTGGGATTGATTGGGAAGCAACAAAAGGAAAAACACAAACCTCTTCTATGATTCGGCAATATATGCAACATATATTTCAGCTCTGAGGGCTGAAATGCCTTTTTTGGGAGAAGTCAGAGTACAGGCTACAGTAACTCAAATAACCACTTTTTACAACAGCGGTGAGAAGAAAAGCATGCACAACAGCAGAAGACCACATCGGGCTCCACTCCTATTAGCCAAAAACATGAATCTGAAGCTACAGTGGGAACAGGCTCAGTAAAACTAGACAGTTGAAGATCTGGTCTTTTCCAATTGTTCCCATTGTAGCTTCAGATTCATGTTCATTGCTGACAGGAGTGGAACCCAGTGTGGTCTTCTGCTGTTGTAGCCCATCAGACTCAAGGTATGGTGTGTTGTGTGTTCTGAGATGCTTTTCTACTCACCACGGTGTGTAGAATGAGTAGTTATATGTGTTACCAAAGCCTTCCTGTCAGCTTGAAGCAGTCTAACCATTCTCTAACCTCTCTCATCAACAAGGTGCTTCTGCTAATAGAATTGGCACTAACCAGATGTTTTTGGCACCGTTCTGTGTAAACCCTAGAGCAGTAGTCACCAAGCCTGTTCCTGCAGATCTACCTTCCTGCAGGTTTCATCTCCAACCAAAATCTAACACACCTGTTTTGGTTGATCAAGAGCTTCTTAAGGCCACAATTAGATGGTCAGGTGGGCACGATTATGGTTGGAGCTAAAGTCTTCAGGAAAGTAGATCTCCAGGAACAGGGTTAGTGACCACTGCCCTAGAGACTAGATCTAAAGATACTGATACTGGATTTTACCGATACCGATAACTAAGTTGGGCAGTACCTGCCAATAACCGATTAATCAATCGATAGCTTTTAAAATTGATACTGAATGAAAACAGAACACACAAAGAAAAATGTCGCTGAACTTTATTACAAAAGTAAATAGTACTGACTGTACCATGAAAATGTACTGCACTTTTTTAAACGAAATAAATATCTAAATATTAATATACATTAACTATTAATAAAAATTAAATAAAAGATATAGTGAACCAAAAAGTAACACTCCAAATGACAAATAAAAATGGACATCCAAAATTAATTTAAAAAACAATTCAAATAACGAAATTTGTCAGTGATAGTTTTTATTTTGCCTCTAGAGGCCGCTCTTGTACTGTATAATGACAGCGGACCCTTCTCAGCCGCTTCCGCTACGTATGCAACCGGGAAACGCCATCGGTGTGGGTTTTTGCAGATAACCGATAGTTCCGGCAATCGGTTATTGGTGACGATTAATCGGCAAAACCGATCAATTGGTCGACCTCTAGTAGAGACTGTTGTGTGTGAAAAGCCCAGTATATCTGCAGTTTCTGAAATACTCAAATCTCTGACTTTAGCCATGCCACGGTTAAAGTCAAAGATCACATTTACGGCATTTGGCACACACCCTTATCCAGAGCGACTTACATTTATCTCATTTATACATCTGAGCAGTTGAGGGTTAAGGGCCTTGCTCTACGGCCCGGCAGTGGCAGATTCGGTGGTGCTCGGATCTGAACTCAGCCCTGCGCTTAGCAGTCCACCATCTTAACTATTTCCCCACATCTTCCCCATTCTGATGTTTGAGGTGAACATTTACTAAAGTTCTTAACTTGTATAAAATCAAACATACATATTTACTGGGATATTAATAAATTCATAGCACTTAACTGGCATTCCTCACAAAAGAAACAATCTGATCCTTACCTATTGGCGTATTTCTTTCCGACAGTGAACTATTAGAAAGCACAGGTTCTTGGAACAAAGGTTACACAACAGCGCCACCTTGTGACTGTCCTAGTAAAGAACACCAAAAACATATACGAGTGATTATTGTATTATTCTTTTCATTCTAAATCCTTTTTTTTTGAAAGCACTACCTGGAGTGGTAGAAAAATAATAAGGAAGCATAAGCACAAATAAAGCACTGAGAAGGCCTTTTAACCAAATGGCATTTAAATTCAATTTGTGGAGAGAAACAGTAAATCTGCATGGGGTAGATTTGCATGTGCATGGATAAACCCGTTCTGCCAAACATCCTCCATACACAAACCGCATAACCAACTGTCCTCTTCAAAACAACATGAATTACTCATTGCATAGAAAAGCAATAAACAGACCATACATAGATAAAGTGTACTAGGAATCTACACACTCTATGCTGGCTAAACATGAACAGAGTATCAGAAGTGGACGTATCATTACACTTTCTGGCCCTCAGAGAGACACTGCATGACTGTGTGAAGCATGGCAGAGAGTGAGACAGCGGTCAGGAGCTCCCTCATGAGGACGAGGATATTAGATATGACCTCAGCTCCACCCGAGGACATGCCGTGCTTGGAAAGGTTTCGTCGTCGCCTCCCTATCCCTGTCTCTCAGAGGCCGTGTATAACGGCGTGGTAAGTGAACCTCGCTACATTCACACTCTGACTCATGGTTACCATGCATAACAAAACTGAAGGAAATAATGGAGAGGAGGAGATT
The DNA here is from genome assembly GCA_023630585.1 of Cranoglanis bouderius. Taxonomy (NCBI): domain Eukaryota; kingdom Metazoa; phylum Chordata; class Actinopteri; order Siluriformes; family Cranoglanididae; genus Cranoglanis; species Cranoglanis bouderius. Next base: position 9,706,588 of record CM042550.1, read on the forward strand.
AAGATCACTTTCAGTTCCTGAAATACAGATGAGTCGTAATGTGGCATGCAGTGTGAGGCCCAAAAAAAAAAAAATTATAAACACTTCCACCTTTTCATAGATGACAGTATTGACAATGTATTATATCTACCCTAGAAGCGGTGGCCATTTGGCAAAGCAGGAAAATGTGATTTAAAAAAAATAAATAAAATAAAACAAATGAAGACTGGTTAAAACGCAGAGAGAAATTAAACCGCCTAAGTGTTTGAGTAATAACACACCCACTTATTATGAGGTTTATGCTCATCAGGTAATCTGTGATGGTTCATTAATCCGTATGATGCTTTAAAAAATAATAATAAATAAATAAATAAATAAAAAATAATTAAATAGATATGTGGCAAAGAATTAAATCTTGATGCAATATTAATCATTTTATAACTAGTAATATGATTAAATACTTATTAAATACTAATTATATACTAAAATACTTATACTTATATACTTAAAATGCTTAACTACTTATCAACTAATTAAATACTTATTATGTAACTGCATAATTGATTGAAATTCACAAATCAGATTTCTTCCCCAATAAAACGTAAATTCATTCTGTTGGTTGTGACTTATCTGTGTCTAATGGCTCTCATACCAAGCATGAGACAGTGAGTTTGCTGGATGAAAAAATGGACCAAATGAAGCTAGATGTGCCAATATGTTCATCAGAGTGGAATCAGATCAGTGGGATGTAGGAACAGGCGAAATAACACAGTTCCAGAATGCAATGCGGCTACGTATATGATGAAGTCAAATATGTAAGGGATAATACACGGCTAGGTGTGCGTTACATGATTTTAATGCACGACGTGGAGGCAAAGAACCACCCAACACAAAGCAGTGTAAAATTTGATGCAGTGCAAAATTTGACTGAAAGGATAAATACAACGGTTAATTTTCATTAGTTATGTTAGATCTAGAATTCTGCCCGCTCTAAATCATACACAGAGATAAAGTAGTGCGATAAGATTATTATAATTCATTCAAATAAATGTAAATAGTTATTAGAGACAGAGAGAGAGATTGTGTGTGTGTGTGTGTGTGTGTGTGTGTGTGTGTGTGTGTGTGTGTGAGAATTACCTGCGTCTGTGCCGCGTCTCTACTAATTATGAAGCTGTGAGTTTAACTACTGTAACTGTATGTTACTATAGTTACAGTTGTTTATATGCAGCGTATTCATTTAAAACGGTGATTAAACTTACTGGAACTACTGTACCTGTGCATTACACTGTTTTAACGCACACCTTCCAGCCAATCAGAATCGAGTATTCAGACAGACCATGGTATAAGAAATATTAATCAAAAATATTGACTGCAAGTCATTCAGGGTGGATTTTACTAAAGAATTTGATGCACAGGCACAAATGTTTATTTTAAACGGGGAATTATATTGCTCGTTTTCAATGTGTTCAAATACATGACTGCAAAATTACTCACTCGACACACCCATCTCTAATTTACATGCTTCATGAAGGGGGGGGCGGGGGGCAATTTGACCTAATTACTTCTTCATTCACTAAAGAGGATGTGCACCCTATATACAATCCTGTTTATAGGGAACTATATATTTAGTTATAGCAACCACCAGTAAGCTGAAATATATCATGTTCAAACTAAATGACCGTCATGTCGTTATATATTGTGTAGCAAACAATTTAGCTGGACAAAATCAATGTAACGCAAACTAAAACTAGTTACTGTACATTACAAATCCATGCACATGAAGAACGTACTGGTGTCAGTGAGAGAAAACCCAAACAATAGCATGCTTTATCTTTTTAAAAGAACCTGCCACTGCTTCTGTGGGAAAAATGGTGGCACTTGAATAAAGACTCAACCATAATCATAGATGGTGTGGCTGATAACATGGCCACATTTCTCACATTTTGACAACTTCTGTATTAACGAGAATCCTTTAGGGAGTTTATCAAGATCAGTCAGGATCTAAGTAGATATATGTCAGTGCATGATATTCATTTCATAGCTGGACTTTTTGTGCTAATCAATACCTCAATTAAAACAGATGCAGGGGTATACAGTAAACCGTTCAGGCTGTCCTTAAAATAAGCCTGCATATCTGTGCACTAACTCAGCTCGCTGTCTACTTTGGATGTGGGTATGTGCAAAAAGAGAGTATGTCAGCTGGGAATATAAATAGAACATTACAATAGGGCTAGCCAGAGCGCGTACACACCCTGTCATTTTAGCCTAAATAAACTTTAGCTCTGGCTCAAGTGAAGTGAGCGCAAAAAGAGGAAAAGCTACTTTCAGTTCAGATGAAGAGCAGGAGCTTCATTTCATCCAGCTAGCTCAATACAAGTTGATACATTTTGTGTGCTAGAGATGAAAACAGCATTGCTGCATGAAGATACTTTAGAGAACAATTACAGAGCCTGTAAACAACCACAAATTAAACCTGCATAATTATATAAAAATTACTAATAACCCATTATGTTATTGTTTTACTTCGTAGCACTTGTCTATTATTTTTAGCAAATCTAAGTGCTAATACAATAGTGTGATAGACATGACTTATTCCACATTGGCCTATTATATTTTACCTTATACCACAGTGTGGTTGAATTCTCGGTCAGAAGCTGTGCATTATTAACCACACGGCTCAGTCAGTAGTTCCAGCTGTAACATGAATGATAGGTTCATATTAATGCTGTCGCTATAATGTGTTATTGTTTGTATAGTAGCAGTTCATTCACAGGAACTTGTACAGCAAACGCGCCGAGTAATGTACGACTAATTCTTTTAATTTTTAAAAAAAAAGTGCTTTTTAACGTATAATCATTGATGATGTAAAATTTTGGTTGAGACATTTACTTAGCATTTATGGAAGGAGCCTTGATCGTCAGCGCTTTTAAACAATCAAGGTACAACGCAAAGCTTCCCAGTCTTCAGGACTGAGGAGTTTATGTTTTCTGGTTTCTTAGTAAAATGACAACCTGCACTTTTTGAGAGAGAGAGAGACAGAGAGAGAGAGAGAGAGAGAGAGAGAGAGAGAGAGAGAGAGAGAGAGAGAGAGAGAGAGAGAACTGATGAGGGAATTACTGTTTATCATGGCTATAACATAAGTTATAACAAGAAGTAACGTGTCTCTTGGACATTCCATCCATCCATCCATCCATCCATTTTCTGTACTGCTTTTCCTACACAGGGCCACAGGGAGACTGGAGCCTGTCCCAGGGGACTCCGGGCACAAGGTGGGGTGCCAACCCATCGCAGGGCACAACTGCACACACATTCACACACTACGGACAATTTAGAGATGACAATCAGCCTGCAATGCATTTATTTATTTGGACTGGGGGAAGAAACTGGAGTACCCAGAGGAAACCCCAAAGCACAGGGAGAACATGCAGACTGCACACACAGGGTGAAGGTGAGACTCAAATCCCCCCAGACATCCAATTGTTTTTCACAGTGATGTTTGTTGGTAAATAAGAGCTTTTAGCAGTACTCATGTTCAACGCACGTGAATCGAAGAGGGCTTTGGCTGAATGTGCGCTGTGATGACTTCAGATGACGTGTCTTGGCCCAAATCTGCGGTAATTTTGAAAAATTGCAAGCTCCTCAGAATATTGCGGTGTTTGATTTAGTTTGCGTTAATTTCTGCGATCCCAAAAACCTGGGTGGGACTGGTTGTAGAACGTCCACAAGACAAGTTAGCTCCGGTTACAAATCATCTACTGTTTTGTCTCTGCCTCCACTTCGATACAATGTGGCATAACTTGTCTGCATGGGTTTTCTCCCACCTCCAAAAACATGTCAGTAGGTGGACTAGGTACACTAAATTGTCCCCTAGGTGTGAATGTGTGCGCACCTGGTGATATACTGATGTCCCATCCAGGGTGTATTCCTGCCTCACACCCAGTAGCTCCGGATCCACCACAACCGGGATAAAACGCTTACTGAAGATAAATGAATCAATGGATGGATAAATGGATGGATGAAAAAGTCATTATTTAAATAGACTAACACTACATTGACCTTGTGTGTCAACTACAAGCGAATCAAATTAGCATTTGCAAGGAATTCATGAATGTCCCACAAAACAGGCTATCAAGCAAAAAGCAGTGGCGATTTGCCTGTAGCTTAGGTTTAAATTAGTTTGATAATACAATGGTGTTCAATACAGATATTGTGTGTCAACACACAGATTTAACCCATAAACCAAAATGATGAGTTTTAAGTAAAGAAGTGGGACGAATTTAATTGCAGTTTTAGGGTGGTTAGCATAAACTAAAACAGTGATATGTGAGGTAATGCTCTGGAAAGTGCAGCACACAAAAACACAAACAACAATTAAATATATTTAATAATTTTTTTTTTTTTTAAACAGGGGAATGGTAGAATTTTCACAGTGTTTTATTATTATCATTTTTAAATAGGCATTGATACTATAGCTGATATTATTATCGAAGACAGAGCCGAGATTGTAATGAAAACCCTGTGTGTAAGCACACTGAGGTAAATGTTTTCTGGCGCACATCTGGAAAAACTCCGACATAAAAGTTCCCCAGAACCAAAAAAAAAAACAAAAACGACCCAGACACATTTAGCCTCGACAATAAACATGACTTTAACCATTTTAATGCTGTTTTAAAATACTCGACAAAGACTACAGCTTCTATTACATTTCAAACGGAAAGCCGAATGCACCCGGTACAATACAGTTTGGCTAACAGTTGTCTGTTATCAACTCTCACATGGACGCCGCGAATTCGCAGCAAAACTTTAGGCATAAGCACAAACAAGGTTGAATTATATGAAATGAAGTAAAAGTGAGTGAAAAAAACAAGACTGGAGAGAAGACAAAAGCATGTGGCTGCCGTATGAAGCTGGAAACGCCAGCGGATTTTTTTTTTCTCTTGGCGGTGAAAATGTTGAAAAGTTTCTCTGGCTATAAGCTCCTTTCACTTTTTGTTTTTTCCTCTCAGGAGCCACTAATGTCTGACTGATAATTCATCACAACAAACAAGCTGAGGCTGTATCAACCACAGTTAAATAATAAAAACACACTTTTCAAACCGTTTCAATATTTTTTTCCCCAACAAGTCGCAGCTCGACAGGCTGTGAGTCGGTAAAATGTTGTGGTGCTGCCTTCAAGAGCAACTTAAATGTTGTTTACCTGCAGTCTCCGGTGCACAGATCAGGTTAGCAGCACACAATCAAACTCAAAACTTTCACTCTGCAACCGCAATTCCAGGCTAAACTGGGCTTTATACTCCGACATCTCCTTAACATCCTGCACACACACCACATCAGCGCGAAAGAAGACTTCACCCTGTGTGTTCAATCGAAGCTCATCCTCTTGCGGAAAGAAAAGAGGTGGTGTTTCCCACAAAGCACTGCAGCCGGGCAAAAATGGCACCTAGAAGCATCTGGAGGCTTGACTGCATAACATGGCCTGATGAGTTACAGATGACTGCTCTGTGCCATGACCCGACCTTCACTGAGGACATTAATGCGACATCGTTGTACACACATGTCTGACAAATCACCTGCTCGGCCTACACAGAGTTTACTGATCACTAGACTACATGCTGATGGTTCATTGACTGGAGCTCATGACTGACTGACTGAATGGCTGGAACAGTGTTGCTAACTCTTTTCAGGGGAAAGTGGCTAAGACATGCTCAAGAAGGCGCTGCAAGTCGCCAAATGGCGTCATAGATCATTTGCATATTCAGTGATTCGTCATGATCAGTTGCATATCAAAAAGTGTTAGATATAGACGGAAGGTTTTTAAAAGTTATTCAGAATAGAATAGAGCAAAATAGAGGTTTATCAGAATAGTAAATAAGTAAGGAATAACCAGTCCGCGTTGTGATGACGTCACATGACGCGTCTTGGCCCAAATCTCGCTGCAAAATCTGCGGTAATTTTGAAAAACTGCAAGCTCTTCCGAATATTGCGGAGTCTCCTTGATTTTGTGTTAATTTCTGCGATCATAAAATCGCTAAATCCTGGAGGGTCTGGTTAACACACAACAGACTGTGCTGTTATAGCTGAGTGCCACTACCCCCTGAAGTGCATTATTTTTGTTTAATAGCACGGTCTGGAGTGTCTTTTTCCGCTAATGCCACAGCGATTTGCCAACGATTACAATGTTTAATGTATTAATGAATGACGCATCGCACATTTTAATGTTTATAGTTAAACTGAATGTTGTGGAACATCCAATATACAAGTTAGTTTCAGTTCTCACCTACATTATAGCTTCGATAAACAGTCATTCCCTGACCAGTCTCTCTCAGTCTGTCTGTCTGTCTGTCTGTCTCTCTCTCTCTCTCTCTCTCTCTCTCTCTCTCTCTCTCTCAAAGAAAAAAAAAAAAAAAAAAAACAGCCTGTCATTTGAATGAGAAACCGAAAACTGTACTATACTAAAACTCCTCTGTCCTGAAGGCATTCCTGTGCTGGAAACTTTGTTACAAAGTGCTTACAACCAAGACTCCTTCCATAAATGTTAAAGAAATGTCTCCTTAAAAAAAAAAGTCACCACATCAATGATTTTACTTTGTTAAATAACAAAAAAATATCTGTGTGAAAATCCCAGGAGATCAGCAGTTTCTGAAATACTCAGACCTGCCCATCTGGAACCAACAAGCATACCACAGTTAAAGTTACAGAAATCACACTTTTTCTTCATTCTGATGTTTGATGTGAACATGAACTGAAACTCTTGACATGTACAGTACTGTGCAAAAGTTTTAGGCACATGCAAAGAAATGCTATAGAGCAAAGATGCCTTCAAAATGATGAAATTAAATGTTTCTACACTTTAAAAAAAATACCGTAAAGAGCACTAAACAGCAGTAAATGAAACAAAGCCAATACTTGGTATGACAAAATAAATAAAAATTATAATAAAAATAGTAGTCTCCGGTACAACAAGGAAATGAGCTGGTAAGTTTTATTGAGCATCTTGCAGAACCAGACACAGTTCTTCTGGAGACTTTGACTTTCGCACTTACTTCTTATTTTTGCAGCAAAAACCCAGCAGCCTTCATTGTGTTTTTTGTCTGAAAAGTGTCTCTTACGTAATATGCTGCTTTCTTTAATAACATACAAACATTTTTCTGTAACATTTAATTTTGTGCTAGAAAACTAATGTTTGGGAATCTAAAATGTTTTTTGTACTGACTTGATAATGTGGTACAGATACTAGTTTGAGAATCCTTGTTTAACTGCCCTTGGTGACTATTTGTTTCCAAATTCAATAGCCAGTCAACATTTTCACTAACTGTAAAATGTATAAATTACAAATTAACCAGTTTGTTTATTAAATTTTAATTAACTGTGTTGCTGGATAAACCTATATTTTAATACTGCATGGACATTGCTTATGAGTGTGTACAATTTTGGATGTCAACCCATGTGTGATAAATTCATACTGCGCCTATGCACCTACAAATAATTTCCATTTCTCGTCACCACATTTGACCAAGCTAATCTTCTGCAAAGTGAGAAGGTGAGAAAAGACAAGTATAGAACTGTCACACTAAGTAAGTAAAATGCGCTTGCAGTTCATATAGACTATATAATACACACTTTGTTTTTGAAGAGCAGCTTGTCACATGCCAGTACCAAATATTTCTTGCATGTTGTTCATTTCAAGCTCAGATTTTTTTTTTTTAAACGTGTAAAAATGCAAGTTCTGTCAAAGCAAACACTGAATATGTAATGCAGTTTTATTAAAAATAAAACTGCGTTCAAAAACAACACCTACTTACAAGTACAGCATATTTTCCCTCACCTTCAGCCAAATACCAGGAATATTTCTCAAGATCGTGTACTGATATGCAGGCATTTCAATCCTGAGCGGATTCAGAGAGTTCAGAGAGGAAAAGCGTAGTGCCTGCAGTGATCAGTGGCCAAGAGACATCCAGCAGGATGAGAAACCCAGTTTAGAGATGTGGTTCTACAGATCACTCATCATATGTGTGATGTCTCTAAATGCCGCTTCCCTTCACTTCAATCACGATTCACCACACACACCACAGCAACGGTATTTGTGATTTTCTGGAGAAGGGAGTGTCCAAGCAGAAACTCAGCATGGCTTTAGGGAGCGAGCCAGAGGCCTCTCCTGAGTACTTTTTTTTTTTCAGTCCTGGTCCTGAGGCCCACCCGGCCTGTACAACTTGTTTTGCGGACATTCCACAACATTAAATGTTTCTAGAAACATATCAAAAGTAATTCTTTACTAAATAAAAAATGTCATTGTTGGCAAACTACTGTGATATAAAAGGAATAAGAAAAAATAACACTTTGCATGACAACAGTAAATCCACTTCGCGTCAGCCATGTCTAACCACCCTGCCACTGATTATTTTCCCATAACAGCATGCCCCGTCGTGTTTTATTCCTTATATACACCACTGGAAGGTTTGTTGTTCACTGTAGGGGTGGTGTTAATGGAGTTATGGCCTGTGTTAACTTTTCACCACACATAGTCCTTTGAAGCTTGCCCAAATCACACAAAAAAAACAAACACATCTTTACTTCAAATCACTTCATCTGCTTTCATATGTCTCTTCTTGAGCAATGGTTTCTTTCTAGCCACCTCCTCATACAGTCCTCAGTTATGCACAGCTCTTGAAATGGTTGTCTGGTGTACTTTCTGCAACTCCTTCAGAGTGACTGTTGGCCTCACTGTGGCTCGCTTCACCAGTCTCCATCTTGTTTTTGTTGAGTATTGAGAGACAGCCTTGTCTAGGTGTGCTTGGATGGTGTGATGCAGCTTCCACTTCCTCACTACAGATCCAACAGTCCTTACTGGGATGTCCAACCTCTTAGATATCATTTTCCATCCTATTCCTAAGATATGAAATTCTGTTACCTTATCTAGAATATGACAGCTGTTTTAATATTTCACAAGTGAAGGCCAATTATAAGTAAATTTTTCAGTTTCTGAAAGACTTTGAAAATTCACTGTAAGAGAACAAAGTTTGCAGTAAAAATACTGAGAGGAAAAATGTGTGTATTTCCATCCATTTTCTGTACCACTTATCCTACACAGGGTAGCGGGGGAGCCTGGAGCCTATCCCAAAGAACCCGGGGTACAAGGCAGGGGACACTCTGGATGGGGGGCCAGCCCATCTCAGGGCCCATCTCAGGACACAATCACACACACATTCACACACCCATTCACACACCACGGACAATTTGGAAATGCCAATCAGCCTACAATGCATGTGTTTGGACTGGGGGAGGAAACCAGAGGACCCAGAGGAAACCCCCCGAAACACGAGGAGTACATGCAAACTCCGCACACAGGGCAGAGGTGAGATTCGATCCCCCAACCCTGGAGGTGCGAGGCAAACGTTATGTATTAGCATTATGATACATTTTTTCAAGTATTATGGCTCTAATCATGGGTCAGTTCTTAAATAACTTCATTGTTTCTCACTTGAAAAATGACTGGAGATAACCCCCCCCCCCCCCATTTCCTTCTTTAAATACTTAAATAAATACAGGGTATATAAAAACTCTTTTAACTAACAGGTTGTTGTAATATGGCTTCACAGTTTCATTGGCATTTAGTTAACAAAACTTTAGCAAAACTAAATATTGTGGTTAGGGATACAATACTGCCATTTTTCCAGATGTATGAGTACATCTTTTTAATACTCACAGATACCAGGAATCAGGGACATCATGGAACATTCATGGAAGCTCTGTTTACGTTTCCCCAGCTTAATAGTGGTCATGAAAAGTGGATGTCCACGCACATATAGCTACAAGGCTTGTTTAAAATGTTAGCCTGCTGATTTTAAATGAAGTCCATTAGCTATGTACATTAGTACACTGATACCAGTATTGGTACTGATGTATCTCTAAATGTATCACGACATTAGTATATAGTAGACAAAATAAAAAAGATCTTTTGTGATTTGTGGAAATCTTTCACACATACTGTGCCTTGTGTGTTATGAGGAGATGATGATCAAGCAGCACTAAAGATCTGTCACTTTGACTAACTAAATCTTATTAATATTGCATAGACATCATTTGTGGGCTGAGTCACTTTTCTCTGTAATTACACTTGCAGTCAGAAGGTCATTTTTTTTGTCTAAAAGTGTTCTGTCAAAAATGTTGGAGATACAAAAAGCTGAATTGTACGCCGAAAAGCTGAAATGTGCTTTGTTTCTCGTTATCATTTTTCAACATTTTTTGGAATGATAAATGATAATCACACATGATGGCTTCCATATGGACTGGAAGGACAAACAGAGCTCTTCAGACCAAACTGCCTCATTCTGAAAGAATGCGAGGATGAAATCATTTAGGCTGAGCCCTTGATAGCTCAGCTTGGTGTGGCTTCATTGCTTCTTCTGGCTCTGTCGTCGTTTTATTGACCTTCATTTCCTCTATGGCCTCTGAAACGTCTCTCAGGGGAAGTGACTAAAACCAGGAAGTTATTCTTTCAGTATGAAAAACCACTGCCCTAACCCAAACCCAGAATCTTCTCACTTCGTGAAATAAATTGAAATGCCCAGCAACTGAGCCATCTTTCCTTAATGATTTTAAATGACACATGCAAGCCCGCATAAGAATACAAATGCGCGCTTGTGGTAAAAACTGCAAAACAATGTGTCTCATCATCTAAAGAGGTCCAATTAGACTGAGCAGAAACTCAGCATTATGAGAACTGCAAAACAAAGATTTGCCTTAAAAGAAAATCTGTGCAGACTCTCTGAGAGTCTCTGCTCTCTTTGGTCCTTAACCGTCTATTAGTCAGTGCATCGATAAGAAGAACACTTTCTTCAGGACAGGGTGCTATTATAAGAAGATCACTTAAAACTGTCTGAACACCATTCACTAATTGTTATCTTTTGCTAATAATCGAGAAAGCCTGATTTTCTACTCTGCAGTTTTTAATGAGATCTGTGCCTTTCAATTAAATTAACTCTGACTTATCCTTCTTGATACAGTCGTTATAGAAAAGAATCACCCCCCTTTAAAATAATCACATTTTGTTGCTTTTCAGCCAGAAATGAAGATGGATGCCGTTTTTGTTTTATCCAGCTGTATTTACTCAGTGCAACTTATAACATCCAAGTGAATGATATAACACCAACATGTCAGAAAAAAATTGTAAAAAATAAAAAACCAGAATCACTGAGTTGGAAAAAGGATCAACCCCCCCTCCTAAAAATGGCATGTAAACTCAATAAGGTGTAACTAAACACTTTCTCAATGGCACACAAAGCCATTTGACTTTCAGCTGTGATCAGCTGTGGTCATTTTGATTAGCTCAGCATGAAAAAATCTTTCCTGGAGAATTTTTGAGTCCTTGGTAGTGCCACTGAAGCAAACAATGAACTATGCATGGCAAGGCACTGTCAAAAGATCTCCAGGATAAAGTTGTGAACAGGCACAAGTCAGGAGATGGATACAAAAACATTTTAAAGGCTTTATCAATGCCTAGAAGCACAGTGAAGTCTATTATTAAGAAGTGGAATATCACAAATTCTCCACAAATGTGGCTTGTATGGGAGGGTTGCAAGAAAAAAGCCACTCCTTAAGAAAGGCCACATGAACACACCTTGAAGATTCTGAGGCCACATGGAAAAAGGTGTTATGGTCAGATGAGACTAAAACTGAATTATTTTGCCTCAACACCAAATGATATGTCTGGCGGAAATCCAATACAGCTCACCATCCAAATAACACCATTCCTACAGTAAAGCATGGAGGTGGTAATATCCGGTTATGGGGGTGTTTCTCTACAGCAGGGACTGGAACACTTGTCAGGATAGAAGGAAAATGGATGGGGCAAAATACTGTCAAATTCTTGAGGAAAATCTGCTGCCCTCTGCCAGAAAGTTGTAAGTGGGAAGAAGGTTTACCTTCCAACATGACAATGACCCAAAGCACACAGTAAAACTGACCACACCACGGTTGAAGGAGAAAAAGGTGAATGTCCTTGCATGGCCTAGTCAGAGCCCAGACTTAAACCCCATTGAAAATCTGTGGAATTACTTGAAGACTGCAGTCCACAAACGGTCACCATCAAACTGAACTGAACTTGAGCAGTTCTGCAAAGAAGAGTGGGCAAATATTGCAAAGTCTAGATGTGCAAAGTTAGTAGAGACATATTCCAACAGACTAAAGGCTGTAATTTGAAAAATAAGGCAAATTAAAGTAAGGGGGTGATCCTTTTTCCAACTCAGTGATTCTGTTTTTTTTTGTTTGTTTTTTTATTTATTTTCTGACATGTTGGTGTTATATCTTCCACTTGGATGTTATAAGTTGCACTGAGTAAATACAGCTGGATAAAACAAAAACTGTGTCTGTCTTCATTTCAGGCTGAAAAGCAACAAAATGTGATTATTTTAAAGAGGTGGTGATTCATTTCTATACCCACTGTATTTGCTTAGTTTGCAACTCAGTTCTAAGATGCAGACGGACAGATAAGGATATACTGATCTGATACTAAGTACTGACATGAAACAGTGGATCAGTACTGGATTTGAACTGACATGTTTTCCTATCCAGTCAACTGATATACTGTATTTTGTGTGTTGAATACATTATGCAGACTGATGCAACACAGATCTTTCATGTGAATGTAGAACACAACTTGTCTTACAGTCCCCGTGAAGTGCCTTGAAACACGCAGCGTTATTCGATGTGTTGATGTAATTTCCACTGAAACTGGTCAGAGGGGGACATATTGAGTGGCTCCTTCCACTTTTTTAAATAGCCAGTAGCCCTTAGCTTACTTCACAGCCCAAGCTAAGCCGTACTTGACAATTAGTACCTCGGATTTTTATAATGTTGGGGGGCGGGAGACCAGATTCTAGAGAGCATTTGACAAGACAGAAAATCTGATGAGAAGCTGAAGTGCAGAATGATGTCAACAAAATTGTTGATTCGTATTGGTGGTAGAAAGAGACTGTACATTTTGAATGCATATCTCTTCTAAATGAAAATTTTGTCATTGTTTTGGGTTTGTTTTAAGGCTATAGATAACCTTAAGGCTAACACATTCATACTAAAAGCCACAAAATTTCATTTTTGATTTCATGGGGACTTTAAAGCACGCCACCATTCAGTCTCTGATAATTCACATAACTTCCTAATGGTCAGTATGAAATCCTACTGTAGTATCCATGTCGTTTTAAGGATAAAAAGGTGAATCGGTACATGCCTAGTGTCAGACCCAGATGCACTTTTGTGTTCTTAGTAGGAATGCATTGATACTTATACTGGTATCGATTATCAGTCTGATATTGTGCTCATTTACTGTTACCACTACTCATAAAAAATGCTCTGATACCAACATCCTATAACTATGCAACTTAAGCCTAGTGCCATGTGCTTATAAACAGATGACATGAAATGACAGCAATCAGGACGTTTGCTGCAAACAAAGCAAAATTACCAGCATCATTCTATATTATTAGTAACCCGATAAAACATCTTACCTCTATCTTTTTTATGATTATTTTCCCTGAGTTTTCTCCCGAATTTTGCTCTCTTTAACTCCCAGCCACAGATGGCTGTGGCATCATCAGGAGTTGAACTTGCGATCTCCAGGCGACTGGATGAATGCGTTTCTCTTGCGGCACTCATCTCATCTCATAAGGCCAACCCGAACATACAAAGCTGTATCAGTGTGTGTGTGGTCATCAAAAACAAGAGCAAGATGCCGTAAATTGAGTGTACACAATTTGCATTTGCGAGTGTGAAGCATTGAGGCAAGCATGCAAACTGTCGAGTGAGAGCAGTTCAGTTCTGCAAGCACTGAGCACTGAGAAACATGCACTTCCTTTCCCCCCACTCACCAGTGTCTACTTTGAAAGAAACTCCCATGTTGTCTCAGACTGATTAACACCATTGTTCTGTACCGCTTATCCTACACAGGGTCACGGGGGAGCCTGGAGCCTATCCCAGGGAACTCTGGACGGGGGCCCATTGCATAACATCGCTATAACATAAGTGATAACAGGAACTAAATTGCCTCTTGGACATTCCATCCATCCTACACAGGGTCAGGGGGGAGCCTGGAGCCTATCCCAGGGAACTCGGGGCACAAGGCGGGGGACACCCCGGACGGGGTGCCAACCCATCGCAGGGCACAACTGCACACACGTTCACACACCCATTCACACACTACGGACAATTTGGAAATGCCAATCAGCCTACAACACATTGAGTATACACAGGAAGGCGGAGGAAGCCTGGAGTACCTGGAGGAAACCCCCAAAGCACGGGAAGAACATGCAAGTTCCAAAATATGGTTAGCCAGTTGTAATGTCAGTCAAATACCTTTTTCCAGTAACATTAGGCAGTTCTTGGCTGCTTTTATGAAGCTTACAAGATTAGAACATTGTTCTTGACAAACTCTAGGTCATTCTCCAGCCAAGTGGCTCCAGAATTAACCATGTGGTCACTGATGGTCAAATATGTTTACCCAGAAATGACATGAAATTAATCAGCATTAAAATAATTAATTAGAGAAACCTAGTATTAATCAGCACTAAAAAGCCGGCTCAGACTGAAACGAAGTTATGAAAAACTGGCCTGTGTGATCTTGTCGTGGAGTTCCTCATAACAGTGCAATAGTTCCTCTTCACCAGAACATATGTGGAACTTAGACTGACCACAGCTGAAGCTGGATTTAGTGATTTCTCTCCGGTGAGTCCAAACAGCACTTACATATGTATATGTTCTACTTACATATTTATCCTATCTAGGAGTAATTAACTTCTTGTGTCTCAGAACTAAATATACCGTGCTCGGGCGCATCCTGATTAACCTGATGTATCAGTCCCATGTGCGTGGGCTGAACTGGACATGTACGATCCTCCCCACTGATTCTGAACACTCCTCCACTTCCCTCTCTTGGTTTCAGCATTGCAATCATACTCAACCTCCAGAGCCTGGCCAGAGGAAAATAAACAACACTAGAAAACAACTGTGCCTGAACCAGCATGTGCTAGTACAACAGCAGCTACACTCTGACAGCACTTTAACATTTGGCACATTAGCGAATTCCTTCGAGAAGCCGAAAGCCTGAGCATGCATTGTGTCTGGATCTCTCGCTCCTCAAGGATAACCAGAGCCATTTTGCCCTTGACAATAATTCATCAGAAGATGAAGTGCAGGCCGTGAAGGGCTAGTGGGAGGATGCAGAGCCATGACTCAGATCCACAGTACACCCTGGCCAAAGGAGCAGGAACCGTGGGGCCCAGCTAAGAGGAAGCAGAAGAGAACAGAAGAGAAGGGAAGGGAATCTCCACACACATACACTTTGGGTGGCATCTGTATTCAAATTCGATTCAGGGTGAGCTTCTAATCTACATCTACATGTTTTTGATGACCACTTGCCCTTTTAACACTCCAACTGCAAGACAGCTGCCTTGATGCCTTGCTGCCTCCGATGTCAGACAACTTTGTGTCTTAGAAGGCAGCACTGTGATTTTTTTTTTCAACTCGTAAGGAAACAATCTGAGACACCCTTTGAAGGAAGCATGACATGAAAGATGCCAAGATACTAGTCCCAGCCTCAAAGGCCACAGAGCATCTGATATATTTTATGTACTTTTTTGGTCACGAGCTTCAGAATCTTGAACACTACAATCGTCTCTCTGTACCTCCATGTGTACACACTTCTGTGTGGTTTGCATTAAAACAACAAACTTTTGAACACTGGGACACTGAAAAAAGTTCACAAAATCCTATCTTTCAAAATTATTAAAGAGTTTAGTTGTTAAACATTGACTACGATAAATGAGATCATTTTGTTTACTGATGAGCTTCGAGGAAAGTCTGCGGTTGGTTTTTTGCCACGTCAGTCAAAAAGCTTCTGTGCTGGTTCTTGGACAGGTTTATTATCAAAAACATATCAGACTCTCTAGCAAATGCTAGAAGTCTAGCTTGTGAGATTACTAAGATACCAATATATACTAATAGTCACTAAAAAAAACAGAGTTACAGAATTTTCTGTGTATACCCCAGCTATTTCTTATTATAATCATAAGTCAAAAAACAATTACAAAGAAACTAATTTACGCCGTCAGTATTGTCCGAGTGACTGCTGCACCCCAGCTAATTATACGATGAATTTTGGGGTCAAATGAAATGGATTGAATGTGCTCATAACACATTACAAATATGTGATGTCACACTACAATTTCATAACAAAAAATAGCCCAATCTCAAATAAAAATTATACTGCTAGAGGCTCACCTCTACGCATTTCTCCTCACAGCACTTCTCACACTAAATTCATTGACAAATACCTAAACTAGAGCTGTAGGACTTG
Source organism: Cranoglanis bouderius (assembly GCA_023630585.1). Classification (NCBI taxonomy): domain Eukaryota; kingdom Metazoa; phylum Chordata; class Actinopteri; order Siluriformes; family Cranoglanididae; genus Cranoglanis; species Cranoglanis bouderius. Next base: position 9,722,912 of record CM042550.1, read on the forward strand.
ACTCCAAGACTGGTCTTGAGACGTTTTCTGTATTGACTTGGACTTGTCTCTGTCTAGGGCATTGGTCTTGCTAAATATGGTCTTGGTCTTGACTGAGAGTTTGTACAAATAATGTTTGTGTTGTCTTTTCTTTCCGCATGCACAACGTTTGAAAGAAGTAATTTGTTCTTTTAGAATAATAGACTGTTTTCTTTCTCAATCTTTACTCTGTCTTGCTTTCATTTGGACTCAATCTTGACTTGACCTCAACCCTCTAAAAACTCTGTCTTGTCTCGATCACAACTAGTCCTGGTCTTGGTCTTGACAAGGGCGATCGTGACTACAGCCCTAGCTTACATATAAAGGACTGCAACACTGTTTAGTTCTTAGTTTGGTGTTAGTATTGGAATCCAGAAAAAAGCCCTCTTGTAGGCCTGCTGGTCATAATTAGATTAAGGCTGTTCATCCATTCATTTTCGTCCTGGTCAGGGTCACAGTGGATCTGGACCCTATCCTAGGAATCCCTGGGCATGAGGTTGGAATACAGCCTGGATGAGATACCAGTTCTTCACCGGGCACCATACAAACACACAAACATATTCACACACTCATCTAAAAACACACACTTTAAAATCATGGATCCACCTTCTGGCATGTAGACGAGAAATACTCGGATGGTGTACTGTTTCTGTACTGTTTGAAGTATGCAATGATGGACACTACGCTAGTCAAAAATCCCATAATGCAACGGGACTGATGCAGATGAGCTCAGAAAAAAAAAAATCGCAAAAGACAGTGCAGCTCTTTTTAAGTATTAAACCTTGGTTAAACAGGACTTGTTTAACAATACCTGAATAAATTGTTAACTTGTTGAAGGTTTAAACAAGAAAACAGTTGTCACAGCATTTGATCTCCATCATGCCTTAGCCGGCCAAGCTAACGGCAACGAATTTACCTCAGTCTGTTAACACTGGCCACATTAAACTGCTAATTCGGTTAACTTTCCTGATGTGCATTTTGCCGTTAGTGCGGTTGCTTTAATCTGGTGATTTAGTGTTTACGATGACGTCGAAGGTCACATGACAATGCCAACATGGCGGACGTAGCATTCATACTACACATGCATACTGATTAGTACGTACTCTTTCAACGGCCGTACGGTAGGTACTGCATCGAATGCAGTACGTACTCTCACAGTACGCGATTTCGGATGCAGCCATTGTCTCATTATAAAATCATTACCATAGAAATCTTAATAACAATGACGATGTTTACATGCACATCAAATTATGTTTAATGATTATGGGGAATCAGAATATTGTCTTAATCTGAATCAGGCAATCGTATTGCGGGGTTTACATGACTCATTACTAATTAGAATATTGCCAAATCCCGATTAATGTTGATGGATAACATTGATGAATATTGATGTGCATGTAAACGTAGTCAATGTCTGCTTTTCACAGTCACTGATGTCTCTCTCTCTCTCTCTCTCTCTCTCTATATATATATATATATATATATATATATATATATATATATATATATATATATATATATATATATATATATGCATTGGCCAAAGTGATCAGGGAGACAGGTAGGAAGGTGCTAGGTGTGTCATCTGGAAGGAGGAAAGAAAACAAGGAGACTTGGTGGTGGAATGAGGAAGTTCAGGAGAACATCCAGAGGAAGAGGTTAGCTAGGAAGAAGTGGGACAGTGAGAGGACGGAGTAAAGTAGACAGGAATATAGGGAGATGCAGCGTGAGGTCAAGATAGAGGTGGCAAAGGCAAACAGAAAGCTTATGAGGACATGTATGCAAGGTTAGATAGTAAGGAAGCTGAGAGGGATTTGTATCGGTTGGCGAGGCAGAGGGATAGAGATGGTAAGGATGTGCAGCAGGTTAGAGTGATTAAAGATAGAGATGGAAATGTGTTGACAGGTGACAGGAGGGTGAGGGAAAGATGGAAGGAGTATTTTGAGGAACTGATGAATGAGGAAAATGACAGAGAGAGAAGAGTGGTAGAGGCAAATATTGTTGAGCAGGAAGTAGAAAGGATTAGCAAGGGTGAAGTTAGGAGAGGATGAAGAGAGGAAAGGCGGTTGGTCCTGATGACATACCAGTGGAGGTATGGAAGTGTCTAGGAGAGATGGCAGTAGAGTTTTTAACTAGGTTGTTCAACGAGGTCTTAGAGAGTGAGAGGATGCCTGAGGAATGGAGGAGAAGTGTTTTGGTGCCGATTTTTAAGAACAAGGGAGATGTGCAGAGTTGTGGAAACTACAGAGGTATTAAGCTGATGAGCCATACAATGAAGTTGTGGGAAAGAGTAGTGGAAGCAAGGCTAAGGGGAGAAGTGAGCATTTGTGAGCAGCAGTATGGTTTCATGCCAAGAAGGAGCACTACAGATGCAATATTTGCTTTGAGAATGTTGATGGAGAAGTACAGAGAGGGTCAGAAAGAGCTGCATTGTGTCTTTGTAGATTTAGAGAAAGCGTATGACAGGGTGCCAAGAGAGGAGCTGTGGTATTGTATGAGGAGGTCTGGAGTAGCAGAGAAGTATGTTAGAGTGGTGCAGGATATGTGCAGGCAGGTTGGAATGGGTGGAGAAAAGTGTCAGGTCTGTTGTGTGATAAAAGAGTACCAGCAAGAATGAAAGGAAAGGTGTACAGGACAGTAGTGAGACCAGCGATGTTGTATGGTTTGGAGACAGTTGCACTGAGGAAAAGACAGGAGGAAGAGTTAGAGGTAGCAGAGCTGAAGATGTTGAGGTTCTATTTGGGAGTGACGAGGATGGATAGGATCAGGAATGAGTACATCAAGGGGACAGCACATGTGAGATGTTTTGGAGACAAAGTTAGAGAGGCCAGGTTGAGATGGTTTGGACATGTTCAGAGGGAGAGTGAATATATCGGTAAAAGGATGCTGAGGTTAGAGCTGCCGGGCAGGAGGCCGAGAGGAAGACCAAAGAGGAGGTTTATGGATGTAGTGAAGGAGGACATGAAGGTAGTCGGTCTGAGAGAAGAGGATGCAGGGGATAGGGCTAGATGGAGACAGATGATTCGCTGTGGCGACCCCTGAAGGGAACAGCCGAATATATATATACATATATGCGCATTGGAAACACCAGTGCTGTTCTATTTGAGTAATTAAACACTTCAAACGAGTATCACTGGTTGGTTCAAGAATTTTGAGTGGGAAACAATATTTCAAACCAAAAATCTGAAATACCGAGCTGCTTCAGAGATGAGAAATGATGAAGGAATGATGAAGAATACTTGTACACTGCTGTCAAAAATCAGCTGGGTGAAAGTATTTCACTAGGTAATAGCAGGAATATGTTCAAACATTCAGAACATGACTCCCCTCCTACAAATACAGACGGGGTAGACAGCACTTTTAACATTTCTGACACATCCATTATCATTTTCATCCAAGGCTTAATGCAGTTCCAATTGTCCTTTTTTGTTGTTGTAATGTTTTAAACCCTACATAAAAGTCCAATTATTGTAGTGTGTACACAGATGCAGAAATTAGGAGAGAATAATGATGCATCTGAGGTTTGATTAATTTCCTATCACTAACACACACACACACACACACACACACACACACACACACACACACACACACACACACACAGCCTGGTACTGCTTGCAATCAGCTCTCTCTTTTCCCTGCGGGATCAGGCTCAGGTCAGGAGATAACCATGGGACGTGCAGATTACTCTGATGACTCAGCAAAGTCCTCAGAACTCCAGCTCACACTCTTCACTGAGTGAATCTGTGCTCCGGATACACTCTCTTCCATAAATAAATGACTGATTAAACGAGATAAAACCTGGAGTTGACATATCCTCCCATTAGATATTATTCATCTTATTAATCTGACTGTTCAGAAGGTGTTGATTAATTCTCTATAATAGCAGCTCGAACAGTAAATCCGGCTGCCAGGCAAATTACAGGTATGTATTAATCCACTCCTTCTAATGTGTTTCTATAGTAACAACTAATTCACAGAGTGTGTGGCGAAAATTCTTATAATCCAACTCTAACAATAAACAGAGTTATTAAGAAGTGTTGTCATTTAAAGGTGCAATAGTAGATTTTTTTTATATTTGTTACTAATAATCCGGGGGGAAAAAACATGTTGTAATTGTTTACTTCATGGCCTGAGAACAAGTGTAGTATGTGGCTGAGAAAACCCGTTTGGAAAACTGGCTTATGGACAGTCTTTCTATAGACATTCCTCAATGCCCATCACTCCGCCCCTTTTCAGTCTCAAATCACCATTCGGTGCAATTGGCGCAACCAGACAATTCTCTTGAGAGCAAAAAATTCTAATTCATTACTGGTGAAGGGGATGAAGCTGGACGCAAAATTGATGACATTACTCCTAGACAGGTATGTAAACACTATCTGTATAAAGCTTTGTATTGTTCAAATGTTATATCCATCCATCCATTTTCCATACCGCTTATCCTACACAGGGTCACAGGGGAGCCTGGAGCCTATCCCAGGGAACTCAGGGCACAAGACAGGGGACAGCCAATCCATCAGGGCACCAGTCCATCAGAGCACAATCCCACACACTACAGACAATTTGGAAATGCCAATCAGCCTACATCGCATGTCTTTGGACTGGGGGAGGAAACCGGAGTACCCAGAGGAAAACCCCGAAGCATGGGGAGAACATCCGCACACACAGGGCAGAGGCGATAACTGAACCCCCAGCCCTGGAGGTGCGAGGCAAACGTGCTAACCACCAAGCCACCGTGCCCCCTGAATGTTATATTGCCTTTATAAAACAAATCAAGTACAAAGAAAAACTGACTCATAAATCATTACGCGCTAAATTTGTGTGTTTATAGTGTTATAACTTGGCTTTCAAACAGCTGAACGGCTGTCGGCTAACAATGCTGACATGCCCATACCAGAGCTTAGAACTCATAAGAAGAGCTTGTGAACGTTCTCATGGATCATTATGAGCTGAATTTTGTGTGTTAATAGTATTTTTAACTTGTTAAAAGTCTGAATTCACTTGAAAGTGATGTAACGACAGTACTCGCTAATCCTCATAGGTTCTGGGGGCAGAGCTTTGTTTACATGAGCAGTGGTTTATGGGGCCTGTATATTCAAGTGTAAATCTTTTCATTGTTTATCTTTTTTTTTGCTCCAGCATATGTGAAGGAGTGATTGTCTTTCTCAGTATTCTGTCTACTCTCCACTCACAATATGTAAACAGCTCCTACATCAACCTTCTTTTGGCTCATTACTGACCTCTAGCAGCTGTTCCCTTAAAGAGCAAAGTTGATGCATTTTACAGAGGAAACCACACTATACACCCAAAACCACTTCCTTTGGTCACCATGGAACTGAAAATGTGCTTGACCACTAATAGGCTATTTCAAAAGCAAGAAGATGCTTTCAGAAGATATTTTATTTACCATCATGTGACATAAACTCGCTTCTCAATGCCTACAGAGACCAGAGAACTCAGAGAACAACCTGTCCCCTACCTCCATCTACAAACTGACCTGATTTCTAAAAATCACACGTTGCACATTTAATACCAATGCTTAGAAGAGCAGTGCTTAGAAGAGTAAGTTCAGAGTGCCACAGGCATGGTGGGAAGCCAGACTGAAGTAGGCAGACTCAGACGTTTGGCAGCGCGCCTGCCGGGCTGACTCACATCTCTGGCCCATGATAAGAGTCTCAGGAGCCAGAAAGCGACAGCTTTCTCAGCACAAGCTGAGAGGCCACGAGCCCCAACATGCAGGAGTCCGTCACATGACATCGGCACACATCAGCGGGCCACCTGGCACACGCGTCAACGCACAAACCTGTTTACGGCACGCTAGCCAGTCACGCAGGAATAAAGCTGACGTCTAATGTAATAAACAAAACGCAGACAACAAAAAGACTCTGCTGACTCATCATTACCTCATGATAGTGGTGCTTCCCTTTCACACTAGTCTAATAAGAAAATCGATACATTTCGTAACTACGTTTATGCCTCATATAAGGACTGAATGTTATGGAAGAAAATGACATTGCAAATGCTGTATGCCTTGCAACCTAAAAAACCTGGCAAACCCGTAGCGTGTAATAGTTGAAGATTGACCTGTGTTAATTAAGTGAGAACATAAACATTGTGTGCTGTTATAGGAAAATAACCAACAGGTTTCACTTTTCCAATAACAGCATGTCCTGAAGTGTTTTATTCATTTTATAAGACAGCAATTTGCCAATGATTACAACTTTTAGATTGACTAATAAACGACACATAATACTTTTGAACCGTTTATAGTTACATTTAACGTTGTGGAACATCTGAGAGACAAGTATAAACAGTCATTCCCTCATCAGACTCTCTTTTTATTTCTCTATTTCTCTCTGTGACACTGGAGACTCCTTACATGAATCTCCTGATGAAAACATCACCATATCAATGATTAGATTTTTTTTTTTGTTAAATAACAACACGTTTTTTTTATCCATTTATTATTAGACTGAGATACTTACAAGTCCTTATTGTGAACGCTTTAACATAAACCAGTCCCTCTAGGATTTTGCGATTTTACGAGGAAATGAATGCAAAATCAAGGAAACTCTGCAATATTCGGAGGTGCTTGCAATCTTTCAAAATTACTGCAGATTTTGGGCCAAGACACATCAACGGACGCCATCATAACGTGCCATGTGACGTCATCACAACGCGCATTCAGCCAAAGGCCTCTTCGATTCATGTGCGTCGAACATGAGTACAGCTAAAAGCTCTTATTCACCAACGAACATCACTGCAAAAGACCATGCAAAACTATTTCATGCAATTTCGCCGAGTAGGTTTCCGCAAAAAAAAAAAAAAAAACACAAAAAACTTTGCAAAAAAGTTGCATCGCGAATTTTGAAAAATGCCACAGCAAAATCAAGCATTCTTAGCCGCAACAATCACAATCACGTTGCTGTTGTAGAAAATGAATCAACACCTTTTGACCGGTCAGATCAAGAATTCAACAGCACTGTGGTATAACTGCAGTTCATCTGTAGCAAACTGATGGCAGAATCTGGCAAACGTGGAATGAAAATCTCAAACAAGGGCTGCTTCCTAATATTCCTACTATCTTACTATATGGTAGCCGAAAATCAGCACATCAAAGAAGTAGAATGCCTGAATTCTCAGTGTTCATAAAACAGTAGGTCAGAAATCGCCGGATGAACTACTGCTTCTGCTGAGATTCTGCAGTATGGAAGCAATGCACACTGCGCTATCCCATAAGGCAACGGGACTGGCGCTGTCAGAATCAAAAATGGCGGAAGGCAGCGCGTCAGCTCTTTTTTTTACCGATCGGTACGTAGTGAATCAACGGCCGAGCAGTTGGTGCCGAATCGAACGCAGTAAGTACTGTCACAGTACACGATTTCAGATGCAGCCAAGGAAGAGTATACAATGTGATATGCTCATATTGATCCAATGGGGACGGAAACTGACATTTTTTTAGTCACTTTAGTCAGCCGTGATGTTTCACTTTAAATAATCACTTCCTTTTTTTCACCAGGGCCTCAAACATAGCATACAGCAATCGCTATAATATAATACAGCTTAAAATTCGCAGCAGGGTTGTGATGAATGGGTGTGGATTGGGGCAGTTGTTCAGTTCAGTCTGAAGGCTTCAGCGTCTCCTGCGCAGGGAGCCGTGAGATTTAATTAGATGGGGTGGAATGAGGCAGGCAATTTACTGCCATCAAATTGAGATGATGAGCAATGCTATATGACACAGCAAAGCCATCAATCTTCTGCAGATATGAATCACCTCGTTCCCTTGTTATTATGACGGAAAATGATGGTGAAATATTCTGGAAACCCATTTCCGCTGATGTCTGGGAGGACGTTTCGTCATTTGCCACTTGTGAGATTAAAGCTTTTTTTTTGTTTTGTAATTGAAATCATTTCTTTTGAATGTGCTGCGAAGGCAACTTCGTCTCAGCACACAGGCGAAAAGGTTTGCATGATGTGGTCAAGCTGAACGCTCTTACCGTTGCTGTAATAAACCATACATCGATGACCTGTCATGGGTTAGCATGAGAAGCTGAAGACAGTTACTGACTGAGTGCTAACAGAAGTTCTGCCTTCATTTAACACATAGTTGGAAAATGAAAGGAGATGAAAAGGGCATGTGTGCTTTTGTTTAATATTTGCGTCGTGCTTGGAGCTTCCTGTTGGATTAGGAACATCAGACTTCCTGGGTGGAAATGGGAAGTACAGAGAGGCAGCAAAGCAGCCGTTTCAACCTTCACATTTAGAGGACGTTAGAAAGAGAGAGAGAGAGAGAGAGAGAGAGAGAGAGAGAGAGAGAGAGATGCTGCAAGCTACAGTTCTGAGGAGTCACTGCGGTGTGCACACACACTTGCAAATGCTCTGACACACACACAGCTGCCAGCCTGTTCCAGAGTGCACTCTAATCGTCATCATGACTGTGATTAACGAGAACGTCATGCAAAGCCACTTACTGGATGGAGGCGCGTTCGGGATCGGCCAGGTCTGGCTGGGCAAAGCATCCGGACACCAAGGAGCCCATAGAGTCCCCTGGCAGGAGAAAAAGAGGAGGACAAGGAGACAAGGACAGTCCTTGCTAATAAACTCCTGAGCTCTCGCTCCTGCACGCCATGTGATCTCTCAATAAACTCCTGAGTTCTTGGTCCTGTGCGCCATGTGATCTCTCGCTCCCTCTGTGCCGGCTCTGACCTACATGGCTGCTAGGACACAGGTAGCCCTTTCTTGCTTATTCATTAGGAAGGCCATAGAGTGGCTCCAGAACGGCTGGACGAGTGCCGCGCTTCCTGCCTTATGCTCCATCTGCAGGCCGGATGGAGAGGACGGTGGAGGGGGGGGGGGGGTGTTGTGGGGGGGGAGTGGTGGACTGGTACATGGCCCCTCCTCGTGGAAAGGAGACAGAGAGAAAGGGAGGGCTAAGAGAGTGAATGGAGAAGATTGTGCTCATCAGGAGAGCTGTGATGTCAGCGCTGACTTTATTTACACCCGACACGCTGTGGGGAAGAAGTCAGGAGCCTGCCTGGATGCAGCGAGTGCAGACTGCTGGAGCTATAAATAACGCCGCAGCACCGCCTTCCAGCTCACTGGACTTGACAGTGAGGACATGCATCACATTTGAGCTGCGTTTATATTTCATGAGTGCACGGGTGAGAATGCATGCTTTAGTACTAACGCGATCCATTCGCTTGTTAATGGCGCCTTTGACAGGATTAGTGTTTGAGCAACACTGAATGAACAGTACACTTCGATTTCGAATTTCAAAGTAAAATCACCTAAGCGGTACGACTGCGTGCTAATCGCTAAAATTCTATTGAAATCACAGCCATTTATCGTAATTACTTATTCAGCTATGTTTGAAACAAAATAGTTGTATTGGACTTCTTTTTTTTTATCAAAAGGGCGTTGTACAAGCAGTCCCTCCAGGATTTTGCGATTTGTGATCAAACAGCAGTGCACGCATACTACTATGATTACAGTAAGAGAGAGCAGAGAGACACACTTTCGCTCTATTTTAACTGTAATATTGAGACAATTAAACAACCTTATGCATTGCAGAAGCAAAAGACATCCGTGTTATATACAGTATATGAACATAGACAACAGGGCTGCAACTAACGATTATTTTCATAATCGATTAATCAGATGGAAAAAAACAAACATTCAATACCATTTTTTTGTTTATATATATATATATAAAAATGGACAAGCAATTGTGTTAAATATATATATATATATATATATATATATATATATATATATATATATATATATATATATATATATATATATATATATATATATATTAGTTTATGTTATATAGCATTTATGCATTATTTTTTATGGATGCACAAAAAAGCACTGATAATTAAATTAAACTACAGTCCTAAATTAATAATAAAAAACTTCCACTGTTTCTGTTACTCATTGCCTTCAGGCAAATTTTGTTCTTATGTCTACTTTGATTGTACCGTTTTAATTTGACATTACACATCTTGCTTGCGTTACACTGTTTATCACCGTGTCTACATTGTGAGTGACGAGCAACGCGGCCTCGTTACTAATAGATCACTTACAGATCGCTCCTGTTAAAATAAACAACAGAAGTTACACTGCAAGCGCAAATACAGCAAATAATAGCAATAAACATGAATTAAACTAAACCTTTTAAGCAACTCGCACCAGTTTCCCCAACCTGTTGCACACATTGGAGCATTTTGGATATAAACAACAAAAAAAAATCGCTAGTGCTCCATTTCAGATGATTCTACCTTTCTAAAATTCATACACTAGACGGCAGAGAGCATAGAGCATAGTGTAAGTGTATAGTACATCATTTGGGACACAACTTTGGTCTGTACTCTCCGATGCGTGTTTTCGGAACAGAAGTAACGTAATGAGTAAATGTTTTCATAATCGATTATTATCGATTTTATTGATTAGCTGTTGCAGCTCTACTAGACAACAATGTAGTTCTCCCGAGTACTCGAGTAATTACTTTGAGTACTTAAGTAGACAAAACGATCAAAATGCCCATCCCTAATTTGCACTCACATTGGGTAGCAAAATGTCTCACAGCAGAGACAGGCTTAGGATGAATGAGTCAGTTTGCATATGTTGTTATTTAACCTCTTGAGGACAATGCAGACAAATCTGAAAATCTCACGTATTGATTTACATGTTTCAAATACACAGCAGTTCATCATATCATATAATGATATAGATGTGACGTCTAACGAACAACTTTGTGTCCTGTTTCACCTAATTAGTAACACTATCCCTGCGTCCCAACTCGCATACTATCTGTACTAATTAATATCCCAGATTAGAATTAGTGTATCCCAAATCGTAGTAGGTTGACATGAGTATCCCAAAGATAACTAATGGTCTACTATTTCTGGTAGATTTTCGAACTGTGGACACTTTTTCAGCTAATATCACCCACAGCTCCTTGTGCAAGGAGTTTTGTGACCGTTTGCATGTTGCAAATGAAAATGTGGAAAAATCAATCAAGGGAATAGTAAATTAAATTATAATTATAGTATAAATTTTATAAGGAATAATGAATGAAGAAAAGCTGAAATGCAACAAGGAGTTTGTTTACGGTGACGGTGTGTGTAACTAGACAACAACGTTCTCTTCCGTTACATGACGTGTTAGTGTGTCCCAGTACTTGCATAGTCTTTTGCTACACACTCAAAAGTATGTACTGTTTCTTCACAAATAGAGTACATACTTTTAGTGCAGAGTATAAGTAGGCGAATTGGGACGCAGCATGTGTTTCCCGTCTAGCGTTTGTCGTCGTGTGTATCTATTATAACCTACAGCCTGTATGGTCCATACCTCGTGTTCATACCTCGTGTTTATGATTTTAAACTCTATATTGTTTATTTTATTTGTGTTTTGTTTAGTATTAAATTGCTTGCCCTTACATTTGTATCCAACTTCTGACACAGTGATCATTTTTCTATAACAGCACACCCGGTCACGTGTTATTCCTTCCTTAACTACGCAGCCCTAGTAAAAAGTATATCCTTAGTAAAAGAAATATTTTTTTTCATGCATGATAATTTAAAGCAATGTGGTTAGAAGCTCCTGCTCCATCTCCAATTAATCAAGCTCAACAAATACACAAGGAAGCTGAGCAGAGGCTCGAGCTCATTCTCTTCCACTCACCCAGGAAAACATATAAACTCCTCCGAGGGAGAAAGATAGATCCTCAGCCAACATAATGACCTTTAATCCGTAAAACTCTGAGGAATTTCCTTCAGCTCCCGAATCACGTGCAGTTCAAACAGAGCCGAGCAGTCGGCTGTAAGGGGCCTTTGTGTTAAAACATGAGGAAGCGCACCGAGCCGAGCCCACAGGTTGCAGCAGCACAGTACAGCAGCTGTGTTGTTTCTGGTAGAGATCAGACCGTAACATTGTACAAATACAGGCTTAGTCTCAAACACACACTCAAAACAGGATCAAGCCAAACATGCAGCGGGTGTGTAAAGCTAATACTGATTTGCACAGCATATTATATGTATAAAATAAATCCTGAAGTCAAGTTAATATGTTTTGCAGACATTAAGTTAGTTAAATTATTTATTTAAATCATTTCTGGCACTGTTTTTATTTTTTAGCAAGTGGTAATAAAGAGCCATTCAGAGTAGCAAAGATTAATGTTGATACATTATGAAAGAAAAGCAGCTGTAGAACATCGAATAAAAAGCTTCTTTTTTTACCATCCTTGTACGGTGCACACTAACTTGGTATTAGTATAATCAAGCAATATTAATATTATTAATAATTAACTAAATGCAATTGCCCATATGATTGAAAAATAAAACTAATATATTATTCTACTTTACATTCCTTAAAGTTGCCCTCTTTCTTTCTTTCTCTGTTTTTTTTTTTTAAGGGGGTAGTGGCTTTACCAGTGAAACCTGACTTATGAGTCCACTTCATTCTTCAGACCTTATATCAGGTTTTCCCAAACTAGGGGTCGCTTGATTTATAAATAGGGTCATGAGAGAATCTCACATCTCCATTTTCCATTTTCTGTACCGCCTATTCTACACAGGGTCGTGGGGGAGCCTGGAGCCTATCTCAGGGGACTCAGGGTGGGGACACCCTGGACGGGGTTGCCAACCCATCACAGGGCACAATCACACACACTCACACACCCATTCACACACTACGCAATGCCAATCAGCCTACGACGCATGTCTTTGGACTGGGGGAGGAAACCGGAGTACCCGGAGGAAACCCCCAAAGCACGGGGAAAACATGCAAATTATGCACACACAGGGCAGAGGCGGGATTCGAGCACCCAACCCCAGAGGCCCCCCCTCAGTTTAATTCATTTAGTTTACAACTGAATATTAGAAATAGGCAGATTTTAGAAACCGACAAATAATATTTGAAATGTTACTAGGAGTTCAATTCAGACAAGCCATGTTTAAAATAAATGTGTACGTGCTATTTTAGTCTCTTTTGCCTATCCTGATACGGTGCACTAACGTACGAATTCTGCAATAAAAACGGACACGTTTTTATTCTTAATCCACCTACCTCCTCCAAACAAACTAGTGTTTCACTGTGTTTCAATTTGCATACTTATGTACTATTCCAAATGGTTACTGAGTACCATCACTAACCGATTTCCCTATTACAGTTAATGTTCGAATTTTAAAAACCTCTCATGTTGCCTTCAAACCTACCAGAAGGTCTGTTTGAGGACCAGTCTTCTGGATTTTCTAGATTGAATATAAGGTTGGAGTTTTCGATTTGAGATGAAGTTCATTACAACAATCACGACGACAGTTGAAGGTTTTTATGAGAGATAGAGCTCGTGCATAAAATCGCTAAACATTTTACCGTTCGACGTGGAAACTTGATAGTATGTTTTGGCTCTGATGTGCCATCTACTGATGTCGCTTTTATTCCTCCAGATGCACATAAGATACACAGCGAGTGAGTGAATAATAAGTCATCAATCATCAGTGTTCAAATGTCATAGTAGTGCTATATTATAAATCTGGAATTGAAAAAAATTTTGGGATCCCGAGTTACATGTTACTTAATTGTTTAGATGTTGGTTAAATAATCTTACAGAATCTTAGAATAAACTCAAAATGAGAACTATGTGTTTTTTTACTTGCTAAGACATTATTTTTGCAGTGCACCAATTCGGTGAAAGTGTATTAAGGAAGGACCATCAGGAGAATTAGTTCTCTTATCTAAGGCACTCAGGTTTCTCTCCTCAGAAACCACACAAATGTTTTTCTGCTCATCTTCTGAAATTCCAGAAGTAAAGCCTCCTCTCTGTCACTCACCTCACTCTGACCTCGTCATGTCACACCCGTCTATGCTGTCACTCATCATACACTGACTACTGACTGCTAAATACACTCTGACATGTGGCTACTGCAGGGCAGGGTGAACTGGATGTAGAATTACTGTAGTTTCAATCATTTCTTTTTCCACAGCAGCATGTATAGCAGTATTGGTCTCTCTAAGAGAATTATTTTTTCCCTTGGCATTATTGTTTTGATAGCAAACTATAATACCCAGCAGCAGATGGCGCAATTGCATCAAAATGAATCAAAAGTTTGTAACACATAGACCTTGCCACTATAAAATGATTCTAAGATAATGAATTTAATTTAACCTACATCTAAGCACAAAGTTTATCAAATGTAATTTTTACTGCTTTTATTTTAAAACATCCCAGCATTTATTCCTTAAAACAAGCAAACTTACTTTTAATCATTTAAGAAAATGTAAATTCACTTGATCTTACCTTCAATTAGCATGAAAATGTCTAGATTTGGATGAATTAATCTTACAGCAATTTATAATTTATTGAAAATATAATGTTTATAATTTTTGATAATATTATTACATTATAACCGGTTAATTATTGTTAAAACTATTGGAATAATATAATCTATAATTATAATTAAAATTATTATGACTTGTATAATGTACAAAAAAAATATTGATATAAATTATTATGAATTAAAATTCTAAAAGGTATTAAATACATTTAGTATGTTTTTTAAGATATTATTGCAGTGTAGGTTTTAGAAAACAAAGCTGTTTAACTAGCATTCTAATTTTGAGAATATTTATGTATTCAAAAGGCAAAAAAGTTCACAGTGGAATCTTCAAGATCTTATTTTCTCCTCTTAGTCATTTCACGCGAGTCTACTGAAACACATCTTTCTACATCTTTCTTTGGTCAAATGAGCCTTGTTGTTTGACGGAGGGTTTGCACGGATTCCAGCTCGCGTAATAAATGCAAAGCCAAGTAAAATATCAGCAATGATACAAAAAACATTTACTGTAAAAATAAAAACAAACCTAAAACATAAACATTAAAATTATGCCATAGGCTCCTTGAGAGTTTTTGTGCTTAAGAAAGTGACACTTGCGTGGTTTCTGTGATATGAATGCACAGTGTAGCTGTAATGATAAAGTTAATGGCAATACACAATTACAGGTTCGTTAAAAGAAGCTGACAGCCCCGGTATCCCCATCTCTAAATCTCTTGTGTGTGCACGTGTGTGTAATTTTTTAATATTGTGCTGAGCCGCTGTTTCCCAACGCTCATTCTCTAAAATGCAGATGAATGCAGAAAGCAGCAACACTGCAAACAAAAGCGATGATCAGCACGCTGCCAATACAGGCGTATATTGGCTCTATAACAAACGAAACAGCTGTGCTTATAATGTAAAAGCGGGGCATGTTGCAGCTACCCCTCGTGTCCTACCTCGTCCAGCTCTGCAGCCAATCGCTTGTGTTCTTCCCCATCATGCCATTGGCCAAAGCTCCATCCGTGTGTCCAGCAATCAAGTCCACTTGCTCTGTGGATGTGTTCAGGAAGGAGGAGGTCACTTCCAGGGCTGCTTTCCCGCTCTTCCCGGTCGCACAGACGCTCAGCACCTCTTCCTGCCTTCTACTAGCCTCCATAAACAGGCCGCTTTCTTTCAGACGCTGCTGGATCATGGGCGTGAGGGGCATCTCTACGACCCGGTGTGTGTGCGTTGGCTCAGCCTGTGCATCCGTCTCGTCGGCCGAGGAAGAGAGAGCATCCAGCGAGTCCAGGCTGCTGTAGAGTGTGACACACAGGCCCCCCGACTCCAGGATGCTCTCGAACTGACTGCTGAATACATCCGTGGTCTCCTCACTCTCGCTGGCTCTGGTCTCTACACTCCTACACAGAGGAATGTAGCATTAAATTAGTTCCATGTACTGTATAGTGGCTTATAGTGGCAACACACTCAATTCTCAAATCTGGTTAGCTGCGAGCCGAATCACAGGTTCACATTAATGTGCTTATTCTAATATGTTATGGTTTCTATAGAAACAACTAGTTCACAGAAACCTGTACAGCAGATACTCTACATAATTTTAAAAGTCTTTAAATAGAAAAAGTGTTATTTAACATAGATGTATAATAGATGTATAACATAATAGTATAATAGTTGCTGTGTTGTATTATACAACTATTATAGTTGCATAATAGTTGCTGTGGTTAAGCTTTCTATGACGAGGCTTTTATTTAACATTTTTGGAAGGAGTCTCCAGTGTCGGTGCTTTGAAACTGTGTCTCTAAAAGTTCTGACAAAGTTTTCAGGACACGGGATTTTCTGCTATGCTGTTTCTCTCTAACATGACAAGCCACATTTTGTCTTAATAACTTGAAGAGAGGGAAAAAAGTGAGGCTGGTGAGGGAAGGAATGCTTATATTGTGATATCAGGAAGTCTTTTGTTTGGCAGTCGTTCCACATCATTAAGCTAGAGGTCGACCGACTATCGGTTATCGGCAAAAATCCACACTAATGGTTTTTCCCAGCTGTGTCCGCTGCGGGAGTGGCTGAGAATGATCCACTGTCATTATACAGTACGAAAACGGCCTCTAGCCATATTTTCTTGTGTTATTTTAAGTGTTTTTTGATTCATTTTGGATGTCTCTATTTTTATTTGGAGTGTTACTTTTTGGTTCAGTTTGGATGTATATATTTTATTTACTTTAATATTTATTAATAGTTAATATATATAAATATTTACATATTTATTTCATTTTAAAAAAGTACAGTACATTTTCATGGTACAGTCAGTACTGTTTATTTTTGTAATGAGGTTATATTTTACTTTGAGTGTTCTGTTTTCATTCAGTATCAATTTTAAAACTATCAGTTGATTAATCGTTTATCGGCAGGTACAGCCCGACTTAGTTATCGGTATCGGTAAAATCCTCTAAATCGGTCGACCTCTACATTAAGCGTAACTATAAACAGTTAAAATGTATGGCATGCTGTTCGTTAATAAATAAAACATTGTAGTCATTACCAAATTGCCGTGGTGTAAGGGGAAGTAAACACTTTGTGTGGTGCTATAGGAACATAATCAACTTCGGAGTGGTAATAGTAATTCAGGAGACACCACATGATCCCATCACTGATTAATTTCCTGTAACAGCACGTCCTGTCAGGTTTTATTCCATGTGCATCAAATTGTCTAGATCTGGAATGGGCAAATTATAGCTCACAGTAGTTTTTAACCTTTGAGGTCAAAAATTAGCTAGTCAATGTGGTAAATTTGTCATTTACCACCTTCTATGGTACTATTTTGAATATATTACAATTATTCCTACCACTAGATGGCGAACAAATGCAACAATAACAGCCAAGTGCAAAGACTGGACTGTAATTTTTTTTTTTTTTTTACAGAGATTTAAAATAAATATTGTATACATCTTTAATTGGGAAGTAAAGTAATGTAGTGTTTGATCATGGCACCTGTATTAGCTGTATTTTTTCACCAAATGACTATTGACAAGCAACAAGCCACTTGTGTTGAAACTACTTTTATGGCGAATGATTTTTTTTTTATGCCTGATATTAAACACAGATATTTGGATGTTTATGTCTTTTGATTATAATGCTGGATAAAATAACATGAGAAGGAGTTAACAAGAAATACCATCTGGTTGTCTGGAACCAAATGACAGATCTGATAACACACACCTTCTATTTTCAGTAAGAGTGAAGTTACTTGAAGCATCATGTCATGAGAACAATCAAAGAGCATATCAGTATTGGATCGGTATTTGGGCTTGTCCAATTACGTGTGCTCTGACATCAGTGTTGTACTAAAAAAAATTAGGAGCGGTGCTTGAAAGAAGAAGTGTACATATGCACTAATCGGTACAAAGAACTACTGTTGGAGGACCAGCACTAGGCAACACATCTGTCAAAATATTTGGTGGCTAAAAAGAAGAAGTGCTGCCGTCCATTAGCCACCAGCTTTCAGTCCATGTGGTCCATGAAAAGAAGCACAGTCAGATATTATTACTGCAATATCAGCAAGAAAATGTGAATATGATCCTGCTAGCTAATGACTAACCCAGTGTGTGTGTGTGTGTGTGTGTGTGTGTGTGTGTGTGTTACAGTGTAAATCTCATACCTGGCTGAGCTCTTTTCGGTCGCTTCAGAAACACATACCACTGGCACGGCAGCCTTGAGTGTGTTGTCCTGAGAAGGTTTCTCCATGTCCCGAGTCGTCTGTTCCTTCTCTTCAGCCTCTCCATTCAGAAATAGCTCTCCGTCAGCCTGGTCCTCCACAAAGCGAAGTTTCTTCTGGGATTTCTCTCTCGCTTTGCCCCCATCCAGGAAGGCACTAAAGATGCCGGGGATCTCCGCCAGGATTTTGCTGGACTCGTCCAGAGAGGCATCCAGAAGCTTTGGTGAGTCTCCACTCTCGCCTCCCTCCTTCTTTTCCATAACGGGCACCGGTGCAGGTTTATGTTGGCTTGTGGGTGCATTCCTGGTGTCTGGGCCAAGAGCGGGGCTCACACAGTGCAGCTCCTGTGCTGAGCTCGGGTCCTGAATCAGCACCTCACACCACGAGTCGAACGTCACGTCACTCAGCTGTGCTGACTGCCCGAGGTCTGAGGTGCCGTTCTGTAGCTCTGAGGCGTGATCAGCTGTGCCCGGAGGAGAAAGGGGCGTCCCGTTGCAGGGGATCATGTCTGAAGTGGCGTCTCCTGATTGGCTGCCCTGCTCGGCCGCCGCAGCATCCCGGGCTCGGGCCGTGAGGCCACTTAGCAACTCGGCGAGCTCCCTGTCGATCTCCTGAAAGAGTGACGTCTCGTCGAGTTCATCCTCCTGGATGGAGGGGTCAGGGATTGTGCTGATGTTGTCCTCCAGCTGGGGGTTTGAGTCACATGTAGAGGCTGAACAGAGAAAACAGAGCACATACAGACAGAGATTCCTCCATTAACCATTCAGTCAAAGTGAACCATTTTTCATTTTTTGAAAGTATTCACGACTTTTCCCATTATGAAACTTTCCTTCCATCAAATACACAGACGTCACATGACAATATGTGCTATACATACAACCCCAGAGCTCTCACCCTATTGGGTCAAGGCTTAATCGCTTTATTCAGTGTGCATTCAATTTCACTCAGCTGTTGCTTTTGCTTCAGGTTGTGCTTTTCACCTGATGCTCTTTGTGCTTTTACCATGTAATACTCAGAATTTATAAACATTATTCTGTCCTCAGATCCTCCTCTTGCTGTCATGCCAGTATGAGAGTGTATCAGAGTGTGTATTAGAGTGTACTGATTGAGCTTATCATGAATAACTCTAGTGTGGTTAGAGAACAGAGACAGACTGTGTACACGCTTTAAAAACACACAGAGAGAGAGAGAGAGGAAGGGATGGGAAAAGCGCCCAGTCTCAGCTACGACTGTGGCTCATGCACGTCTCTTTAACTCTTTCACAAAAAGAACAGCAGAAGCATTCAATAATGCTAAAAACAGAGCCGGTTTATGTGCTGAAGAAAAATGTGTTCACCAGGTGGCAGCATCTGCCTGTCTCTACCTAACAGAAAACACAGGAGCAGCATGAAAAAAAAGAAAAAAAATCTTTATACGCAAAATGTTGTAGATGCAACATGTTTAAAGCATTAAGCACATCACATATTTCCTCCAATGCCAAAAAACACACTAAAACACACCCAAACACTTTAGAAAGAAAGCAATATAAAAAATACTTTTGGCTTTAATGTGCATTGTATAGCTACTGAAGAGGAACACCTTTAAGTTCATTTAGTGTTTTACGTGAGGTTCCTGATTGGTGCAACATAAAACCCTTTGTCCTATCGCGAGTTCGAATCCCAATGATGTCACAGCAATCCAGAGAGAGAGTGAGAGAGAGAGAGAGAGAGAGAGAGAGAGAGAGTGTGTTTATGTATGTGTGTGTGTGTGTGTGTGTGTGTGTGTGTGTGTGTGTGTGTGTAAGAGAGAGAGAGAGAGAAAGAGAGAGAGAGAGTGGGTGTATGTGTATGCGATTGTTTGTGTGTGTGTGTGTTCGTGTGGTGTGTGTGTGAACATGTCCTCATCAACAAAAACACAGCTGCTGGGTTTAATAGCTTTATAAACCTACTATCTCATTATATTAGGCCTAAATACAGCCTGTGTAATAGGAAAGAAATTAACGTACAGTGCTGTGAAAAAGTATTTGCCCCCATCCTGATTTCTTCTGGTTTTGTGTATAACTCTTGCTGAATTGTTTCAGAAATTAAAACAAAATCTAAGATAAAACAAAGGCAACTTGAGAAAACACAAAATACAGTTTTTACATGGTAATGTTATTTACTGAAGCAAAAAAGTTATCCAATACCAACTGGGCCTGTGTGAAAATGTATGTAGTTACTAATTCCCCAAATCTATGAAACTGCATTCATAATGGGGTTCAGCTGGACTAGACGCAACCAGGACTGAGTACTGCCATCCCTGTACAATCAAATAAACACTTAAATAGAACAGCTTTTTCAACAGCATGAAGTTGGTTAAAAGGTCTTACCCAGTAACACACTATGCCAAAATTCAAAGGCTCTGGGACTCCAAAGGACCACAGTGAGAGACATTATCTCCAAATGGGAAAAACTCGGCACAGTGGTGAATCTTCCCAGATGTGGCCGACCTTCCAAAATTCCTCCAAGAGCACAGCAACTACTCATCCAGGAAGTCACAAAAGAGCCAAGGACAACATCAAAATAACTACAGGCCTCTCTTGCATCAATAACAGTCACTGTTCATGACTCCACTATCAGAAAGACACTGGGAGAAAATGGCATCCATGGAAGGGTGGGGAGGTGAAAACCACTGCTAAACCAGAAGAACATTAAGGCTTGTCTGAATTTTGCCAAAACACACCTTGATGATCTTCAAATCTTTTGGGAGAATGTTCTTTGGATTCATGCGTCAAAATTCCACAAAAAGAACATCATACCTACGGTCAAGCATGGTGGTGGAAGTGTGATGGTGTGGGGATGTTTTGCTGATTCAGGGCCTGGGCAACTTGCAATAATTGAGGGAAACATGAATTCTGCTCTCTACCAAAAAATCCTAAAGGAGAATGTCCGGTCTTTAGTCCGTAAGTTGAAACTCAAGCACAACTGGATTATGCAGAAAAACAGTCCTTCAAGTCTACCTCTGAATGGCTAATAAAAATTAAAGTTTTGGAGTGGCCTAGTCAAAGTCCTGACTTGAACCCAATTGAGATGCTGTGGAAGGCCTTAAACAGGTAGTTCATGCTTGAAAACCCTCCAGTGTGGCTGAACTAAAGCAGTTCTGTAAGGAAGAGTGGGCCAAATCCCACCACAGTACTGTGAAAGACTGATCTCCAGTTATCAGAAGCTTCTGTTTGCAGTTATTGCTGCTAAAGGTGGCACAACCAGATTTTAAGTTTATGGAGGCAATTAGTTTTTCACATGGGTGATAGGTGTTGGATAACTTTTTTTGCTTCAATAAAAGAATAAAAAAATAAAAAACTGTATTGTGTGTTTATTCAGGTTGCCTTTGTTTTATGTTGTATTTTGTTTGAAGATCTAAAACTATTTAGCATGAGATAAACAAAAACAAAAGAAATCAAATACTTTTTCACAGCACTGCATCTAACTGATTTAGAAATGTTATGTTGGGGTTTGGGGGGGCAAAGTGGCTTAGTATGTTTGCCTCACACCTCCGGGGTTAGGGGTTCAAATCCCACCTCTGCCCTGTGTGGGTGGAGCTTGCACGTTCTCCCCGTGCTTCAGGGGTTTCCTTGGGGTACTCTGGTTTCCTCCCCCAGTCCAAAGACATGCAATGTAGGCTGTAGGCTGATTGGCATTCCCAAATTGTCTGTAGTGTGTGAATGTGTGTGCAATTCTGCCCTGCGATGGCCTGGCACCCCATTCAGGGTGTCCCCCAACTGTGCCCAAGTTCCCCGGGATAGGCTCCAGGCTCCCCCGCAACCCTGTGTAGGATAAGCGGTCTGAATGGATAGATGTTGGGGATAAAACACATCAACAGAACTTTTAAAATATTAGTTCTGCTTGGATATTTTTTTTATTCCATTTCTGAGCCCTGGTTACAAGTACATACCACACTATCAGTAAGCCAGTTTTTTTTTTTTTTAAACACTAATGATGTTCTTATCTGATATGTTTTATGTAACAAACTCTGCCTTTTAAGGGAATGTGGGCCTTTTGACTCCATCCTACAGTTTCAACAGAGTCACAGAGAAGCTCTGAAGCATGGCATTCTTACATGTACTTCTTAAAGAGAGCCTGAACTGCCAGTCAGGAAAAGTGAACTAGCATGACCAAGAGCGGAAAACACAAAATCAGTCATGCAGCAGGAGAAATGGAGCTTTACCTGTCCTTTTTCATCTCCATCCTGTTGTAAAATATGAATGAGGTTAGTGCGTGGAGCCAAATATTGACACCAGAGATTCGACTGTTATGAGTCGGTGTGGGAAGGATGTGGCATGTGTTATTGCTAAAGATGAAACTGAGAGCAGCTTATTCAGACTCTCTTCAAAAAAGAGAGGCTGGTGGTGAACATCTATTTATAGTGGCTATAGCGTAAGTGAGAATTAATTGGTTTCGAGAACATACATGTAAAAATAAAAAGGAAAAAACTAGGATGTGTTGTTTCCACGCAACAGAATGCCACTGAGTTGTTTTGTTCCTTACGTGGTGAAGAGACAGGAAATGAGATCTTTGCAGGACCCCTGTTCCACTTCCAACTAACAACCTGAATCTTTGTCCACATGGTGATAATAACATTAGTCTAATATATTAGTAGCAAAATGGAAGAGGGTGTGGCCATGATGAAACTTCATACCAAATCAGAACAAATCAGCAGTGTGGGGAAATTTTGCATATACGAGAGCTAAAACTCAAACTGATGGTCATATTTTTCCATCAGTCTAAATATATGTGGCTGATTTAGCACAGATGATGTGGGGTGGCTGTGGCTCAGGTGGTGGAGCGGGTTGTCCCCTAATCGCAGGGTTGGCGATTCGATCCCCAGCCCACGTGCCTCCACATGCTGAAGTGTCCCTGGGCAAGACACTGAACCCCAAGTTGCTCCCGATGTCAGGCTCGCGCCTTGCATGGAATCTCTGCTGCCATTGTTGTGTGAGTTTGTGTGAATGGGTAAATGAGAAACAGTGTAAAGCGATTTATAGGACTGCTAAGGTTAAAAGGCACTATATAAGTGCAGACCATTTACCATGATGTCAACATGCATCTTCTTTGCTGTTGTTGTGCTTTGAAAGTACAATCCTGCACCCAAAAACTGTAAAAAAAATTTTAAAAAAATTTTAAAAATGCTATGTTCAAATGATAAACAATGTTTTCAAAGCTATTGTTCATGGATAATACCAATGTATGAGTTGTATGCAGTTCGTTTCCTTGCATGTCAAATTAAATATATGTGTGAGTTCTCCTTTAATTCACCCACCTGTTAGTCACTAATTCTTACCAACTAACTAATGATTAATTACAGCTTCAGTTTTTAGCAATAATCCAAATAGCTACATTTTGCGTACATTTATCAGGATCAGTTTGGCACTGCTTCATGATGTTTTAGGTGTTCTAACCTAATCTACGCTATCAAAAAGTGAGAGTACCTGGTGCTATGCTGATAAAACATACAAAAATACAAACACACCACTACCAAGAAGTAAGTTAGAAAAGTTCTGGCTAGACAGGTTTTCCTTCGCTGTAACTCTGCAGGCAGAAAATCAAAAAAGTGGGAAGTCATCTCCTTGCTAACTCATTTTTTCACCAGCACTTTGTCTTCCATGTTTCTGTCTCTGGTTTGTTTGCTAACTTGATGATTGGTTAGTGATGCTGTGATTGACAGGGCAGGTTTGAGTGTCTTGGATTCCCGGCCACGGATTGCTGTGGTATCGTTGGGATTCCAACTTGTGAAAAGGTGCACACGCGTTTTAGCCATCTTAGTTTAAAATGCTGTATGTTCAGTCAGTCACTGTGTGAATTTGCTTTAAGAACAACCCTATTAACTTATTAAAAGCTTTCACATGAAAGGTAATATCAGACTGACCTGATATTGAAAACCTGCATACAAGCAAACAAAATGATGACGGAGTTCGATTTCGTTCAATTCCAGACAAATAAATGATGAGCACTAATCGCGCCCCCACCCCTAACCTTCGTAGCATTTAATAATGACCCTCAAAATTAGTCACATGAACAACTATGAATTGAAAGAAGTAACACCGCATTGGAAAGAATGAAAAATTAAAAGATATCCTACCAGTGCCTGGCGAACTTGAGTCGTGTGTCTTTCCGAAAAGAAACTCGTACTTGGCCTTGGCGACACTCTGAGCGTGCGAGGAGGAGCCGTTGACCCAAACAAATGCTTCGGCCTAGAGAAAGAGATCACTGTTTAACATGCATGACAGTATCACTGAACGCTTTCACCGTGAGAGCACAAATTATCGTCACTCAGCATACGGTATTTGTAAAGAGACCTTTATAATAAACTAGCTGACAGTTCATTTAAATATTAAGTGCTTATTAGTATGAGCCGACCTTCACTTCAGAGCCTCACGTGATCATTTAAATTGAAATGTAATGCTCTGTTCTTCTTTAAACCTACAATGTGACATGGACAGCAGAAGCTTCCTTTGAGAAAGCCAATGTAAATTTCAGGCTACAAGCTGTGCTTGGAGTTCCCACAGTAGTGAAAGGTTAAATTGCTGACAGGAGGGAGAGCAGTTGCTATGGCTCCCTCTGGATGCATCAAGAACGCAGGCTTTTATTCCCAGCACCGTGCCCTTACACTCGGCCCATACACTTGTGTTTTAATCAAGGGCTTTTGTTAGTGCAGCGTAATTGACTCAGCGCTGTGCACACATTTGGTTATTGCTGATGCCAGAAATATCTAAAGAGAGTGCCTTATGTCAAATGCTTCTCGCTTTAGCTATTAGGTATTTGACAGAATAGCTGCAGCCATTAAGGATTCAAAGTTGCATCCTTGCAGTAGATTTATTACTTTATTTTATACCACAGCACTGTTGGATTCTCCAATCGGATTGGTCAGAAGGTAAGTAATTTTCCTGACAGTAGTGCCAGCTGTAATTTAAATCACAGGTTTACAGTCCCCTCCGAAAGTATTAGAACAGCAAGACCAATTCCATTATTTTCGCTATACACTGAAGACATTTGGGTTTGAGATCAAAAGATGGACATGAGGCGATAGATCAGAATTTCAGCTTTCATTTCCTCATATTTACCACTAGATGTGTTAAACAAATATATTTTGTTTGGACACACCCATTTTTTTTTCAAGTGATCAAAAATATTGGAACATGTGACTGAAGACTGCATTTGTTGTTAAAACGTATAAACCAACATGAAGATCTGGAACAATTTGGAATGTCCTGAAAAAGAAAGAAACCACTGGTGTACTAACAGCCAGACACGGAACAGGTCGGCCAAGGATAACAACAGCAGTTTATGACAGAAACACTGTGAGAGCAGTGAAGAAAAACCCAAAAACAACAGTTAGTGACATCACCAACAACCTTCTCAGGGCAGGGGTGAAGGTATCACAATCCACCATTCAAAGAAGACTTCAAGAGCAGAAATATACCACAAGATGCAAACCACTCATCATCAGCAATGTATCCAATATAATTAGGAGGAACTTCATCATGCAGCAAGACAATGACCCAAAACACACTGCCAACTCAACAAAGGACTTTCTTCAGGGGGAAAAAGTGGAAGGTCAATCATCAGACCTTAACAAGTTGAGCAGCATTTCACCATCTGAAGAGGAGACTGAAGAGGAGACTGAAGAGGAGACTGAAGGGAGAACCCCCCCCCCCCCAAACAAACAACAACTAAAAGAAACTGCAGTACAAGCCCGGAAAAGCAACACAAATGAAGAATGCAACAGTTTGGTGATGTCAGAAACTCAGTTCAAGCCACCCCAGTACAATGTTGATTATTTTCCTGTAACAGCACGGCCCTTCATGTTTTATGCTTTACTAATTACATGTTTTTTAAAATAATCATCTGAAGGTAGTTTTCTTGTCCTTTTCTTAAAGTAATTCACAAACGTTTACCAAAAATTTATCAGACAATAAATGTTTTCTTTGTAAAACTGTACTTTTATTTTACCGCATGTAGGAAGGAAGCAGCTTCAGCATCGTTGTTAAAGTCAATTTGTGAGTCTTTATGAGTTTTTCATGGTAACAGACCTCGGGGAGTTTAAAGTCCTTTCAGTGCTGTAGACCTTGCCCGTTTATCAGATAGTGTGCTGTTAAAACAGGCCCAAAGTCCAAGAGGCTGCCTGTCAGAGCCACCACTGATCTACACAACCTATAGTTCGGTCTTAATTCAGGTGAATTAATGAAGTCATTAACCAGGCTAAGACCCGCAGCTTAGGCACATCGCAATGCAGTGGTCACGGCTCTATTTCCTTGTCTGTTTCCATGTCTAATATACGAGGTGGATTAGGAAAGCACTAAAAATCCCATCGCTTAATGAGCACGTTAATTATGTGCAAAAACGAAGCTAAAGCTCTTAGTTGCTAAAGCCAAATTAAGCAGGTAAGATTAAGCAAGACTTAAGTAAAACTCTTTTTCCTGCAGACCGGTCAAATGTTTGTACATGTTCATGCTGGTGAGATGCAAAACAAAGATATTATACATGTTCAACAGTAATTACGGTCATACTGATGGAAGTTGTGAAAACGTAAGAGAACAGGCAACTTCTATCCTTTGAATATTCTGCTTCCTGTTTGCTGATTTAGACTTGTCTAGTTTATACCAAATCGACCTGACCATTTGTCGTCCTCTTATTTATGAGTGTTGCCTAGCCATCTGGTTTGTCTGCATCAGTTTTAATTAACCCGAAAAAGCTGCACTTCCGTTCATCTGTCCGCTTCATGACACATATGAGGCTGCCAAGAAGCACAGTATGTCCACCCTAAGTTAAAAAGGAATCGAACAATATTAACGGCTGCTTAAATAATTACTCACGTCTGTTCTTCTGCTGAAAGCAAGTCATAAGCCGTGGGTGGAAATAGGGATTGATAAACACGCTTTTTTTGTGTGTGTGTGTGTGTGTGTGTGTGTGTAACGCATCACAAATTTTGAGCGTGACAGAGCATGTACTCATGACTCAGTTGCACCATTCATACATTCCATGCAGTACATAATATTAAACATTTTGTTTAAAACTAATGTGTTCCTTCTCAGTAAGAAGTGGACATCTGAGTGATTTTAAAATTCACTCGCAGCTTTCAGACGTTGTTTCTCCCTTTTTTCCTTCTGTAGACTCAGGTGGTCATTGGCCCCAGTGAGTAATTACGAATAATGGATTTCTGTTTTATGTAATGCTTGCCCAAGTGCAAATGCTGTAGAACTGACATTCTTCTTCCAGCAGTTTGCATTGAGAAAGAAATCAAGATTGTCATTTTAATACGATTTTTGTGCCCTAACTTTTGTAGGTCAATCCGAAAGCCTTTGTGACAAAAAAGCATTTAAAAGTAACGACGCTGTTCATCCTGCTTCCACAAATCCATGCTTAATATTCAGTTCATCATACTTCAGTAACAACCACAAATAATGCATTACTGCACTGAAACTACTAGGAAATCTACGTACATATGGAATCCAACTTTAGAAAAGTTAACACCATGTTTATTCTAATATTCTCTCTAATAACAACACATCACATCCCCAACTGCACACATTGTCTTTTGTCTGTGAGGAGCAAAACCAAACTGGTGGACACAGGAGTGCTTACAGTCCTGAGTTTGTTGCCTAATATACCTCAGAGCTGACATGCTTGTAAACCTGAAAAAAAATCAAATAAAATGAAAGCATTCCTGTCATGCTGCAATACGTTTCTGCTCGGTAAGACGGTGTACACGGAAACTATACTGAGCTTTTCCAGACGCTGTCATTTGAAGCCATTTCCACCTGGTCTTTTCATGTCTCTGGTATCTAAATTGTACCTGATTACATCATTTGCACTTGTATTCAAATGTGTCTCCGTTTAGCCAGATCTGATTGCTGTATCGCGTGTAATATGCAAATGGGCTCATTCAAAGGTGGCTTTGTTTCTGTATGTAGTCTGCTGTTTATTCTGGACATTGGTGATTAGTTTCTTGTGAACACCGACTGTGCTGTCTTGTGTGATTACTGTAGGGTGAACATGGAGGCCGTGACCACATGCACTTCATTGCAACGTATTCGAAATGATTTTTTTAATTAAATGTGGTTTGAAGGGAAGGACGTATTTACGTGTGTTTATACCGCTGTTGAATTCTCAAATCTGAATGGTCAGAAGACATTGACTACGTTTACATGCACATCAAATTCCGTTTAAGGTCTACATTGGGGTTGCAGCCATATTCCGAATACGCTGTTGGTTGCTGCAAGTATGCTGATCTACACATCTACATGCCGATCTATGCCTTTCCTTTCCCGCTGTTATTTTCCGGGAGATTCAAGATGCTGCCGTTGCTACCCACAATTCCTTGTGGACTGAGCATGCGCATATATCACCTTTCGGTCGATTTTCTGAATAAGGTGTTTACATGCAACAAAATTCCGATTAAAACAGTCATATTTCAGGGGTGGGAATCAGAATTTGGGAAATCAGAATATTGCCTTAATCTGAATCGGGCAATCGGATTGTGGCGTTTTCATGACTCAATACTGATAAGAATATTGCCAAATTCCAATTAATATCAGAATATTGATGTGAATGTAACCGTAGTCACTGATTAATCTACTATAAGTGCAGCTCTGGCAATAGTTCTGACTGTAATTTAAACAATAGGTTTATATTAATGTGCTCATTCTAATATGTTATTCTTTCTATAGTAACAACGTATACAGGACTTCTATTGTGGATGCTACACAATAATCTAAGGCTAACAGTAAAGAGGTAAACAAATGTGTTGTTATTTAACGAAGAAAAACCCACTGATATGGTGAAGCCTTAAAAGGGCAAAGTGCTTTCAAAGGACAAAGTGTTCATTAATAAATTACAAATAGTAATCATTGGTGTTGTGTTTTATTTCTTACATAACACAGGTAAAATAATCCATATAATCCATAGATAATCCTGATACCTCAGGTGACCAGGTTTAAATGGGGTCAAAGAGCATTCTGTTCAACAACTGCTTTGTTCAGACAGGCTGCTCAAATCCTATTTTTTGGCATATATATATATTTTCCCCCTATTTTCTCCCCATTTACTTTCCTGCCAATTCCCACTCACCAGCCAACTTTCCCTTATCATATGACAGCTACCAACCAGGGATGGTGAAGGCTAACATGTGACCAGGCTTCCTTCGAGACAAGTGAAACCAACCAACTGCATGTTTTTGAACTGCTACTCATAAAGTGTCACGGGGCAGCATAACACACTTGGAGGAAAGCACTATCCGCCTTCTTCCACGTACATGAGCTCACAGAGAACCACGATTGAATAACCAGTCTGTACAGGATTTCGAGGTTTTTTTGTGATTGTTGCGGCCAAAAATGCTTGATTTTGCTGTGGCTTTTTTCAAAATTTGCGATGCTACTTGCAGAGTCTTTCGCAATGATGTTTGTTGGTAAATGAGACCTTTTAGCTCTGAATGACTGAAAGCGCGCTGTGATGACGTCACATGGTTGATTTGATTGTACAGGGATGGCAGTACTCAGGCCTGGTTGCGTCTAGTCCAGCTGAACCCCATTATGAATGCAGTTTCATAGATTTGGGGAATTAGTAATTACGGGGGCAAATAAATTTTCACACAGGCCCAGTTGGTATTGGATAACTTTTTTGCTTCAATAAATAACATTATAATTTAAAAACTGTATTTTATGTTTACTCAAGTTGCCTTTGTTTTATCTTAGAATTTGTTTTAATTTCTGAAACAATTCAGCAAGAGTTATACACAAAAAACAGAAGGAATCAGGATGGGGGCAAATACTTTTTCACAGCACTGTAACTACAGTAAGGTCAGTGTGTATTGAAGAATGTTTACACAGCTATACTATAACAGCAATCCATACGACATAAAGCGCTAGTATGGCCACTTGGAGTATAGTTTTTATGGTGCACCTTTAAAGCTCATGATCACTGTCTTCTGCCATTTTATGGAATAGAGCTGTAATAGAGTGGAAAAGAGTGGAAAAATATCTACTTTTATGTTACGAAAAGTAACACTATTTGGGTTTGAAATGACATACGGGTAAGTAAATGATAACAGAATTTTCATTTTTTGGTGAACTATCCCCTTTACCTTTTTGAGCACAGACCTGACAAGGACATACAGACTAGCATCAAATACAATGGTTGCAGACACTTGGGGGTTTATTGTCCAAA
The DNA here is from genome assembly GCA_023630585.1 of Cranoglanis bouderius. Lineage (NCBI taxonomy): Eukaryota > Metazoa > Chordata > Actinopteri > Siluriformes > Cranoglanididae > Cranoglanis > Cranoglanis bouderius. Next base: position 9,753,136 of record CM042550.1, read on the forward strand.
AAAGAGAATTAAAGGAATAAAGAAAAATAATTTAAGAACTAGATTTGCAAATAATGACTCTGTCCTAACAACAACCTAAAAACACACTTGAGTCAAATCCACACGTTGTACCATGTTCTAGTTTAAGTCTGAGGATGAAAACTCTCCCACACATTTTGGATTTTGGTGCCGGCCAACGTCTCCGGGAATGATAAAGTTTACCGGACAAACTGGAAGGCAAGTAACGCGTGATTCTGACTTGTGTTGGATTAGCCCGGGTTTACTTGTGTGTGTCTGTTTGTGCTTTCAGTGCCTCCTGTAACGAGAGAGAGCGTGAGAGAGAGAGAGACAGACAGACAGACAGATAGATGACCAGCACAAAGACACCTGTGTGTGTGTGTGTGTGTGTGTGTGTGTGTGTGTGTGTGTGTGTGTGTGTGTGTGTGCATGATTGAATGATTTGAATAATGTGAGCAAATCAGGGAACACGTTACAGGAGAAGCATGTGCAATAAAAAAATATTTGCCCAGACAAAGACCTCATTTAGGTGTGCAATTGCGAACGTACTTTGTCTAACGTATGTCTTCTTCACGATAATATTTTTACCAGACATCGTGTCCGACAGTTTTTGATTTTATCGGACATTCTGAATTTCTAACGGTCACAAACCAGTATTTTCTAACGGTAACTCTGGTACTACCCCTGAATATTGATTTCATTTCTGCGATCGCAAAATCACAAAATCCTAGAGGGGCTGGAATAGTGTCACTTTGATTGACAGAGGAGAGACAATATGCCAAACCTCGGGACACGGTGAACTCACAATCTCTCGATGATATGGTGAGAGTTTTTCTGTTGCACCACTCAGGAGCCAGCGCATACAATTTGAGCATGTTTTCTACAGTCTAAATTGCGAAAGCACCTCTGAATTCTGACAGAAATGTGAAACAGATTCAAGGCATTTTTCGATACAGTTTGAAATCGGATTAAAATCGGACCTTCCCTGCCCTGCACGACTCTGCGCGAGCCTGCGACACGTGACCGAGATGTGACCAAAATCCGAACACACAAATTGGAATTGATGTGAACACTCAAATATCCAATTTGGGAAATAAATCAGATTTCTTCCTGCGTCTGAACATCTGTGAAGAATAGTGAGTGACACAGTTCAAAGTCTGTCTCACACTCCTTCCTCAAGGTAACTCCACCCACAGATTACCAAGTAATGTTCATCTTTATGCTCTTTATGCCAGGCAGCTGCATAATCGCACACAATGATCAGGAAATAGCTGATGAAATGGAATTAGGCAGGAAAATACCTGGGAAATTCAACATTTGTAGTGGACCTGGTATAAATAGTTGCTAGCATAAAAGACTGCTCTGCATAGGCCAAGTCTCAGTGTGCTGGTTAACAGCTCAAGGTCTTTGAAATGTGTCTGAGTTGAATGAATGAGCTGAACATGAGCCAGTACTTACTGAGTGTAAAAAAAAAAGAAAAGAAAGAAAAGAAAACAGACCTGTTGGCAATCAATGGATCTTTTTTTATAGTGTCAATAAAAATTTGGTTACGTATGAGCAGACTCCCTTTATGTAGTCCTGTGTACTGTAGGTCTGTGTAGTCTTATTTAGTTCTGTGTTGTTTTATGTAGCACCATAGTCCTGGAGGAACGTACTGTACCAGCTATACATGGTTGAAATGACAATAAAAGCCACTCGACTTGACTTGGCACTTGACCTTATAGTGTGTTTGAATAAAAATGAAAGGCATGTCACTCAAACTAAAACCACATACTAATTAGTACTCATTAGTTTCACTCTGTGTTAGAATGAATAACTGCATAACAAGCCGGGACTCTAAGTGGTTTATAAAGTTTAAGATCTTATCCACAGATGCTTGTAGATAGTAAAAAAGTATGCAATGGTTCAAAATTAATCCACCTAATGCTCCAAACACAGAGTGTAAGAACTTGTCGTGTACGATCAGGTCCTGTCTGAGTCCTCGTACTGTGATTTTCTGTAGCAGGGCTGAAACAGTGTCTAAAAGCCCAGGTCTGGGTTCACAGCCAAATCCTGCCAATTTCACTGGATCAAAAATAGCTTACAAAGCACCTCACTGCTCTAACCACTAAATCCCTTCCCTGAATTGAGCAAGACTGTGTTCTACGTCACAACCGGCTGGTCCTACATGAAAATAACACAAGCAAAAGTGGTCTATTCGAGTCAGTCATGTCTGTTTATTCTATTCGTGCACTTCATCATACAAAGCTATATAGTTCTGAAAACTACAGGCTTTCATGCACTGAGATATGTTTCTTTCTTGCAGGCAACTCAGGCTAGGTCAACATTATTCTGGATAAATTTGAAAACACATCTTTTTCTCTATGTTTTGGCCTTCCCTCCACGCTGAGACGCCGTTTTTGTCCAGCGAAAACGGAGCTTTTCGAAAGTGCTCTCCCAAGTGCATAAATTTGAAAACGCCGTCTCCGAGTTGTCGTGCCAGATAACAGAGATATTCAAAAACAATGACGTATTTTTAGTCATGTGATGCAGTCATGTGACCCATTCAACTCGAAACAAACAAGACGGTGGACGATGCTGTACTGCAGTTGTTGTGCCTGCTGTCCAGTTTGATAGCGTTGTTAAAGATTAATGTCACTTTGTACAAACTTCAGATTGTATAGACTGCGCAGTATAGGGATGTTGAACAATTCAACAATTGTTGAAATACGTTTTGAGAGCGCTTTAAATCTAAAATGCAGTTTTCAGATCTATCCGGATTAATGTAGACCTAGCCTCAGTCGCAAGTAAAGTTCTATCAACAAACCAATGTCCATTTCACTATGGCATGCAGCTATTCAACAACTTGATCAAAGCCTGACATTCACTGGGTGAGGAAATCACGCTTAGCTAGCAAGCTTTTAGACGTCTTTATGCAGACTAACTTTTTACCTTGATCTTGATCTTGTGTGATGTTTGCAGGAAGATAACCTAAGCAAGATGAAGAAGTGAATAAACACATTTCCATGTCGTTTTGGGGAAATATGTATGGTTTCTTTAAAAAAAAAAATGGGTGTCAAAGGCAATTTTGGTCAACACTCAATTTGTTCGACTTTTGGCCAGATTACAGACCCTCTTGCTGCGAAACAAAAAGTCCATGGGGAGGAGTCAGACCTGATCCCGCTACATGGACAGAGATGGGCGGAGTTGAGCCAAAATTCCATGCGGTGGAGTGTGTTTCAGGCTGGATAAGTGTGTTTTTGTTTTTCTACAGCGTTGTGTGGGTCAGAGTTAGAGGTTAGGGTAAGGATTTCGGTTCTGCATCTCGAATTCAGCTACAGTGTCATCTGATGGGTTTTCCCAGACTGCCACACATAAATTCTTTTTATGTAGGTTGCATTTACATTTTGGGTCTTGATATTTGATATACAGTGGATATTTAAAATCTACACACCCCTGTAAAACTGCAGGTTTTTGTGATGTAAAAATGAAACCAAGATAAAACATCTCAGGTCTATTTGCACCTTTAATGTGATAAAGCAACCAACAAAATGTGAAAAACAAAAAATGAAAACAATCAGAAACATTTTAGGATAAAAAAAATTTTAAAAAAAGAAAGAAAGAAAAACTTACAATAACCTGTTTGCATAAGTGTGCACACCCCTTAACTAATACTTTGTTAAAGCACCTTTTGCTTGTAATACAGCACTCAGTCTTTTGGGTAAGAGTCTACCAACTTAGACACATCACAACTTGCCAATTTTATTCCACTTCTCCTTGCAAAAATGCTCTATCAAATCAGATCTATCAAATTGCAGGGGATCTCCTGTGCACAGCCTTCAAGTCATTCCACAGATTTTTTTTAGATCTGGTCTCTGACCGGGCCAATCCAAAACATAATCTTCTTCTGAAGACATTCCTTCACTGACCTTTTATTTGTGCTTTGGGTCGTTATCATGCTGGAAGGTCTTTATATTATGTGCCAAAATAGATTGGTATTTGGAGCTATCCATGATTCTCTCTATCTTAACTAGAACCCCAGTCCCGGCTAAAGAAAATCAGTTCCATAGCATGATGCTGCCACCACCATGCTTCACCATCAAAATGGTGTTCTATGAGTGATAGCCTGTCTTGGTTTTGCGCCAAACATATCTTTCAAAATTATACCTTGGTCTCATCAGTCCACAACACATATCTGCCACATGGTTTCTGATGATTTAGGCAGGCTTGGATGTTTTTTTGTTTTTTTTTTATTATAAAAGGCTTCTGTCTAGCCACCCAATCACATAGCCCAGACATGTAAAGAATATGGGTGATTGCTATCACATGCATGGAGTGACCAGTACTTGCCAAATATTCCTGCAACTCCTTAAATGTTATCGTAGATCGTTGGCAGCCTCCCTGAGAAGATTCTGAGTCGTCCTTTTAACAATTTTGGAGGGACGTCCTGTTCTTGGTGATGTCACTTTGGCACATCATTTTCTCCACTTGGTGATGATGGCCTTCACGGTTTTCTATGGTACATCTAATGTTTTGGAAATTCTTTGTACCCCTCTCTTAGTTGATATCTTTCAAAATGAGATCCCGTATATGCTTCGTAAGCTCTTTGCCAGCCATGGCTTCAGCATTGAGATGAAACCAAGAAACCACATCAAGAAAATCCTACAGAAACAGTTGATCTTTATTTGGGGTTAATCAGAATCACTTCATTGATGAAAGGTGTATGCTAACAACCGCACCACCGCGGTGGTAGTTTGCCACCACAGTGGTGGAGTGCCACCTGAGGTAGTGTCACACCACACGCCACGTTAATGTTTCTGTTTGAGTGGGCACTATGACAAGTACAAAGTACAACGTTTTGTATACAAGTGTAATAATAATAACAGTTGCAATATTAATTTGTATTTATAGCCTACCATATAGCGGGCGATTTTATATATTAATAGACAAATTACGTAATCATAATCAAACACCTTATATGGTGTTGTCTGTTAGTTTGGCGCAGGTTTGTTTGAGCGCGGCAAAAGCCAGTCAGGCGAATTCTGCAATATCACTTCGGGTTCTGCCGCTGCGATGGATCTTGTTGGGAAACCAAATGTTACATCTGCGATCTGGGTACATTTTGGATTCGTGCTTAACGAGAGAGGTGAACCAATAAATTTGGATGAAGCCATATGTTGGCTTTGTGGAAAAAAATTTAACAAACACTACAAATCTCAGGAGCCATCTCCAGGCGTGTCACCCAGCAGGTGAAGTTGTTACTGCAAAGTAATGTTTTTTTTATTTTATTTAATATTTAGATTTTTATCATATTATTTAGGTTACCGTCGTACTGGTATTTCTTTAAAAGTTTTATAGGCTGTATCGAGTTGTTTCACTGACGGAAGTTCTAAAATAAATGCGCATGTTTTGTTACGAAACCTGTCTGAGCCTCTTTTAATTATTTTATAGTTAGGTTTTTATTTAATTTAACTGTATAAAATTATATATTATTATTATTATTATATTCTATTATATTATATAGTGATATAAATTTCACTTTATCAAATTAAAATTAGAATTTCGAATATTCGTCGAATTTAAGCTAAAAATGCACATTCAAAGTAAGTCAGTGAATACGCTCTTCCCGTAACGCACTAAAACACGGACAATGAATAGCTAAAGCATAAAGAATTCACAATATTTTATTACAACAGTGTCCTCAGTGAAATGTTATAATTTCAGGAGATCAGGGTTTTCACAACAAGGGCAGTTTTCACATGTTTTTGTTGATACGTGTTTAAGTAAATATATAACTTGTGTGAATATTTGGTTTAATTTTTGCCTTTACTCATCAACTAAAATGCTGTTGACTAATATTCGATGCTATTTTGTCACATTAAAGTTGACTAAAATGAATAAATATGATGATGAAATATTGACTACATTTAAAGGATATTTTGATATTCTAATTCCAGTGTCTGAATAGTCTTAAGAATTAAAAGTTCATTGCTCTTTGAAAGGGTGTACTTGAATTATTATGCTATTATATTATCATTATATCAGTGGCATAAAATGGACTTAAAATGACAATAATATCATTTATCACAATTGTTTTTGGGACAATATATCATCCAACAAAAGTAGTTATCGTGGCAGGCCTAATCATTCCCCCACCAAAATGTGCTAGGCTGAAAACAGCAACTTATTACTAGTAGTATCACTGTGGTTGTAGAAAGAACAAGTTGCTTCCCTTGTGATCATTGTGGTCTTTGTATTTTAATGTTGACACTGGAAACCAGGACCGATTGTATCCTTGCTCTGCCATGGCCTGAGAACAGCTCGGTTTCTGTAGCCACCCTGCAGTATTATTGAATGCTTGTATCCCTGCACAGACTGATAAGACCATTTATTTCTCCTGGACTCCACTACACCTTCCATGATGAATTTTGGCCGGCCTTATCTTTGCGTAACAATGATGATAATTTCGTCATTCTGATTTAAAACCTCACTTGAATGTGTCCAAGAACGGACATGAAAAAATCCGATCTGTTTGCAAATATGCAACAATATCCGATCTGTGTTAGAAGTCAGCGAACGCAGCCAGTCAGAATTTCGTTCAGAAACAAACACAAAGAAAGCCTATCAGTGCAAACAGGGTCATTTAAAAGCAACCGCATGCAGAGACCAAATCGTCACGTCGATGTTGAAGATTAGATTCGTTTTGGGACTTTTGGGAAATTTTAAGATAGAGCCACATGTCAGTCTGTTATCTTGGCTGTTTTAACACAGTAATTATCTTAAACACTGGTTCTACACTATGTTACAACATGTTGGAAGAATTTATATCCATTAGTAGCAGAAGCCTATTATTTTAAACTATTCAGTGTTGCACAGTTTATACCCATCAGACCTGGGTGCTGGAACAGCTTACATCTTTTAATGCAACCAGATACAGTACACTCGAATGAATGAACCAGTTATCTGTGTATTCAGTGCAGTAGCCTATATAATATTTATCATTTCCTGGACCTGATGAATATATTACACCGGGCTCCAGTGGAGACAGGATGTGAGCCCTGCAGCGCAAGAGAACTTGAGCAGTGATACTAAAACAAGTTAATGAGGTGAAATATAGGGCTCTCATGTAGGGCATGCCAAAGAGGAAGCAGACACGAAGAGTACAGCCTGGGAATTAGAGGTGATCTGTTTGACTCTGTGGAGCAGGAGGACTTATTAGAAATGCTGCACATTACACGGAAGAAAATGGTTTATTCCATCTGAAATAAGCCAATTAGCAAATGGCATCTACTAACTCATCATCGACGCCTGGTGTTGTCCTGACCAGTTTTCAGAAATCTAGCAAAACCAAGGAAAAAATGTTGCAGAACATTCTACTAGGATACATTTTCCCCCCCTAATACAGGATGGCAAATAAACAGGAAAATATTTCAATACACAGCTGTTTTCTGGTAACACAAACTGGGACAGAGGGAGCAATTATTCCAGCTGTTTATGTCTTTTGGCAACACAGACAAAACACGTGTCCATTAACCAACCAAAAAGACTCTGTTTTTATTCTGTAAAAGACTTTTATATCTTGACATGTAGCATGGGGGGGGAACTCTTACAAAAAATCATATTGCGAAAATGTGAAACTTCCTCCTCTGTCACACTTCCTCATTCCAGGAAAGATTCAAAAATTCAAGAATTAGGCCACGAATCCGTTTCGCCAAAATAATACTCACTGTCAGGCACTGACGGGACAATGTATAGTTTGTGAAGCATTATTGCAATACTGATATCCTCGCTGAAAACCTTCCCAAACAAAAGGAAATAAACATGGTTAACTGGGTGATATGAACATCCGGAATGCAGGGCCAGCTGATGCTGATGAATGTTTCTGTAGCAGTTTTCATGAATCTAATCTGAATATGACTGAATAAATGGCAACAATTATGCATGTAAACATCTCCACGAGTTTATCGGTCCCTCCAGAATTTGTGATCGTAGAAATTAACACAAAATCAAGCAAACTCCGCAATATTCGGGGGAACTTGTACCGTTTCAAATTACTGTGACGTCATCACAACGTGCATTCAGTTAAAGCCTTCTTCAATTCACGTGTGTCGAACATGAGTACAGCTAAAAGGTCTCATTTACCGACAAACATCGCAGCAAAATCAAGCACTTTTGGCCGCAACAATCACAAACGAACTCCACGGAATCCTGTATGGACTGGTCTATCCGTAAGGTCACAGGGGACTGGACATCATCCAGAACAAATATTCACGTCAAAATCTTCAGTAAGCACTTTGTACAGGTCCGGGTCGCGGTGGATCTTCACAGGATGGGTATACACCCTGGAAGAGACACCAGTCCATCGTATGGAGCAGCAATAATGCATATAGACAACACTATGCTTTAAAATGACCTCACCTGAGAAAGTGAGGAAGTAAAATAATCCATCCATTAATTTTCTGTACCGCTTATCCTACACGGGGTCACGGGGGAGCCTGGAGCCTATCCCAGAGGACTCGGGGCACAAGGCGGGGGACACCCTGGACAGGGTGACAAAACCCATCTCAGGGCACAATCACGCACACATTCACACACTACAGACAATTTGCAAATGCCAATCAGCCTACAACGCATGTCTTTGGAGCGGTGGAGGAGTCTAGAGTACCCAGAGGAAACCCCGGAGCACGAGGAGAGCATGCAAACTTCATGCACACAGGGCAGAGACGGGAATTGAAAACCCAGACCCCGGTGGCGCGAGGCACGCGTGCTAAACAAACTTTCAAAACAAACTGCCTTTGGTTTCGTCTGAGCTACTTTTTCTCTTCCAAAAATCAGATTCATCCTTAGTGCTTTGTTCCAACTGGGGGTCAGTGGATAATTTAAACAGGCAGTGTATTTACATGTAAATATCTCCTATGTAAAATCCAGAGCTGGTCACTAAAGCATGAAGAAGAGATATATTAGAGCTGAATTATAATGAGCTCCCCTCCTCCAGCGATCCTACTAAAGCCATTAGTGACTGATGGAGGTGTATAGCCTTTGTACAGCAACAAAAACGTCTTTGTATATACGTACACAGAAGATTCAAGACGTTTTAATTCAGTTAAAATCTCCTCATAGTTCCAAAAAGCTTGAAGGTCTATTTTTTTTTAAAACATTTTTTTTTTAAATGAGTCAGCTGTTCTTTCTGTTTCATCCAATCAAAAGACAGATCTGCAGGGCTATGTTTACTAGAATTGAAGAGGGGGAAAAGGGGGGAAGAAGGGGGAAAAAACCTGAGCTGGGAACATTTGCAGAGAGAATACACACCAAGGGATTCAACCCGCTTATTGAAATTGTAAACTGTAAACTATAAATCAATCAGCATCTGATACAAACTACATCCACTACATCTGTAATGTGTAGTGAGTAGTAACAAAAAAAAAAAAAAAGTACTGATCATCATGCAGTTTCAATTTATGTACAGACCAAGACCAGATTCTGGTGTTCAACACTCGCCCACACACACACACACACACACACGTACACACTCTTTTTCCCCAAACACAACACTCATGTGGCAATACTTTTTTTGACAGCATGTGTCGTAACACTGACATAGCCTGTTACACACACACACCCACACACACACACACACACACACACACACACACACACACACACACACACACACACAGAGAGAGAGAGAGAGAGAGAGAGAGACACACACACACACACACACAAATGATTTACACCTAAAACCTATAGGAAAGGACCTCAAATTAATAACTAAAATGAACCTAAAGTAAATAAAGGGACTCAAATTCATAAACTTCAAAGAGAACAAGCCCACTGTTTCTCACAGCCACTCCTCCTCCTCATATAAAACGCCATCAAATCTGATTCCAATCTGACTGGTCAGAAGGTGTTGATTAATTTTCTATAACTGCAGCTCTGACAGTGGTGTCGGCTGTAACTCAAATCACAGGCTGCGCTCTTTCCAATACACTATTGTTTCTATAGTAACAACTCGTTCACAAGGACTTCAATAGTGTGCAGACCACATAATAAATTATGGCAAATAATGAATGGAGCTTTTTCAAGTGTTATTATTTAGCCAAGCAAACTCCGCAATATTCGGAAGAGCTTGCAGTTTTTCAAAACTACTGCAGATTTGGGCCAAGACGTGTCATGTGACGTCAACGCGCACTCAGCCAAAGCCCTCTTCAATACACGTGTGTCAAACATGAGTACAGCTAAAGGGTCTCATTTACCAACAAACATCACTGTGAAAGGCCGTGCACAACTGATTTAGTGCAGTTACAATTTCGCCAGCTCAAGTAGTTTTCCACAAAAAAGCAACAACAAAAAAAAACTCCACAAGTTGCATCGCAAATTTTGCAAAAAGACGCAGCAAAATCAAGCATTTTTGGCCGCAACAATCACAAAAAAAACCAAAAAAACTCTGCGAAATCCTGTACGGACTGTTATGGGAAAATAATCTCCGGGCATCAGGCAACATCACACCAAACTGTTCTTGATTATTTTCCTATAGCAGCACACCCCAAGTGTTTCATTCCTTATATACTGTATGTAACAAAAATGATGGCGATTTTACGACTTCCACTTAATGTATGAGTATGAAATGAAATTTATAATATATTTTGCAATGATGTTGAATGTTTTGAATCTCCATGGCGACACATGCACTCGCGCGCACGCGCACACACGTTTCTCTTACTATCTTTATGAGGACCTTCCATTCACATATTTTTTTTTTTACTTAATGCAGTTAATTAAGTCTTCATATAAACCTAACATTAAGCTCAGTAACCAAAAGGAAACGTTTTAAACAAAGTTGTTTTGTTTTGTTTTAAATAAAAGATTTTAAGGGGGAAAAAAAGAGGTTTTCCTCATGGGGACCAGCCAAATGTCCCCATATGGTCAAAACTGTCAGATATTCCTATACTTCCCAGCAACATGTAAACACACACACACACACACACACACACACACACACACACAGAGAGAGAGAGAGAGAGAGAGAGAGAGAGAGAGAGAAAGGGGCGCGCGCGCATCTTTTCTATATCAATATGTTCCACGGATCCGCATCCGGGAGAGCGCTGTAGCTAACTTAGCTGAATCAGCTGAATTTTCGACATTTAAGCACAGAGAATGAAAAGATAAACAACTTCGACTAGGACTTTATCTAGCCACGTGTACTTGTGGCCATGAAAAAGAGTGTCTCACACACACACACATACACACACTCCCTCTCTGTCCTGCTAGCTTTAGCCATAAAGGTATTAGCCTGTCACTGTTATGAGCAGCTTCACCGTGTAACAATGTTGCTGACTAAACAGTTTTATAATGAAACTAAACGCCATAAAGCCGCAGCTTGCTCTCAGGACTGGCTGAATTAACCTCACACGTCTACACACATATCCAACTAGTTAATTAAATAGTAATAAGAGTTTAAAGACGACACAAAAGGTTAGCTTAAGCATCTCACCCCATCTCTCTGTTCCATATCCAAACTGCTGTATTCATATGATGTGTGTTTGTGTGTGTGTGTGCGTGTGTGTGTGTGTCTGTGTGCAGTGACTCTCGGCGGTGAACACTCCAGCTCTTCACAAGCTTACATTAGCTAGCTGACTGTTTAGACAAAATCCATTGAAACGACAGATTGAATATATATCAGACTGCGAAAAAAGGATGTCCGAAGTGTCTTTCTAGAACCCGATACTGAGTGCTCATACACATTAGGCGAGTTACAGCAGCACTTTCACACAGTCGCCTTGAACTGAAGGCGTGACACACGGCGCTGGGCAAGAAATATGAGAGAAGTGATAACCCTGCTGCAGCAATGAACCAAAAAAAATCGCTTACACTTCCACAGAAAATACTCACCAAAACTGCCTGAAGCTCATCTATTAAACATCGCCGCTAATTCATCATCACTGGACCTCGTCTGTCACGCTTTGGAGCCGTGCGCTAGGGATTGTGTTTTGTTGTCCATATGCCATCCCATCCCCCCCCGTCTCAGTGACAGTTGGTACGTTCCCGGGAGCGCGTCCCATGCTAGGACAACGCTGTGGTAGGCTCCATAAGAGGAGGGGCGGGGGGTTGGGATATGAAAGTTAAGCAAGGAAAAGGTCTGTCATAAGCGTTGAAGATTTGGTGGGAAGTCTCTGAAGAGAGAGAGGTGGCTGAAGTCGCTTTAATTTCTCCTTATGATTAATATTAATATTAATAATAGTTCATTATCCTTATCAATTCAATTCAATGTACTAGCAGTGCAAACTAAAAAAAAAAAAAAAAAAGAGTAGAGTTGTCTTGCCAAAGCTGCAGAGTATGTGAATATTAAAGCGAAAAATCATATAGTCATATATGCTATATTTTTAGAACCTATAATCTTCCATTTTAGTGGGCTGCTGGTGGTAAGGAAACTGCTACAGAACTAAAGCTTTATATAGTAGGCATATTTCTAGGTTCATATTTTCTTCTCTCAGGGAGGCAGTACATGAAAAAAAAAAAGGAAAAACAGCTTACTAAAAAATTTCTAAGCATTCCACCATGACCAAAGTGTATGCATTAATATGCATAACCTGCACAGTGCATGAAATCTAGACTCCAGTTATAGTCTTGATGTGGGGAAAAAATTGTTTCAATAAAATATTTTACAGTCAAATCACTGTTTTACATAACGCTGTTAGAGCAACATTACTGCTCTAACAATGTAAAACAATAATGTAAAAAAAATAAAAAATAAACAGTAAAATGCATTTGATGGCTGTAATAGGATCATTAATAGTATCCAGAAACTCAGGGCTGCTACAATATATCACATAGCCTCAGGTCTGGCACTATATTTCTGCTAGTAATAGAGTTATATAAGGGGAGCTATGCTTTATGGCCTGCTCAAACCGGCTGGGCTCAATTTGGCTACATGCACTGGATACTTCTGCTTAAACTAAATGATAAACCTGTCCAAATGATGTTATTAGGTGATACTACTGTTATTGATACTTTAATTTCATCCATATTTGAGACAAACACATCAAGTTGTCTTGGACCTATCATGACCACCCAACAAATTTACGATCAGGACAAACATGCTCACACCAGGAGAGGAAGTATTGTAGTTCTATTTTTTGTTTGATTGTTTGTTTGTTTTTGTGTTTGTAGAAACCTTCATAAAAGACTAAACATATACTACACAAAGATCTTCTTCAAAAGCTTTCTTTAACAAATCAGGTATTATCACATGTATTAACCAGTGAAGCTTGTTCAAATGTAAATTTAATAGACTGGGAGATTTAATCAGGCTGCCATATCAGTGTGCATTTAATACAATTAGTTTAGTACAAAAAACTATTTGTTTTTGTTTGTTTTTGTTTTTTTTTACAATTCAACCAGTCCAAATAACTGATACTTCTGTAAAACATGCTGTCAGTTTCTACACCAACAAACTTTGAGTCCATCCCATTTTAAATGGAGCAGAGATTTTTTTTTACCATTATTATCAGGATTTGTTTGTTTGTTAGTTTTTTATCAAATAAAGAACCACAAACTGAAAAGAACACCCAATGGAAAATGGCAAGAGCAAAGGAAGAAGATGAAAATTCTTTCTGGTCCATTTAATGACAGGAATGGCAGAAATTACTCTTGGATACACAGCTGTAATCGTTCCATCTGGGTGGGTAGCCTTCAACCATTATCCACCCTGGTGTGGTCAAATCTTATAGCCTCATTCTTTCAGTTGAAGATCATATTAAGTACCCTAATTCATGATCAGTATAATCGGTACATTTTGAATTACTAACATTTTAAAATCCTAATTTCAGCCTGCTGAAGTCTACAGTCCCTCAAATTTATAGTTAATGTGAAGACTTGGACTCTAACATGATGCATGTAGGGATCAGTATTTTGTGCTTTAAACATGAGAACGAATTCAGAGACTACATCACAAGAATTAGAGACAGTCTTACCTTTTCAGGTGCTGTAGACTGAAGCATGGTTGATGGTGCTGATTCTGTAGTCAGTGCAGTTTGGTTCGGTTTTCCTGTATCTACTACAACCAGAGAAAGGTTTTCAGAAGACTTTTCAACATCAGATGTCAAAGAACTATGTGCTGGTTTACAGACATCCCCACAGAGTTTTGAGGACCTCTTGATGACGGCCGAAACAAAAGTGGCCCTCTCTGCGTTCATGCTCAGCACTGTCCTTGCTCTTTCTAGAGCAGCAGCCTCCTCCTTGTGTTTGGCACTGTGCACCCAGTTGCTGCGTGACAGACAGTGTGTGCTTGGTGGAAAAGTAGAGGTTGCTGCGCAGGCTGGAGGGACTCCACTGGGCGTTGGGCTCAGATCTGAACCACTTGGTGTCGTCCTGTTCTGGGAGTCAGATTCTGTTGACGGGTAGAGGAAACTCACTCTGGGACCTAAAGAAGGTTTGGGAAAGTTCCCCAGTGATGGAGACTGAATCATTTCACTCATGGTTTCAGGAGGGTCCTGACACAAGAGCCAAATGGAGGATTCTATGCGTTCACCAGAGTTGTCCTTTTCAGATACTGAATTTGTGGATTTGTTGAGTTCACAACTCAAGCACTCCTGAGAATCTGTTTTACTTAGAAACACATTTCCTGTTAAACATTCACAGCTTGATGATGCAGTGGTTTCTTGGTTATCTGCCCTGATATCTATCCTTGTTGAATCAGACGAATAGCTCTTAATCCCAGCGGCAAATAGTGGTGAAGGTGCTTCCTCTGTTATAGGTTTACTATCCACACTCCGTAATAAGGTGTCGTCTAAAGCATCCTTGCAGGCAGTTATACTTTCTTCCGCCCTGGTGTAGATGCTCTCTAGGTCTCCGACTGAAGGTCGTGCTATGTCTGCAGCTGTTGTGGCTGATGATACTTCCTCTGGAGTGACCAAGCTCAGAGAGTCAGCAGAAGGTTGGCACTGCTGGGCCCTGGAGGGTGACTGTAGTTGGATGAAAAGGAAGGAAGTCTTGACCTGATGATGATCTCCCATTTCCTCGATGGGAGTGTGGTCTCTTGGAGCAAAGGGGAGGGAGCAGAAGCGCACAGGTTTTCCCAGACTAACCTAGGTTACTGCTGGCCTGGAAGCACAGAAAAACACACAGGCCATCACAAGTGAGATCTGTTTTGAATCCTTTGGGGTGTAAACTCAGGGAAGAGATCCTAGATATATATTTTGAGTTCAAACTATGGCAGTCTGTCTTGCTTTCCTTGGAAGTGTATTCTCAGTTCACCATGTACCATGTGACAGATCCCAGTTTCATCAGCTGTTTAGTGGGTTACATAAATCTCTAATGACTACACAGATGTCTACAAAAAAAAAAAAAAAAACATTATTAGCTGTTCATCACATTAAACAGACGATTACACAAAAAGGAGGGAATCTCTCAATAGCCAGAACAGCTGGTTTTTCTTAAAAATAAAAATAAAAAAAGAGAGAGAGAACAATTTCAGACTCATAAAGCATTCCTCAGGGGGTTTTTATGTATTCTTAGGCTCTTACAGGAGATCTACCTGGAGTCCTCTTTAACAAGGAAACACTGAAAATGTTTACATGCACATCAAATTCCGTTTAAGGTCTATATTTGGGTTGCAGCCATATTCCGAATACAATGTTTATATGCATACAGGAATCAGAATATTCCTGTATACAGGTGCATCTCAATAAATTAGAATGTCGTGGAAAAGTTCATTTATTTCAGTAATTCAACTCAAATTGTGAAACTCGTGTATTAAATAAATTCAATGCACACAGACTGAAGTAGTTTAAGTCTTTGGTTCTTTTAATTGTGATGATTTTGGCTCACATTTAACAAAAACCCACCAATTCACTATCTCAACAAATTAGAATACTTCATAAGACCAATAAAAAAACATTTTTAGTGAATTGTTGGC
Source organism: Cranoglanis bouderius (assembly GCA_023630585.1). Taxonomy (NCBI): domain Eukaryota; kingdom Metazoa; phylum Chordata; class Actinopteri; order Siluriformes; family Cranoglanididae; genus Cranoglanis; species Cranoglanis bouderius. The sequence continues at coordinate 9,769,025 of CM042550.1, forward strand.
CTTCTGGAAAGTATGTTCATTTACTGTACATGTACTCAATACTTGGTAGGGGCTCCTTTTGCTTTAATTACTGCCTCAATTCGGCGTGGCATGGAGGTGATCAGTTTGTGGCACTGCTGAGGTGGTATGGAAGCCCAGGTTTCTTTGACAGTGGCCTTCAGCTCATCTGCATTTTTTGGTCTCTTGTTTCTCATTTTCCTCTTGACAATACCCCATAGAGTCTCTATGGGGTTCAGGTCTGGTGAGTTTGCTGGCCAGTCAAGCACACCAACACCATGGTCATTTAACCAACTTTTGGTGCTTTTGGCAGTGTGGGCAGGTGCCAAATCCTGCTGGAAAATGAAATCAGCATCTTCAAAAAGCTGGTCAGCAGAAGGAAGCATGAAGTGCTCCAAAATTTCTTGGTAAATGGATGCAGTGACTTTGGTTTTCAAAAAACACAATGGACCAACACCAGCAGATGACATTGCACCCCAAATCATCACAGACTGTGGAAACTTAACACTGGACTTCAAGCAACTTGGGCTATGAACTTCTCCACCCTTCCTCCAGACTCTAGGACCTTGGTTTCCAAATGAAATACAAAACTTGCTCTCATCTGAAAAGAGGACTTTGGACCACTGGGCAACAGTCCAGTTCTTCTGCTCCTTAGCCCAGGTAAGACGCCTCTGACGTTGTCTGTGGTTCAGGAGTGGCTTAACAAGAGGAATACGACAACTGTAGCCAAATTCCTTGACACGTCTGTGTGTGGTGGCTCTTGATGCCTTGACCCCAGCCTCAGTCCATTCCTTGTGAAGTTCACTCAAATTCTTGAATCGATTTTGCTTGACAATCCTCATAAGGCTGCGGTTCTCTCGGTTGGTTGTGCATCTTTTTCTTCCACACTTTTTCCTTCCACTCAACTTTCTGTTAACATGCTTGGATACAACACTCTGTGAACAGCCAGCTTCTTTGGCAATGAATGTTTGTGGCTTACCTAGTGAACCAAACTGAGAGACCATTTTGAAGGCTCAGGAAACCTTTGCAGGTGTTTTGAGTTGATTAGCTGATTGGCATGTCACCATATTCTAATTTGTTGAGAGAGTGAATTGGTGGGTTTTTGTTAAATGTGAGCCAAAATCATCACAATTAAAAGAACCAAAGACTTAAACTACTTCAGTCTGTGTGCATTGAATTTATTTAATACACGAGTTTCACAATTTGAGTTGAATTACTGAAATAAATGAACTTTTCCACGATATTCTAATTTATTGAGATGCACCTGTACATGACTGTTGTAAGTATGCCAATCTACACATGCACTTTTCCTTTCCCGCTGTTATTTCCTGGGCCATTCAAGACACTGCAATTGTTACCCACAATTCCTTGTGGACTGAGTATGCGCATATATATCTCCTTTCAGTAGATTTTCTGAATAAAGCCTTTACATGCAACAAATTTCCGATTAAAACAGGCATATTCCAGGGGTGGGAATCAGAATTTGGGGAATCAGAATATTGTCTTAATCTGAATCAGGCAATCAGACTGCAGCATTTACATGACTCAATACTGATTCAAATACTGCCAAATTCCGATTAATATCAGAATATTGATGTGCATATAAACGTCATCACTGTTGCAGAAGATTTCTCATGAGGGACTAACTTAAAGACCCTTAAAGACCTTTTTTTAGAGTGTTTTTTTTTCTTTAATATATAACTTAAATAGCAAATGATCCAACCATTTATTATTTTCAAATCCCTTCAGACTTTACTAGCAATAATTTCCCAAACTTATATTAAAAAAAAAAAAAAAAAAATAGAGACCATAAGTGTTGAAATTCAGCAGCAATCTGTAATGTTTAAAGATGAACTTTCAGGAGGCATCATATTTAAATTACTCATGAGGCCTGAAGCCAAACCTACAGTATGTCCAGTCATTGTCAAAATATGCGGTCCAACATGATTATCCAGAACTTTGCTGCATCGCCAAAGCCACACAAGTGCAAGTGTGCAAGGAAGTTAATTTGTATAACTGCATCTATGGATTAGAGTAACAAATGAGCATGGATAGATAAAAGGAAGAAAGGATGAATAATGAACTATGTAGAAATATGCTTTAGATTGAGAATGTATTATTAAATAAGGGCACTTTTTAGTATGTTGTTAAAATCTCAGTTCCGCTGTAAAAAGCTATAGTCTGTAAAACAAACAAAAAAAAGAGCATTGTGAGATTCTTTCCTGACTTAAAAAAAGTGGCATCCAGAATATTATAGTGTGTATTATAATGCTTTTGTAAATGGAAATCAATAAGTAGTATCAAGGTTTATGTATCTGCAAAGAAGTAACACTATATGCATGATGTAAGCCATGTAAGCCATGGGCATGCAATCTTTGTTGTTATGGTTACCTGCTCAGAACTAAGTGAAAATGTAGAAATTTTGGGGGCAACTTTCTTATTTTCCTTTCATTTCTTTGGTACGCAGACTAAACTATACCTTCTCTCCAGTTTAAGCACCATCAAGAGCACTGTAAAATAGTGTCAGTGACCTATTTTTATCTTAGCTATGAATGTTACACTCTAGTGGGCCTGCAAGTCCACTTAAAGCCATTGAGAGTTCAGCTAAGTGAATCAGCATCAACATGTATGGCAAAAGACCACTGAAATGATGTTTAATTTTTTTTAAGTCAAAAAAATTAAAAATGGCAACTGACAATATATGAAAATATAATCTGAAATGACAAATGAGCAGGAGTTGGTCCGTAAGTGAGTGCTAGGTTAAATATTATGACTATAAATTAAGATTGTAGATGTTCCTCACCTTGGTGCTGAGACAGAATAGCACCATGGAACTGTTTCCCGGAGTCAAGAGGGTGTGTAAACATGCTGAATGACTGCATATCGACAGGCGTGTGCGAGGACTCCTAATGTCAACTCGCCTGGGGGCCCCTGTTATTGAAACCAAACACAGAGGAAATGATGTCATTTGAGGGGCTCCAAGGAAACCCTTTCATTTTGGGGAGGGTTTGCATCCAACTCTCACAAAGGCCAATGAAAAGCACGCTGATGGTTTCAATCGCAATGAAAGCATTGTTTTGGCAAACCAGTGATGTGGGCTGGACGATTTTGAAACCGGCAAGGGAAAACAGCTGGGTGAGCAGTTTAGAGTCGATCATCCCGTCATTTGATCAAAGAACCCCCCTGTTTTGACCAGTTTTTAACAGAACGGTGAATGACGAATGGCCTTAGGCAATTATTTATGGTATAAACAGTGTCATTATTGTGACAATGAAAAAAAATGTGACTAAGAGAGCAGACAAAGCCAGTAAGAGTTCAGACATGTTGAGCAGATCTAAACTCACATCTCCCACATCACTGCAATGCTGGTGGTAGACTGGCGATAAAGCCGACAACTTGTTGGGGCAATGAGTGGGGACCAAAATAAACATTACCAGGAAGAAAAGGAAGTATTGTACAATCCATGCCTACTCATCAAAACAAAGAAGAAACTACATTGGTCTACAGTGGTCAGACATGTACTATACTTGTAGTTATACATGCTAATTATTATCCGAGTGTCTAGTGATTGACATATTTTGTAATTAGTATTTTTAATTAGGCTACTCATAAGCTATTTTGGTATTCGGGACACCACCAGCACCATGTTATTTGGTATTTGGGACACCACCATGACCATGTTAATTCATGTCTATTTTCGACCATTAATATTTCATTTTCTTAGACAATTAAAGACATTACATTGAAAAGTCATACTGAGATTTTCTCTCCTTTTTTATGTTATCAGGCTGTTAAAATGTTAAAAGCCACCTGAGAGAATTAAACATTAAAAGCCACTTAGTATTCTCTTACAGCCTTTAATGCAAAATATAAATGATTCAAGTTTTAGAAACACTAAACAAGTCAGTTACGTAAGCACAGACAAAATTTTAGAAGTCATCTGAAACAGACAGTAATATATCTGCTCAGGAACATAGAATATTGTGGAAAAGATGAAAATCATTCAGTGTGGGTGAGAAATTGAGAGATTTTAAGGGCATGTTGATTCCTAAAGGGTCAGACTTTTGCTTCAGTTTCATGGGTGTAAAACTGAGATTAATAAATGAACCCTGTAATGTACAGCTTGAGGCAGTATATAGTTATAGTACTCCATATGGAAGCTACATATAGCTATTGGCATGAGCTTTCTTGTGTCTAATGGGGAATGTAAATGATTCATGACGTCATGGAGTCAGTTATAAAATGCAAAAACTACACACACATTTTTAGAAGTTAACTGAGATAACATCTGCTCATTAACTAACTTTTCTGTAAAACAAAATCAATATAATCTTCTTAAAAAGGCAGTGCACTGAAGGTTAAATTATTACAATCCCATGCTGTTGCTGCTGTTGTTGTAGTTTTTTAATATAATTCCAGGTTTTCGTTTAGAACTTAAAACTAAACCCTCTTACTTACTGTGCATCTACAGTCCTCTCTCCTCGCTCGTGTTTAGTGAAATGCGCCTGTGTTCAGATGGATGCAGTGTAAAATCCCGCATTGTGATCATGTTCACTGCCACATTAGCTCGCCTCGTTCAACGCTAGAGATCCGTTACATCTCCGTCTACACGCTCATTCACACGACTTTACAAGCGCTGGACATGACGACTCGCTTTTACTGAGTCGACTCGTTTAAACAGTGAATCATTTCGTTGAATCGGACCGCGCGTGTTTTGAATCGTTTGATTCACCACCAAGTGCAGCTTCCAGAAATAGTTTGCATTACAACGTCAGCCTTTTAAACCTCCTTTTAATATATTTTTTAAATCGATTTATACTGTTATACTGTTATTTTAAGTATAATAATATAAGAAGAACTATAATTTGCGTGATAATATGCTTGTTTTAGCTTTAAACGATTTTGGCTTTTGTTATTTGTCTATTTGCCTTATTTACATATTTATTTCTTAGCCTATATTATAAAATTTTACATTGTTACTTTTCTGTTAGTGCTATTTAATACTACTACTACTACTAATAATAATAATAATAATAATAATAATAATTATTATTATTATTATTATTATTATTATTATTATTATTATTATTATTGTTGTTGTTGTTGTTGTTGTTGTTGTTGTTATTATTACCTCCAAGGTTGGGGGTTCGACTCCCACCTCCACACTGTGTGCACGGAGCTTGCATATTCTCCTTATTCAATAAAGAAGCCAACATTTTTTATTAGTGTCTGCGATTCTATAGACACATTTAAACCAACCATTTAAACCAACCGATTCCTAATTGAATACACCATCACTGGTGTATTTACGGTTCATTCCTCTCAGTAAAAACATTTCAGCATGCAGTGAGTGAGCAGGAGGAATAAAGGCAGTTAAAAAAAACGATGAGTAGGCCTGCTTACTACAGCTTGGCAAAGAAACTGCTGAAGTAGGAGAAGGGAAAAAAAACACTATATTGGTGTAGCCCTGGGGTTAACGCTGCAGTTCAGACTATGTCTATCTAATCAGTATAGTATAGAATTTCACAGACATATATTTCATTCATAATTTCATCTTGAAAACTTGTCTTTCACTTTCCTTGCATCACTGAAGCAGATGATGAATATAAACCTTTGTCTGGCAGATTAAAGCAGGAAACACACAACACACACACACACACACACACACACACACACACACACACACACACACACACACACACGATCTGTGGAAGATGTGTTATCATCACAACTTAGCTCTCAGTCTTTTACTACAGCAGTGTGTTCTTCTGAAACATATACAGTACTGTGCAAAAGTTTTAGGCACCCTATTTATTTTAGTACAAACTTTGTTATAGATATTTTATTTTAGGACTTCTACATTATCAAGTCAGTACAAAAAACATTTTAGATTCCCAAACATTAGTTTTCTAGCACAAAATTAAATGTTATAGAAAAATGTTTGTATGTCATTAAAGAAAGCAGCATGTTACATAAGAGACACTTTTCAGACAAAAAACACAATGAAGGCTGCTGGGTTTCGCTGCAAAAATAAGAAGCAAGTGCGAAAGTCAAAGTCTCCAGAGGAACTGTGTCTGGTTCTGCAAGATGCTCAATAAAACAATAAAAGCTAATTTCCTTATAAAACTGCACACATTGTACCAGAGACTGCTATTTTTATTTTTATTTATTTTATTTTTTTTGTCACACCAAATATTTACTTTCTTTCATTTACTACTGTTTACTTCTGTTTATGTTGTTTGTTTGTTTTTTTAATGTAGAAACATTTAATTTAATTATTTTGAAGGCACCTTTGCTCTACAGCATTTCTTTGCATGTGCCTAAAACTTTTGCACAGTACTGTACATTAATCTGTAACACCCTTTCCTTTACCATAAATGTAGTACATTGCATATGTCTATACTTATTAGCTGGTTAATGTTGCATAGACAATATACAGTATCTGTACGTTATTACAAAGTTGAGTTTACCGGTAGCCTGTTAACATTTTACCAAGCATTGTATGTTATACACTGAGGCCTGTTTTCAATTACAGCTTTTTCTCATTTGCCTCCTTCCATCCTGGAAGTGTGCACTTGTGTTAGTTTTGGACAATATGTGGATTGTTCTCAAAGGAAATGAGTGTTTGGTCTTTACGAAAGTGCCTTTGCGCTGGTCAAGAAGAGTTCTTCTGCATTTAAAAAAGCACAGAGCTACCTTGTGCACCAAATGGCTTAAGTTGTATCTCGCCAAGGCAATAAGCTGCGATTTTTCCACTGAAGACAAACGATTGGTAAAAGTTACATGGGTTGTGGGTTAATTGTTAAAGCCAGCTGGCTGTTTAATCTGGCACAAAGTTGTGCGTACAGCATAGGTCATTGAGCAGTCTGCAGTCTGCAAAAATTCGAACAGTGCCAATATTTCTCCCCTCCTCTATATTTGAAGCTCGTGTCAATAGGTTAATTGTCATGCAGCCTTTGCAATAAACCTTGAATAGATTCATAATGTCATATTTTCCATTTGGAGTTCTATAACTATATACTGCCTCGAGCAGCACATTACATAGTTCATTTATTAATCTCGATTTTACACTCATAAAACTGAAGGAAACTTCTGACCCTTGAGGACTCAACATCCATTTAAAAATCTCTCAACCTCTCACCCAGGTTGGACCAATTAGAAAAGAATTTGTTCCTGCGTTCATGCTGGCAGGTCTTGTTGCTTCTGTTTAGTGAGTCTTTACATGTGTGCACAGCTTTCTGAAGAAATAAACACCTGTCGAAGAGACAATACATTCCAAATGTGAAAAAACAATACAATACAATACAAAACATATAGTACTTTAATGCCTTTAATGCTGGGCAATCACACTGTGCTCTGTTCAGTGTTTTTATATCTTGGTGGGGACCAAATATCCCCACAAGAATATGAATGTCTGACAGTTTTGATCTTGTGGAGACATTTGGTTGGTCCCCATGAGGAAAACTGCTTTATATACTAATATATATACTAAAATTTCAGCTATAAATGTCAACACCATCACACACACACCTTCCCAGAACCTCATTCTGTCTGACCGTAGACCTGACCGGCTTTTCCAAAATAGAAAATGAGGACATTCTAATTTTCTATCTGTTCTAGAGATTTGAGGGCAGTGCTAATTTATACGAGAGAGAGAGAGAGAGAGAGAAATGGGTCAAGTGATTCATATTTAAAGGAGTGGCAGTGCATAATGGGGTTTACTCAATAAGCAGCATTTTCACTGGAAAATAGAAAAACTGAATGTGCTGCAATAATACAGTCACCCCAGAGGCTTCCTGTTTGCAGAAATCCACACTCAGAATAAGTCCCTAGTCATGCTTTCAGCCCATCTTAGATCACAATAGGTCAGAGTGCTTTCTTGTCAAGGTGGAGAGCAGGAAATGTTTTTCAACATATACAACTATCGCAAAGTGTTGGATGAATCTCTCATTAAACATACTGTATATTTCCTCGTTCTTGTAAATACATACCTTTTCCTGTTAGTTTCAGTGTAGTTACTGAATAATATGCTTTAAGGTACATAACTCGATACTAAACTGAGAGTTTAAGAGGCTGACAGCATTTGGATTCCAGTAATAGTGTGATTGGATTCAGAGATTGTCTTATATTATTCAAACTTTATTCAGGCAGATGATAATTTCATATCTGTCTAAAAAGTTAAGACACTTGAAAGCCTGTGCAAAAATATTAACCAGGAACCATCAACAGGTCAAAGCAGTTACAGAAAAATATAGTTTAAGGTGAATACTAATCAGAAGAAGAAGAAGAAGAAGAAGAAGAAGAAGAAGACATTTCAGGTTGGTTAAACTAAGAAACAAAAGTTCAGCTGCTGCCTTAAAAACATGAGAAAACTCAACTTGAAGATAACCTTTCTTTCAACTCAAAAGTAGTGTCAAATATCCAAGACAATGGATTACTTTAAGTTTGTTTTTTTGAAAACTAAGTAAGTGCTTTATCCTGGTTAAGGTTGTGGTCAATCCGGAGCCTATCCCGGGAACACTGGGAATACACCCTGGATGGAACACCGGTCCATTTCAGGGCAATATGCACACACACACACACACACTCATTCACACCTATGAACAATTTAAAGTCACCAATCCACAGGCACGTTTTTGGGAGATGGAAAGAAACCGGAGAACTCTGAGGAAACATACACAAACAAGGCAGACCGTAACCCGAGACTGAACTGTGGACCCTGGAGCTGTGAAGCATTAACACCCAAATGTAGTTCCACACCCATTAAAAGCAGCAGAAGCAGAAAGCAGAATTTAAATAACGTTGTGTACAGTGGCAACAAAAACAAAGAGGAACAACTGAAAGAAATTGCTCAGTGTATCATCTGAATGTTGAATGGAATGTGATACGCAGTTAGTGCATTAAAGCAATCACTTTAGCCACGCTGATGGGCACTGGGGGATCCAGATGTTGACTGCGGCCCTGAGGTCAGCCTAATTACAACGCCTTGTGGGTTAGTGGCTGCGATCCAGTCAAAACAGAGGGGGGTCTGAAAGGGGCTTTGTTCAGCGCCTGTGCATAGACCGACTGTGTTTGGTCTCAAACATTACACTCTGATATGAATGAAAAGATGCTTACCAGCATTAAATGTATGTCTTTTTTGAGAAGTCAGGATTTGCAAGCATCCATGTGACCACGCATGTGCTTAAGGTCAAAATGGTTTTACTTCCTTTTTATAGCTGTAGTTCAAATTAGTGCATGCCCTTAGCAATGCAGGAAATTAAAAATTATTCTGAGAAAAGAATTTCTTGTATATGAATATGAAAAGCAAATGTGTAGAGTAAAATGCAGGTACACCATATTAGTAATTCTGTTAATCCATATTAAATACTGAGGGCTTGAAACCAAAGAGAAACGAGTTCAACAAACTTTTGGGAGGGAAAACAATGCTATGTTATGTTATATCCAACAATATTATGTAATTTAATTTTGTTTAAGTTTATTATTTTCACTATTCTTTATTGTCATGTCATTTAAGTTCATTATTCTAAAGTCTAATTAAAGGAAAAATACACCCCAAATGACTTACATACTAATCTTTATGTGATTTACATGTGATCTTTACGAAATGTGATTTATTTCATAATGAAATATAATAAAGTGGACATTTTTAGTTGCTAATACTGTTGTCAGTGTTACCGTGCTTGTCATCTTGTAGCTTGCTAACTAGCCAAGCCAAATCACTAACTTTGTGCAATTGCCAGTCCGTACAGGATTTCACAGAGTTTTTTTTTTTTTGTGATTGTTGCGGCCAAAAATGTTTGATTTTGCTGCATCTTTTTTCAAAAGTTGTGATGCAACTTGCAGAGTTTTTGGTGCTTTTTTTTTTTTTTGGAAAACTACTTGAATTGGCGAAATTGCAATTACAAGAAATTGTTTTGCACGGTCTCTCGCAGTGATGTTTGTTGGTAAATGAGACCTTTTAGCTGTACTCATGTTCAACACAAGTGAATCGAAGAGGGCTTTGACTGAATGCACATTGTGATGATGTCACATGACACGTCTTGGCCCAAATCTGAGGAAAATCTGCAGTAACTTTGCATTAATTTCTGCGATAGCAATATCACGAAATCCTGGAGGGACTGAATTGCGTCATAGAGTTTCACTGCATTCTGTAACTTTGAGTCCAACATTTTGCACCAACGTCTACACTAGTTCTATGTTGGATTTCTCATTAATATGACTCATTCATAATATGAACATCTCTGGACCATGATAAGTGAGAAAAGAAGCGCTTGCTCTTTTGATTTAGGAGTTAACAGTGAAACCTGGTCATTATCCCTTATATTGGAGATTGTTGAAATGTTCTCCTATTAAATGCCATTGTAAGTGTGCTAGCAATCTCCCCCGTGACATTAGCACAACGCACAACTGATAACTTCTCACAGGAATAATAAAAATACAGTACCAGCCAAAAATTAGAACCAGAACCACTAAGCACATCATAAATATTTAAATATAAACATATATAATGCGTTTCGGAGTGGAGGTTTTCTTTAACGGCTTATTAAGAGCTCAATCAATTTCTTTTCAATCAAATGTGTTGAAATAATCGCAAGTATTTGAAAACGCACACAAAACACTGCTGTAAAAATCTGAAACTGTACCCCCTGGACTTTATCGTCTAACCCTTTCTAATTAGTTAATTCTATCAAGGCCAACAAACTGCTGCTTTTACTGTCTATTTTAAACAGCGTACCAGAAACAGCAGCTTCCTGTGACACTAAAGTCTCCCAGAGCATAAACAGAGAACCTACAGATATGCACATGAGCTGACAGGCGAACAGAGGCCCCATTTACTGTCCCTCAGGGTGAGAGAGAGCATGGCACACAGGAAAAGCCTTATCCTCTGCCCTCGCTCCTCACACAGCAGAGCTTTACACCACTAAGTTATGTCAATAGACTCGACCTTCCTCTCCAACTGCTTGACCCTGGCATTAATACGCCCTAATGCTCTCTGATCTCAGGCCACTCTTGATAGGGCCGCTTGTTCTTATGTAAACACTGGAGATTACTGACACACTGAGACATAACAGAGAGCCATTTCAGGAAAGAACTGCAGAAAGCCAAAGGGAAAGAAAAAGATAAAGGTGACACACAAGCGTGTTTTTACAAGTCGGCAAGCTTTGATGAAAAGTGGCTGGAAAGTGTATTGCTATATATACAGCTTGGAGCATAAACGTTGATTTATAAAAGGAACACTGTAATGAGACGTAATATGATGTTTTGAGACCACATTCAATGACTTGCACCTGCACGATGAGTGAATCATAAATTCTGATCTAATGCTCTGCTTTGCATCCAAAATAAACTTGGCTCTAGGCATTTAACATGGTTATGGGCCATCCATTTTTTTTTGTATTTTAACTAACAGCATTACTGGCGAATCCAGTTTTCAAGTCAGCTTTAAGTGGGATATAAAGAAAAACCATAGGAATGGAGCCAAATGCTTTTAAATCTTATAGAGCCAGACAAATATTGAACATAACTAAAAAATAGTGGACATAAATCTAACAAATGGCCTTTTAAAAAAGCCCACTGTAAAAGGAGCTGAGTACAAATAAGGCTAGAATTAGTAATAAACCTCTCTCTCTCTCTCTCTCTCTCTCTCTCTCTCACACACACTCAACACATCTTCAGCTAAGTGGATGCATCACAGACTTATCCAAGTTAGTGTAACATAATCTTACAAAAATGCTATTGGGTGCTTTATTATATTTATGAGGAATATATACGAGTCAAACACTGAATCCAGCTCAGTAAAATCTTTCAGCACAGCTGTGAGAAGAGTGTGCAGAATGCTCCGAATCGAAATGGAGGACATCCATGATGAGGTCAGACTATCCGAAAGCACCTCCTGGATTACTCAATATCTGTACCAAGACAGGAAGTTTGAAAAAATATAAAGCCCTCTGCTCTTGTAAGTTACATCTGCACCATAAACTTCTAAAATCACTCATCTCTAGGGCACAGCAGTACACAAACCATCACGGGTCACACCCCTGATACACCAACCACGATGAACTGAAGCTCCACAGAGATAAGATCATGCAGTCGCATAAACACAAGCAAATTATAGAGTTCCCTTCCAGCACAGAGCAGGAAATAATTATTGCCTTTGAGTTAATGCCCAGTATCGTTCTGAACTCCAGGGTTTGTACACAAACAGCAAATTAACAAGACAGTTTGTGGATCCGTTTGTGGATGTTGGCGTCTTGGTTGAGTGTCTGTAAGACTAGCAAAAAAAAAAAAAAAAAGCCTGGCACAGGAAATTAATGCTGAAAAATCAGTGTGTGACCCTGAGATTAGTTGACCTCAAACCTACACGAGGTTTCTCATGAGAGATGAAAAATAAGCTGTATATGTGTGGAGACCTGGGAAAACCTTTCACATAGTCTCATTTTGACATTTTCTACTATAAGTGCAGTACAGAAGGCACATGCAAAGAAATGCCGTAGAGATCAAATGCCTTCAGAAATAATGAAATTAAATGTTTCTACATTAAATAAAAAATACTATAAAGAGCAGTAAACAGTAATAAATGAAACAAAGTCAATATTTGGTGGGGTTTTTTTAAGTAGTCTCAGGTACAATTTGTACAGTTTTATTGAGCATGTTGCAGAACCAGCCGCAGTTCTTCTGGAGACTTTGACTTTCGCACTTGCTTCTTATTTTTGCAGCAAAACCCAGCAGCCTTCATTATGTTTTGTGTCTGAAAAGTGTCTCTTACGTAATATGCTGCTTTCTTTAATGACATACAAACATTTTTCTGTAACTTTTAATTTTGTCCTGGAAAACTAATGTTTGGGAATCTAAAATGTTTTTTGTACTGACTTCATCATGTAGAAGTCATAAAATAAAAAATCTATAACAAAGTTTGTACTAACAAATGTAGTGTGCCTAAAACTTTTGCACAGTAGTGTAGTAGTGTAAAATCTACAGGCTTTCCTGAATCTTCAGATGAACCACAATCATCTCAGTTATAGCATTTGAAAGCGTGGTTACCCCCAAAATTGTAAAAGGACAAAATCACAATTAAAGATTTCATTCCAATTCCACTGAAAGACCTCTCGCCTACCTTTACGTTTATAACCTAATCTACTTATGGGGAAAACAACAATACTGCAATTACTGCCACGTCAGTCTTTAAACATGAGCTTTGATGCCTCTTCATTCTACTGATCTCGGCTCATGCTAACATCGGTGGTGAAATAATCACTGAGTAATGCAATGAGTTCTGTTCTGTTGGCTAATTTTCCTCTTTTTAATGATGTTTTTTTTTTTTTATTAGGCCATTTAAACATTTTAAAACTTCATCTGCTCTCATCTGTACAGAATTTGTAAGCATTCTTCCCTGTTTTGATGATGATGTGAGGGCACACGAGCATTGCGGACATTTTGATTACAAACTGAACAGATTAGGCTTGTATCCACACTGGGGAAAAAGCTCAATGAATTTACTTAATTCAAATGTCTACATTGGTTTACATCCACGTGAATGACCTCAGGTACATTAACCCAATTTGTTTTTGTACATCTAACATGATTTCATCATGTATTTTCAAAGCCTTGAATAAAATCAAACCCCATCCAAACTGATAGTGAGTCAATAAGACATATTTATGTTTTCTTAAAATAGAGATGTTAATGACTATTCAGCCACAGCATTGGGTTTTCCCAGGCTGCCATGCACTCAATTCACAGGTTATTAGTTACAGCTACCTTGTACCAGCACTTATTTTCTATTTGATCAAGTAAACCCACCATATACAAAGTTGGGGTTTCAAGCTGCTACTGGTGGGCCTTTGAGCATGGCCTTTAACCAAATCTGCTTCAGGGGTGCTGTATCATGTATAACAATTGGGATATGTGAAGAAAAAGAATTTCATTTTACTGTAATGTACAGTATCTCACAAAAGTGAGATGTCCAAATTGGGCCCAATTAGCCATATTCCCTCCCCAGTGTCATGTGACTCGTTAGTGTTACAAGGTCTCAGGTGTGAATGGGGAGCAGGTGCGTTAAGTTTGGTGTTATTGCTCTCACACTCTCTCATACTGGTCACTGGAAGTTCAACATGGCATCTCATGGCAAAGAACTCTCTGAGGATCTGAAAAAAAGAATCGTTGCTCTACATAAAGATGGCCTAGGCTATAAGAAGATTGCCAACACCCTGAAACTGAGCTGCAGCACGGTGGCCAAGACCATACAGCGGTTTAACAGGACAGGTTCCACTCAGAACAGGCCTCGCCATGGTCGACCAAAGAAGTTGAGTGCACGTGCTCAGCATTATATCTAGAGGTTGGCTTTGCAGAATAGACGTATGAGTGCTGCCAGCATTGCTGCAGAGGTTGAAGGGGTGGGGGGTCATCCTGTCAGTGCTCAGACCATATGCCGCACACTGCATCAAATTGGTCTGCATGGTTGTCATCCCAGAAGGGAGCCTCTTCTAAAGATGATGCACAAGAAAGCCCACAAACAGTTTGCTGAAGACAAGCAGACTAAGGACATGGATTACTGGAACCATGTCCTGTCGTCTGATGAGACCAAGATAAACTTATTTGGTTCAGATGGTGTCAAGCGTGTGTGGCGGCAACCAGGTGAGGAGTACAAAGACAAGTGTGTCTTGCCTACAGTCAAGCATGGTGGTGCGAGTGTCATGGTTTGGGGCTGCATGAGTGCTGCCGGCACTGGGGAGCTACAGTTCATTGAGGGAACCATGAATGCCAACATGTACTGTGACATACTGAAGCAGAGCATGATCCCCTCCCTTCGGAAACTGGGACGCAGGGCAGTATTCCAACATGATAACGAACCCAAACACACCTCCAAGACGACCACTGCCTTGCTAAAGAAGCTGAGGGTAAAGGTGATGGACTGGCCAAGCATGTCTCCAGACCTAAACCCTATTGAGCATCTGTGGGGCCTCCTCAAACGGAAGGTGGAGGAGCGCAGGGTCTCTAACATCCAACAGCTCTATGATGTCGTCATGGAGGAGTGGAAGAGGACTCCACTGGCAACCTGTGAAGCTCGGGTGAACTCCATGCCCTACAGGGTTAAGGCAGTGCTGGAAAATAATGGTGGCCACACAAAATATTGACACTTTGGGCCCAATTTGGACATTGTCACTTAGGGGTGTACTCACTTTTGTTGCCAGCGGTTTAGACATTAATGGCTGTGTGTTGAGTTATTTTGAGGGGACAGCAAATTTACACTGTTATACAAGCTGTACACTCACTACTTTACATTGTAGCAAAGTGTCATTTCGTCAGTGTTGTCCCATGAAAAGATATAATAAAATATTTACAAAAATGTGAGGGGTGTACTCACTTTTGTGAGATACTGTATATGGGGGGCATGGTGGCTTAGTGGTTAGCAGGTTTGCCTCGCACCTCCAAGGTTGGGGGTTTGATTCCTGCCTCCGCCCTGCTCATACGGAGTTTACATGTTCTCCCCGTGCTTTGGGGGTTTCCTCCGGGTACTCCAGTTTCCTCCCCCAGTCCAAAGACATGTGTTGTAGGCTGATTGGCATCTCTAAATTGTTTGTAGTGTGTGAGTGTGTATGCATTTGTGCCCTGTGTTGGGTTGGCACCCATGTCCCCTGCCATGTGCCCCGAGTTCCCTGGGATAGGCTCCAGGCTCCCCTGTGTAGGATAAGTGGTACAGAAAATGGATGGATGTAATGTATATGTGACAAATAAATGCTTTCTGTTGCTCACCTCAGTAATAGATACGAATAGTGGACATATATCTAAAGAATTGCTATTTAAAAATGCCTCTGTAAGAAAGCTGGGTACAAATAAGACTAGCACTAGGTGTTTGCAATACAATGGCCAGTAAATGCACAATGCAACGACAGTGATGGTATGTCATTTATGTAATCACTGTCCAATGAAAACGTCTCTTAATTTCCAACGAGGCTCATTTTGTGCCACAGAAAACAGACATCTAAGTGTCTTGTGCACATGTCCAAATGAAAAAGAAATGTAATTTATAGTGCCAGGTGCACCATTTTATCCTCCCTGTTAAGACACACACAACGTGGAACAACTTATAAAAGATCTTTTGGGTTTCTGAACAAGTTCCATGGTTTAATTAGTAAGCCATTATACACTGTTTTATTGTGTAGAATATAAAACATATATTAAAGTACCTCATCTGTACACTCATCTTGGCCATCGTGGCTCTAATAATCATCTGTAATCAGAATGTGAGTGAAAACAATCAGAATACACACAATAAAAGAGAGAAAATGAAGTCTTGATGGGAAACTGAAGTCATGAAGTGATTTTAAAGCATTGTTTACCAAAGACTGAGTCATCAAGCCCCTCTAGACAGAGTCCACGAAGTGTAAATAAGAGGGAACATGGAGTACAAAGGTAGGACAGAAAAAGTTCTGGGGGGGGTTGGGGGACCTGAGGACATTTCTTGCTGTAACTGAATACCAATGACTTCTAAACCTGGCAAAGGAAATGTAGGTTGAAGGCTTAAAGAGAATGCATTAATGATGTCACTCTTTTGGCTCTTAGCGTTTTACTTCCAGTCACAGATCATGCTTGAATAATCACAAAATCATGAAATAGGCAACTTCTGGTTGGGGTTTATTGATTAAAACCATGTG
Organism: Cranoglanis bouderius; assembly: GCA_023630585.1. Lineage (NCBI taxonomy): Eukaryota > Metazoa > Chordata > Actinopteri > Siluriformes > Cranoglanididae > Cranoglanis > Cranoglanis bouderius. The sequence continues at coordinate 9,785,680 of CM042550.1, forward strand.
ACGTCATTTCTAAGCTGCAGAAACACTGTCAGACTATTTCCTCCAATTTAGTAACGTTTTTCTGTGAATGTGTAATACAAGTGCCACCTAGTGCACATGTGAACACCAGCAAGACTACATGACTGTTCTGCCTGCATCGCTGATATTCCTGTTATTCTTGTTTTGTTTTTTTAAAATAGGGCAACTGAAAGTGTAAAATACGTGTTGATTGACTCACACACACTTGAAACTCACCAAACCACATTACAAAACAGACGTCATTACTGGACTATTTCTTTTCTATGCTGTGCTACAGGAATTTGTGCATTGTCTTTCAGATGAGTTCCGCTCAGTAGTTGTCTTCTCTGGAATGTTGAAATGTGCAAACAATGTATGTGGCGTTAACAGTGATGTCAGTTGCTGGTATGTAAATATGCCCCTGTTTTCAGATGTGTGCTACTGAAAAAAAAAGGAGACAAATACTAATTTATGAATACCACAACCAGCTCCACAACCATATATCCAAAACAGCATACTAAATAGTATGTATAAATGATATGTACTGTTGACATTTAAACAGTTTTACGCTTAAGTTGTGAATATGATAAAATAAAATGATTCTTAGATTCTTAGATTAATATTTTTTTGGAAAGGTCCAGTGTTTGTTTGATCACCATTTTATGTCTTTGTGTGTTTTTTTCTTTCAAAAACATAAAGAAACTTTGAGTGTGAGAAAGATTATATACAATTTTATTTTATTATTATTATTATTATTATTATTATTATTATTATTATTATTATTATTATTATTATTAATAATACTACTACTACTACTACTACTACTACTAATAATAATAATAATAATCCATTCACTTATCTACAGTAAGCATTTTATCCTGGTCAGGGTCACGGTGGATCTGGAGTCTATCCCAGGAATACTGGCCGTGAAGTGGAAATACACCACAGGACACCATGCATACACACATTCACACACTCATTTATACCTAAGAGCAATTTATTTTATTGCTTTTTTATTGCTCAATTTATCTTCATGTTTTTAAGAGGTGGAAGGAAAACAGAGAACCCAGAGATAATGAGACATGGGTAAATCGTGAAAAACCACACAGTAACTCAAGCCCAGGATCAAACCTTGGACCCTGGAGTTATTATTATTATTGTTGTTGTTGTTCTTCTTCTTCTTCTTGTTGCTTTTTTCCCAGAAAAAGCTTTCCATTTTCTTTAAGACCATGCTCTGAAGTAGCCACTGGGCTTTGGGCAGCAACAAAACTTTCTACTTTTTCTTTTCTTTTGCCATCGTAAGAAAATGTCATTTTAAATCTTCACAAGCAGCACATAAAGCAGTGTTGGAATAGTCTATATAGTTCATACAGTCCTACAATATATGGCCCTACTGTAATAGATGTAAATCTGTGTATGTTTTAATGTAAAAAGGTTAAACCTTGGTTAAAAAACAGTAGATGTTCACAAGTAGCCTACATACTAAGAGTTGGTTACTGTGCTAAATCTAAACAGAAACCTTAGGCACATGTATTGTATTTGGTGAAAACACAAATGAAATGACACAGCGCGTTAGAGTCAGGTGAAGTGATCTTTAGCAGCACATCTGTAGGAGGCGCTGTACTGCTGCACTATTACACCCATAAAACAATGACACGGTTATGTATGTGTGGGTGGAAACTTCTCTCTGAGGAACCGAACAAACCCTCAGGCAACTCCTACAGTGTTTCTAATACACTCGAGTTTGTGAATTACTGAATCATTTTACACTTTGGAAGACATTAGGTGACTAAAGGAGATCCTCAGGGTGAAGATTTCTACTTTTACAGGATGTAGTCTGCTGTTTCTGTCATAAATCAGGATTGTGCTGTGTGGAAATTTATGATCTGTGGCTTTACTAACATGTTTTCAATTAGGTAAGTGTGCGTGTTTGTGTTTATTGTGTCACAACACTTTATTTGGGTTATAGAGCTGCAGATTTCTTTTCAAAAGCATCTTTTTTAAGTGAAAGTGACATGTGAAGGCCAATGTATGGTAACCCATACTTGGAATTTGTCCTCTGCATTTAGCTCATCCAAGCTAGTGCACACACATTAGGAGTTGTGAGTAGTGAGAACACACACACACACACACACACACACAGCAGTTGAAATTTAAGGGCCTTGCTCAAGTGCCCAACAGTGGTAGCTTAGCAGTGCTGGGATTTGAACTCACAACCTTCTGAACAGTAGCCCAACTTCTTAACCACTGAGCTACCACTGCCCCATCTTTTTATTTGTACCTTTGAATACTTCTTTTTCTTCTTCTTCTTTTTATTATTATTATTATTATTATTGTTGTTGTTGTTGTTGTTGTTGTTGTTGTTGTTGTCCTTGAATAAACAGAATCCATCATTACTAGCTAGACAGACAGACAGACAGACAGATAGATAGATAGACAGATAGATTCTACATTCTGTTGGTGACTTCCCAATTTGATGCCTAAAAATTAAAGTACAGTTTAAATACAGTATAAAACCAAACAAGTACAAAAGTACAAACAGGATAAATTAATCAATTCATTAAAAAAACCCAATCAAAGGGCAGGAAAAGAAAATCATGAAATGGATACATGTGGACACACATAAAACAAAAACATATGTTACAGTTCAATTCTAGAAAATCCTCAATTGGTTTAATGAAATACAATTTTAAAAGTATTTAAAAATAAAAATAAAAAGACTGACAGGTGGTGCAGCGCATAGTCACCGGTTCAAACCTGAGCTCAGATTACTGTCTATGTTGAGTTTCTATGTGGAGTTTCACATGCTCCCTGTGTCCATGTGGGTTTCCTCCAGGTCCTCCGGTTTCCTCCCATCTCCCAAAAAACGTGTCGGTAAGGTGGACTGTCTAAGCTATATTGCCCCTAGGTGTGAAAATGTGTTTGGATTGTGCCCTGAGATAGAGCCACCCCAAATTATGAAGAGCCTGATAAGATTATAGATTTATTCAAAACAAAAATGTAATACTCAGTAATATCCACCAAACTGAAATAGGCTGAAATCTTAGTATGATCTGTGAGAAGATCACCTGGGTCTCTCTTCCCTTCATCACATACATTTACACAACACACTGCATTCCTGAAGCCACCGGCATTGTAGATGACCCCACACACCACTCACACGAACTCTTCACTTCTTCTTCCCCCAAGCCATCAGACTCTTCAATAACCAGAGACTGGTCTGACACCAATCCACACACACACACACACACACACACACACACACACACACACACGAACTCAACTGAACACTGTAACACCCTTTACAATTTTTGCACATTTATTTCTTAAATTGCTGCTAAAACACCGTAAACAAATTACTGTATTGACCACCTGCATTTTTGCTGATAACTAGTATGTTATGTTTACATTTACAGCATTTATTATTATTTTGTAATATCTTTTTGCACTTTATTCCACACTACACAGAACCGTGTACTGGTTGGCGCTGCACTGTCCTTTACTGTGCCTATTGTCCTGTTTAGTAATTATTGTACTGTCTTCGCTGTTTGCACGTTTGCACACGTTCACTTTATGCAGTCCTGTAGAGGTAGCTCTGTGTTGTTTTATGTAACAGTGGTTATGTAAACATGGAGGACCAGCTGTATATGGTTGAAATGACAATAAAGCCACTTGACTTGACTTGCCTTGACTAACTGGCATCTCATTTTCCCACCTAGCACAATTCCCAGGATAGGCTTAGATGAAGATGAATGCATAAATGAAGCTGAAATCAAAATTAACTAGGTGTGGCAATTCATTTAAAGACTGGATTGTGCTGATGTGGAAGTGCATAACCAGTGTGCTGGGTTTTTATTGTATTGTTTTTTTGCGGGTGGGTCTTTGGGAGGGTTTTGTTCCTATTAAAACCACCACACCGCACTTTCAACATGCTCACTGGAATGAGGAAGTAGCCTACAGATAAGATTTCACTCCAGCACAAGAGTTTGACCAGCAAAATATCTACTTTCACTGTGCAGCAGAATCAGGGCTGTCAGACTGTGCAGTCAACTGCTAGCTGAAAATTCCCTGAAAAAGTCTAACAAGTAGTAGGTCCATGTATCTGAAACATATTTGTATACATTGTTACTTTGTAACATATCATTGCTTATGGTGTTCTTTTTTTTTATGCAGTTGTTTGGGACATTTTGGCCTGCACCTCTGAACTCTGAAACTTTGGATTTTCTGGACTGTACACATGAAGAACATTTCTTCCTAAGACGAAGGATACAGGACTATAACCATGCTGCAGCAGATTCTCAGTGACATGTACATCGAGCCGGAGCTGCTGGCCGAGCTGAACGAAGAGCAGAAGCAGGTTCTCTTCTTTAAAATGAGAGAAGAACAGGTCCGCAGGTGGAAAGAGAGGGAAGCACGGCTAGAGAAGGAGGAGGCTAAGACGGTGAAGCCCAAAAGAGGTAATTTTGTGTTAATATCAGCTCTCTACCAGAAGATTAAATATAGTTCTCTTTTTATTTTCATTTACAAAAAGAACAGCTTTTCAGCCTGAGACACAAAGAGCATATCTCCTAAATTCATCTCAAATTTTAAAGATCCTGATGAGATAAGAGACTTATTCTGTTATGACCCGTAGAGTAATGGAGAGAAGCAGGATGCATTTGCAGGGGAAAGTGGTCAGTTTAATAGGAACAGTTCAAATGATAATAAACATAAAGGACTTCAGTTCAAATAATAATAAAGATAAATGTATAAACAGGAATGTCACCGTGATCCAAAAAAAGGTAGAAGTAGTCCAAATAAGAAACACAGTAAAATACACGCTAGGCTAGACGGTGGTCTGGAAACCACGAACTACGAGCTAAGGAAAACTAACGCGAGGCTAGAAAGGTGGTCTGGAAACCATGAATGACGAGCTAAGGAAAAGAGCGCACGGTTAAACACATCTAAGCTAAACTAATACTCAAGCTAATACTCCGCCCCGAAGCGGAAACGGAGTGGCGTATTTAAACACATATCAATCACCTCAATCACATGCCCAAATCACTTACACCTGACATCAATACATGAACAAATGAGGAGGCGGAGACATGGCACAAACGAAAACATAAGCACATGGGGGGGACACAGGAGGCGGAGACATGACGTGAATCCCTGAATGAAACGTCCATCGGAGAGTTTTTGAACGGCTCTGGAATGCGTGCAATGGAATGCGGAAGTCTGCCACTCGCTACTCCTTGCCGAGTCGCGAGCGCTAGAGAAGGGGAAACCTAACATATTCTAACAATTCAGAACAAAAATCTAACACTCATTATTATTCAAGTCACCTAAGTCATAGTTCAGCCTGGAACATTGAGTTATTGCAAAAGAATTCTGTCTTTTTACTGATTAACTGATAAATGCTGCATAACTGCTGCTGTATAATGAAGAGTTTGGAGACTATGAATTACAGAACAGTAAAATAAATTCAATTTAAGCTCATTTATAAGGAAGTCTAATTATTTACTAAATTTACTTTATACTTCATACTACAGCACTATGAATTCTTGAATCTGATTGGTCAGAAGCTGTTGATTAATTTTCTATAACAGCGGCTGTGACAGGAGTGCCGACTCGAATTCAAATGACAGGTTTACTGTATATTAATGTGCTTCATCCAGAATTGTTCTAATCATTGGTGAATTGCTGTGGTATAAGAGGAATAAAACACTGCAGGATGTCTGTTATAGAAACATAATCAACTTCGGGGTGACAACAATACTTTTGCTTAGCATCGAGCCTCATCACACCACTCCATCATTTATTATTTCCCTATAACGGCACACCCGGTCTTGTTTTATTCCTTATATAATAAAGGTGTTCAAATGAGACAAACATAAGAGAATATCTTACCAAAGCTGCTTCCTCCTAATTTTTTTTATTTATTTTTTTTTACCAAGTGTAAAGGTTTATGCAAAAGTACATTTTTGTTTAAAATAATTCAGTTAAAGATATTTGGAAATTAAGCTTCTTCATAATCCTTTCAGAGATGGGAGATGATAGCAACATAAACAACATAACTCAGTATAAACACTAAAGAGCTTCAGCTTCAGTCTTGTGTACCACAAAACCCCAGAGAAAGCTTATGTAACTGGAATTACTCTTTACTGTATTTCTTCAGTGGTGAATAGTTAGATAAAATTCTCAGTACAGGGAAACATTTTCAAATGTTGTGGTTTGTGGTAATCACACTTACGCTACAGATATAACTGATATACAACCCCGATTCCGAAAAAGTTGGGACAGTATGGAAAATGCAAAAAAAAAAAAAAAAAGTCATTTGAAAATTCAATTCACCCTGTATTATATTGAAAACACATTATTAACACATTATTTGATGTTTTACTTTGTGAATTTAATTTATTTTTGAAAATATACACTCATTTCATATCTGATGACTGCAACACACTCCAAAAAAGTTGGGACAGTTGACCACTGTGTAACATCACCTTTTTTTTTTAATAACACTTATTAAGTGTTTGGGACTGAAGACACCAGTTGGTTATGTTCATTCATCCATTATGCATTTCTTCAGCTGCGCAACCGTACGTTGCCTTATTTTGCTCTTCATAATGCGCCACACATTCTCAATTGGAGACAGGTCAGGACTGCAGGCAGGCCATGCTAACACCCGCACTCTCTGCTTACACAACCATGCGCTTGTAATCCGGGCAGAATGTGGTTTGGTGTTGCCCTGCTCTGGATGGTAGCATATGTTGCTCCAAAATGTGTACATATCTTTCTGCATTAATTGTGCCCTCACAGATGTGCAAGTTACCCATGCCATGGGCACTGACACACCCCAATACCATGACAGATGCTGGCTTTTGGACCTGATGCTGTTAACAGCTTGGATGGTCCTTTTCCTCTTTGGCCTGGAGAACACGACGGCTGTTTTGTCCAAAAACTATTTGAAATGTTGATTCGTCGGACCACAAAACACGATTCCACTGTGCTACTGTCCATCTCAGATGAGACCGAGCCCAGAGAAGTCGGCGGCACTTCTGGACAGTGTTGATGTATGGCTTCTGCTTTGCATAGTAAAGCCTTAACTTGCATCTGTGGATGCAGCGACGAATGGTGTTGACTGACAAAGGTTTACCAAAGTATTCCCGAGCCCATGTCAGGATATCCATTACAGACTTATGACGGTTTTTAAGACAGTGACGTCTGAGGGATCAGAGATCAGAAGTGGTTTTCGGCTTTGCCCTTTACACACCGGGATTTGATCGGATTCCTTGAATCTTTTAATTATATTGTGCACTGTAGAAGGTGAAATGCCCAAAATCCTACCGATTTGTCTTTGGGGAATGTTGTTCTCAAAGTGTTGGATTATTCTGTTGGCAGATTGGCCTCGACCCATCCTTGCTCTTGAAGGACTAGGCCTTTTTTGGAGGCTCCTTATATACTGCGATCAGACGATTGTCTCACCTGTTTCACATCACCTTCTTATTTCAACTTGTCACATCACTATTAGTCCTAAATTGCCCCTGTCCCAACTTTTTTGGAATGTGTTGCACGCATCAATTTCAAAATAAACGTTTATCTTAAAAACTATGCATTTGATTAGGTAAAACAGCAAATACCTTGTCTTTATACGTGTTTTTTTTAAATAAAAGACAAAAAATAAATTTACAAATCTCTCCTCTTTGTTTTTATTAGCATTTTCCATACTGTCCCAACTTTTCTCGGAATTGGGGTTGTAGTTTAGTTAGAAAAATGCTAGAGTGTTCTCTAAACATTAGCTTTCCTAATTTCAAAATAACTTGTTTTGTGTGTGTGTTTGTGTATGTGTTTGGTCCCTCAGTCTCAGTTAAGACCGTATCGTGGATGAAGGCATCAGACAGTGACGTGTGGGTGTGGGTGATGGGAGAGCATCCTGACGATAAACCTTATGACCAGATCTGTGATGAGATCATGGCTGAGAGGGCGGCACTACAGGCCCAGAAAGAGGCAGAGGAGCTCAGGTGTGTGTGTATTTTCATTCACTAGGAGTTCAGTATACTAGAACGGACTGGAATTTCCCATCTCAATTGTTTCCAGACACAGGGAAAACTGATGGAAAATTAAATTCCTACCATTTAACTGTTAGAGGGAAGTTAGTACGACTGCAACATCGGCTCACAACAAACCCTTTGTCAGTTCTTCCTTGTTACAACAAGTTTTTTTTAGCACTCATTAAAATGCTTAGTGAGATATAGGAAGTGGTTTTGTGTCGTTCACAAGCTGACATACATCTTTGACATACATCTTTGACATACAAGATGACATACATCATCTTTCTCTACCAGTTCAGATTTTAGATGAGTCATCATTCATCCAATAAATACAATGTCCTTTACTGCTAGACATTTTATTGCTGGGTATTGAGTGTAGTAAAACATACTATGTATGGAATTATATTGTATTACGTCATATCAATACACTAATGGTATCTATGAAGCTGCTCATTATTCCCGCATTTATGATTACATTCATAGGTCACACCCTAAAGCTGAAATGTTGCTAGCGCATTAACTCCACTCAAAACCTACAAAGGAAATCGCTGTTATCTTATCTGTGTAAGATATTTTTGTAAAAGGTCTCCCGCCTGTGCAGAGGTGAACTCTACCTCCAGCTCTCACATGCCAGTTAGTCATTAATTGTCCTTGTAAAATTTCCGTATTTCACTTCAGTTAAACTTTTCTCCAGCCTAATAGCAGGTTATTGACACAGGACACTCCCTGTAGAGCACATGTTCAGTAGCTACAATTTGCTGTGGACTCCAATTTTTAACTTGCATATTAATTATTTACCTACTTCTGTATTTATGTTCTTAGTTACTTTATTACTTATTTATTTACTTCCTATTTCCTTCATATATATATATATATATATATATATATATATATATATATATATATATATATATATATATATATATATATATATATATATGTGTGTGTGTGTGTGTGTGTGTGTGTGTGTGTGTGTGTGTGTGTGTGTGTGTGTGTGTGTGTGTATACACACCCCTCCAAAACTACTGGAACAGCAAGGCCAATTCATTTGTTTTTGCTATAGACTGAAGGCATTTGGGTTTGAGTTTAGAATTTCAGCTTTTATTTCCTGGCATTTACATGTACTTAGATGTGTTAAATGACATAGAACATGGCACATTTTGTATCTTTTTACTGATTCCATGATAGCTTCAGATTCCTGTTCTTGTCTAATGTGGTCTTCTGCTGTTGTAGCCCATCTACCTCAAGGTTCGATGTTTTATGCATGCTGAGATACTTTTCTGCTCATCACAGTTTTAAAGAGCGATTATTTGAGTTACTATATCCTTCCTGTCAGCTCAGACCAGTCTGGTCATTCTCCTCTGACTTCTCTCCTAAACAAGGTGTTTCAGCCTGCAGACCTTCTACAAACTGGATGTTTTTTTTTTTTTTTGTTTGTTTGTTTGTTTTGCACCATTCTGAGTAAACTCTAGAGTCTGTTGTGTGTGAAAATCCCAGGAGATCAGCAGTTTCTGAAATACTCAAACCAGTCCATCTTGTACCAACATCCATGTCATGGTTAAAGTCACAGAGATCACATTTTTACTTCATTCTGATATTTGATGTGAACATTACCTGAAGCTCTTGTCCTGTATCTGCATAAATATTTTTGCATTGTGCTGCTACCACATGATCGGCTGATTAGATAACTGCATGAATGTGCAGGTGTACATGTATTCCTAATAAAGTGGACATTGAGTGTATATATATCAGCTTAAGAGTGAAAACAGAAGCTAAGTTCACTTCATGTAGACAAATACAGAGACCATTCATGCTTTATGACAAATAACAAATATGCTTTCTTTGGAAGAACAACCCTGAATTGCTGTGTTCTTTGCTGACAATAAAAGCCGTAGGAGTCTTGTAAACTCACGAAAAGTCTTTTATGTTCAGTGTGTGCATACAGTAATGGTTTGTGTTCGGTCGTTCCTACCAAAGATGTTTTTACAGGCATTCCACAGTGACTGTGCTGGAATGTTGTGATGGAGCGTTTGACCTGGGTGTTGTGATCATGTGCAGGGCCAAGAAAGAAGCTGAACTGGAGAAACGTTTCTCTGGTTTGTATATGGAAAGCGAGGAAGCTGCCAGGCAGGAAGAAGCCCGAAAGGCAGCTGCCCTGGAGAAGAGCCGACAAGAGGATTTGAAGGTATCATGAGTCATTACATCAAGTCTAGAGAAACCTTAGGCCTTCACACCTTGAAGAGGTTTCTCATGCTTTAGCTTGCTCCACCAGTTACTCCAGATTTGTAGTATGTCCAAAAAGACTGAAAAGCAGGTGTGCTATATCAGGTAGTTATGGTTTGTCTGTATATATATATATATATATATATATATATATATATATATATATATATATATATATATATATATATATATATATATATATATATATATATATCAATAAAATGTATGATTAGAGATAAAAGTACTAAAATGTGGGGTGAGTCTGATTCCACCAAGGAGAACCAGTGCTACATATTCATCTGAATATGAGACCATAGGTGAGAAAAACAGTCACTTTTCACTCCTGTTGCTGGTTCAAAATACAGCTGCTAAGCTCCTTAGTACCACCAAAAAGAGTTAGCCTCCCTTCCACCTTCTCCACTAGTTACATATGAAATTAAAGTTTGATTACTTGTTTCTGAAGCTCTGCATGACACAAAATGTCCCTACTCTATCTAAAGCTGTTTTAAACCATCCCACAATCTCAGATGAGGTTTAAAGGCGATCTTATGATACTGTCCCAAGATTTTGGAACAGCTTACTGCATTTAATACAATTATCACCTACGATATGCATTTAAAAAACATATTCGTTTTCCGTTGAGGCTTCTGTTGCATCAAGTCAAGTATTTTCTCTTGTTCTTTCCCTGGTAGTTTTTGTCCTTTACTGTCCTTTATTGTTTAAAGTACTCTCTTTCTTATTTGTGTTCAGAGGCGGGAGGAGGAGGAAAGACGAAAGGCCGAGGAGGAGGTCAGGAGGCTCAAAGAGGAGAGGGAGCAGCAGATCTACATGAACCTGAAGGAAGTACAGTGTCAACGTAAAGGCCAAGACAATGAGGAGAAAGCCTGGCAGGATTCATGTAAGAGAATAGACCATGGAGAGAGAATGAGAACTTTTTAATTTGCAGTGTTACAGTTCTGTACTAAAAATCAGTCATATCGTTTGGCTTATAGTCATTTGTTTAAAAGCTGCCATGACAGCCAAACCTAATGAAAATATTCATGGTAATGAAAGATTTTGTTGATGACAACAAGAACCATATCCAATGTTTACTGCATTTTTCTGGACTTAACTAATTTTACTGTTTAAAAACTAAAGTGAATATAGCATTCCGATATGACCTTCAAATGTATGTGTTCTAGTGCGGAAATCTAAAGCAGCTGACCAGCGGAGACGTTCTCTGGCCAAGCAGGCGAGGGAGGATCACCGCAGGCGTTCTCTAAAGGCAGTGGAGAGAGGTCGAGTGGCAGCCATCACCAAGGCCTTTGGAGGAGAGAAACCGGTTGCTCCACCTAAACCCAAACCCAGAAACCTTACTCTCAATAATGAGCCTCTTCACAGGTCTGTACCCATTACTGTACTTTTTGTAGTACAAAATCAAACAACTCTTAATTTATGGAGTTATACTGCAACCATTTCAGTATTAAGAGTGCTAGTCTATTAGTGGCCATGCATGATTGCTTCATTGTTTACAAAGAAAAATAGCATTTTTTTTTCTTACCAGAAACAAGTACAGTTGCAATCAAAATTATTCAACCCCCATTGCAAATCAGGTTTATTGCCAAAATTTACAGACTTTCAGCTGTGTGCAATGAACAAATCAAACTAAAGCAATTGAAATAGTTCAACACAATGAATGCTTCAAGTGGTTTCCCCAAATTCAACTTATACAGTAATGACTTCTCCAGTCTCAAAATTATTCAACCCCCTGAATGGAATCCCTCACAACAGCACAAATAGCAAAACAGGAGTTGTCTCAAGCACACTTGATGCAACTAATCAAGGGCTTCATTAGTTGCACTGGGTGTGCTTGAGCTGGAACACATGAAATACCTGAACTGGCTAGGGGCATAAAACACATGAAATACCTGGACGGGGCAGAAAAAGGAAGCTATCAACAGCAGCAACCAGATTTCTGAGAAGGCAGGTTGTGAAAAACCCTCAAGTGACTGCAAAATACTTGCAGCAAAACTTGGTGGCAACAGGCACTGAGGTTTCAGTGAGCACAGTATGGCGCGTACTGAATGCAGAAAGTTTCCAGGCCAGAACTCCAAGATGTACACCACTACTGACCCAAAAGCACAAGAAAAGTCGGCTCAAAATCACAACTGGAACTTTTTTGCATGATGGATCAGAGGTATGTCTGGAGAAAGAAGAATGACGAAAGAACACTCTGTCCACAGTCCAGCATGGTGGTGGCTCGGTGATGCTCTGGGGCTGCTTTGCATCCTCTGGCACTGGAAACCTGCAGCGTGTGGAAGGCAAGATGGATTCATTGAAGTATCAGGAAATCCAAGGATAAAACATCATGCCATCTGTGAGGAAGCCGAAGCTTGGACGTCACTGGATCTTCCAACTTGACAGTGATCCCAAGCATACCTCAAATTCCACCAAGGCTTGGTTGCACAAGAAGTCCTGGAAGATTCTACAGGGCCATCACAGGCACCTGACTTGAACCCCATAGAAAATCTCTGGTGGGATTTGAAGAAGGCGGTTGCAGCACGCAAACCCAAGAATATTACTGAACTGGAGGCCATTGCTCATGAGGAATGGGCTAAGATTCCACAGGAACGCTGCCAGAAGCTGGTGTCTGGCTATGAATCGCGTTTGCAGCAGGTCATAACAGCAAAAGGGTGCTCTACTATGTACTAAAGATGCTTGCCATGAAGGGGTTGAATAATTTTGAGATTGGAGAAGTCATTATAAGTTGCATTTTCAGTTGAATTTGGGGAAACCACTTGAAGCATTCGTTGTGTTGAACTATTTCAATTGCTATTGTTTGATTTGTTCATTGCAAACAGCTGAAAGTCTGTAAATTTTGACAATGGGGGTTGAATAATTTTGATTGGAAATGTAAGTAATAAGCTTAGTTTTAATGGGCCGTATGAAAGATTGATAGGTCTTATACCTGTATTTATTATTAATTTTTAAATTCTCTTAGCCTGTTGACATTCATAATTCAAAATCCATACCCCAATAGACCCTGAAGACTATAACTTAATCATTTTCCCTTGCAGTTTACATACATGTAATCATAAATTCAGACCAAGCAGCACATTGCAGCGAGCTTCCCTGAAGCTTATTTATTTTTAACCACTAACATTTCTTCCTGTTATGAATAAAAGGAGGGCTGGTGTACGTCGTTCATTGTCGTCGTCCAACCGGAAGGAGATTATCCGCTGGTTCAGAGAGGAACAGTTGTCCCTCAGAGTTTGTTTCCAAGATGACGACAGCCGCATAGCTCCCTGGTTCCATGGTAAATTCACATTCTGTATGGTATGGAATGTTTAAGGAAAAGGTTAACTCAAAATTCCCAAACACAGTACAAAAACCATCAGTGGTACTTAAGATCCAGGTTTTTTTGTTATTTTTTTTTACCTTAATGAAGTTTCTCTACACTAATATTCCTCTAATATAAAGTACAAAAGATGTACTCAAGAGGGTATCACCCCAGGTCTGTCTTATTAAATAAGTTTATAAGGTATGTACATTATATAGTGTACATGTAAGCAATAAAATAACTCCGCTCTGTGTCAGGCCACATAACACTACTTCGCCACTGATTATTTTCCTATAATAGCACACCCTGTTGAGTTTTATTCTTATACCACAGCAAGTTGCCAACACTAACATTTTTTTATTGATTAAAGAACAACACCATGTATTTTTATGTATTTGTAGTTATGTTTTAATGTTGTAGAACATATAGGAAACAAGTTTCTTTTATCACTTACGCTATAACAGCAATAAACAAACGTTCCCTCACCTGCCTGTCTATTTTATGTTTTTAGATTGTTTGTCCATCCATATATCCATCTGAAATTATTGTTAGCACAATATCTCAATATGAGTGGTTTAATGTTTGTAGGATTTATATGGAATTATCATTGAAACCAGCAGATGAACTGATTAGATTTTGGAATTGTTACCCAACAGGGCCAAGGTCACAGCAAGGTCAAATTGTAGGCATATTCATTAGAAGTTTACTTCTAAGAAAAGTGATAAAAAGCAGACTAATGAACTGAGCAGAGCATGTTGCCTTTTTCTCCAGGTATAATCTCACGTCAGGAGGCTGAGGATTTGCTGAGCGAGGGCAGCCCTGGAGCTTTCTTGGTCCGTGTTAGTGAAAAGATTTTCGGATATGTTCTGTCTTACCAAAGCCCAGATGGGATCAAGCACTTCCTCATTGATGCCACAGACAACTGCTTCATGCTGCTAGGAGACCAGATCAAGTTCGCGTCTCTGCAAGAGCTGGTGGAGTACCATAAGGTAATAGAGCATTTGCTCCTTCTCACAGAGCTAGACTTTTTGATAAATGTCAGTTAAATATGGATTTCTGAAATTCTGTTTTTGCCTTCACATATTACATTTTTTACATTGTGGTCCATAAAACTACATACTGTTACACACTGTAAAACACTCAACAACTGATTATTTTCCTATAACAGCGCACGTCATCATGATTTATTCTTTACTTAATTCACAATTATGTGATATACACATGCCCTCAATGTAGTTAATCATATTTGAATGAATGAATGAAATGAAAATGAAATGAGTCAACACAACACAACACAACACAACCTTCTGAATAACTTTGACTTGTTCTGCCTTCAGGAAGAGCCTTTAACTCCCTCTGGAGGTGATCAGCTGCTGCATGCGTGTGGACAGAAACCCGGCATTCTGGACTACGCTGATCTCTTCACCTGAAGCCTGCAGCTCTGTAGCTCAGTGAGCCATGGTACAGGAGATCTAAATGCACATCCATGCTCTTATGAGTTTTCGGCACACACAGTCTACAAGCATGGAGAACTGTATATTGAACAAACATGAAGTGGGTGGTTATGCTGCAGTTCACAGTATGCAGGCTCGATTTAACCATCCACACATGAACAAATGACCATGCAAAAAATAAAATAAATCAGTTCTGCTAAGACACCATGTCAGATATGAAGGCACAATATGCACTTTTGATAATGTGGCTGCATTTTGAAGGATTTAGAATCAGGATAAAGATAATCTGTACCTCATAACTCGTGTATTCCACTTATGAACTTTGGTAACATTCAAGCAAGCTGCTACTATAAGTTTTATGGGGAGCAGTTTTCAAAAATACAGGGTGATCCAAAAGTCTCCATACATAGGGGACTATGTTTGCCAGCACCACGTTGGTTGTGCCTTCGTCAGTGGATGTTCGTGGACGTCCACTTCTCGGTTGGTCCACAACACTTCCAGTCTTTTGGAATTTGTTAATAAGTTCGGCAACAGTGTCGTGTTGGACGGGCTTCCCATGTTTCCTGTTAAAGTCCATCGCAACCATGCGACAGCTTCCCGATCCAGCCATGAGAATGATTTCAATACGTTCTTCTTTTGTCAAAGGGATTCTTAAAGGCTACCTGAAAAAGATATATAAATATATATATATATATATTTATATATAATATATAAACTAAGCATGAAAACTTTTGGAAGGTATTTTGCTAAAAAGTGTTCGTTTCCCTTATATATGGAGACTTTTGGGACACCCTGTAGTACTACTGACTGGGTAAGACTTGGCAATATGACGATATAATATCAATATTGCAATAAATTATATATAAAATACTCTTTTCTGAGATATAGCAGATATTGTGATATATATTTTTTATTTTAATAAATTACACTCAAATTGGAAGTACAATATTTTAAAATTGTAAAAACATTCCCCCCCAATTTCAGTTGTAATTTATTTTCTAGACATAAAACTATCATTAAACTCTTTTTTTTATTGGAACATTAATGTTTTGCTGGAAGTGTCTTATCAAACCTGTATATTATGATACATATCATGTCTCTTAGAAAATAATTACATATTTTTTGTCATATCGTCCAGCCCTTCCAAGCCAAAGACTGTCGTTGTCATTTACAACAAGGTCATACTTGAACTTCTCTATATGCTTGGTGCAAAACAGATTACTCATACACTAATGACTAATATTTATCAAATATTCTACACTGAGCAAGTAAAACATTACTTACTCAAAAATCATATATACAAGTTTTATTACATTTATTAAAAATGCACACAACAGCATGAGCTGTATGGCTTGCACACAACTCACGCAACTTAAACTATGAAAATTCATGTGATGTGCCAATTAAAACTCTGCAACCCAACAAAATGTCAGCGTCATACATCTCTACTGGATCATATAAGACACTCGTGAATTTCTAACGCTGTAATATTGATAAATGAAAGTAATCAAAGAACATGATAATCTTCATATAGATCCAGAGACTAGTGAGATCACAGCATAGACACTACTAAAGGATCACAGCTCTTACACTCAGGTCATTTATATCCCTTTCTTCATCTATTCTTCAATACATTAGCATCAAACAGCTTCACACTGCAATACACCATTCACTGTAATAGTAAAGCTTGATAGGTTAAAACATATCTCCAGAAATATTGGCACTCTTCTTGAAAATGAGCAAAATGTTTATATATATATATATATATAACAATAACCCAACATAAATTGGTAGGGTATTATTGGTGTGTGTATAGTCCCATTAGAAACAAAATGGAGTGCATTCCCCCCAACCCCCCCCCCCCCACCACCACAAAGCAGTGATGTCAACATTATCAGCACCCTTACAAGTAATATCTTGTGATAGCTGCTGTGTAAAGAATAGCAACACTGACTTTATTCCTGCAATGTCTAACAAAGTCCTAGACTCGTGTAGATCTTGGTCCATTTTTGGACTATGTTTAGAAGTTGTGCACATATGGACTTTCCTCTTCAATTTACAACACAGGTTGTGTTTATTTATGATGATTTGGAAATATGTTTGGCTTATCATCTTGTTGAAAGCTCTATCTACGGCCAAGTGTGAACCTCCTGCTAGAGGCAACCCGGGGTTAACAGTTTGTGTGCCTTGTGGTGCTATGCGCCAACATTTAAGTGATTCTTCTTCTCAGTGGTCAAAGACGATAGGCCGATCAGCTGAATAGTGGGTTGCGCCACCTAGCGTGCAGGCATAAAATGCATTCTCTGTCAGCACCACCTATCGCGCAGGCATAAATTAGCCGAAGGCGATCAATCGTTTCGCGTTCGGTGTGAAAGCACCATTCATCTGCCATTCGCTTCGCTTTATCGCTCAGTGTGTAAGGGCCTTTAGGCTGAAATATCCTTGTACTTATTAGAATTGACTGAGTAGCATTAATGATGCACCTCTATACTTTATAGTGTGTATCTGGTGCTTTTCCAATGCTTCCAAACAGCTTGTTAGAGTGAAAGTGGTGTTTAATGGTTGATTTTGAAACTTGATAATTGTGCAATTCTAAAACTGAGATCTTCAGGCTCTTTATTCCCCCCTTCACCCTCCTCACTGTGAGGGAAGACAGTGTGCTCATGGGTCCAATTGCTGACAAACTTCCAACTGTTTCTGACGTCTAAACCTTTTTGTTATGGCCTTCATTGTGCTTCATGGCATGTATAACTGCTTATGTATTTGTATAAGCTTTATTTGTGTGGGTCAAAAACCAAATGTCTCTTCTGTGATGAGAGAGGTTTTGTTTTTCCCCACAGTAATGAATGACAAAAGGATTTTACATAGGTACAAGCTCTTAGTTACACTCGAGGGAAATAGGTCATGGTTAAAGGTTCCTGGGGGAGGAGAGTGAAGGAAAAATTAATAGTTGTAGATAACATACACCTGCACATTTATGCAGTTATCTAATCAGCCAATCATGTGGCAGCAGAAGAATGCAAAAAATCATGCAGATACATGTCAAGAGCTTCAGTTAATGTTCACATAAAATATCAGAATGAAGAAAAGGTGTGATCTCTGAAACTTTAAACATGGCATGGATGTTGGTACCAGATTTGAGTATTTCACAAACTGCTGATCTCCTGGGAATGTCACACACAAAAGTCTATTATTTTCAAAAACAGTTCTAATGAGAATTTTAAAAACAAATTATTTTTCAGAATTACTGTGTGTAACGATCGTAATCATTTTTGCTCATTTTTATGAAGGGTATCAAGACTGGAACTGTAAAATTACAAAATGTTCAGTACCTTGTTCAGAGAAACCGAGTGTACAAATACCGAAAACAAGTACAAAAATAAAACCGTCAATGTGTGACTTGAACATTCTCTTCAGTTCACAGTTTGATATTGTGAATTTAGAGACATGCATAGGATATTGTACAAATTTGCTTAAAAAAAAACAAACAAAAAAAACAGTAAAACAATGCAGTATTTGACACAGCGCAGTTGAAATACAAGTGTGTAACTCCTCAGGTGATTATAGTCACCTGTCTGTTAAATGGGACGTCCAGATTATACTGCTACGATCACACAGAGCTACTAATCCACCACAGTGGAAGAATGATACTTAAACATTCCTTGGCAGTTGTATCTTTTAATATAATTTAAATTCAAATAGAACTAAAAAGAAATTCCCTATGGCACAAATGAACACAACCGTGCTGATGGATGATTTTCAGTCAGTACCATTTACTTACAGGGCTCAATTTCAAACAAAGGTGATTTTTGCCAAAGCAGCTGGATTTCCTTGCTGAAACCACCCATGTTCTGTGCAATACCACCACCTAGTGCCACAACCAGTACTACAACCGTAAGAAAGTGTGCCAGAGAACAATTTGATGGTTCTACATGAAAAACTGGGCCAGGAGGTTGGCCACTCCGAGGACGATGAGAAAGATGTGGATGCAAGCAGCGGGCCAGCGTAATTCACCGCTAATTCTCAGGGCCTTCAGATGGACAGCTGAGGGGAAGACGAACACCAGAGCCAAACCACATGTCGCTCCCGAGTACCTACACACACACACACACACAGGTTAGGAAATTATTCAAATTATAGTCCACATTATTTTGTGTTCCATTATCTGCAGGTAGGTTTGGAGAAATGAGAATTTGTGAAAAATTTTTTTTTGAAAGTAACCATTTGAAACAGCTCAAACAAACAAAGTTTCCTTTTCACGTGGTTGTAGCCAATTTTCCATCTGTTACTGCACAACAAAATTAGTGTGTCCTTTGACACATGATGTCTTTTGAAACAACAACTCATGCAACTTTACAGGGCAGCTGAATGTGCTTTGAAAATCTGCTAACTGCACTGGTGATTAGCTAGTGATGCTCTGACAGACAGGGGAATGAGCAAAGCCATCCCTCACACCCACCAGCATATATGCTCTCTTGGACTCCAGATGGCAGTGGTATCACTTGATTGAACACTGGGTTAGACATTTGCACACTTAAGAGACCAGTGTGGTTTCCCACTCAGATGTCAGAGTGAATACAGGAAACAATGTTTGTAAGGCAACAGAAGCCCTCAAGCCCTATACATGATGGAGTGTGGAAACACCAGGGCTGAAAGAATAAAATCTCCTTCAGCATAAATGCTGAAAAATGCTTTATTTGTCTGAGACTCTGTCCTAAGATTAAATAAATAAAAATAAATTCCCTTAGTGGCATACTTGGTATCACCAGTGGCTAGAGGTCATTTCTATTCATTTCACTGCTGTTCACTTCACAGGCAGCAGAGGGCTCAAACAATAACTTACACCTAGAGCTGTGCCATAAAATATAAAAGAGGTCTTAGCTTATAAGAATACCATGAAAATCTAAAAGGACTAACTTATAGCACACTGTCATAAAGCTGAAAGGGTTTGGAGTAAGATTAATACAGTACGAATTTCTCAAAGGCTGCATTCATGTTTACACTAATGAATTAATTACTAATTAATTAATAGACCAATGTGACCGAGATGGAGTCCATAGAGTGGACTTTAAAAAAAAAAAAAAAAAAAATTATGAAAGAAACAATAAACAAAAAATTATTTTCAGAATAACCTTTATCCTAAATGTTAAATGGCAATAATTATCTAAACAGATTCTGGACATCAAGGCTACATGATATGGTGACTTAATATCAATATCATGCTAAATTACAGTGCTGTAAAAAGTATTTGCCCTAATCATGATTTCTTCTATTCTATTTTTGTATATATTTCATAATAAATAGTAATAATAATAATAATAATAATAATAATAATAATATTATTAATATTATTATTAACAACAACAACATAATCTATCACCCATGTGAAAAACTAATTGCCTCATTAAACTTAAAATCTGGTTGGGCCGCCTTTAGCAATAACTGCAACCAAATGCTTCCGATAACTGGAGATCGTCTTTCACTTACTTCTAGGACTAGGATTTACTCTATGCTTTGGATCAGAGCAGAATTCATGTTTCCCTCAATTATTGCAAGTTGCCCAGGCCCTGAAGCAGCAAAGCATCCCCACACCATCACACTTCCACCACCATGCTTGACCATAGGTATGATTTGATCTTTTTGTGGAAGACAGTTCCACTTTCGACTCAACAATCCACAGAACATTCTCTCAAAAGGTTTTAGGATCATTAAAATCCAGACGAGTCTTAATGTTCTTCTGGGTTAGCAGTGGTTTTCACCTCGCCACTCTTCCATAGATGCCATTTTTGCCTGGTGTCTTTCTAATAGTGGAGTCATGAACAGTGACCTTTATTGATGCAAGAGAGGCCTGTAGGTCCTTAGATGTTGTCCTTGGCTCTTTTGTGACTTCCTGGATAAGTAGTTGCTGTGCACTTGGATGAATTTTGGAAGGTCGGCTACATCTGGGAAGGTTCACTACTCTATCGAGTTTTTCCATTTGGAGATAATGGCTCTCACTGTGGTTCTTTGGAGTCCCAGAGCCTTTGAAATAGCTTTGTAACCCTTTGTGTATTTCAATTACCTTCTTCTTCATCATTTCTGGAATTTCTTTCAATTTTGGCATAGTGTGTTACTGGGTAAGACCTTTTAACCAACTTCATGCTGTTGAAAAAGTTCTATTTAAGTGTTGATTTGATTGTACAGGGACAGCAGTCCAGCTGAACCCCATTACGAATGCAGTTTCATAGATTTGGGGAATAAGTAACTACGGGGGCAAATACAATTTCACACAGGCCTAGTTGGTATTGGATAACTTTTTTGCTTCAATAAATAACATTATCATTTAAAAACTGTATTTTGTGTTTACTCAAGTTGCCTTTGTTTTATCTTAGATTTTGTTTTAATTTCTGAAACAATTTAGTATGAGATATACACAAAAAAAGAAGGAAACAGGATGGGGGCAAATACTGTTTCACAGCAGTGTACGTCACAACACACTTTACTGAGATATTGATTTTATTTAAATAAATGTATTTACAGACTGACTGGAAGCAGCTGGATTGATGTTAAAATCTTTTAAATTTGTAAAATGTTAAACATTTATGGCTGAATGTTTTCTCCTTTTCAGTGTTATTTTTTATCTTTTAAATAATAGAATAAAATAAAATACAAATTTAAAAATACTTTTTGTAGACAGTTAATAAAGCGCTACTGTATTGCTGGTAGTTTGTGAGCAAACATATCTTGTGATACATATCGTGCATCATAAAAATGTCTTCAGGAATCATGATATTTTTGTCATATTGCCCAGCCCTCACTTGCTCCCACTGCCCTTCTTGTCCTCTGCTTTTATTTTTAGCAGACTATAACATTTTTGTTACGCTCAAGTTGGCATACTTATATATGGTTGTATATGTATACAAGTATAATAATAATAATAATAATAATAATAAGTATATGATTTTTTTTAAAATCTAGCCACAGGAGGTCACAAGCCAGTGTACTTTTTGTGCCGGTCCCAAGCCCGGATAAATAGAGAGGGTTGTGTCAGGAAGGGCATCCGACGTAAAACTTTTGCCAAATTCAATATGCGAATCACTAACATGACTTCCATACCGGATCGGTCGGGGCCCGGGTTAACAACGACCGCCATCGGTGCCGTTGACCTACAGGGCACTGGTGGAAATTGGGCTGCTGTTGGTCGAAGAAGGAGAGGAGGAAGGTGTGTTAGAGGAGGAAGCCGTGTCCGTAGGCAGAGAGAGAAGAGGAAAGGCAGGAGTTTAGGACTGAAAGTAGGGACTTTGAATGTTGGTACGATGACAGGTAAAGGTAGAGAGCTGGTAGATATGATGCAGAGGAGGAAAGTCGACATTCTGTGTGTCCAGGAGACCAGGTGGAAACAGAGCAAGGCTAGAAGCATTGGAGCAGAGTTTAAACTGTTTTATCATGGGGTGGACAGGAAGAGAATGGAGTAGGAGTGATCCTGAAGGAGGAGTTTGTGAAGAATGTTCTGGAGGTAAAGAGAGTGTCAGATAGGTTGATGAGTCTGAAGCTGGAAATTGAAGGTGTGATGTTGAATGTTGTTAGTGCTTACGCTCCACAAGTAGGTTGTGAGCAAGAGGAGAAAGACAGATTCTGGAGCGAGCTTGAGGAAGTGATGCAGAGTGTTCCCAGATGTGAGAGAGTGGTGATAGGGGCAGACTTTAATGGACATGTTGGTGAAGCGAATAGTGGGGATGAGGATGTGATGGGCAGGTTTGGTCTTCAGGTAAAGAACCCAGAAGGACAGAGGTTGGTAGACTTTGCTAAAAGTATGGAGATGGCTGTGGTGAACACGTACTTTCAGAAGAGGCAGGAACACAGGGTGACATATAAGAGTGGTGGCAGGAGCACACAGGTGGACTATATCTTATGTAGACACTGTAATCTGATGGAGATTAGCGATTGCAAAGTAGTGGTAGGAGAGAGTGTAGCTAGACAGCATAGGATGGTGGTGTGTAAGATGACTCTGGTGGTGAGGAAGATGAAGAGAGCAACGGCAGAGCAGAAGACAAAGTGGTGGAAGTTGGAAAAGGAAGAGTGCTGTGCGGTTTTCAGGGAGGAGTTGAGACAGGCTTTAGGTGGTCAGGAGGTGCTTCCAGATGACTGGACTACTACAGCCAAAGTGATCAGGGAGACAGGTAGGAAGGTGCTAGGTCTGTCATCTGGAAGGAGGAAAGAAGACAAGGAGACTTGGTGGTGGAATGAGGAAGTTCAGGAGAGTATCCAGAAGAAGAGGTTAGCTAGGAAGAAGTGGGACAGTGAGAGGATGGAGGAAAGTAGACAGGAATATAGGGAGATGCAGCGGGAGGTTAAGATAGAGGTGGCAAAGGCCAAACAGAAAGCTTATGAGGACATATATGCAAGGTTAGTGTGCGGTAGGTGTGACAGAGAAGTTCACAGTGAAGGTGGGACTGCATCAAGGATCGGCTCTGAGCCCCTTCTTGTTTGCGGTGGTGATGGACAGGCTGACAGATGAGGTCAGACAGGAATCTCCATGGACTATGATGTTTGCGGATGACATTGTGATCTGTAGTGAGAGCAGGGAGCAGGTGGAGGAAACTCTAGAGAGGTGGAGGTTTGCTCTGGAGAGAAGAGGAATGAAAGTTAGTCGCAGCAAGACAGAATACATGTGTGTGAATGAGAGGGATCCAAGTGGAACAGTGAGGTTACAGGGAGAAGAGATGAAGAAGGTGCAGGATTTTAAGTACTTAGGGTCAACAGTCCAGAGCAACGGGGAGTGTGGAAAAGAGGTGAAGAAGCGTGTACAGGCAGGTTGGAATAGGTGGAGAAAAGTGTCAGGTCTGTTGTGTGATAAAAGAGTACCAGCAAGAATGAAAGGAAAGGTGTACAGGACAGTAGTGAGACCAGCGATGTTGTATGGTTTGGAGACAGTTGCACTGAGGAAAAGACAGGAGCAAGAGTTAGAGGTAGCAGAGCTGAAGATGTTGAGGTTCTCTTTGGGAGTGACGAGGATGGATAGGATCAGGAATGAGTACATCAGGGGGACAGCACATGTGAGATGTTTTGGAGACAAAGTTAGAGAGGCCAGGTTGAGATGGTTTGGACATGTTCAGAGGAGGGAGAGTGAATATATCGGTAAAAGGATGCTGAGGTTAGAGCTGCCGGGCAGGAGGCCGAGAGGAAGACCAAAGAGGAGGTTTATGGATGTAGTGAAGGAGGACATGAAGGTAGTCGGTCTGAGAGAAGAGGATGCAGGGGATAGGGCTAGATGGAGACAGATGATTCACTGTGGCGACCCCTGAAGGGAACAACCGAAAGGAAAAGATATGATTTTTTTGACAAGTATGTATTGTATTTGTAGGTATCTGCATATTGTTTAATCTCTTTAACCATCTATGGCCAGACTGTAACATGATCATCCTTTTATAATCCTTAAATAAACAATACGTTTTTAAAAAACAAAATAAAAAATAAATAAACTAGAATTCCCAGAAGAGGCTCCGGATCTCTGACCCAACCCTGACCAGGATAAATCACTTACGGAAGATGTATGAATGCTCAAGATGATTTTGGAAAAATAAATGACCTTACTGTGTTTTCAATTATATTGCTCAAACCGCATTTTAGACCCGAATTTGAAATCATTATTAAGGCTTAATTTTCACTGTTTTGGATAGTTTCAGACATGCTCAAAACTGCCATGATCCACTGCAGAAAACAACCTAAATTCTTCAACTTCAGACTTACCAAATGCACAGAAATGTACTATAAACAGAAGTAAATCTTCATTATTAAACATTTAATCTGTTAGCTTAAGTCATAGTTTCAGTACAGCATTACTGAAAATAGTTAACAATTCTACACTGAATGTCGATAGAAATATGGTTTAAGTAAAAATAAGTTCTACTCATAAACTATATGGCCAAAAGTATGTGGACACATGACCATTACACCCATATGGTTTGGTTCTTTACCAAACTGTAGCCACAAAGTTGGAAGCACACAAAATGTATAGAATGTCATTGTATGCTGTAGCATTACAATTTCCCCTTCACTGGAAATAAGGGGCCCCAAACCTGTTCCAGCATGACAATGCCCCTGTGCACATAGTGCCCCAGGTCTCCTCACCCGACATCAGTGCCTGCCTCACTAATGCTCTTGTGGCTGAATGAGCAAATGCCCACAGCCACAGTCCAAAATCAAGTGGAAAGCCTTCCCAGAAGAGTGGAGGTTATTATAACAGCAAGGGAGGGAGAGATATTCAAGCACATATGGGTGTGATGGTCAGGTGCCCACATACTCTTGGCCATATAGTGAAGATTTAAGTGTTAAACTCAACAGATTAGATCATAACGTTTAAATGAACCAATCTGAAATTGCCTTTGATCTCTCTGAATGTCCTGGAGTGGTTTGATAAAGCATTTTCTTCTATTAAGATGCTTGTCAATTTAGGTAAACATATCCACGTTTTTCTTTTCCCACGTTATCCTTTATGGTGTACCACAGTATTCTGTACTTGGCTCTTTTGTTAAAAATTTTTTTTTTATCTCATACTCTCCCAATTTGGTCAACTGCTAATCCCCACCCACTAGCTAGCTCTACCCTATCAAACAACAGCTACTAAACGTGGAGGGTCTTCTTCCTACATCACAGGGCAGCTGAACAAACCTGGAGGAAAAGTGCCATCTAACCTCTGTAACATACATGAGCTCATTACATACATGATTGGCTAGTGTCTCTGTGACTGACAGGGGTGCGTGTACCGTCATCCCTCCTACCCAGAGAACAATTTTTTGTACTCTTGGATTCCCAGGCAATGGATGGCTGCAGCATCATCGGGATTCAAACTAGTGATGTCCCAAAGACACAACGAACGTTTCTCATTTTTATTATTTTCATTGTATCCGTATCTAACATTGGGTCAGTTTATTAAAGATCATGGAGTTAGCTTTCAACCCAACGTGGATTATGTATACTGAACACAGCTGATTATGATAAACACACTATAAAGTCAGTGTGGCATTTTTCATTTAAACATATTTTTTTCTTGTTACCACTATTTTTGTTAAAGACTATATAAATATTGACTCTAAACCCATCAAGTTCCTGCTGTTTCAATTATCAACATGTCAACATGTATCTTAGATACATATTTACTGATTCACCAGATATTTATACAAATGGAAGATGCTTCACTGCAATGTGTGCCTAAAGCAGAACAAATAGACAATACAAAGCAAACATGGACTAGCGTGATGCCTTACATGTCCCCAATTAAACAACTGATTACAGTTGAGATAAAAGCGATACCAAGAATATGGGTGGAGAAAAAAAAACATTCCACTAAAACTGCTTTTTGTTCCTTTTAAAAAGTAGACCCTTCTTCACTGAAAGTTGCCTTTCTCACTACTGCAACACTGTAGACTGACAGTCAAAACTTCTCACCCAGAGCCGTGGCTAATGGGGTGAAAATTCTAGGGGCCACAAAAATCCCAATATGTCTCAATATATGGCATGCATCCGAAAAAAAAATGAAATGGGGCACAGAATTTCTAGCTTTTCAGTTATAGTTCATGTAAAATGCAAGCCAAGCTTCAAAACCATGCAGGCTGCAACCTGATTGGCCAGTCACACTTTCATCCAGTGGTTTTGAACACTGTGACACAGTGAGCCTTTAGGAACAACTTGATGGGGAACAAAAGGTTCAAGGCATCACGTATTTAATAGTTATTAAAGAGTTTGGTCAATATAAAAGCTTCAGAATCAGATTGCAATTGCAAAATTCTGAAGCTTGTGGCACAGAAGTGTAAAATAAATATCAGATGCACTGTAAAAGTATAGCATTTTGAATAGAATTGAAAAATAAGTATGCAAAGTCAGGGTGCATAATCTTTTTTTGAGTGTGTTGAAGGCATCCAATTCTAAATTTGTTTATATTTACAAAATACAATTAAGTTGGTCAGTGAAAACATTGAATATCTTCTCTTTGTACTTTTGTCAGTTAATTAATGTTTCAAGAGACTTTACAAATCACAGATTTTTGTTTTTACTGCATTTTAGAAAAAAAATCCCAACTTTTATGGACATTGGGTTAGTGTGTAATGTATGTACACACACACACACACACACACACACACACACACACACACACAGTACTGTGCAAATGTTTTAGGCAGGTGTGAAAAAATGCTATAAGAATGCTTTCAAAAATAGACATGTTAATAGTTTATATTTATCAATTAACAAAATGCAAAGTGAGTGAACAGAAGAAAAATCTACATCAAATCAATATTTGGTGTGACCACCCTTTGCCTTCAAAACAGCATCAATTCTTCTACGTACACTTGCACAAAGTCAGGGATTTTGTAGGCATATAGTCAGGTGTGTGATTAAACAATTATACCAAACAGGTGCTAATGATCATCAAGTCAATATGTAGGTTGAAACACAATCTGAAAACACAATCTGAAATTGCCTTTGATCTCTCTGAATGTCCTGGAGTGGTTTGATAAAGCATTTTCTTCTATTAAGATGCTTGTCAATTTAGGTAAACATATCCACATGTTTTTCTTTTCCCACGTTATCCTTTATGGTGTACCACAGTATTCTGTACTTGGCTCTTTTGTTAAAAAAAATTTTTTATCCCATACTCTCCCAATTTGGTCAACTGCTAATCCCCACCCACTAGCTAGCTCTACCCTATCAAACAACAGCTACTAAACGTGGAGGGTCTTCTTCCTACATCACAGGGCAGCTGAACAAACCTGGAGGAAAAGTGCCATCTAACCTCTGTAACATACATGAGCTCATTACATACATGATTGGCTAGTGTCTCTGTGACTGACAGGGGTGCATGTACCGTCATCCCTCCTAGCCAGAGAACAATTTTTTGTACTCTTGGATTCCCAGGCAATGGATGGCTGCAGCATCATCGGGATTCAAACTAGTGATGTCCCAAAGACACAACGAACGTTTCTCATTTTTATTATTTTCATTGTATCCGTATCTAACATTGGGTCAGTTTATTAAAGATCATGGAGTTAGCTTTCAACCCAACGTGGATTATGTATACTGAACACAGCTGATTATAATAAGCACACTATAAAGTCAGTGTGCATTTTTCATTTAAACATATTTTTTTCTTGTTACCACTATTTTTGTTAAAGACTATATAAATATTGACTCTAACCCCATCAAGTTCCTGCTGCTTCAATTATCAACATGTCAACATGTATCTTAGATACATATTTACTGATTCACCAGATATTTATACAAATGGAAGATGCTTCACTGCAATGTGTGCCTAAAGCAGAACAAATAGACAATACAAAGCAAACATGGACTAGTGTGATGCCTTACATGTCCCCAATTAAACAACTGATTACAGTTGAGATAAAAGCGATAGCAAGAGTGGAGTTTCTATGGGTGGAGAAAAAAAAACATTCCACTAAAACTGCTTTTTGTTCCTTTTAAAAAGTAGACCCTTCTTCACTGAAAGTTGCCTTTCTCACTACTGCAACACTGTAGACTGACAGTCAAAACTTCTCACCCAGAGCCGTGGCTAATGGGGTGAAAATTCTAGGGGCCACAAAAATCCCAATATGTCTCAATATATGGCATGCATCCGAAAAAAAAATGAAATGGGGCACAGAATTTCTAGCTTTTCAGTTATAGTTCATGTAAAATGCAAGCCAAGCTTCAAAACCATGCAGGCTGCAACCTGATTGGCCAGTCACACTTTCATCCAGTGGTTTTGAACACTGTGACACAGTGAGCCTTTAGGAACAACTTGATGGGGAACAAAAGGTTCAAGGCATCACGTATTTAATAGTTATTAAAGAGTTTGGTCAATATAAAAGCTTCAGAATCAGATTGCAATTGCAAAATTCTGAAGCTTGTGGCACAGAAGTGTAAAATAAATATCAGATGCACTGTAAAAGTATAGCATTTTGAATAGAATTGAAAAATAAGTATGCAAAGTCAGGGTGCATAATCTTTTTTTGAGTGTGTTGAAGGCATCCAAGTCTAAATTTGTTTATATTTACAAAATAAGTTGGTCAGTGAAAACACTGAATATCTTCTCTTTGTACTTTTGTCAGTTAATTAATGTTTCAAGAGACTTTACAAATCACAGATTTTTGTTTTTACTGCATTTTAGAAAAAAATCCCAACTTTTATGGACATTGGGTTAGTGTGTAATGCATGTATGCATGTATGTATGTATGTATGTATATATATATATATATATATATATATATATATATATATATATATATATATATATATATATATATATATATACACACACTGTGCAAATGTTTTAGGCAGGTGTGAAAAAATTCTACGTGCACTTGCACAAAGTCAGGGATTTTGTAGGCATATAGTCAGGTGTGTGATTAAAGTAATTATACCAAACAGGTGCTAATGATCATCAATTCAATATGTAGGTTGAAACACAATCATTAACTGATGTCTGCAGGCAACAGTGAAGCATGGTGGAGGTTCCTTGCAAGTTTGGGGCTGCATTTCTGCAAATGGAGTTGGGGATTTGGTCAAAATTAATGGTCTACTCAATGCTGAGAAGTACAGGCAGATAGTTATCCATCATGCAATACCATCAGGGAGGCATCTGATTGGCCCCAAATTTATTCTGCAGCATGACAACAACCCCAAACATACAGCGAAAGTCATTAAGAACTATCTTCAGCGTAAAGAAAAGCAAGGAGTTCTGGAAGTGATGTTATGGCCCCCACAGAGCCCTGATCTCAACATCATTGAGTCTGTCTGGGATTACATGAAGAGAGAGAAGCAACTGAGGCTGCCTAAATCCACAGAAGAACTGTGGTTAGTTATCCAAGATGTTTGGGCCAACCTGCCTGCCGAGTTCCTTCAAAAACTGTGTGCAAGTGTACCTAGAAGAATGCTTCTGATTGATGCTGTTTTGAAGACAAAGGGTGGTCACACCAAATATTGATTTGATGATTTTTCTCCTGTTCACTCACTTTGCATTTTATTAATTGATAAATATAAAATATTAACATGTCTATTTTTGAAAGCATTTTTACTTTACAGCATTTTTTCACACCTGCCTGTATATAATATGTATTTTATTTTTACACTGTGAAATACATATTTTGAGAGCCCTTATCATCATCATCATCATCATCATCGCAAACTGGCACTGTTATTCATTAGTTAATGTTCATACAAGATGTTTTGTCAAAATTTGAAGTCACACTTTTCTCTCACCTGATAATGGAACCAATGTTGGGATAAAACCTGGCCATTAGGACCCCAGCAGCCACAATGATTACGTTCAGGGAGAAGACATGTAAAAAACTATAAAAAATAAATAAATAAATAAACAGAGTTAGCATGCTATTTATCCAAGACGTTTTTACTTGTTATTTGACATATATTATTAGGACTCTAAATGTACCATTATGACTCTTTTATTGCTGCTACCACAGTCAATTTCTACTACAACAATTAATAGTTTACAGACCATTTTTACACTAGTTTTTCAACTCAACACTGTCTTGTTTGTTTTTTTGTCCTATGTATCCATTGTATTGTGTATTTACTGCATTGTTTGCACTCGTCTCTCACACTGTTGAGTATGTGCACTTTGTGTAGTCCTGTCTACTGTATTGTTGTACTATGTTCCTGAGGAAATGATATTTCGTTCCAATGTATACAAGCTATATAGAGGAATGACAAGAAAAAAACACTTGACTTGAAATGTAAGGTATAATGACTGAACTGCAGAACTAATGAACAAAAAAAAAAAAAAAAACTTTCCCACTTTATGTCTTCAATTTCTAAAGCATGTTGCTACTTGACAGAACAAGATTGTAGAATAATAAAATAAAAAAAAAAATAAAATTCAAATAATGCATAATGCTCATTTCAACACACCACTCCAGGTTATTTCCTGATAACTTTCTTCTGACAGGTTTCATAATATACAAATGGCACTGAGACACATATGCAGCACGTTAAGGCTGCTTTATACCTGTTTTTTCTTTTCTTTTCAGGACCAGCATTCCGTGGAAATGGCTGCAAGATGGGCAAAATGAGGCCGTTGAAAAACAAATAATGCTAGCAGTAGATTTATCTTTTGTCACAAGAGAGTGCTTTTCAAACTTAACACAAAAGTTCCGCTTTTCAGTGCCATTAAGTGCCTTTTATCTCTGGATCAATCAAGCCAGAGCTCATAGGGGAAAATGAGGACAAAAACAATGGAAGAAAAAAAAAAATAGAGGGCTTGTTAGTGTTAGTTTACCCATGCAATGTGGACAAAAGGACAAAATATTTGTTGTTTTGGGACATTTGTTGGTTTATTGGCATTACGGACCAGTCCCACTTTAATGGCTATTTATATCTTACAGTGGTGTAAATTTTGTCTATTCGCACACATCGTCCAGGTGCACATGTATGCTCTTTCTGTGTTTTTGTGTTCTGTGTTATGTAAACAATCAGTTAATCACATTATTATTATTAATGATATTATCACATTGTGACTGCCGCAAAGTTGCTTTGAATTTCAAATTTGCTCAACATTCAGGAACAAGGACACTCTGCTTGAAAATAGTATGGCATGCCACATTATTCATCAGTATGTTACCAGTTTTAAAGGCCATTTTGGGAATAACACAAGAAACACAAAAGGTTTTTATCAAAGTTTTTACTCCATTTTTCGGTGTGCAAGTTCTTCATCGAATTTCTGGCAAATGTTAAACGCTGATCTTTACAGAGGTCAGCTCCATCTGCCTCAGAATTTTAATTTGATGCCCTTCAAACCACCCATCCAAACTCATAATCATTTCAAACACTTTTAAACATTTTAAAATCTGTAATATGAGCTGCGTTTTCTTACAGGATCTTTTTAACATCACATGGAGCACATCATGACTCAAACACACAGGTGCAGAATGCACACACACATTCTGACAGTGAAAGTAATCAGATGCTTAGGGCTGTTACATGGCTATTATTCTTCTATTTAATGGATTATTAAAGTATCACATCTCTGCAGAGGAGAGACCTTGTACTTACAGGGGGAGGGAGGGAGGGAGAGAGAGAGAGAGAGAGAGAGAGAGAGAGAGAAGAACCCCACCCCAAATGAGCACGGTGATATGCAAACAAAGTGAAGAACTTCAAGATTTAATCCACTTTGCAAATATTGTACATAGTGAAAAAAATCCATATTCAGGATGGTTTTGTGGGCACTGCACACCAAAGGAACACACTAAATAGCGGTATGTTTATTTTAAGCATGTGGTTGTTGTAGCTGCTGCTGGCTCTATTCCCTTCCCTCCACATTTAACCCTATATTACCAACTCCAAAAATTACCCTATTACATGCCTTGAGGTCATACCAAGTATTCTCTAGTTTCTGTCTCCCATGTCAAAGCTCAGGCAAGCTGCCTCCTCTATTCCATCTTTATTATTATGACCAAAACTAGTTAACATACACTTAGATGATAACGTCGTTATGGTTACAGTGTGTCAATGTTTTTTTCCCCCACATAACCACAAAGCCATGCCAGCCAGAGCTTTTTTTTTTTTTTTTTAAAAAAAACACCTAGTCTGAAAGCAGCGTTTCTGCAGAATCTCAGTGCTAATTGATTGAAGTAAGCCTACAATATGAGACATTTTACCTGGGGTAGTGATCACCAAAGATATGGCCCATCAGCTGCACCCGAATCAGGTAACTCAGCAGCGGGTAGACGCTGGTCATTTGGAACAGCAGACAGGCTCGAGCCACAAACACCAGAACATCATTGCTGGGAAAGTTATCCAGAAAGTTCTGCACCAAAGCAAGGGTCAAAGGTCAGCATGTGAATCCATGGTTATCCATGGCACGAACAAGCCAGAAATAGACATGTGAAAGCTGAACAGCTCACAGACAGGACAAAAAGAGGAAATAAGGCTTACTGGTTCAATGCAGTCTTTAGACAGTGGTGGAGAAGGAAAAGAAGCAAAGATCATAACTCCCACATAGAGGTATGTTAGACCTACTAAAAGGTAAGCCAAGGACAAATCTCGAACCTGCAACCACAAAAAAACAAGTTCCATTTTATTAAAGCCTTTAATAGCTAATGTTACTTGTAGTAGTGTGTTGTTTAGTGGTATAAATGGGTAGCCAGCAGATATCTGACTGGTACAAATTTACAAAGGTAATTTGGAATAAAGAAAAATGACACATCCAAATGATGGATTTGAGTAAACATCTGGGGCAAATCTGCTGAAAATGTGGTGTTGGGATTCATTCACAAGGCTGGTTTATGTAAATAATGATAGGAAAGGAAGCTCAGTTCATTTGATAAGTAAGTAGATACAAAAATATGTTATGCAGAAGCCATTTTTAGATCCCATTTTCGTATATACTCACTATTAATATAAACATATGTACACCTGCTCATTCAGGAAATTATACAATCAGCCAATCATGTGGCAGAAGCACAATGCAAAAAAAAATCATGCAGATACAGGTCAAGAGCTTCAGATAATGTTTATATCAAATATCAGAAAAAGGAAAAATGTGATCTGAGTGAATTTAACCATGGTACTGGTGCCACTGTAGCCTCAGATTCTTGTTCTTGGCTGACAGGAGTGGAACCTGATGTGGTCTTATGCTATTGTGGCACATCCACCTCAAGGTTGGATGCATTGAGCATTCTGAGATGCTTTTCTGCTCAGCACAGTTGTAAAGAGTGATTATTTGAGTTATTAAGAGTGGTTAAGACGTTGGACTACTGATCGGAAGGTCACGAGTTCAAATCCCAGCCCTGCCAAGCTTTCACTGCTGTGCCCTTGAGCAAGGCCCTTTACCCTCAACTGCTCAGTTGTATAAATGTGATAAATATAAGTCGCTCTGGATAAGGGCATCTGCCAAATGCCATAAATGTAAATGGCTCAAACCAGTCTGGCCATTCTCCTCTAACCTCTTTCATCACAATCATTCTGTGAAAACTCTATAAACCGTTGTGTGTAAAAACCCTAGGAGATCAGCAGTTTCTAAAATACTCAAACTAGCCCGTCTGGTTGTCGCAAAACATTGTCATTCCTAAAAGTGGATAAGAACTTGCAAAAATGTTACGAAACACTGATATATACCATTACCATCCAAAGTTATCTAAATATTGTGATATAAGATTATGGCTATATGCAAATGGTCTTACTTAGCATGTAATCGGGATGTACAGGACACAGCAATAAACGATGTGAAATAGGCAGCTAGTTGTTCCAAAGTCAGACTTTTGCAGACAACACTCTTTGTACTCTATCGATGTTAAATGTAACTTAATTTTATCTTACTTCACTTTTACTTTTATCTTATTTTAGCATGTAATAAGGAAGTGCAGGAGACCCAGAAAGAAAGATGATTCATTTTATCTGACTTCAGCATTGCATGTGATCATGGAAGTGCAGGATACACAGTATAAAAAGATGTGAAACAAGCAATACGTTGTTCCAAAAACCATGATTTATGCTGACAGCGGACTTCACATGCTCTACTGATGAGGCCACAGTGGACACTTCCTGATCAGGAAGTCTGCATTTACCACAGAGACTCATAGCTCCATCATGTGCAAAACTATAAATTACCTAAGATCTGAGCTCTACTTCTGTATGCAGTAATGAGTAAAATGATGTAACATGGCTTTCTAGTTGGCTTTATCTGATGACGGTTAACCATTCCACTATAAAATAACCTGTCCATTTTGATTGTTTAAGATGTGCAAGCAAACTATGGCATGGGTGTGTAACTGAGGGAATAGCTTCACTTACGTTATTCTCCTGATTCTTGTTGTTCTTCATGAGGGTGATGATGCAGTTGTGGATGAAGAAGGCCAGAGTGAGAACACCAGTGAGTTGAGGACACCAGATTCTGAACTCTACACAAACCCACACAAGCAGATTACAAATGAAGAATGAAACAGCTTGGTTCAATATTCATGCAACTTTGCTGTCTTTGTTTAAAACAAAGAGCGCTGAGCAATAAAGGGATGTGATGAACACTGAGGACCTGAAACCATCCTGAGCCATTTTACTTTGAAAAGCTAGTGCTTGCTATTAAGTAAATAAACCTCATTGCTGAAATGTTGCCATGTTGCCAATGAAAAGATGCCTGTAAAAAGCAAGTTACTTCTTGCCCTCTCATACGCACTGGTTTTATCTCATCCAAGTTGAATTAGTATGGGTGTAAATTCCAAATGGTGCACAACATCACTCTCTTCATGAGATTTTTGCCGCTCAACCTCTGTAGGTAGCCTAATTAATACTTTACTCTTTTCATTAATGTGATGCTACAATGCAGAATCCCTCGTCAATTCATCTCTACCTGGCACTGGTGTTTACCTGGGACGAAAAAATCTGTGGAATCGAACCAATGGAACTCCAGGTGAAAGCCTAGCTGAAAAGCTTTAAGAGTGACCAAGATGATGAGGTAGATCACTGAAATAGTGCCTGCGTGAAATGAAACAAAACCCATTTACATAACATTCTACTCATCTGGTTCCCCTTACAGACAAACAAACATTTCACCATGGAAAATACAGGAAAACAATAACTCCCATATAGAAAAATGCAAATCAATTTGCCTCAGTAAACAGAGGCAGCATAAATTATACCACAAGTTTTGACACATATTCAAAACCTATCACCACAAGATCAATGTATACCAGTTGCGCTTCATTATCCTACCAAATCCAAATATTCAAACAAGCCCACCATTACATTTCCAGCACTTCTAATCATTTAGAAAAACAGAGTCTTACCCAGAAAGGTGAATCTGGCGAAGAAGGAGGCCGAGCGGAAGTTGAGCAGGGGCAGAAGCAGCACAATAAGGTAGAAAGGGATAGTTTGGGTTTTATGCCACCAGTGGTCAAACAACGTTGCGTCTGTACTGTTATCACTGACATAATGCTGGCTAATGCTGCTGTTCTTATGTGGATCCACATCTGGGTATGGACAAACCACTGGGACAGATGATGAAATTAAGATTACTGCTACAGTACACATGGAGCTCATTAAGCGTTAGTTCACTGAGTATACTGCCTGACACACTCAGGAGTGAGATTAAATATATGATTACATAAAAATTGCTTCTTATGATATTAGTAATGAGCAGCATTTAAATGAGCATGTAGTATTCAAAGTTCAAACCAACAAATGCAGCCCTCTGTCCCATTATATCACTTCTAAAGCCACACCCAAGCACAGGAGGTCTAGGCTAGGCAAATTGTCTGGCAAGTCAAAATTTGATTTATTATAGAATTTTTTTTTTATATATACACAAACACTGGAGTAACCAGTCTGAAGTTGGTGCCATCAGCCAACTGATTCTAGAAATGCTGAAACAGGAAATAATAACACTAGTTGGCTGATCAGGTGATCAAGAAACTACAGCTTCTGTTCTGCTCTCAGTTATTTTATTAATAACTGCCAGAATTCGAGGAGGCAAGTACACTGAGCCCACCTGTAACTAACAGCTATACTGCTGAAGCATATAGCTATGTTTATCAGCTAATACTGCTCTGTATACTGCTCTGGAAATCTGCAGTAAAGACTTGCTAATGTGTTGGTCTTAACCGTGACATTTTTATGTAAGTATTAATACACCCAACCTCAATTTTTATTTTCCCCGACGGGGGATCAATAAAGGTGCATCTTATGTTATCTTATTTTAAGACATGTTAGTTGTTGTAATTTTTACCAGCGACTACACTGGGAATACCTGTATTCCTACTTATTCATGGAATAATCCAATCAGCCAATCATGTGGCATCACTCAGATACAGGTAAAGTGCTTCCATTAATATTCACATCAAACATCACTATTGGGAAAAAAGTGGATTTCAATGAATCCAGTGAGGCTACAGTGGGCACAGGTTCATAGAAACTGGACAGCTGAAGATTGGAAAAAGACCACACAATGTTTTTACAATCTTGAACTGCCCAGTTTTGGTGAGCCTGTGCTCACTGTAGTCTCAGATTCTTGTTCTTGGCTGACAGAAGTGGAACCCAATGTGGTTTTCTTCTGTTGTAGCCCATCCACCTAAAGTTTGGTGTGTTGTGCATTCTGAGATGCTTTTCTGCTCACTTCAGTTGTAAAGACTGGTTCTTTAAAGGGTTTCTCATGACATGAGAAATCAAATTTTCCTTGATCTTTTGACATATAAGAGGTCATTGTACCATCAAAACATCCTGTAAGTTTCATAGCTTTACGGCTCATCTGGATGTGACGGGATTTGTGACGTCACATGGGCAAATACATTTGCATATACGCCCACTGGCGCTCAGTCGCTGAAAACAGTTCCGCATGTGTTATTGCAGGGGAGCGTTGATCATTAATTCATAGGCAAAGATGTAAGCCAATCATAGCAGTGGGTGGATACACTGAAGTCATAAAGGTAAAGGACACAAAAACCGATCGTTTCAGTCAGAGGGTCAGAGACAGGGTGGGAAAAGGTCATAAATTACTACGGTTTATATATTTCTAGTGCAAAAAACTTTACTAATATTCTAATTACACGTCAGCGAAGATAATAAAATTAAAAAAAAACAAAAAAAAAACATGTCATGACCCCTTTAAGTTACTGTAGACTTCCTGTCATTCTCCTCTGAACTCTCTCATCAACAAAGCATTTCGCCCACAGAACTGCCGCTTACTGGAAGTTTTTTTTTTCCATTCTATGTAAACTGAAGCTCTTTATCTGTATCTGGATGATTTTATGAACTGCTCAGCTGCTGCATGCTTGGCTAATTGGATAATTGCATGAATGAGCATGGGGGTACATGTGTTCCTAGTGAAGTTGCCAGTGAGTGTATATAATGGTATAGTTTAGAAATGATGAGCTCCTAAGCTGAAATATCTCACAGACACTAACCTTTCTCCGTTCCATTTGTACCAAACTCTGAATCAGACATATTCACATGGTGAACATAGTCTGGTGGTAGAAAGAAAAGCACTTTTACCTCATGATACATTAAACCATTGTCTAAACCACAATGAATCAGTGAATTCATGGAAGTAACATGACATAATGGCTGCTTACTGTAGATGAATTTGCCTGTGTTAAACAGGAAGTTGGACATAAGCACCCAGTAGACCACCATCGCCCCAATCAGCGATATCATGGAAAATAACAGACTCGACCACTGTCCCAATCTCCCAAAGTAATATTTACACACGTCAGGAAACTCCCAGTCTGAGGTATCTATATAAGCTGTGGTTAATAAAAAGAGAAGTAAACACAAGCTTCATATCAGAGTAATCTCTAGAATTGTGTATATTTAAAAAAAAAAAAAAAAAAGAAAAGAAAAGAAGATCATATGTGAACTATGACCTATTACATGCTGAGTCTCTTGACAGGATGCATCTAAAATGCAGAATACATATACAGGACACACAAGAGCAAAGGTGGAACACATAGCACGGCACTCAATGTGACAAACACATAAGGAAGTACAGGATCTCCTATTCCTAAATTCCTGCAGTCATGTGCCAACAGCAGTAAACAGCTCAGCAGTGGTAGGGTAGGGAGGTGCCAGCAGTAATGCTGACCCACTAAAAGAGTTCTTCCTCATTTCCTTTGTAATGCTGAGAGCTTTGTAATGCTCCTGTCCTATTTAAAAACATCACTTCCAAATCCACCACCTCTTTTTACAGGTGTAGTGTATCTGCCCATAAACACAATAATAATAATAATAATAATAATAATAATAATAATAGTAATAATAATGAAAAGAAGAAGAAAGAGAATAGACTACATTTATATAGCAACTTTCAAATGTTAAAATGCATTAATGTGCTGTACAAAGAAAAATATCAGGCCTTGACCTGAATTGAAGTCACATTACTCATCAATGTTGTTTAAGAACTGAGCAAAGAAAAACCATTACGATGACGTTTTATCGAGAGATAAAAGCTGTGTGATTGGCTTACGTATTGATTTAGTGGACTTTAGAATTCTGTAACAACAGTAGAGTGTGAGTAAGCCCATTAAGATGAGGATGATGATTCCCAGTGTGAACCCAGACTGCAAGCCAAAAAAAAAAGAAAGAAATCCAGTTACACGCAAGTGATACACAGCGATTTTGGATGAAAACTAAAAATTAACACACACCTGCTTTATTCCCCACGGCATGCTCAGTATGGACGTTCCCATCATCGTATTCCAGATAGCGAAACTACACAAACGAGTGGCTTGATTATTACACTGGCATGTTTTCAAGCTTATAAGTTTACATAAAGAATTAGAAAACTTCTATATTTCTAATACATACATAGTGACAATACTAGGGTTTTTGGCAGTGCCCTCTCCTTGCACTTTAAACGCTGTCCCCAGAGGACTGTAAATGAAGAGCTCCTCAGGTGGAGGGATCACATGGTCAGGAGGAGCCTTCAGAGGTCAGATGAAATAAACAAAAGCATTACCTCATGACAAACACGTGGTACAATCAGAATGTTTAGAAGTCACCTGCTTTTCAACCGTTTTAGTGTTGTAATCGGTGTGTCTACATGTTCAGCTTGCAGTTCGGGTTCCAAGACAAATCAAATCAAATCAATATTAAAACTCCTGTGAATATATGTATAGTGTGACACTCTGGTAACAAACACTGACTACTGAAGATAAGAGATAAAGATTATCTCTAGATTTCAATCATGTTACGCATGCGTTCACTTAACAGTTAACTAGTTATCCATTGGGCACGTCAACGGAATAATTTGTCCTGGTCAGAGTTGCAGTGGATCCTGGGAACGCTGGGCCTGAGACGGGAATACACCCTGGATGGAAAGCCAGTCCATCATAGGGCACACAAAGACATTCATACATAGGGGCAATTTTGAGTCACCAATCCACCTACTGGTATGTTTTTAAGAGGTTGGAAAAAACTGGAGAACTCGGTATAAACCCATGAAAGACTCAAGAACAAGAACATGAGAAAACAAGAACATCTCTGGAGCTGTGAGAGAGCAATGCTATCTGCTGCACCATCGTGCCACTCTAAATAAACACAGTTTTAGATAAAGCAAAGTAGCCAGACTATTTTGGTGAAATAACTCGTTGGTGTATTTCGTTTTATAAAGAGGATAGACGGCACATATATTACCAGCAGCCTGTCTGATGACGCAGTCAGGCGACTATAGTAATGAACTCTGCTGTTCAGCACCGAAGCCTCAGCAGACACTCGCGCCTGGGCCGAGTCCTCCACGATGTTCCTGGGCTCCACATGGAAAGGCCTGCGAGACAGAGACAAGAGCACGAATTAGCTGAACTCATCTCGTCGATGCTTCGAAGCTGATTAGAAACCTTTACCCGCACCTTTCCCCCTAGTATTACTCAATTTTGCTGTTAGATTTAAGCTGACATTCACGATGTTGTCTTTAACGTTTTATTGAGCTCTAGATTAAGAAATGAACAGCTTTCTATAGTTACCACAGCGTCCCTGGGACCATGTTCAGATTAACTCACCTGTCAATTTGGCCATATAACCATAATCATGCTTACTAAAATTCCACACCACTTTGAGGATCACAACTTTAATGCACACACAAACCCCAAACAATCTCAATCACTCATTAAAATCGCACACACACACACAAAAGAAAATCTTGGAAGGAACAACGTTCACTAAAGGCAACCAGCAGCTTTTAGTGAAGGAAACAATTACAGGCATTCACAGTTGCAATATCAATGCACATCCAGAACATTTCAGCACATAAGTGTGGGTAAACGCACCGACACGGCCTCCAAACACTTCCCAGAACAATCACTTGCTGTGCAATTCACACAATTTCCTCAGCTAAAAATAACACATCAGATGACAAGCTCAAATAAAACACTGACATTTGAACCTTGCTCAGACCTAGGTGTTAATGAGTGGAATTAATGTCTGTTCTCTGCTTGGAAATTCATGAGAAATGGCAGCTTGTGCAGACATGTTACAAACAGTCAGGGAGTCGAAATGCCAGCTCGGGCAGACCGACCGATTGCAAAATGTAACACCACTCACGTTCCGCTAGATGTATTCGACATGACAGCCTAAAAGATACTTCAAGGGTGAGTCAAATGAAAATTAAATTAGAATTGAATCTGGTTGCCCGTTACACACTGGAACATGTGCACTGAATGCTATGAAGATTATGTCAAATAATGCAACATTTGTGTGTCACCTATTTGCAATAAAAAATGAAGGGTTTGACTCAACCACATAGATACCTAAACAGCACACGCATAGACATTAGATACAGCCACTAGCTTGCTATTAGAGACAGTAGTTTAGAGGCTCAGCTAGTCACCAGAAGGTTTTGAGTTCAAATCCCTGCACTTCCAAAGCAGGCCCTTAACTCTGAAACTGCTCAAATCTACAGCTTCTCTATCCTAGTGTTTCAATCATGTGATTTTTCTGTTGACGTCAGCATAACTGGAACTGAATCTCTGGCTTTGCTGGAAAACACAAACATAACTAGAGGTGAAAGATGGATAAAATGACTCACCTTACTTCGGAATAGAATAAACAGTACTTTGAGAAAGTTGGAAAAAAAAAAAAAAAAAAAAGGCTGTGATCCTTGTGCACTTTTCGCCTGAAGTAATGATTCCACTTAAACTGGCAGAACATGTACCAAATTTGTTCACCTGATATGTTCCCTATTCTGGAGAGTGTCTCAAAGCATTTAAGTGCACCAAAGACTACCAGCTCTTCATGTCTAGCTCTTTTGCTAGTATTGGCAATACTTGCTGCTGAGGTAAAATTCTCAGTTGTCTTATAATGTAGCTACCTGCATAATGTAACAGCTATGAGGCACCATGACAGGGAGCAGCTGCTGCATTGCTGCGTGTTTAAAGATATATTTAGTGAAGTGTATAAGGGCATATCATCTAAACATTAGTATAAATGAAAATGAATTTTCTTCATGAAGCACCGACACAATAACATTGATGCAGTCAGTCCACCATTTGGACTGCAAATAGACAGTGTGACGTCACATGAAGGTAAAAATGTCTGCCAAACAAATAAATGTACTGTAGATGTCTATAATGCTGGTGTATTTAGCAAACACTTTATACTTTCACCTTCAACTCGACACTGTCAACTTGCACATATTTTAAGATTTAACCTTCAGTTTTGCTTTACTATAGTGTGTGCCTTACATATAATATAAACAAACACGTACCTTCTTTGTCTGGGGTCCAGAAAGTCTATCTGGTCTGAGTAGGAATCTCCTGCTTGAATTGAACCCAGCAGAGGTTTCCCGTCATCCTCCATGACCTCTTCTGATTCACTTGACATTCATTGCCTGGACAGGAAAAAAAACAAAACAAAAAAACAAACACAATCAATTTCTCAGTGTACACCGACTACACGCTCAAGTCATTTCTGCAGAGGCTCCTGCTGAGGATCAAACACATCTATGACTCTGTCTCTGTGTGTGAGCATGTGTAAAAGAGGAAGAGATAGAAGAAAGGGGCTCTTTTTGCGTCCACCCCTGAAGTATGACCTTAAATCTGAGGCGGGCAAAACATCAGCAAACCAAACCACA
This sequence comes from Cranoglanis bouderius, assembly GCA_023630585.1. Lineage (NCBI taxonomy): Eukaryota > Metazoa > Chordata > Actinopteri > Siluriformes > Cranoglanididae > Cranoglanis > Cranoglanis bouderius. Next base: position 9,828,244 of record CM042550.1, read on the forward strand.
TTCCAGCTCGTATAGTACCGTCATGGAAATGCTGTTTCAGGATATATCTTTACCGATTTCCAATCCATCTACAAAATGCTGCGTTTTACAGATTAAATGCAAAGATTGCAACACGTATCAAACTTTCTGAACCAATAGACGATATCTAGTGAAATGATGAATGTGTCTACATGTTACAAAGCAAACAAACAATGAAAAGAAGGGACACGAAATGCTGACAAGGAGGAAAATCATTGAAGGAAAGTTTAATATAACTAAATGAGGAAGTACGAGACGATTAAGTACTTCTCAATATTTCAACTCATTTTTAAAAAAAAGATTATTCTGGATATCGTTACTCCTTTGAGAATGCTGACACTTTCAGAAACAAGACGCTGACTGGACAATAAAATCTATTTTATACTGAACGTTTTGTTTTTCCTACAAGTCATTTTATTAATAGACGTTAGCACTGTAACACTGGACCTAAATGTTGTGATGCATATTGTGAAGCATAAACAACATCTTCAAGTGTTGTGACATATTTTATATCACTAATAACAAGGCCCTATTAGCAGATTATAGAGTCCTGAATGTAATACATCTCTGTCCAAATGAATGAAATTCACAAACAGGTAACTACAGCTGTTTGTCAACACTGTTTACTTGATAATAGATACAGTTTTTTATTCAGCTCTGAGGTGAAACATGCCATAATATGCAATTCGGGAAAAATGCAAAGGTCGTGATAGACTGTTTTATTAATTATCATCTTATTTATAGATTTATTTTTTGTAAATATTACCCAATATCGCTGATTGGGTAAATATCGTTAGCAATGCTAACCGAGTTCCCAGTTGTTTTGCTAAACACCGCCCTTTTACTCCACAAACTCAGCGTCATTAATGAACTTTACATCTTTTATATTTTACATTTTTATTTATCTTTGTTAACTTACCTGTAAAAAAAAAAAAAAAAAAAAAAAAACGGTGGTATGGTGTCACTTTTTCCCAAGTAAGCCGCAGTTACAAAAAATACATCGGCAAAGTAACTTGTTTTGAAAACGACACGTGAATTGATCCAAATATAAAGTCCTTATGGGACATGTAGTGAACATTTCACTCAGCTATAACACAACCGTATTGAACGGACACGCTGATTAAACTACATTACCCATAATGCATCTGCAACTAGTCGGGTTTTCTTTGTTTTTTTTTTAACCTTAGCTTCCTCTGGCTACTTATGTTGGAAGTGCAATGGAACTGCCTAACACAGAATCTCCAAATTAATCAGAACAACCCCTTTAAACACACAGTATTTTAATCACTTCTTTAACCAGTGTACAACATTATACAGCCGCTTATAACCGGGAATTTTAAGCACCCGCTCATTTCACTCATTTAAATAACATTTAAATATTTTAATTATTTACAATTAATTAAAATTATTTAATTTTAACTAAAGTTCTTTAGTACAGTGTACCATCACACTGTAAGCACTGTGAACAGTTGTGAATTTTCTGCAAAAGATGTCTTCTCTTTGTTTATGATCATTTCCAGAGATTTTTTTTTTTAACAAGCCTGTACGTAATTACTAATGTCCAAGATAACTACGTCTCCAAAGAATTATTTATTTAACCTGCTGATAAATTTGAGGAAGACATCTCATATCCTGTGTGCATCACGAGATCCATTTCAATATCAGAAAAATATTATTATAATACGACAGGCGGCAAGCTGACATGCTACCTTCACGTGCTCCTCAATTTATGTCATTTACTACCAGTGAAAAATTACTCAATATTTTAGTTTGTCAGTTACAGTTACACTGTATGGCCAAAAGTATGTGGACACCTGACCATCACACACATTTGTGGGCCTTCCTCAATCTACTGCCACAAAGTTGGAAGCACACAATTGTGTAGGATGAGTTTGTACTGTATGCTGTAGCAATTTCCCTTCACTGAAACTAAGAGGTCCAAACATGTTCCTTGTAACAAAACGAGGTCCATGAAGACATGGTTTGCCAAGGTTGATGTGGCAGTAATCAAGTGGCCTGCACAGAGCCCTGACCTCAACCCCTCTGATCACCTTTGGGATGAACCGCACCCCAGGCCTCCTCACCCAACATCAGTCCTCACTAATACTCCTGCTGCCAAATGTGCAAATCCCCACATCCATGCTCCAAAATCCAGTGGAAAGTCTTCGCAGAAGAGTGGAGGTTATTATAACAGCGGGTGGGGACTAAATCAGGAATGGGATGTTCAGGTGTCCACAAACTTTTGTTCATACAGTGGATATCATCATAGAGTTCCATCCTAATATAAAAATGTATAATAATGCAACCAAAGGTATGAAATGTAAGACTGTCCTGGCCAGATTAGTGACTACTAAAATTCAAATTTAATTTTGAAACAATTATCACTGATCACTAAAAACCATTCTCCTCTCAGCTATGATTAAAAAAAAAAAAAAAGTAAAGGTCATTAAGCCAAAAACCCAGCTTTCCATTTTTGACCACACCATAACCACCCTTTTCAGAGACTGTAACATAAACCTCATAGTAGTGCAAATCAGCTTCTGGGGGAGGAAACTGGAGTACCCAGAGGGAATCTCTGAGGCACAGAGAGAACATACAAGGTCCATGCACACAAGGCGGAGGAAGGATTCAAACCCCCAACCCTAGAGGTGCGAGGAAAGCGTGCTAACCACTAAGCCACTATACCCCCCATAACCATAACCATGTACCTACTTGCACAATATCTAAGTGCTTTATGTACAGGTTTTTTTATTTACAAATATTTTTTTTTTTGCATAGAGACCAGCTCCCTCCCCTCCCTAAGAGATTTCCATTAGACTCTTTTCCCCCAACTCTATCTATCTATCTATCTATCTATCTATCTATCTATCTATCTATCTATCTATCTATCTATATAAATTATTCACGTTAAATTGGAAACTGTAATTTACGGTAATTGTGATAGCTCATGAATGTAGCATCACGCCTCGTGTTTCCCCTCCCACCCTCTCCTCTCTCTCCCCCTCTCTACCTCTCTTCACCGCGGATCTCTTTCTCCTCTTCCCTCCTTTTCAGCGATCCGCTCTTTAGGTTAAGGTCACGGTTCGAGACACATCTCAAAGTTTACGGGCAAAATTGTTTTCTTTTTTTGTTTTTGTTTTTAAATAAGCGCATAACTGTGAGTGATACCTTGATATATACTCAAAATAACACGCCATTAATGTCGGTGAAGTCACTGATTTAATGTCATTTTAAAATGCGAGCTAAATCCTTTAATGGGTTCATCATTGCTGCTCGGTTTGATTTTTTTTAGGCAAATTATTGTAAATACTAATAAAAAGAAATTTATCCACACGATGGGTAAAAGTTTGATAAAACGTCTTGATGATAAGCAATAGTTTTAGGCGTGTTTTTAAAAAATTATTATTTTTTTATTATTAACGCTAAATTACAAACGAGGCCTGGTTTGGGGGGAAACGCCCTGTAGACATAGATATAGAGTACGCGCTTTGTTTTATTGTAATTTATTGTGTTTTATATTAAATGAAATGTTTTAAGTGTTTACTGTGAGTTATTCAAAGAAAGAGTGTATATTTCTCAGACGTTTGAAATCGACTCGTGCTGTGTTCATCCGTTGAGCTTGTGCTAGTCTAGTTAAGCTAGCTTGGAGCTAGCAAGCTAAACCGGATAGCTAGATAATTAACAAACTATTTAGCCGTTTCACAGAAAATGGAGTAGTAAAATGTCTGGGAAGGTGTATATAAAACAGTGTAAGACCTTTATTTTATAGTAAAAGTCTAATTTTTGTTTAATATGTTAATATATATTCGACGCCCAATATGGGTTTTGGCGCGTCGCCATTTCCGTTAGAGTAATAAACCTTCTACAAAATTCGAAGGAGACTAATAACTTGATTTTTCTTACTTCTCCATTTTAGCTCACAGCGGCTGTCTTCAACTATGGAGAACTGGGACGATGATCAGGTAATGGGCTTCATGTGAAGATATTAGCATACTAATGACGTCTGCTCCATTTATATTCAAAGACGGGTTAAAGGAAAAGTATATGACTGAGTGCCTCTTCCAAAGCATCCACTTTTCGTGTCACGATTTGGGAAGCGTTTAATATTTGGGCTACGAGTCTAAGTACAGCAAGTAGCAGTGTTCAGGCATCCCCCCCCAACACGAGGTGATCTCTGCATAGAAAATCACAGACGTGTATCCGGACAGGACTAAAATGATGAGAACCACTGAGTTTGGAGAAAAATAGTAGGTAATTCAGCTTGTAATTTTCTCAGAGAAGAATGGAGGAAATGGACAACATGGCAGATCCAGACAAATAAATTCATTCAAATAGGAAGTTACCCCAGGACCCGATGTAAATTTAATCCCTTCCGAATAGGAGGCGTGCTTGCTGGCAGTCAAATGAGTGCCACTGCGACCAAAGACAGCTGACAATGTTCTGAAAGACTGTTGTAATCGGTCTAAAACCAGTCCATAATCTTTCATAAGTATTCAGTTGGGTTGAGAAGGCCACAGCATATGATGTACATCATTTTTATACACATCAAACCATTCAGTCAGTCTTCATGCTATGTGGATGGAGACATTGTCAGTCTGTGACCACTCCTATCAGGACAAATGTTTCATCGTAGGATAAATCTGATCAGTCAGAAGAACTTTATTATTTTGCAGTGACCCTTCACACTAAGGGAACTAGTGAAGCCAAATTATGCCAGGAATATGTCCCCACCCCTCCCACGAGGGTATAACGGCCATCAGGTGTTGTCATCTGTCTGTAGATTAATAATGCAATCATGCCACCCCCTGTGAGGGTATAACAGTCGTCAGGTTTTGTCACCTGTCACAATCTGGATTAATAATGCATAAAGTAAACAAATGTGACTGAACCATAAACAGTGAAATTACTTTCAAACATAAGCCACTGCTGATAATTGGATGGTAGTATTGTGTGCATGACCAGGTTGTAAGGCAGGCTTCAGCATTTTCCTTAAATTTCCTAGCACAATGCCGGTGTAAGGGTGCATGTTATAACTAGTCTAGACTATAATGTCTTTAATCTTTTTGTTTATTATAAGTTTAAATGTTTAATAAGAAGTGTTGTGTGAATGCCAGTGCACGCTAGCTTCTGGTTTTGAGTTCTTTATGTCATGATGATCGATATATGATGTAACATACAAGATGCTGATGGTATTGTTTTAACATATGTTTGCCTTCTCCACAGGGCCCTGTCGTGCGCAACGTGACTTTTGGTACATTTCACTGATTTAAAAATATTACTGACTGCAAAGCTAACTAGAAATGTAGCAATTATGCAAATTTGATATGTAAATGGACAATTTCAGCTTTACTAAAGTTCATTGATTTGCAAAAGGTCTGCGTCTGTACATGCTTGGCGATGTTGGGACAGTGTGTTTACGTGGCCATGTTGCCTTTCTGACGGAATGTGTACTAATAATTAAAAAAAAACAAAAAACCTGTATATTCATGTACAAATTAAAGATATAGCAGTTTATCTGTATTATGGATAGGACATCACATGGTTAGGTGTTTTGGGATGGAGGTACATTTTCAGTATAAGCACTAATGGCAATTGAAATCATTTAAATATTATATTTTGGAAAATAAATTGTATTTGCATATACTTTCCTGATTAAAATCCTGCACTGAAGCCTGTGAAGGGCTGTTTTACAGTCAGGTTAACTGTTTGTGACAACTGAATTAAAATGTCTCTCCTATCTTAGCTTTAACTGATGATATTAAGAAGAAATTAATAAAGAAATTGGTTGGGTGAAACCTTGCTGTTCTGTGTGGGATTTGATGCAATTTCCTCTGAAATGTAATCAGAGCAATTAAATATAAACCTAAGTGGGCTTACAACTTTGTTTTTCCATGGGTAGGTTGACACTTGTATGAAATTGCCCATATGGGTCAAGGCCACGTAGTTCTTGTATACATGTATATACTGTATGTGGGTATGGTTGTGTGTATGTGTATCTTTATCGTTTGTGGTTTTGAAATTTGTGCATTATAAATTTATCAGGGAATTCTGGGAACTCATGGAACAGTGGGAGCCAACAAAACCGTTTCAAAAGCATCACTAACGGTAGGCAGTAATGAATAGTATAAGAAATGTATGTCATGTATAGTCGAATATTTTTATTGTCATACTTCTTTATATTTGCTATAATTCTACAAGTTGACACTTAAATACACCATATGGCTCAAAGTATGTGGACACTTGACCGTTCCATAACCATGGGCATTAACACAGAGTTGGTCACTCCCTTTGTTGTTATAATAACTGCCATTCTTCTGGGAAGACTTTCCACTAGATTCAGCCACAAGCGCACTAGTGAGGTCAGCTACTGATATCGGGTGGAGAGACCTGGGGTGCAGTAAGTGTTTCAATTCATCCAGAGGCATTCAGTTTTGAGGTCAAGGCTACTTGAGTTCTTCCATGTCAGTTTGCCAAGGCTGTTTTTCGACCTTGTATTGTGTATAGGAGTTTTGTCATGCTAAAACATGCCTTTCAGTTCCAGTGAAGGGAAGTCTTAATGTTGCAGCATACAAAGAGATTCTATACAATTGTGTGCTTTCAGTTTTGTGGCAAAAGTTTGAGGAAGAACCACATATCAGTGTGATGGCCAGGCGTCTACAAGCTTTTGGCCATATGGTGTTTCTGTATGATCTGATGAGTAATGTACTGACTAACAGTTAATGTGGGTTTATAGATGAGGAAAGTTCTTGGGAAAGTGACAGCGGTGGTTTTGGGACTCAAGGGGGAAACAGGGGTGAGCCACTTGTTCTATGTTATTTAGCTTGCTAATCATGAATCTTAAGTTAGTCAAATTATTCAAAATGTTTCCAACAACAGGTCGGGGCTCTAGGGGAGGAGGTGTAGGCTTCAGGAGCTTCAGTTCAGGTGCAGTCCCCCCCCCCCTTCAATTGCTTGTTTGGGTTTCTTTTTAAGATATATTGGTTTGCTTAACTGTTTGCATTTCTGTGCAGGAAATGATAAAAATGGAAATGAAGAAGGTTGGTAGGCTTTGATTTCATTTTTAACACTACAAACAACACACTACTGCAACAGACTTACCCCTGTGCTCTTGTCTTTGCCTGTAGTTGATCGTGGCAGCTCCTGGAACAGTGGTGGAGACGGATTCAGGGGGAGAGGAGGCAGAGGCAAGTAGTCAAGGGTCAAGTTTGGGTATGACTCCCCATAGCTCTGTACTGATCTGTAACATTGTGATAGCAGGACGAAGAGGGGGATCTAGAAATTCCTTCAACTCTGGTAAGTTTACACCAATTAATTTTGTTGACTTGGCTTAAACCATAGTGTGCATGTTAATTTGCAGTCTGTTTTTGTCTATCAGAAGGTGATGAAAATGGCAATGATGATGGTAAGAGGCCCCACGGTTTTGTCAGTATATAAGAACAATGAATATTTCTGAAATGGCGCTCATGAATTTTTTATCGCAGGTTTCAAAAGTGACTTTGTTGGCAGAGGTGGGCGTGGGGGAAGAGGAGGCTGTGGAGCTTTTCGACAAGGTAAGAACAAATAGGGTTTAGAGCAGTCAAGCACACAACAATCCAGTTTGGTGGTTTACCTGTTCAGACATGCTGGATTAAACGCTCGCTGATATTTATTATTTATTTCTGCATTCATTCTTAGGTAGTGATGGAGAAGGCAGAAGACAGTTGGGTGGAGGTGAAAGTCTTGCCTAATTCTTGTTTATTATATAATACACACCTCAAATTGGCTTGAAAATGTGTGCATGAAGCAGGGTTTAAAGAACTGTGACTTAAGCCCTATCTGGACGAGGTTAAAACCATCATGGGGTCCTGAGGAATTTTCCTATTTTACAGGTGCTCTGTGAATTTATTGTCATCCAGATCTGCCATGTCAGTGGGGTTTGTTTTGTTTTTTTTTGTTTTTTTTCCTCCCTTCTTTTGTTCTTTCTTTTGTCCTCTCTAGTCCTGTCCGGATGCACATATCCATGATTTCCTATGCAGATGTCTCCTAGTGTTAGAGGGGAAAAAAGTTTCCCTGCTGCTACTTGCCATACTCCGTCACGTAGCATGCGTATCCCCAGATATTAAACACTTCCTGAGTCGCGAAATGAAAAATGGAAGCTTCTCATATACAGTTGTGCTCATAAATTTGCATACCCCACATAAATATAACGGATGTTTACATATAGTCCACAAGACACAATAATAACTGAATTTACACAAATGAACCCATTCAAAAGTTTACATAAAAAAGTTTAAAGTTTTGTGATTATCTTTGTAAATTATTATTTTGTCTTCTGGGAAAAATGTAAATATCTTATGTAGCTTCTGAAGGGCAGTACTAAAGGAAAAAAGTAAGAGCTTTAAACAAAACAATTTACAAAGATCATCCTGTTCAAAAGTTTACACCCCCTGGCTCTTAATGTATCGTGTTGCCTTCTTGAGCATCAGTGAATGTTTGCACCTTTTGTAATGCAGTAGTTGTGTATGAGTTCCTGAATTGTCCTAAGTGTGAAAAGACTGATCTTATCATATAACGACTGTTGGAAAGGGGTCAAATATGCAGAAAATGCTGGAAAAGCAATAATGTGCATGACCTGGAGGATTTTTCTGAAGAACACTGGACAGTGTAACTGCTTAGGACAAACAAGGGACTCATGAACAACTATCACAAAACATAAACACGGTTATTGATCATCCAGGTAACAACACACAATTAAGAACCAAGGGTATGTAAACTTTTGAACGGGTTCATTTGTGTAAATTCAGTTATTTTTGTGGACTATATGTAAACATCTGTTATGTGAAATAGCTTATTCAGGGCAGAACTAAATAAAAAATAAAATGCAATTTTTATGATCCCTCTTATTTTTTTTAAAATTATTAACATATTGCAGATTCTGCCAGGGGTATGTAAATTTATGAGCACAACTGTACATTATGATTATTGCTTTATTGTATTTTCAATTTGTTGCTGGAACTTTGCTCCAAAGTGAAATAAGAGCCAGCATCTCTACTCTAGTGCCTCTATGACCGCTTAGATGCCATGTTCTGAATAAAACGCATATGCCTGCGTGACACAAACATCTGGGTTTGTAGAAAAGACAGCCCACTAGAAACTCTCTGCTCCTGTGGTAATTGTATTGCTGTCCGGATACAAGCTTTTCACCACTGAGCAGAAGTGTAAAAATTTATTGCAGGCATCCCCCTGATAAACTAATCCAGTCCGAATAGGGCTTTAGTGTTAGGAATAGCTTTACATTGCCATTTGTTCAACTATATTTAGGATATAGAGGACGGGATGAGGACGTGTTTTCTAAAGGTAAGTTCATACTATAAATGTGACTAATTAGAATTGGCGCTTGTGTCTTTGAGATTTACTTTTCATTTACTGATTATTAGGCTCACAGAAGGATGAAGAGGAAAAAGGAGATGGTGGGCCTGCAGGTTTGTGATTCTTCAACCCATTAGTATCTCAGACACTGTTAAGTGTCCATCACTAGCAAGTCTGAAATAAACATTCTTTATCCTGTAGGGCCCAAGGTCAACTATGTACCCCCTCCACCACCAGAAGAAGAGAACTCCATTTTTGCCCACTATGCGACAGGCATCAACTTTGACAAGTATGATGACATCCTTGTGGATGTAAGCGGAAGCAACCCACCCAAAGCAATCATGGTGAGTAGGGATCTTCATTTCTTGACAGTCTACCTCATTATGATGTCTCTCCTTTTTTTTCCCCCTCCTCCTCTATAAAGTGGTTTGATCTCTTTCGGTATTTCACAGTGCCTTTTTTTGTTTGTTTTTTTCCTGGCCCCCATTAGACCTTTGAAGAAGCACAACTCTGTGAGACTCTTAACAGAAATGTGGCCAAGTCAGGATACGTGAAGCCTACTCCCGTTCAGAAGCATGGCATTCCCATCATATCTGCCGGAAGGGATCTTATGGCTTGTGCCCAGACTGGATCTGGAAAAACGGTGAGCGCTCACTCGGATGCATGGCATGTGGTTTATTTATGCGCATTACACTTAATGGCTTATCTGATGAAATCTTTTTTACAACATGCCTTGTGTTGGCAGCCATACAAAATATTAAACACTGTGCTGATTACTAATGGAAAGCTCATAAGTACTGCCATTATGACTCATTTACAGCTCATTTCCTAGATGCAAACCTAGTGTTACCCTGAATATGCGTTGTTGCAATACACTTAAGATTGCAAGTATCATCAATATTTATAACAACTACAATTTCTGATTAGAGGCAGCTGATGACAGCTTTAAAATGGTACAATCGGTCACTTTTAGTGTAATTTAATTTGTTTTTGTAGACATTAAGTAAAAGTATTATGGAACAATATTTTTCTTCAGGATTTATAAAAAACAACTACTGTTTTGTTTTTCTGTTGTGATTCATATCATGGAACATATGTGTTTTTTTTTTTTGTTTGTTTGTTTTCCTCCACCCCCCACCCCCCCACTCTGATCTGATCTACTGTGGTTGTGCTGATTGCCCACTGTAAACGATCTTGGTGGAAGTCATCTCCCTAAGTGGTTAAAACCGGATAAATCTGTGTGTTAGCCATTTGTATTGTCTTTCCGTTTCAATTTTTTTTCCCTCCCATCCTCAGGCTGCCTTCCTGCTGCCTATTCTGCAGCGTCTCATGAGCGACGGTGCAGCAGCCAGCAAGTTCAGTGAGGTGCAGGAGCCCGAAGTAATCGTCGTGGCTCCCACCAGGGAACTCATTAATCAGATTTACCTAGAGGCTCGCAAGTTTGCTTATGGGTATAAACCTGTCTTGGACACTTAGATAATTTTGATTTTACATAATAGTGATGTGATGCATATCAAACACTCGGATGTCAATTTTGCAAGTTCATTATTACCTTGCTTCAGGTGCATTATCCACCTTTTTCCCAAGAAACCAATGAGCGCCGCCATGATGGATTCTAACTTACGTTGTACTGTTTTTCTGTTCCCGTCTCTATAAGGGAGCCTTATTAAATCTGGCTAAAGAGAGTGACTGAATTAAACTTTGAGTGTTGGTAAGAATAAAAATGAGCTCAGGTTCAAGCTGGGCTGTTGGTGGCTGCCACGACAGCAATAAGCTTTAGGAATTCCTGTAAAATACTTGTTTTGCATACCAGCAAACCCGGAAGGAATGTCCGTTTCCGGCGGCGTATGTTTTGCTGCGTGTTTAGCCTGTCTAACTTACTGACTGGTCTCTACCTCTGCTTTAAATATATATATATATATATAAGTCGCTGTGTTTCCTGTACAAAACCAAAAAAAATAATAATAATAAATGTGACTGCACTATGGAGCCATATGAGCCATTTTCACAGGTTTATGGTCAAATTATCAGCTAGGAACATACATTAATTTGACTATAAACCCCGGAGATCAGAAATGTAGAACAGGCTTCTGGTATGAGCCAGGTGAGACTTCTGCATTCAGGAAAAAGGTGGATAGGATTAATGTTATGGTGTAATTAAGTGAATTATGATGTAAATTTACTGCAAAATCCTGAAACACATTTGGAAATCTCTTGTAGCACCTGTGTGCGTCCTGTCGTCGTTTATGGAGGCACGAGCACTGGATTTACAATCCAAGAAGTGTTGAAGGGTTGTAACGTGTTGTGTGGGACCCCTGGAAGATTGCTCGACATTATTGGTCGTGGAAAGGTAGTTTACATTATGTATTTTTGAGAGCTGATTGCGCGTTGTCTCAGTAGATAAGCAAATATTTGAGGTAGAATGCAGAACATTAGAAGTTGAATAGTATTACCTTGAGATGCACACTTGTACTTTCAATAATTGAATGCTAGGTAATTGGTACCATAAGATAAGTCTGGCTGCAAAAAACTAATGTTTTAGTAATAAATAATTCATGTGAATTAATCAAATCAATTAATCTGCTTAACTGTGGCTTATAAATGACATCAGTAATAAATATCATTTGGCTAATTCCCCCCCCCCCCCCCCCAATAATATGAAACATTCATAACCTCAAATGAAGCTGTGAGGAATATTATTAAACATCCTTTAGTCTAAAGAGTGTTCCTTGTTACAATAACAGTAACCATTTAAATTTGATAATGAATTTATCTTAAATAAAAGCACAAGAAAATCTGTGGCTTTAATGGAGATTTCTCTCTACCTGTATCTAAACTGTACTAAGTTACCTAGACAGTTAAACTTCAAGATCACAGCACATTTTACTACTACATCAGAAGAATAGCAAGTCCTTTGGCAATGTAATATGATCCTATAATGTCAGTCGTTTAGTATTTTTCACTCACCCAGCAGGAGCTTTCATCTACTTTCATTTTTAGTGCTTGTGCATTGTGCTATGTCTTTTAGGATATTTGACTCATTTAAGGGTTGCCATATCATAACACATTAACTCCACACTCCACCTTTTCCAGCTTTTAGTCTGGCCTTGACCCTTCGGCTTTTTATTTAAGCAATAAAACTATTTACTGCAAGTGAGATCTATCCCAGGAACCAGATGCCAGTGTGCACTCTTGTGTTTTTTTGTTTGTTTGTTTGTTTGTTTGTTTTTTGATAGTATGATGCGATAAATAGAAAAGGCCACATCAATAATTTTTCATGAGCAACAATTCAATGCTTATCAATTATTTCAAATAATTATTGCAGTCCTTAAGAGATGTTTTGGAAGCTCCACTGGATGTATGCAAAGGACAGTTCATTTGTGTTGCCCAGGTTGGACTGAGTAAAGTTTGTTATTTGGTGCTGGATGAAGCTGACCGAATGTTGGACATGGGCTTTGAGCTGGACATGCGAAAGCTGGTGAACTCTCTGGGAATGCCTCCTAAAGAAGAGCGGCAAACCCTCATGTTCAGTGCCACCTATCCAGAGGATATACAAAGGTATGTCATGTTCATGTTCTACTTAACCCAGTTTTAGTTAAACTGTGTTTATTGAAGAGTCTTTTGGTTGTAAATCCTGCAGTTGTGATTATTATCATTATTTTTGGCTTCCTAAATAAAATGGCAGTGTTTGATATTGGTGAGTTTAATTAACGTTGGCTAAATATGGAACAAAACACTATGGGGTGTGCTGTTATAGGAAAATAATCAAGATTGGGTGGTGGGATGCCCAACACAAAGCGGAGTTACTGGTACTACCCCAAAGTTGACTTTCCCATAAGATATCTAGAAGGTTTTTTTCCTCTTATACCACAGCAATTGGCCATCAATTATTTTATTTTTTTTAAATTAATGAATGCGACACCTCACGTTTAAATTTTAGTTACATATAATGTTATGTAACATCAGAAAAACAACATCTTATTGTGTTATTGAAGCTATAAACATTCAGCAGCCTCTCACAGTTTGTCATGTAATCAAGAAACCAGGAAATATGAAGTCTTTACAATGGCAGAAAATGTAATGCTGCATTTTATAAAGAGCTTACACTAGAGACTCTGTCCCAAAAAAATTAATCATTATAATAATCAATTTTTTTAGGTTTAGGTTTTGTAGAGCGTCAGCTGTACACCAAGACCCTGCAAATTTGCTGTTACTATAGAAATGAACATATATTAGAATGGGCACATCAATATAGACCTGTGATTTGTCTTACAACCAGCATTTCTGTTAGTTGTGCTCTTGACATCCTTTGGCGAATCAGGTTTCAAAGTTTGTAATCTGTGTGTTTGCTAGGCTGGCAGCTGATTTCCTCAAGGTGGATTATCTGTTTTTGGCTGTGGGAGTGGTGGGAGGAGCCTGTAGTGATGTAGAGCAGCACATCATTCAAGTCACTCAGTACTCGAAGAGGGAGCAGCTGCTGGAGCTGTTGAAGACCACAGGTGACCCAGACTTGACCTTCTCATGACATATGACAGTGTGCAGCAGTGATTGATGCTCACATATTGTTTCTATCAAGACATGAAAAATGTATTTTTAATTTGACGTTAAAAATTAAATATTCTAAACAAATGTGGATATTATGTGTACAGTAGCGTGACTACATGTTTCTTATACTTGTAAAGCCTGACAGTCTATGCAGTGTGCCCACGAGTGAAAAAATGGAGGTCATCATTTGGTCACCTTGTAGTGTGATCAGTGTAACCATGGAGAATGGAAGCAGTGGACAAAATACTACAAGAAACTGCCCTTTTAATGTGGTGCTGCTTTCAATCCAATACAGAGGTCATGATGTACTTGCTCATGCGATATCACTTAAAAATAACATCATTGCGAGTGCCATATTGCCTTCATATAACAGATTTAAAAATAAATTAATATTGAGTAACAAATATTTCTGACATGATATGGCCAGATAATTTGTTTATTTTTGCTCCGCAAACAGAAATAGAGCCCAAATACACCACGCTCACTGATAGCCCATTGACATTGAAATTGGCTTCCCTTCTTACTTTTCATCGTCATCTGACAATCTTTTAAGTCAGAAGTTATATTCATGAAAAATGTATCCTTTGCCAGGTCCGCTGATGTCACTAACACTACTGTAGTTACGGTTTCAGTGGGGCTGTTGCTAGAATTAGTGTTTTATGCAGCAGACAGACAAAGGGGTTGATACAAACAGTCCAAGTGTGGTTCTCCTAAATACAAGCACCCTTGGAACACTGCTTGTCCAATCAAATTAGTGAACGGTTGTATAACTAAGAAATAAACTTGGAAAGATTCTAATCTTTCCAACTATCTTGTTCTGTCGGAGTGTATATATGCAGTATCTTTACACTATTTTATTTGTTAAAATGTTTAGATTTTGTAATATCTGATGTTCAAAAACAGCTAAAAACAAGAAAGCATTGATCTTGATCTTATTTATATATTTTTTTTTTTATTACTATTTTCACCACCCAAGTAACCATATGTTTCAGAGCACTAAAATATTTTTCATTTGATGGAAACATGTCTGCAGTTACGGTTGCAAAATGCAAAGTAGGGTTGAGGCAAGCAAATGTCCTGTGGTCAATTGGTAATATAAAATGTAATGTTTTGCTGTACCCCCTCAGGGACGCAGAGAACAATGGTCTTTGTTGAAACCAAAAGAAGTGCAGATTTCATTGCAACATTTCTCTGTCAGGAGAAGGTGCCCACTACTAGCATCCATGGGTATGTACCTGTGCAGGCACAACAATTAATGTCTAGCCCATAACGAGGTTTGATGTTCTCACATCAGATTACTTAAAGGTTTTTTTTTTTTGTTTTGTTTTTTTTGTTTCTTTGTTTGTTTTTAAATAAATACATCTTGCATTGCTAATATTTCAGCTTGTTGCACTGACATTCAACATGTATGGGTTTTCTCCCCAGTCTAAAAGGCTTTGAATTTGTTTATTCTAGGCATTTATTTAACCTTTGACCATGATGGGGTAAATGACCTCAAAAGCATTGTCTTTATCTTTGTGCCCAGCGATCGGGAACAGCGAGAGCGAGAGAAAGCTCTCAGTGACTTCCGCACAGGCCGGTGTCCTGTGCTGGTAGCTACTTCTGTTGCTGCTAGAGGATTAGACATTGAGCATGTCCAGCATGTGGTGAACTTTGACCTGCCAAAAGACATTGACGAGTATGTGCACCGCATCGGGAGAACAGGCCGATGTGGAAACACAGGAAAAGCCGTGTCCTTTTTTGACCCAGCGCCTGATGCTCCTCTAGCTCGCTCTCTGGTCAAAGTCCTCTCAGGGGTTTGTGATTTCACTGAAAACGGAAATTTTCTACAGGACCTACTTTTTTCTGTCCCTTAAGCCTATTTAAACTTAACAACTGCCTCTTATGTTCAGGCCCAGCAGGAAGTTCCTTCATGGCTGGAGGAAATTGCATTCAGTGCACATGGCACCACAGGGTTCAACCCACGTGGGAAAGTGTTTGCCTCCACTGACAGTCGCAGGGTAACAGCATTTTCATAGGACATGCTACTTTTGCATTTGTGAACCTCAATTGTTATATTAATGTTCTTTTCTACACCTTGACTTTATATGTGGGTTTCTGTAATTAGGGTGGATCCTTCATGAAGAACCAGTCGCCACAACCAGCTGCACAGAGCACCACTGCAGGAGCTGATGATGAAGACTGGGAGTAGATTTACTTTTGTTTCTTTGTTGTGCAATATTCCTGTGTTCTGTTTTATGTTTTTATGTTAAAGAAAAGAAGGCTATGGGCCCGAATAGAAATTTAGAGGAAAAAGTACAGAATGGCAGGCTTTGAGCTAATGCACTGAAAAAGAGCTACAGGCTCAACCTGAAGTTAAGCTTCACAGTTTAATGTCAGGAATTTTGGGATGAATCACTTAACTGCTTGTGTGTTTGCATTTAACTTTTTTCTTTTGCTTTTTCAGTAGAACTGTTTGCAGGTAGAAGTCACTGTGTGGATTATTCAGTACACAAAAGTACATTGACTTTCTAGAAGCCTTCAACTGAATGTTGCGTCTGCCCTTTTTCAACAACTAGCTCTTTTCTGCCAGATGTTTCCAGGTTGCATTTTGAGCAATATGTTTGTGTGAAGGCATTTGTTGTCAGGAAAAATTGTTTTTTTATTTTGCCAGTGTATCATGCCAATAAATTCACACAACAGAAGTTTACCTCTGCAGTGTTGCACATTTTCAGGCTATGCTCAGTGGTTATTTTATCGGGTACAACCACCATGTAGATCACTGCAATTACTGACTGCAGCCCATCTGTAAGCAAAATTTCAGATGCCTCTATTTTCTCCATATCTAGTACAATTCTGTTGGGTACAATGGCAAATCATGTAAATGTGTTTGACTCCAGTATTTCACTACACCAGTCCACTGTGTCCATGGCCTAAAAGAAGATAGAGGACAAAAGTAAAAGGAGCAACATAAGCAATACAAAGGGAGAGTGGAGAAAAGAGGAGAGGGTCAGTCTTTTGGGAAGGTCTTTATTCATAAAAGATGTGCTAATCTGATTTCTTCAAAATTGATCAAATGTTATCTGCAATGAATGAGTAGGAGGAGCAGAAAGAATATGATTTCCATTTTAATTGTATTAAATGAATCACTAATGAGGTTAGAAAGGCTACAAGGTCAGATTTTTATTTATGTAGGTATACCGTGCTCTCCACTAATAATGGTACCTTTGGTAAATATGAGCAAAGAAGGTCATGAAAATTTCTCTATTGTTCAACCTTTTGATCTTTTGTTTAAAAAATGTTCACAAAAATACTCTGCTCTCATGGATACAGCCTTCTTTGCTCATATTTACCAAGAGTGCCAATATAGGTGGAGGGCACTGTATACTCTCGTACAATTCCAAACAACGCAGTGAGCAGAGAAGGTTCAAGTTAAGCCTAATGCACTTTAGAATGAGTAATAACCATCAGAGTCCACACACTGACTAGCCGAGAATAATCTATGTGGTGTTGGTCACAAGTTGGGTCATATTCTGTGAGAGAAAAACTTAACCTTGGTCCCATAGATATAGGTTAAGCAGCTTGTGCTTGATTATGCCATGTTTTGTTCATACTGAGGGGGAAATGGACATGGCATAGAGCTCTCCTATTCATCATTGGTGAATTATTCATGCAAATTATTATTCCATTGTAAAACCTATAAAGAGCTAGATAAGATGATGGAGCTGAGTGCCTGGGGAAGTAATCTGAAAAGTGTCGGTGGAATTCTTTCTAGAATTTTGCTTAGAGTCTGGATAGAAATGGCGCATACACAGTTAGGTGCATAAATATTTGTACATTGACAGTGTTCTTGATATTTTAGCTGTCTTTACTCAACTTACATTTAATTTATGCTGGAAAAGAATATTAGTTTAACAGCAGATTTGTTATTTATTTTTTATTTTTTTTCAAATAATTTTTCAAATCATCATCTGTTATATGTGGGCCTTCACTTTACCGGCTGTTATCTTAATGGAGCTCTCACATGGTGCTGAGGCCAGGACAATGGAGGGCTGTGCTTTATTAAAGTAAAATCATTCATTTCTTCCTGCTGAACCACTAATGAGTAATTTTCTATAGAATCATCTATAAACTAAAATGTTTATTCATTTATTTTAGTTTTGTCCTTACTAGGCTTCCCGTCTGCCTTCTCTTATTTTTGTTCCTGATGAGTATTCCTCAAAGTACAGATTTTAGCTTTAATTTAAGTGTATTTATAGTCAAATCGGATGAACCGTGTAGGAATTATAACACTTTGTATGTAAGGTCTCTTCCCCCTGCTGAACTCTCTACCCCTAATTGGACAAACTAACAAGTGTGCTTCAGGTCATTGTCCTTCTGCACTGTCAAATGCCGTGTAATGGGGTTTGATGTATTGGGTTGAATCTGAGGAGATAATATAGCCCTTTACACTTCAGAATTGTTTCGTTTGTTTGCGGACCCCTCAATAAATAAAAAGGGACCAATTCCATTGGCAGCCAGCCGTACATGCCCATGCCATAGGATGAAGTGGTACGCTTCAGATCGTGAGCAGTTCTCATAGCTCTTCTCCATACTCTTCTCTTCCCATCCTTCTGGTACAAGTTGTCTCATCTGTCCATGGGATGACGTTCCAGAACAGTACAGACTTTTGGCTCTAATCAGGTCTTCCTGATTTTGAGGCTTCCCAATGGTTTACATCTTGAATTTTGCTATCTCTCTGATGGGCTTGTTTGGATTTTTTTCTAAATAGTATTTTTATTTTATTTTATTTATTTATTTCCCTAGTGATGGCTTGCTTCAGTGACAGCTCCTTGGATTTCTTATTGAGAGTTAACAGTAACAGATTCCAAATGCCACTTGAAATCAAGTGTTGAAATCAACTCTAGACCTTTTATCTGCTTGCTTGTGAAATAACGAGGAAATAACACACCTGGCCATGAAACAGCTAAGCAGCCAATTGTCCAATTACGTTTATTGCCTTAAAAAATTAGAACCACATATATAAAGTGCTGTAATTCCTGCACCATTCACCTGATTTAGGTGTAAATACCCTTATATTAAATCTGAAAGTCTGTGTTTTGAGGTCATTATTTCATTTCAATTTCAACATACGCAAGTAGGCAGCTAATATGACAATTTTTCCTAGTGTCCAAATATTTATGGGCCTGACTGTATATACCGTATAAAAGCCTACATAAGATGTGCAGAAATGGTGTGGGATTTTTTTTAAAATTGCAAATAAATTCCTTAATGTACATTATGGGTTTTTTGTTGTTGTTTTTTTTTTTAAATATTTGGAATGTACTGGGAGATTCATTTTTAAAAGAATAGAAATAATTTGGAAGAAGGTACATCACTGAATTGATAAAGTGGGATAACCACTGCTGCATGTTTTTAAACACTACACCAACTGTCAAATTCATTAGGCACTTGTTGGTGCACCATGCATAGTGCATGTTAGTTGTTCTCTAGCCCTTCATCAGTGGTCGGGATAATGACCACAGGACTATTATTTTCATTAAAAAACCTTTGTCCATTAAGGCTAAGCTGGGTTTTTCAGCAAGGTGATTTACTTGCAATAAGCTTTGAGAACAAGCGGTATTTTATATCAAATTCTGTCATGTGATCACTTCATGACTGCCGAAAGTCTCTGCATGTGTGCTCACCATCCCTGACTTAGGAGGTAGGGGAGAAATAGAAGTTAATTTCATTAGATTGTAATGGATCTGCTGTGACCAGTGAAGGATTGCTGAGCAGGCCTACTGGGTACAGGGTGAATTACGTTGTCACACACAATACAATGTATAGAACATGAGCCCATGTCTGTAAAGTCACAGAATCTGAAATAACTTTAGAAATGTTATTGGTGTATTGATCTGAATTTTTAATTTTTACTGTGGTTTTCAGCTGTTGTAGCCCATTCACCTCATGGCTCGATGTTTTGAGCATGCTGGAATGCTTTTCTGCTCACCACGGCTGTAAAAAGTGATTATATGAGTTACGATAGCTCAATGAGAGCTCAAAGTAATCCGGCCATTTTCCTCGGATGTCTCTCATCAACAAGGCGTTTCCACCCACAGAACTGATGTGAACATTAACTGAAGCTCTTGACCTGTACCTGTGTGATTTTATGCATTGTGCTGCTGCCACATGATTGGCTGATTGGATAACTGCATAAATGAGCAGGTGTTCCTATTAAAGTGGATGGCGAGTGTGTAAACAAGAAATTAATATTGAGTGACATTTCAGACACAATATGGCTAAATGTTGTTTATTTTTGCTCTGCTAGTGGACATAGATCCTGAAGAAATTGGCATCCCTTCTTCCTTTTCATCTTCATCTGACAAGCTTTCACATTTGACTTTCATACAAGTCAAAAGTTATATTCATGAAAAATGTATTGCTTGCCATGTCCGCTGATGATGTCACTCCCACTACTGTAGTAACTATTTCTATCTAGATAGTGGAATTTTATCTGGCGCAAACAGACAAGCAAAGTGATACAAACAGAGAAACATCCCAGTGTGGTTCTACTAAATATAAACACTCTTGGAACACCGTTTGACCAATCAAATTAGTGGACCAGAACTATCTGTTGTATAAAATATGGATAACCATAAATCCATAGTAAGCGTGTCAATGAAAAGAAAACTTGTGTAGGGAAAAAAACAGGATGCAGATTTTTCTTATGGGTTGAATTAAAATGGGCCAAAGAAGGCTGACTCAACGTCTTCACTTCTGGTTGTGGAGTCTGAGCTTGTTAAAGAAATGCATCTTGATGACAGGTTTGTGAGTTAAAAAGCAAGAAAGAAGCCAGTCGCCTAAGGCAAGACTGCGTTCTGTGTATCACCAACAACACTCAAATAAAATAATGATTTAAGCGTTATGCATGTGTCGTGTCGTGTTGTGTTGTAGGGCAGGGCGCTCAGGGTCTGGGCATTGGTTCATGCAGGGCTGGGTGGGGAGGTGGTTTAGGTTCCCGCCCAGGGGCCCAGGATTTATAAATCCGTCCTTGACCGTGACTCTGATCAGGATGAACCGGTTGCTGTAGATGGGTGGGTGGATGTTGGATCCTTTTAAGTATTTGATTAAAATAACTTTGTTTTGGCTCCTACTCCTTATCCCCCATCCCAAACAGCTAACATATCCTAGTACATTTCACTCCACCTACTGTGGCGTATTATTATTTAGTACTACAGTGTTCTGTGCCGTTTGGGATGTAACCTACTTTCTTGCACTTCCTCCTTTACAGATGGGTGCGTGTCGCAACACCTCTCTAAATGTGTGTTTCCGATTTCACATTGCGCTTGTAAGAGAGATAAGCTGTCTTCGTATTTAACGTGCAACAGTGTGACGAACACAACAGGATTTCTGTTTAAATCTTTTTTTTTTTTTCTGAACAGAAGAGAGACGGGCACTGGCTCTGAATACTAGGCGCTGAATGGGTGAGTGATTGGTCCATCTATAGGCGCTCCTTTCTTCATCCTGTTCATCAGATTCATCAGAAATACATCAGCCTGGCATGTCGGGACTTTTTTGTGACATCTACCGTTTCAGAAAGGTGATCTGCTAGTGGTCCATCCGGGACAAGACCAAGACCAACGCGTTTGCGCTTTTATAGCCTAAATATTTGGATAAGTAATCATGCGGATTACTTTGTTTCTTGTGACGGCAGTTCTTCAGGTAGTGTGTAGAGGTGAGTGATTTTTATATATATATATATATATATATATATATATATATATATATATATATATATATATATATATATATATATATATTCCTTTCTCCAAATTATATTCATTATTTATGCTTTGTTGTAAGGGGGAAAAAAATCAACACTAAACCGCACAGTGCTACTGGAAATGCCATGCAGGTTCTCTAACAACTCGGAACTAATTCTAAGGAAGTGGATGAGCATGTCACAGCCTGTTTAAATGCCTCTCTGCTCCATTAAGTGCACTTCCAGGTATCACATAGGCTGAGTGTACAGGCTAATTTGGAAGATGGTTTATGCACTGGCTTTAAATATTTATCATGGGGAAAAGAGTATAATTTTCTGCCTGAAATTCCAAAACATGACGACTGGAAGAAGTTGGATTGTTAATCTGATTTGGCATCTGCTCCCCAAATGTGTTGCAAAGCAAATAAAAAGCACAAATTCCCACTGTGATAGACACACTCTGAGAAAAAGAGTGCTAAACTAATTTTTCTTCACATTGGGGTGGTACACAGCTTTTGTGTATGGTGTATGTAGTGTACATTATTACCCTAAAAGCTATTTAAATGTACAAGCAGGGGGGCACGGTGGCTTACTGGTTAGCACGTTGCCCAAACTTGGGGGTTTGGTTCCCGCCTCACTCCTGTGTGCGTGGAGCTTGCATGTTCTCCCTGTGCTTAGGGAGACATGCGTTGTATGGCATTTCCAAATTGTCCGTAGTGTGTGAATGGGTGTATGAGTATGTGTTATTGTGCCCTGCGATGGGTTGGCACCCCGCCCAGGGTGTCCCCCACCTTGTGCCCTGAGTCTCCTGGGATAGTCTCCGGGCTCCTTGTGACCCTGTGTAGGATAAGCAGTACAGAAAATGGATGGATGTACACATGGATGGTCTTTAAGATTCAGTTTTTTTCCTGAAAGTGCACAAGGTTTAAAAATGCTAGCCTACAATGAGAAGCAGGAATGCAGGTACAGGAAAGTAAAACTGAAAACTGTATCTGCCAAAAGCTGATATTGTGAACTTTTTTCTTTCTAATATTCATTATAACCTTTTACCTGAACTAAAAATCTAGGACTGTGAAACATTTTACTTCCCTTTCCCAATACTTGTTTACACTGTAAATGGGTACATTGCTTTGTCCTTACTCATAAGATTTCATTTATTTAATCATCAGATCAGGAGGTCTGCGAAATTTTTCCGAGGAACCCAGTCATCCCATATGGTTCTGATTTAACAATTTTCATCAAAGCTCCGCCCAGTAGTGTCTGCCACTCAAAGACGGTGTTCAATCCCAGTAGAATCTTCTGGACTCTCAATGAGAGTAAAATAGACAAGAGGTTTTATGACTTCAATTCCACCTTCGCCTCGGTGTCTATTCGCAATCTCTCTGTAGAACATGGCACAGTGGAGTGTTTTTTGAACGCTACTACGCCTGTCCTATTGCATGGCACCTTCATCCAGACGTACCGTGAGTACTAAACATGTTAAACATGCAAAACCACACCTATTACAATAATATGCATGTACCCAATATACTAAATAAGCTATACAGTGCTGTGCACAATTCTTAGGTACCCTTCTTTTGTCATACATTTTTGAAATATCTTTTCTGCATTATTAATCTGCATTTAGTTACATTTTCTGCATTATAGAAAGGAAATTAGAAAAAAGTTCATTTTCCAAAAAGAAAAAAAAAAGGTTACAGAGGTTATATAATTTTCAAATGTGGCTATGTGAATAATACACGATCATGTGAAAAACAAGTGCATTTCAACTCTTTTATATATATATATATATATATATATATATATATATATATATATATATATATATATATATATATATATACCCTGAAATTGCACACTGTGAATTTAAGTAAACACATACAGTATAACACCATGTTAATACTGTACGATCACATGGAAAATAAAAACTACATGCCCTACATTGGGAAAAAATAACATGAAAACAAACAAAGCATGTGGGAAAATAAAACCACATGCAAACACATGTGAACAGTCAGTGTATGAACCATATGTTCTTGTGACTTTTCTTTAAGTTTATCTTGTAAGATTTCCTATAAAATTGCACAAAATGTAATATTTAGAAACTGTTCATTCACTTATTTTTTAAAAGTGTCTTAGTATTATGTAATTTGTGTACATGTGTCTAAGACTTTTGCACAGTACTGTATGTTAAAAATGCAAAACCCCATGTTTAATATGCTAAATACACATGTTCACCCATGATGTCTCTCTCAGCTCTTGTCAGCAGTCCCCAAAATGTCTCATGTATTGGAAAGATGAATTCTGATCCACCGTGGCCTACAGTAACCTGTATGTGGGATCATGATCAATACCCTTTAAATATAAAGTACACAGTCCATCTAAAGTAAGTGACTGTACAGCTTTCTTTGAATATGGGAACTGGGGTCGGATTCATGAAAATCTTCTTAAGAAAGAAGTTAAGACAGTTCTTAAGATAAATTCTTAAGAAGAATTCCTAAGAAGGTCTCAAATATTTTCTTAAGAATAAAATCACATTAGTGTAATAGCTACAATAAATTCAATATTGGCAAATTTTAAATGTATCAATTTATTATCCTTTTCTTTTTTTAAGTAGCGATCACCTCCCGATCATTTATTCGAATGTAAAGGGCGTGAGGTGTGTTTGTTGAACAACATAGGAGAATTTACTTGCTGGAAAGTGGAAACAATTCAGCTTATTTGACATGGAGGAGAAGAAAAGAAACAAAAACTTCAGTAGGCAAAAGCTAAAATATTGAAGTAGTTATACAACTCCAATTCTGGAAAAGTTGGGACAGTATGAAAAATGCTAATAAAAACAAAGAGGAGAGATTTGTAAATGTACTTTGACTTTTATTTAAACAAAAACACGTTTAAAGACAAGGTATTTGCTGTTTTACCTAATCAACTGCATATATATATATATATATATATATATATATATATATATATATATATATATATATATATATATATATATATATATATATATATAAAAAAATTTTTTAATTTTTTTTTTTAAGATAAACGTTTATTTTGAAATTCATGCATGCAACACATTCCAAAAAAGTTGGGACAGGGGCAATTTAGGACTAATAGTGATGTGACAAGTTGAAATAAGAAGCTGATGTGAAACAGGTGAGACAATCGTCTAATCATAGTATATAAGGAGCCTCCAAAAAAGGCAAGGATGGGTTGAGGCTCGCCAATCTGCCAACAGATGCGTCAGCGAATAATCACTTTTAGAACAACATTCCTCAAAGACAAATCAGTAGGATTTTGGGCATTTCACCTCCTACAGTGCACAATATAATTAAAAGATTCAAGGTTTCTGGTCAAATCTCGGTGTGTAAAGGGCAAGGCCGAAAACCGCTTCTGAATGCACGTGATCTCTGATCCCTCAGACATCATTGTCTTAAAAACCGTCATAAGTCTGTAATGGATATCCTGACATGGGCTCGGGAATACTTTGGTAAACCTTTGTCAGTCAACACCATTCGCCGCTGCATCCACAGATGCAAGTTAAGGCTTTACTATGCAAAGCAGAAGCCATACATCAACACTGTCCAGAAGTGCCGCCGACTTCTCTGGGCTCGGTCTCATCTGAGATGGACAGTAGCACAGTGGAATCGTGTTTTGTGGTCTGACGAGTCATGGTATGGGGGGTGTGTCAATGGGTAACTTGCACATCTGTGAGGGCACCATTAATGCAGATATATATATATATATACGCAGTATCTCACAAAAGTGAGTATACCCCTCACATTTTTGTAAATATTTTATTATATCTTTTCATGAGAGAACACTGAAGAAATGACACTTTGCTACAATGTAAAGTAGTGAGTGTACAGCTTGTATAACAGTGTAAATTTGCTGTCCCCTCAAAATAACTCAACACATAGCCATTAATGTCTAAAACGCTGGCAACAAAAGTGAGTACACCCCTAAGTTAAAAAAAAATGTCCAAATTGGGCCCAATTAGTCATTTTCCCTCCCTGGTGTCATGTGACTCGTTAGTGTTACAAGGTCTCAGGTGTGAATGGGGAGCAGGTGTGTTAAGTTTGGTGTTATCGCTCTCACACTCTCTCATACTGGTCACTGGAAGTTCAACATGGCACCTCATGGCAAAGAACTCTCTGAGGATCTGAAAAAAAGAATTGTTGCTCTACAGAAAGATGGCCTAGGCTATAAGAAGATTGCCAACACCCGGAAACTGAGCTGCAGCACGGTGGCCAAGACCATACAGCGGTTTAGCAGGACAGGTTCCACTCAGAACAGGCCTCGCCATGGTCGACCAAAGAAGTTGAGTGCATGTGCTCAGCATCATATCCAGAGGTTGGCTTTGTAGAATAGACGCATGAGTGCTGCCAGCATTGCTGCAGAGGTTGAAGGGGTGGGGGGGTCAGCCTGTCAGTGCTCAGACCATACGCCGCACGCTGCATCAAATTGGTCTGCATGGCTGTTGTCCCAGAAGGAATCCTCTTCTAAAGATGATGCACAAGAAAGCCCACAAACAGTTTGCTGAAGACAAGCAGACTGAGGACATGGATTACTGGAACCATGTCCTGTGGTCTGATGAGACCAAGATAAACTTATTTGGTTCAGATGGTGTCAAGCGTGTGTGGCAGCAACCAGGTGAGGAGAACAAAGACAAGTGTGTCTTGCCTACAGTCAACCATGGTGGTGGAAGTGTCATGGTCTGGGGCTGCATGAGTGCTGCCGGCACTGAGGATCTACAGTTCATTGAGGGAACCATGAATGCCAACATGTACTGTGACATACTGAAGCAGAGCATGATCCCCTCCCTTCGGAAACTGGGCCGCAGGGCAGTATTCCAACATGATAACGAGCCCAAACACACCTCCAAGACGACCACTACCTTGCTAAAGAAGCTGAGGTTAAAGGTGATGGACTGGCCAAGCATGTCTCCAGACCTAAACCCTATTGAGCATCTGTGGGGCATCCTCAAACGGAAGGTGGAGGAGCGCAAGGTCTCTAACATCCACCAGCTCTATGATGTCGTCATGGAGGAGTGGAAGAGGACTCCACTGGCAACCTGTGAAGCTCTGGTGAACTCCATGCCCTACAGGGTTAAGGCAGTGCTGGAAAATAATGGTGGCCACACAAAATATTGACACTTTGGGCCCAATTTGGACATTTTCACTTAGGGGTGTACTCACTTTTGTTGCCAGCGGTTTAGACATTAATGGCTGTGTGTTGACTTATTTTGAGGGGACAGCAAATTTACACTGTTATACAAGCTGTACACTCACTACTTTACATTGTAGCAAAGTGTCATTTCGTCAGTGTTGTCCCATGAATAGATATAATAAAATATTTACAAAAATGTGAGGGGTGTACTCACTTTTGTGAGATACTGTGTATATATATATATATATACATTTTGGAGCAACATACTGTATGCTGCCATCCAGAGCAGGACAACGCCAAACCACATTTTGCCCGGATTATAAACGCATGGTTGTGTAAGCAGAGAGTGTGGGTGCTAGCACAGCCTGCCTGTCCTGACCTGTCTCCAATTGAGAATGTGTGGCGCATTATGAAGAGCAAAATAAGGCAACGAAGTACAGTTGCGCAGCTGAAGAAATGCATAATGGATGAATGGGGGAAAATTCCGCTTGCTAAACTTAACCAACTGGTGTCTTCAGTCCCAAACGCTTAATAAGTGTTATTGAAAAGAAAAGGTGATGTTACACAGAGTTAAACAGTCAACTGCCCCAACTTTTTTGGAGTGTGTTGTAGTCATCAGATTTGAAATGAGTGTATATTTTCAATTCATTTTTGAGAATTGAAAAAAAAAGTAAAACATCAAATAATGTGTTAATAATGTGTTTTCAATATAGTCCAGGGTGAACTGAATTTTCAAATGACTCTTTTTGGTTTTTTTTGGGTTTTTTTCCATTTTCCATACTGTCCCAACTTTTTCGGAATTGGGGTTGTACATTTATTGTATGTTACAACTTTTAGAATTCTGTAATGTTTAATATTTGAAATCTTACCCTTTCCGGATACGACAAGTTGGCAGCTATCTTAGCTTAGCTTATCTTAGATTTTTAAGAAAAATCTTTTCAAGAATTTTGAATTTTTCTTAAGTCTTGTCTTAGGAAAAGAAGACCTTTTAGGAATACAAAATATTCTTAACTTTTTTTCTTGAGTTAGAAAATAAGAAGAAAATGGCAGTTAAGAAGAATTTTATTCTTAAGAATATTTTGTGAATACGGCCCCTGAGTGATTGTAATTATTTTTTAGTATGTGGGATTTCGACAGGCAGGAAAAAGAATATCATTGTGAATCTTGGGGGAAAAACTGCACATTCCCTGACAGTGAAACTGTACTGCTATCTTTGCCACTGACTGTAAGTGTGAGTGCGCAGAATTCCCACGGATATTCAGCTCGTTCTAATGATGTTACCTACAAAGACGGTTGGGCTATTGGTAAGTAGCTGAAATTGGCAGTTCAGTGAGTAAAATCTTTTTCTTTTCTTTTTTTCTGCTGGATTATAAAGCAGCAGGTCAGGTTCAGTCCTGATTGGATTTAATTTAACAGAAAAGTCCACCATGAAACACATTACATACATAAATACACAACTTCACACATTTCATGTTTCCATACATTTCCTGTGTTAAGTCAATTAGAGCATTCACTTTATTTCCATAAGAGGTCATTTCACAGTAATAGATAAGAGACAGATTTATTTCAGCTTTTATTTACTATATCAGATTTCCAGTGGGTCAAATGCTTACATTTTAAACTTGAAACAAACTCTTGGGGTAGCCTTCCATGACCTACATAACCTTCTCACAATACTTTGCTGGAATTTTTGCCTGTTCCTCCTGACAGAGCTGGTGTAACTCAGTCAGGATTGTTGGCCTCCTTGCGCAGACATGATTTTTTAGTCCACAACTTTGTGATGGCCACTCCAATACTTTGTTGTCTTTAAGCCATTTTATTACAACTTTGGAGGATCAGTGTCCTGCTGGAGGAACCATTTGTGACCAAGTGTTAATGTTCTGGCTAATGTCTTGAGGTTTTGTTTCAATATTTCTAAATATATTTTTTTATATAAATATATTTGTAATATATATTTCTTGCATATATTTCTAATATATATTTCCTCATTATTCCAAAAATTCCATTATTACATTTCCTCTATTTTCTAAAGTGGAACAGTCCTGTTTTCAGCAAAATACCCCTACAGCATGATGCTGCCAACATCATGCTTCACAGTTGCGATAGTGTATCCAGCTGTATTTACTCAGTGCAACTTATAACATCCAAGTGAAAGATATAACACCAACATGTCAGAAAAAAAAAAAAATAAATAAAAAACAGAATCACTGAGTTGAGAAAAAGGATCACCCCCTTGCTTTAATTTGCCTTAATTTTTTAATTGCAGCCTTTAGTCTGTTGGGATATGTCTCTACTAACTTTGCACATCTAGACTTTGCAATATTTGGCCACTCTTCTTTGCAGAACTGCTCAAGTTCAGTTAAATTTGATGGTGACCATTTGTGGACTGCAGTCTTCAAGTCATTCCACAGATTTTCAATGGGGTTTAAGTCTGGGCTCTGACTAGGCCATGCAAGGACATTCACCTTTTTCTCCTTCAACCACTGTGTGGTCAGTTTTGCTGTGTGTTTTGGGTCATTGTCATGTTGGAAGGTAAACCTTCTTCCCATTGACAACTTTCTGGCAGAGGGCAGCAGATTTTCCTCAAGAATTTGACAGTATTTTGCCCCATCCATTTTCCTTCTATCCTGACAAGTGCTCCAGTCCCTGCTGCAGAGAAACACCCCCATAACCGGATATTACCACCTCCATGCTTTACTGTAGGAATGGTGTTATTGGATGGTGAGCTGTATTGGATTTCCACCAGACATATCGTTTGATGTGAGGTCAAATAATTCAATTTTAGTCTCGTCTGACCATAACACCTTTTTCCATGTGGCCTCAGAATCTTCAAGGTGCGTTCATGTGGCCTTTTTAAGGAGTGGCTTTTTTCTTGCAACCCTTCCATACAAGCCACATTTGTGGAGAATTTGTAATATTGTTGTCACATGCACACAATGACCACTCTTTGTCATAAATTCCTGCAACTGCTTCAGAGTTGCTGTAGGCCTCTTCGTAGCCTTTCTGACCAGTTTCCTCCTGGCTCTTTCATCCAGTCTGGAGCGACGTCCTGATCCAGGGAGGGTCTGTATTGTACCAAATACCTTCCACTTCTTAATAATTGTTATGTAGGCAGAATGAGGCTGGATGCAAGTGCGGAGCAAAATCGTCAGTTTATTAGGAACAGTAGGTTTATATGCAGACAGTTCAAAATCGTGAATCCAGAGGATAATCAAAACAGGCAGAGTTCGTAAACACAGGCAGACAGGTATATCAGAGGTTAGGCAATGTTCCAAAAACCAAAACATAGCAGAGTTCGAT
Organism: Cranoglanis bouderius; assembly: GCA_023630585.1. Taxonomy (NCBI): domain Eukaryota; kingdom Metazoa; phylum Chordata; class Actinopteri; order Siluriformes; family Cranoglanididae; genus Cranoglanis; species Cranoglanis bouderius. The sequence goes on from CM042550.1 coordinate 9,858,350, forward strand.
ACACAACAAACAGTAGTAATCCACAGGGTTCAAAAACCAGATAAACAGTCCATGAAAAGCGTTCAGTATGTGCAATATCTAAGTGAACGTACAATACCTCGTGTTGAGCGCGACAAACAAAAGTCCTTAAATAGTGTGACTGTGAATGAACAGAAATTGAGAACAGGTGTGTGATTAGAATGAGGGTGACTGTGAGCGTGGGAGTGTGGGAGTGTCATGGGATGTGTAGTCCATGGCGGCCATGTTTGGGGGCCGCTGTTCAGGCTGGGATGTAGAGTCGGTGTCATGACGTGAACGTGAACGTGAGAGTCTGTGCGTGATGTGGGAGGTGGAGTTTGCGGCGGCCATGTTTGCCGACCTCTGAGAATGCTGGTAATTGGAGTCGCGCTCATGGTGCGACCTAACAATAATAGACTTCACTGTGGTTCTAGGCATTGATAAAGCCTTTGAAATTTTTTATATCCATCTCATGACTTGTGCCTGTACACAACTTTATCCCAGTGATCTTTTGACAGTGCCTTGCCACCCATAGTTGATAGCTTGTTTCATTTGCACTACAAAATGCTCCAGGAAAGCTCTTTTCATGCTGAGCTAATCAAAATGACCACAGCTGATCACAGTTGAAAGTCAAATAGCTTTGTGTACCATTGAGAAGGTGATTAGCTACACCTGATTGAGTTTACAAGTAATTTTTAGGAGGGGGGTGATCCTTTTTCCAACTCAGTGATTCTGGTTTTTTATTTATTTTATTTTTTTTCTGACATCATGGTGTTATATCTTTCACTTGGATATTGTAAGTTGCACTGATTAAATACAGCTGGATAAAACAAAAAACTGTATCCGTCTTCATTTCAGGCTGAAAAGCAAGAAAATGTGATTATTTTAAAGGGGGGTGATTCTTTTCTATACCCACTGTATAGCCAGGGATCCAAAATTATAGATCCAATAAATAGATATGATGGTATGTATTTGCCCAACATGCCTAATATGTGATACATTTTTTTTTTTACAATTTTTTTTTGGGATCCCTGGGTGCTCTCACTATTAGTCACTATTAGTCAGTTTCTCTGTGAATTGCTTAACCTGGCCTGATCTTGCCATATCTGTGCTTTAGTTCAAATGGATTCACCAAAAGATGTTATCGCTGAACCTTTGCCGACCGGTTTCAGAGTAACGTGGAAGACTGAACAGAATAACTGGACTATTTTGCAATTTACGGAGAGTGAAATACGGATACATGAAACAGGTTCTTATACTGAGGTGAGTATCAGCATGAAGTCCTGAATGATTAAAGTGTGTGTGCTATGTTTTGTGTATAAATGAGTGTTGGTACAGAGTTTTAGATTTACCCAGATATTATATGAATCTGATTTATTGTATAATGAGTTGAGGATTTTCTTAGTGAAAAGCTATCATTAGAGTTCTAGGAGTGATATAACAAGATCAATATGGATGTGTGCATCTTGTTTATTTTAGCATTCTTGTTTCACAGTACAGTACACCCCATTTTTTGTAGCTAGTGGCAAAAAACACACACAAATAAAAATTCCCTGAATATGAGTACTGAAATTATATAGTACTGTGCAAAAGTTTTAGGCAGGTGTGAAAAAATGCTGTGAAGTAAGAATGCTTTCAAAACTAGACATGTTAATAGTTTATATTTATCACTTAACAAAATGCAAAGTGAGTGAACAGAAGAAAAATCTACATCAAATCAATATTTGGTGTGACCACCCTTTTACTACTCTTTACGTTTTTTTTTTTGTTTGTTTGTTTGTTTTTTAATGTAGAAACATTTAATTTCATTATTTTGAAGGCATCTTTATCATGCCCTCCACTAATTCTGGCACCCTTAGTAAATATGAGCAAAGAAGGCTGTGAATAAGACACTGTGTAAAGCCCTTTGGAAATCTAATCCAAGCTTCATTATAATTCGTTTTTCTCCACTCAATGCAGAGTGATCAGGTCATCTGGATGCTTTGACTTGAGAGCAAGTTTTCACATGTGTTGTAAAGATGACTGTGAGATTTTCTCAGTCTTCTCTCACTGATCTGTGTCTTGTAGCCTGTGGTGAAAAGTGTGCAAGAAAGCTTGTCCAGTATTGTGGTGACTGAGGTGAAACCATGTACCAGCTATAGCGTGTCCGTGCGCATTAGGCATCACGAGTCAGTCTGGAGCACATGGAGCCACGATGTTACAGTCCTCAGCTATCTCAATGGTAACATTTTAGTTGCTGGCCTTATTAGTTTTATGTTTTATTTTACACATCTTCTCATCACAATGTTATATTTCCATTCGATAAAAACATTTTCTTCCTTTGACAGTCAGTGGCTTACAGTTCCATCTCTGGAGATCTAAAAGTGTGTTGGGTGATGGGGGGAAAAGAACAGTTCTCCTTATGTGGAAGGTAGGAGGGCAATTTAAAGATGTTCTAGCATTTTAAAGATGTGTCCGGTCATGATCATGGCACTGAATTAATCAGAAATTATCTGGTCTGATTTTGATTTCTTTTAGGGAGTCCCACCATCATGTAAAGCTTTTGATGAATATTGTATCTTCTGCGACTCTGTGAAGCTTTCCAAATGCTTTGGGCCTGACAAAAACCATAAGTTTATTACTTTAGATGAACATCTACACAGAATAACCGTGGCTGTGTTTCGCAGTGAAACAAGGCTCAATGAAGCTTCCATTGAGGTACCTGCCATGGCAGAAGGTGAGATAGTTTAGCAGAATTTGCAAGGAATAAAACATGTCAGGGCGTGCTGTTACAGGAAAATAATCAGTGATGAGGTGGCGTGATAGCTCTTTGAAGTTGATTATTATCCTATAACAGCACGTCTCAAAGTATTTAATTCTTCTTATACCATTCCATTTACCAACACTTTAACAGCAATTTTATATTCATTAAAGAATGACACATTGTACTTTTTATCCATTCATAGTTACATTTAATGTTGTGAAACATCCGATAAACAAGTTAGTTCCTGTAATCTCTAATGTTATAACAGCTATAAACAGTTACTCTGTCACTCTGTCAAGACAAAAAAATGCAGCTTGTCATCCATCCATTTTCCATACCGCTTATCCTACACAGGGTTGTGGGGGAGTATGGAGTCTATACCTGGGAACTTGGGGCACAAGGCGGGGGACACCCTGGACAGGGTGCCAACCCATCACAGGGTACAATCACACACCCATTCACACACTACAGACAATTTAGAGATGTCAATCAGCCTACAACAGATGCCTTTGACTGGGGGAGGAAACCGGAGTACCCGGAGAAAACCCCCGAAACACAGGGAGAACTTGCAAACTCTGTGCACACAGGGCAGAGGCAGGATTCGAATCCAACCCAACCCCGGAGGTGCGAGGCAAAACATGCTAACCACTAAGCCACCGTGCCCCACGCAGCTTGTCATATTACTGAGAAAACACAAATATGGAAACAGCTTTACCTCTGACAGTTAACACTTATTTTATCCTGTTCAGGATCGAACTCATAAACGTTAAATAAACACCTCACTATATCTACCAGCAGACTTTTTTCTTTTTTTTATAATCTGTTTATTATTCGGCTTAGATGATGAAGAGCATCCATCATACAAGTCCTGTTAGTAGATTCAGTATCGTTTTAAAACAAGTTTATTAATACAAACCTGTGATCTGCATTACAGCCGAGGCTACTGTCAGAGTTGCTGTATTAGAACACCTTCTGACCAATCAGGATAGAGAATTCAACAGCGCTGTGCTTTCAGTGAGATTAACAAAGAAATTAAAATGTCATCAGAATACATTTATGTTTGTTTTTCAGAGGTAAATTTACCTCCGGTTGGGAATATCAGCGTGTTTGTCCAGCATGGATGTATCCATATCACCTGGGAGAAGCCCAGTCTTCATGTCAGTGGATATATAATAGTCTGGAACAGTACTGCCAAAAACCACATGTGGCAGCAAACCCTAGAAACCAGTTTCACTTTGAAGGGTATGTACACATATCAAATTCTGCCAGTGTTTATATATTCTTTAAATGCATTTTTTACATTTATATATTCTTTAAATGCCAGGTGAGCCTTTCACCCTCTACACCATATCACTGATCCCACTCTATAAAGATGTTCCAGGAAATGAAATTATTCTTCATAACTGCAGCCAAGAAGGAAGTGAGTACAAATAGCACAGGGCAGATTTGGACAAATTTAATTTAAATTATTATCTGAAATATATCCATTTAAGCAGTCTACACTAGAAAAAAGCACCCTTAAGGAACCCTTAACTGTGCACGGAAATCTTGAGGAAACATTTTTCTCTAGAAGTGTAGTAGAATTGTCTGTATTCCTATAGAAAGTCTGGATAAACCAAATCAAACCAATTTTTTTCTTCTTGTTATTAAAACTCCAATTAAAATGTATATCTTTTGTTCTGTTGTAGACCTAACAGAAGTGTCTAATGTCCAAATGATTGAGGTTAGTGACAAGCATGCAGAGATCCACTGGTCGCCGTTATTACCGACTCAGTGCTGTGCATTTGTACTGAACTACACAGTGTTCTACAAAACCTACAATGAGACAAAAGACAGAAGTAAGTCTGATATGCATATGTATACACGGCGTAGACTTGGTGACATTGCGTAGATATTGATGTTCTGTTTGTACAGATGTCACTGTGGGACCGAATCAGCACCATGTCATTTTGGAAGACCTGCAGGCCAGAACAACGTACAGCTTTTATATCATGGCCAGTACAGTGGCTGCTTCTTCCAAGAGTGTGCCATTCATATTCTCAACGAAGCCCAATAGTAACTCTTAACAGTTCTTTTTACAAAATGATTTTTTTTTGCCTTATAATTAATATTTTATTAAGAGTTTATCCATTATCCTGTTTGGCACACACTCAGAGTTCACTTTATTTACCAGTTAGACTGTAGCCCATCTGTTACTCTGTGCAATTTGTCAGCCCACCACCAAGAGCCACTGCTGACCAGAGATGATAAAAGTACCAAAATTCTTTACTTAAGTAAATGTGTAATTACTCATGTAAATAAGTACTCTGGTGCAGCTTCAAATTATTAATTAAAGTTAAAGTAGTAAAGCATGTACTCGTTATTTTGTTAAAAGAATTAAAGTAAAAGTACAAGAAAGAGTCCCAAAACAAAAGTTGTTTGCCTCAAATCAATTATTTTAGATACTAGTGGTAAATAAGTGGCCCTTTCTCCAAAGAACCAAGGAATGTGGGAAGACATCAGCTAAAGCTAACTAACAACTGCTTTATTGCTAATCTCCCAAACATTAGCTAGTATGATAATAACTCTACAAAGCTAGCTGTCACAAAGAAAATAAATAAAGTCTACATTATAGATTACTGTGATGGGTATTAGGTCTCATTTTTGCTGTCACATTTGTCGTTTAGATTTGTTAAAAGTTATATCAACTCCTTGAAACTGTCATAACTTTATATATCAAAACACACTGATCAGCAATAACATTAAAACCACTGACAGGTGACATGAATAACATTGATTATCTCATTACAGTGGCACCTGTCAAAGGGTGGGAAATATTAGGCAGTAAGTGAATAGTCAGTTCTCGAAATTGATGTGTTGGAAGCAGGAAAATGGGTAAGCATAAGAATCTGAGCGACTTTGACAAGTGCCAAATTGTGATTGCTAGACGACTGGGTCAGAGCATCTCCAAAACGAGCAAAGGTTAGACATCTGGTCCAATCTCATAGAAGAGCTACTGTAGCACAAATTGCTGAAAAAGTTCATTCTGGCTATGATAGAAAGGTGTCAGAACACACAATGCATCGCAGCTTGCTGTATATGAGGCCGCGTAGCCGCAGACCGGTCAGAGTAACCATGCTGACTCCTGTCCACCACCGAAAGCGTCTACAGTGGGCACGTGAGCATCAGAACTGGACCATGGAGCAATGGAAGAAGGTGGCCTGGTCTGATGAATCACATTTTCTTTTACATCATGTGGATGTAAAACACACCATGGACGCATTATGGGAAGAAAGCAAGCCGGCGGCAAGCAGTGTGATGCTCTGGGCTATGTTCTGTTGGGAAACCTTGAGTCCTGGCATTTATATGGATGCTAATTTGACATGTACCACCTACTTAAACATTGTTGCAGACCAAGTACACCTTAATGGCAACAGTATTCCCTAATGGCAGTGGCCTCTTTCAGCAGGATAATGTGTCCTGCCACACTACAAAAAATTTTCAGGTATGGTTTGAGCAACATGACAAAGAATTCAAGGTGTTGACTTGGCCTCCAAATTCCCCAGATCTCAATCTGATTCAGCATCTGTGGGATGTGCTGGACAAACAAGTCCGATCCATGGAGGCCCCACCTCGCAACATACAGGACTTAAAGGATCTGCTGCTAATGTCTTGGTGCCAGATACCACAGCACAGCTTCAGAGGTCTAGTGGAGTCCATGCCTTGAAGGATCAGAGCTGTTTTGATGGCACAAGGGGGACCTACACGATATTAGGCAGGTTGTTGTAATGTTATGGCTGATCGGTGTGTATGAGTATACAGAAATGTAGTGGTTTGAAAATGTAGTGAGTATAAAGTAGAGATTTTTATTTTAAAATGTAGTAAACAAAATTCAAAAGTTTTAAGTGAAAGAAAAAACCCAAGGATAGATAATAAATGGTAAGACTTTAGTATAGTAACAAAGTAACTGTACTTAGTTGTTTCCCTGATATACTGGTCAGATATTTGGGTGGTGGTCCATTCCCTGCATAGCAGTGACACTGACATGATTGTATTGTAATGGTATGACTGTTGAAGCCCTGTATACTTTCTGTTTCACCTTGTAGGTGTGAGTTATAGATAGAGTGATAGGTAGTACCAGTAGATATAGTGCTTTATTGATTCATAAGGATAAATTTGGGATAATAATGAGCCTTAGTTAGAGAGACTAATGTATGCTAATCCTTCTCTAGCAGTTCTTTTTTTTTTTGGTCATTTGCCAGTTCCCACCCACCAGCTAGCTCTCCCCTATCACATGGCAACTACCAGCCAGGGAGGGTGAAGACCAGCATGTGCTTCCTCCAAGAAACCACATCTTTACAAACTGCTGTCCATGCTTCATCACATGTCAGTTGAACACACTCGGAGGAAAGTGCTAACTTGTGAATACATGACCTCAGTGACGCCCATGATTGGACAGTGTCACACTGATTGACAGGTCAGAGAGTAATGCCATCCCTCCCTTCTAGAGAGCATGGCCAATTTTGTTTTCTTGGACTCCTGGCCATGGATGGCTGTGCAATCATCAGGATCAAGATTTTCTTGTTGGCTGCATATTTTTGGTTGTTGGACTGCCCACTAAGATGCCATTACCATGTCAGTGTTGCTGGTTTACTGAGAATGAGCTGTCAGGGTCGAGGGGGAGCTGACAAATTGTGCATAGTCATAGCTGGTCTACAATCAGTGGTTAAATATCTGAGTGTGAATACAAGGTGCCTGTAAAAGTTAATAACAAGTTTGTTTCATGTCCAAAGGTCCAATCACTGATGTTTTTCTACTTCCCCCTTTCAGTTAAAGTTTACCTTATTGTGATTATCTGCTGTGTTGGCCTGATGCTGCTGCCCATGCTTGCAATAATGATGTGAGTTACTACCTTATGTTTCTATAATGGCTTAATATTTATTTCCACAGGTTAAACGAGACATTGTGTTGATATAATTATTTCTTGCCCCTACAGACGAAGGAAATTCTTAAGTAAAAAGATTCCAGACCCACGATTCAGTTCTCTGTCCATGTGGCCATCAGACAAATGCAGAAAGGTATGTATCATTTGTCGTCTCTAGGTGCTGAAAAATGTAATGCAGATACATAAAATACATGCTGTTTTTTTTTCAGGTGTGGAGCCTATTTCCAGTGCCTGGGGGCAGAGACACAGAGAAAATTCTGCCATGTCATTTGGACAGTGAGGTCATCAGTGTCTCCCCAACAAGCAAAAAAGACATGGCTACAGTGAAAGCTTTAACAGATATCCAGAACATTGCAACACATGATATGACTTCACAGACAGAAAACACTCCACTGGCTGCCAGTTTTGCTAATAAAGGACAGCTGCCATTTGGTGGGAAAGAGCAGAGTGTCCCTCCAGTACTATCACTGGATCTCCAGACTTCAGGAATCCCCCCTATTCAATTACAGTACAGGAAGCAAACGCCGCTATGCAGCCCTGTGGAGTCGCCTACTAAACCTCTATGGTCAGACGAGACAGAGGCACTGCTGACACCAAAGCTCAAAAATACAACTTACTTTACTAGTTATGTAACCTTGGACATGTTTGAACCTGGGAAACACCCAACCAAGTGACTTCTTTGACACAGTGGTCTGGTTTTTGACTTCATGTCTTGTGCTTATAATAATAATAATAATAATAATAATAATAATAATAATAATAATAATAATAATATTTAAAATAACTCTATTACTGTGTGTCATTGCTACAACTGTGATGTGTATATCTAGAGTATTCAGAACATCCAGTAACCAGTAATAACCAGAATTACATTCTTTTCACACACATGAGTTATTTGCCAAGTAGAAGGTGTTTTTGGATCACCAAAGAATTCACCTGACATTCATGTAGCATCAGACAGCGACTGCAGTGTTGCCTAAGTTAACTAGGTAGTTAGCTCAGTAATGTCATGCTACATTAAAGTAGCTGTCTAGCATACCAAATGCCTCACTGTTAGTATCATAATGCAATTAACAGTGAGGTATTGTTCAGCTTGGCACTATTTCCATAACTTAACCTAAAAATGTTCCCAGATATTAGATATTTCTTAAATTGTTTAGTTATTAAACTAGCTAGGTTAATATGTTACATTATACTCCAGCGAAGTTCCAAGCTAAAAGATCCAATTTTGTTACAGTTATCTGCTAGGTATCTGCACAGTGAAGCACAGTGAATGATGGCTACCTAACTTAATAGTATTGTTACCTTGCAAGCAGGAACTCTGAAGATACAAAGCTAGCAAAGTGCACTACTTAACTGTGTAATTATAACCAGTACTTTATGATTTTATTATGCAGTGATTTTATTACATGTAGCCAAAATAAAGGTTATTACTAGAGATGGCACCGACCTGATACCCAGGATCGATGTTGGGGGTCGAAAACAGCAAAGAAACGGTGCGTCAGATATCAGAGAAAAAATGGGATCCGATCCAGAATTGGGTTTGGAAAGAATATTTTTGGAACTGTAAATGTTTACATATACAAAGTCACTTGTATATATATTTTTTTATTAAGGTTGATTTTTTATTGTATTTATACATTAGAATTGCAACGTGTGAGTTTTGTGTGAAAGCTGCTGTCGTTTTGTGTAAGTTATGTTTTTAGCTGTGTATTTTGTCCTGTAAATTTTTTTTTTAGTGCTTCAGTTTAAAAAATCCACACACAAAAAAGTCGTTTTAAAGACAAAAATGTCAGACGGGTATCAATAGCAGCTGATGCTTAAGTATGTCTATCAGTATCATGCCAACTTTATTATCACATGATATAGTTTGCAACTGGCAGAAAATATTTAACTTAAAGATAACTTGAAGCAGAAATCACAGCTTTCTTCATGTTTCGTAGTTTTAAAAAAACTGCATCTTTAGGCATGAATAATGTACAGATAGGAGGTTTAGATGTCCAGTTTCATTTCTTTTTTCTGACCCAAACGGGCAGTGGTAACTTGGCAAATCAGGATGTGGTTGTAGATACTCCAGACATGTAGACAATATATCCTCAATGTTCTCAAATATTAACAACGTACTACATAAAAAGGCCTTGTCTGTGTTGCAAAAGGGCTCTAGTACACGTTACCTCTGGCTGTGTTTGTATAATCCTCTCTGAAGCATTTATAATGGACTAATGAACTCAAAAATCAATAAGACTGATTTTGATAAATGAGCCTTTATTTCTCATATGGTTATTACAAAGTGTAATGTCAGTGATGACTTTTCACCAGATACTGGAAACAGATATGTGAAAAAGCATGCATTAAACAGTTCTCTTGCTCTCTAACTTCAAAAGTAATGTAGTGTTGAGTTTGTTTGTTTTTTGTATACATATGCACAATGTTTATCCATGTGGAATATGGACATCCTAAAAATATTGACTAAAGCTCTATAGCAAGTGGCAGAAAGTGCAATAATACTTGAGAAATACACGAGTCCTAGATTCTTCAGAGTTTTCACTTGTCCTGAATCGCACTCTAGGTGCCAGTACTTCTGAATTCTCTGGGAGTCAGTACTGACAGTTGTCCAACAAATGTATGTGAAATGTTCCAAAACAACCAACGCGTGGTCGCAGCCATATACTGACCAGGATGACTCAACCTAAGCTGCAGTAAGAACATGAAGAAATTTTGGGAAACGTTTTAAAAAGCACTTGCGGCCACGGTCTTGTCTACATGCACTATCAAAATAAAAAAAATAAATAAAAAAAGCTTTACTATACTCCAAAAATAAATGCTAAGACCTTTAAACCAAATAAAGGTAAATCAGTAACTGTGTGAACAATACAGGCTGAACCCAAAGCCTTCTCAAAATGAACATCATCTTATTCTTTTAGAGTAAATATTTGCATGAGGATTAATAATTGAAGGGCTCAGCCATGTTCTTATACAGTGCCCTCCAGAAATATTGGCACCCTTCATTAAAAAAAAATAAGCAGGACTTATTGTAGAAAAGAAATATTACACAATTCAAAATTTACAAAAAGAGGAACTATTTTGTTCCAACAACAAAAAAACAAACAAAAACATTGTCATTAGAGCATTTTTAAAATAATGTTTTTTTCTCTCAATAATATTTGCCAATATTATCGACACCCTGAAATAATATTTTAAATAAATGCCAAGAAACTGTCATTCTTGAAAAACTGTTGCTCTCAGGCCACAGGATCTGTTGTTGCCTTTAACCATGATCCTGTTTCTCTGTTTTTTTGTTTTTTTTTATTTTAAGGATGCAGGCTTGTACAATCCCTTCATCATCCATTACCATCCTTGAACAGTTGAAGAACATTTTCTACCTGCAGGCCATCAGGATTCTGAATAAAGGCCCAAGTCCTGTTTCAATATATTGCAATATATATATTGATATATTGATCAGATTTATTACACACTACACATACTACTACATCTAATTTAATTGTAAATTTTTAACATTTTTTAAATGCTACTTTGTACTGCTGCTTCATCTGCTTTTTATACTCTCATGTCTATAGAGGACTGCTCAGACACTACAACTGCACACTATTTATTTTACTGCCTTTTGCACTCTGACTGCAGATATTCAAGTGTTTACAGTTACAGGATCTGCACTTTACTTACATACTAACTAGGCATACATAATATATTCTGCATAGTTTGTAATTATTTTGTATTTGTAAATTATTTCTTTCCTCTCTCCTCCCACCTTTATCTGCTGATGTATATTTTTCATATTGCACAGCTGTACCTGAGCCTCACAACAAGCATTTCAATGTACAATTGTCACTGACATTTTGTACACGACAAATAAACTTGAAACTACCATGGAGAAAAAACAAAAAGACAGATGGATGCTACATAAATAAAAACTACATAGGTAGTTAAAAATATCATTAAGCACAGTTTTGGCCATAATCTGGAACGGTGTGGACCCATAAACACATTGTTCTACCAGAAAATGAGGTGGAGCCCAAAGATATCAGTTTTAGAACTGAAAAGTTGAGCTGATTCTTGTAAAATGTTATTTTCGAAACAGCAAGCTGTTTGGAAGCGTTGCAAGAAAGAAGCCCCTCCTGAGAGCATCTCACACAATGCAGCTGCTCAGCTTCACTAAGCAACATTAAAACCACAACTGGCATCATGTGTTGTAGTCAGAGGAGATCAAAACGTTTTGCTCATGCACATCATCAGCATGTCTGGTGACAAAAGGGGACTGCACACAACGGAAAAACACCTGATATCTGCTGAGAAATATGGAAGTACAATACTGAGGCTTTCATGCTGTTTTGTGCCTGGTGGTTAAGGGACTGCTGTGAAGATTCATAAAGTACCAAGATATTTCAGGCTAAAACCTGGTTGCCTCTGCCAGGAGGTTAAGACATGGCCACAGACTGAGCGTTCAACAAAACAATGAGCCAAACTGACTTCTAAATCAATACAGATATGATAAAAGAAACAAAATCCATATTTTGCAATGGCCAAGGTCCTCTACAAGGGTAGATACTACAGGAAGAGACTCAGTGTGGTTATTCTTTCCAAAGCAGTGTTTTGTGGGGGGGGGGGGGGGGGGAGATGCTACCCTTTTCTTTGGGGGAAAAAAAAAAAAAGTTATAAACTATAAATCAGTACATAAATGTCCTTGTACATCTTAGTTTAAAATAACACTTATTGAATGTTATAGATATTTTGCTAATTTTCATGAGAGTCAATAATTCTGGAGGGTACTGTATATGCTTTAAACCCATAGCGTTTGTAACATTACAAAAGCAACCTGCAAGTATTCAAATACTGAATTACAAAAAACTGTCAATATACAAAATTAAACTGTCATTGCCAGCAGATATGCGGATATTTAACATGGCCCCAATATAATTTTATCTGAAAACTGAAACACAGCCGTGAGACAACCAGTTTCTTAAATTTAGCAGCAGTTAGTGTGAAACTTAAATGGGCTTTAAAACATGGCAAATTAAAATCGTGAAAATCAGGGAACCAGAAGAAGGCACAGGATCGCGCGAACACTGATAGTGTTTTTGTCCTCTCACTGTGGTCGGTAGCCACTCTGTTGTGGCATGTAACCGGAGGCAGGACCTGGAGGATCCTCAGTCAGAGTGGGCGAGTCCTCCTCCTCCATTGGACTGAAGCTCAGCGAGCCAAAGCTAGGCTCCTCTCCCTCATCCATTTGCAGCTGCTCGTGGCCTCTACGTCGTTTGAAGTAGGAGCTTGTTTGGTGGCCGTTGGCCTCGGACAAGTGCTCTGGGTTTTCCTCACATTCCAATAGCGGCTGGGTCGATTCGGAACGAGAGAACATGGACGCCTGACTGCTGGGAGTCTGGCCTTTATAGCCGCTGCTCACTACGGCAGAGTACTGCACGGTGCTTGCCGTGGTTTGGCCCGAGTCGGCCTCGTCATTGGAGGACACGCTCTGGCGCGGAGTGGACATGCCAGACGATCCACCGATGCCGCTGCTGCGCTCCTCAGAAAAGTACTTCTTGAGTGGCATCACTGCCTTATCTTCATCGCACAGGGACTTTCCGTCATCCATGTCCACCTCCACCACGCTCACCTCTGCCAGGATGCTTTCTTTCGGAGTGTCCGGCTGAGGGAGAGCAAAGAGGTGGTTAGCTTCATATGCACAAGAATGAGTCTTAACACTTGAGTTATAACATTCTCATGAATCACATTACTTTATTGCCTACTAGTTGTGTACACAGGACCCTCAGATGGCAAATTCTTCAAGAAGTCCAGTCAGATTGACCTACTACTACAACCTGAAGAATGTAGAGTGTATAGTTCACGAACCTTGTTAGGACAGTCAGGTGACCAGTTAGCAATAGTGCTGTGGGACGGGTTGGGGACCTGCGGCCAGAAACGCCTCTTTAACCTTGAAAAGAGGTAAGCAAGCAACAAAATATAAGACATATCTCCAACCCAGTTTAGAAACATTATATATTTAACTCAAACTCAAAAAGCTGATTATATAAATTTGCGTTTAAATGATAACACAGTGCTAAACCCACATTTTTCATTCAAAGCAGAGAATACTTGTAAATATAACCTAGTTTGTGATATAAAATGGGTTAGGCAGATTTGAAACAATTATGTCTGATATGCTAATTATTTCAGGTTGACGTGGTAAATGGAAACTCTGAACATGCGAGCTAAGCTGGACAGCTAATGTTAGTCATGAACAAAATCATGATTGTTATTGTACAGTATATTTTCATAGGTTTGTGTACTGTTTTTTTAAAAAAAAAAATCAACAAACAATATCACAACCCCGGTTTCTTAAAAAGTTGTGATATGTGAAGAAAATAATCTTCTATCTTCAATGCAACCTGAAAGGCAGATACTAAAATCACACTCCATTAACTGGCACATGAGTTTACTAGCAGCTTTTTGGGATGGAATGAGGTTATATTTTCTATACTGATGGAACCATATGGAGGTAAATGTAGAAATTTTAGGCCATTTTAGTGATTTCTTGGGCATTTAAAAACATATTAAGCTAGTGTTTTATTTTACATACATTATTAAAACAAAGACAAGAATCCATTTTTAAACATATAGTATAATTGTAATTTCTGAACATACAGAATATAAATATATAGTGTGTGTAGTGACCAATATAATATAGCCAGTTATACAAATAAAGCTGCTAAAGTATCTCACACTTTTATACATCTGCCTAACGCTACTAGCTTTCTGCTCTCTTTCAAAAGAGTTGTTACATGTGTGTGGTGACTCACAATTCTTTCTTCCTGATGATGAACACCGTTGTGAAAATAACAAGGAACAGGAAGCTCAAGCACACAGTAACGACAATAAGGTCTATTTCACCGTCATCTAAAATGTGCAAGTGGAAATGAACACACGCGCACACACACAGACACGCGCACACACACAGACACGCGCACACACACAGACACGCGCACACACACAGACACCCCATTATTAGTGGCACATACAAAAAATATTAAAATATTAAACGCTATTTTCTTTTCTACTTGTCATGGAAACTACCACTTTACAATCTGTCAAGAGCATAACATCAACTTCACACGTGAAATTCACACATTTCTTGTGAGCTCATTTTAAAACCACGAATTTTCCACCTGCACGTTTCAGCATGTGCAGACGTGGACAAATTTGTTGGTATCCTTACTGCTCATTGAAATGGTGCTTTATTCCTCTTTAAAAGTGATGAAATTTAAAAAAGCAAAGTCTTATTTATACCTGCATGCCTTTGGTATGCTATAGAGAAAAGCAAATAAAGTATAAAAATAGATAAATGACTGCTTGTTCTATAAAGATATTCTAAAATGGCCTGGACAGATTTGTTGGTACCCCTAGAATAGATTATAAATAATTGGATTATAATGATATTTCAAACCAACTTTTTTTCTTTAATTAGTATCACACATGTCTTCAATCTTGTAATCAGTCATTCAGCCTATTTAAATGGAGAAAAGTAGTCACTCTGCTGTTTGGTATCATCGTGTGCACCAGACTTAACATGGATCGGAAAAAGCAAAGGAAAGAGTTGTCTGAGGAGATCAGAAATAAATTATAGATAAGCATGTTAAAAGATAAAGGCTATAAGATAATCTCCAAGCAGCTTGATGTTCCTGTGACTACAGTTGCAAATATTATTAAGACGTTTAAGGTCCATGAAACTGTAGCAACTGTATCAACCTCCCTGGCTGCGGCCGCAAGAGGAAAATCAACCCCAGACTGAACAGAAGGATAGTGCGAATGGTAGACAAAGAGCCAAGTAAAACTTCCAGAGAGATACAAGCTGAACTCCAAGGTGAAGGTACATCAGTTTCTGATCGCACCATCTGTCACTTTTTGGGCAACAGTGGGCCCAAAGGAAGAAGACCCAGGAGGACTCCACTGTTGAAACAAAAACATAAACAAAGCAAGACTGGAATTTGCTAAAATGCATATTGACAAGCCACAATGCTTCTGGGAGAATGTCCTTAAGACAGCTGAGAGAGTCTTTTGGGAAGTCACATCAGCTCTATGTCCACAGACGAAAAAATTAAGCTGTCAAAGAAAAGAACACCATACCTACTGTGAAACATGGAGGAGGCTTAGTTATGTTTTGGGGTTGCTTTGCTGCGTCTGGCACAGGGTGCCTTGAATCTGTGCAGGGCACAATGAAATCTCGAGACTATCAAGAAATTCTGGAGCGAAACGTACTGCACAGTGTTCGAAAGCTCTGTCTCAGTCGCAGGTCATGGGTCCTCCAACAGGATAATGACCCAAAACACACGGCTAAAAGCACCCAAGAATGGCAAAGAGCAAAATACTGGACTATTCTGAAGTGGCCCTCTATGAACCCTGATATGAATCCTATCGAACATCTATAGAAAGAGCTGAAACATGCAGTCTGGAGAAGGCACCCTTCAAATCTGAGACAGCTGGAGCAGTTTGCTCAGGAAAAGTGGGCCAAACCACCTGTTGACAGGTGCAGAAATCTCATTAAGAGCTACAGAAATCGTTTGTTTGCAGTGATTGCCCCTGAAGGGTGTACAACAAAATATTAGGTTAAGGGTACCATCACTTTTATCCATGCTATTTTCATTTGTTTTATTATTTAAAATATTCTGTTAAATCAAAAATCAAAAGCAAAATCTGATTTTTATTAAATATGGAATAAAAAATGATGGATGCTGATCACTTTTGTCAGTTTTAAGTTATTCCAGAGAAAATTATGGGTTCCTCTTTTTTCATGGAAGTGTAACAACAAATTTGTCCATGTCTGTAGCACTTGTATGTTCCATATTGCAACATACAGGCAATTTTGTTTGGATCAAACACTGGAATTTCACCCACAATTTAACCATGACGTGTGTAAAAAGAATGTAACAAAAATTATATAAAATCAGGAATCTTATAAGATTACATACCATATTTTTTTGTGTAGAAACTGGAATGAGGTCCACATTTTGAGCCCTTCTGGTTGGACACCATGATGTATACAACGTACTGACTTTCACTATCCAGTTTAGTCAGCTTGTACGAGTAGGTGTTAGACGGAACCACAACAGCTGCCGATAAGATTAGGTCATTAGCCACAAAAGTCTTCACACTTCTTTACACTAAATACTGATCCACTTTTTTCACTGGAACTGTGCAACTTCACGCAACAACAAACTAGAAAGCAAAGCAAAGATACATACATCAGCAATCAAAACTGATTTGCCTTACATTGCACATGGTTTCCTGTCTTGTATATAATGGTGTGATTGATGAGAAAGCCCTGCTGATCATCAATAGGAATCTCATTCCAATTTAGTTGAGCTCTGGTTTTCCCTGTTGCAGTCACATTAACAACTGGACCTTTCAGAGGAGCTGGAGTTTTAAGGAAGATTGACATGTTAACAAAGTTGAATCAGGCAAATGTTATACATCTTGATCAATGCACAAGTTACATTCAAATTTCACCACACCAGCAGTGAATCCAAAAGGAAATAATAGGTTACATATTAAACTCGCATGATTATCGAAAAATGTGTAAACAGCATGTAAAAAAATATATACATACGTCCTTGCTCGAGATAGGCTTGTACAGTGTATTGGGTCCCTGGATGGTCGAAGTATCTGACCGAATAAACTGGGTAGACTGATATGTTGTAGCGTTTGAATGGCTTCAACTCTGAATAGTTGAAACATGAAATTTAGTTAATCAAGCCTCATAAAACTATAACAGTTATATCAAGCATAATATTGTTCAGGGTGCACTTAGAAACATTCACATTTGATGCCAATTAATCATCAATCTTACAGTGTCACGAAATCCAGTGACATTTACTCTGATGATATAGATAGATAGATAACATAGAAAGAAAGAACACTGGAGCATCCTAGTACAACTTAAAGCTCAAAAGTACACCAAAAGAGCTTTCTTTTCATCCCCAATAAAATGTGAAATAATCCAATCAGCATATTAATCTGGAATGACTGACAGCTGTGAAGATGTTTTCAACTCTCTGCTATTAACGGACACCATCTGAAAGCCCCCCCAAGCTCACATGATGTAATATTATACTATTATGATACTTGCTGATTAAATACACTGTTTGCTTGTTTTTGCTCTCCTGTGCCAGTCAGTGCTCAGATACGTTCAAACACATGGCCATGTGGACCGATTTGTAAAAATATTGAAAACCTAATGTTATTGGTGTGCTTTTAGTATTCACTACTCATTACTGCAAAATCACAAATCTGCATTTTGAGGTAATCACCTTTAAAGGAGACATTACTGACACTGCTGGACACTCTTTGCCAACCGATCTCTTTATTAGGCACAGAAACCCATTCTATCACATACGCAAAGGGACGCGTTCTGGAGGATGGAAGCCAATTCACCCACAGCTGCCCATCCTTCACTGAGCAATTCACGTCTTTCACTCCAGGACGTAGCTCTGCAAGAGAAATCATAATAACTTAGTTATATAGTGCAATGTGACTTCAAACATTAATTTTTTTAAACCATCAATTATGCTTTTATATGACATATTGATAGTTCATATTTAGAGATAAAAAAAGATTTAACATTTATCATCATTAACAAGATACACAACATAACCCTTTGTAATGCTTCTGTGACAGTATAGTAAGAGAGACAAAGATACTGTATACTGTTATTAGCTCTTAAAATACACACTATATTGCTAAAGCTTTGTGGACACGAAACTATCACATCCATATGCAGTTCTTCTCCAAACTGTAACCACAAAGTTGGAAGCAAACAATTGTATTGTTTGAAACATGTTCCAGCATGACAATACTCCATGACAAAGCGAGCCCCATGAAGATATGGTTTGACAAGTTTGGAGTGGAAGAACTGGAGTGGCCTGAACAGAGCCCTGACCTCAACCCCACTGAAAACCTTTGGGATGAACCGGAACGCCGACTGCACACCAGGCCTCCTCACCCGACATAAGTGCCCGACCTTACTAATGCTCTTGTGGCTAAATGAGCAAATCCCGACACGCACGCTCTAAAATCTAGAGGAAAGACTTCCCGAAGAGTGGAGGTTATTATAACAACAAAGGGAGACTAAATCTGGAATGGGATGTTCAACAAGCACATGTGGGTGTGATGGTGAGGTGTCCAAAATCTTTTAGTCATACAGTGTAATACTCCTCTACCATTAGTATTACTTATACCCTTAACAATTATTAGAATAATTAAAATGTTCAAAATGTTTTCTAATAAACAGTATGTCTTGATTGATTAAACAGTTAAATAAATTAATAAATCATATTCAATAGAGGTAACAAAATAAAAAAGAATAAACGTCAGTGTGCATATTCCCTCAGTGTAACATTATTTTTCAGTAGAACAAATAAGCCTAAATGTTCACATACTTATTCCAGGTCTTGGGATCATTAAAGTGGCCTCAGGTGAACCTCCTAGTGAATTATATGCAGTAACTTTGATTAAAGACTTTTCTCCCTTTAGAGAGAACTTATGCTCTTTGGAATGGACAAAATGGGTCTCAGAATGTCCATCTTCATCAATTGTAACATTAAACCCCAGTATTTTGCCATTGGACTCCTCAGGATCCTGGGACAGAAAATGGGCATGCATGAAATGAAATATTCACACTATTGAACATCCACAATCCAGTGGATTGTAATGACTCTAATGGTAATTAACATAATCTATACAACAGAGACACATCAATGTAAACATTTCACCTTCCAAATCAGCTTAACAACAGTGTTATTGGAATCCTCTTCATAGACTCTCCAGAGATCTGGTCTGCCTTTAGGAACTAAGCAAACAGGGCCATATTAGAAAAATAGCATGAAAACACACATCATTTAAAAGACAGTGTTTAATCTCTGGCACTGAAGCAAATGTAACGCAGATCCAATGACACCCAAAGTAAAAAAAAAAAAAAAAACCCTATTCCCAGCAGTGAATGTATAAACACCACCACAATGGAGTGTATAGTAAGTAACTATAAATATCATTATTGCTCTTACTATGAAGTATCTATATTTCTCATGTTATCTAGCTGTTCTAAAGCAGGGAAATATATTCAACAGTGACTCACCGGCTTCTGGGGTACGAGCTGTTGCATTTGGACTCCACTCACTCCAGTAGCCCAAACTTTTCTGATGAATGCAGCGCATCTGCACCACATAATCGGTGTAAGGCTTAAGAGACTGCAGTCTGAAGGACTCAATGTAAGCTCTGGTTGAATTCTCGGATATCTGAAAGCACATGGTCAAAATTGACGCTATATTCAGAGTACAAAAATTGGATCAGATTTTTTTCAGAGCTGCCTGAAATATACAAAACTACAAACTTTCCATATCTATTTTATACATGGTTCTATATTAGGTACATGTCTGATATGGGGCCATGCAACCTTAATGAGAACACTCAGATTACTGACCTCTAGAACAAATAATCGCTGCAATAGTTCATTCTACTGCTGTGGATTATCTTGCAAATATAACGCTTTAAAAAAAATGCATAAAGTAGAAAGATACAATCGAAAATTGTAATGCTAAGGTAGAATGAAAACCATGTTCTTATGCAGTGCTATAACATGGACAAGCGTTACTTTTGGTTGTGGTTCAGAGTGTCAAAAAGAAAGCATAAAACATCTGTGCAAGATTAACAACTAGTGTCTGTGGCCCATTTACAAGGTAAACAGAAAGAAAATATTTTTCCATCAAGCAACAATGTGTTGAAACATGTGTAAACATCCTTCCCTACCAAATAGAAACAGAATTCAGTCATTGCCTGTAACGAAAGCAAAACAACCTTTCACGTACCGAAAGAGCACTGAGAAATTCTCCTTCTCGTAAACAACAAGTAGGTTCAACAACTTTACTAATATTTTCAATTTTCATAATAGGGCAACAATAACCAAGGTCGAGCTGGCAAAAAACATTACATACTAACGCTTTCCAAGTATGGAATATCAAGCCATGTGGAACATAGTCTTAAGCTGTTTTGGAGCTAAGGATATATCTTTTTTATTTTTTTTTTTATTTTATTTTTTTATAACATGTGAAGTACAGCTTTACTTGGAAGAGAAAGGTCTCCTTCCTGTTTCCTTACCTCTTTCCAAACACTGCAACCTGCTTGGCAGTATCTGATGTGGTATCTGAGCTTGAAGGTTGTTTCATGAATTGGATGTGTCCAGTTCACCATTAAAGATGTGGGGAAACCATCCTCTGGGATAATCCTTACATTTGCAGGTGGATTTGGTTTTGCTTGAAGAAGAGACAGGTATTTATTTTAAACTGTATAAGAAAGATAATTTCTCATGACATTTTTATTTATTTATTTTTAATCACATACCAAAAATTTCTGAGTCAACAGACCGTATGTCTGATGTCACAGCCCCCAGGATGTTCTTTGCTTCTACCCAGACCATTAGGTGCATGTGATTGGGGAAGGTCCCTAAATTGATGGTGAGGCTGTGTGTTGAGTACTTGTCACTTGTAACATTTAGTGTGGTATAAGACCTACAAAGAAATGCACAATGAGTGGAGAATAGAACAAAAAATAAATTGAGCAAAATCATTCTAAAGTTTTAAATTTCATGCATCCAGACAGACCTCATATAAAGTGTATAGGTGGTGCTAATAATTGGGTCTCTTGTCCCTGGATCCCATGAACAGGTCAGTTCAGGGGAAATAAAGTTGCCATCTTGATGAGCAATACAATTCAGATCCTTTGGCTTTAACGGAGGATCTGAAAGACATTAACATCACAACATTGTTAAAGAAAAATTTTTTTTAACGCTTTTAATGTGTAAATATTTAACACACGCATTCAATCACAACAATCACAATTTATGATAATGTCATGGTAACTGCTAAAAAAGGATTAGTTTTATTGATTTATTTTTTGTATAGTGCAGCTTTTCCAATCCACACCAATGCAGCCTGTTCTGACAATTAAATGATAATTAAACGACGAGGCAAGCCTAGAATCTTTTTTCAAGGCGCAGTCTGTCGATCGGACATTCGAGAGCTTGTTTTACATCACCCTACAAACCATGGCAAAACAGTTTATGTCGTTTGAACAGTATCTTTAATTATGAGTATGAAGAGTTGTGAAATACTTTTTTTTTTTTCATCCACCTGTATTCCTACAAATTTCTTTATCTCCATTTTTATTTGTCTGGTTTCTTAACTGTACTTCTAACCAATCTTAGCCCAGGAAATGTGAATAAAATGTGGCACAACAGGCATATTTTGTCAGAATGTGGGTGAGAAAGAAATAACATGGCGAGTTATTCTTGCTGGATCTGTGCATTTTGTCAAATTTTATTATTTGAATATGAATATCCACGAGTTTGAATGAACGGATATAATTAACCACCGTGGGGGGGGGGGGGGATAATATGGCATAATAACATATCAGATCTTTTTTTTTTATCTGCAATTACATTTTCCTCCTCTTAGTAGCAGTGCCCCTGTTTGTGTGTTGATAGATCACGAAATAATGAACTTTATGAAGCTTTACTTTACGAATGTGAGCACAATGTTTTGGCCTGTAGCCAGACTACAGTAGCGTGACTTTCTGACTTTCACAACATAGGTGTGAAAATCTTGTTGAATTAAAGAACTTCATTTGCGCTCAGTAGTAGTAGATGCTTATAACAATATAATGTCAGTAAAGATATTTGCACGTTATATTTAATAAACCAGTGAATGAATAAACAGGAAAAAAAAATGCTCCATTCGACAACAGTGGCCAGTATTAAAAAGAAGTTTTTGTTATTCCTTTGTCCTACGAGCATTACATCTAAACTACCCTCTTCTCCTTTGCATGAAAGTAAAACCACTTCTGAGGCTATTTTTAGTCATGACCTTCCACACCACGAGAGTGCTGTTCTGTCCAGAGTTGCCTTTTCTATTTTATGTTTTAGCACTGACTTCATGTGGACGAAATTCATGGTTAATACCTGAATAGTGGTTTCAGTATTGGAACACTTGGAGCCTCAAAGTTTTGACCTTGTATTTAAATATCTGTGCACATCCCTAATTGCCACCTAATGTACAGAAATCCATGGATGTGTAGGTGCAAGCGAGAGCTTATGAAAACAAAAAGAAATACTTACATCCTTTATCAAGGAAGATGCCATAAATGCATGGCTCTTCAAATGACAAAGTCTGTTTAGTGGCCTTACACTTCAACGGGTTGTTCATGTCACGACTGATATTCACAGTAACAGCCACGGTTGAGTCGTTCAGTTTTGTGTAATTCTCCCGTGGAAGAGTAACATTTCCGAAGAACCATGTAATATCGTCAGCGTTGTACACTGAATCTTCAGAAAGATAACAGATTGCTGTGAATTCCTTCCCCAGTTCCACCGGAATATTTCGTGTAGAGTCTGGATATATATTTGCACAGCTATTAGAGAAACCTGGAGATGGAGAGAAGAATTACATTTAGCATGAACTTCAGACAATTTAATAAGAAATGAAACAGAATGAAACATTCTGAGCTTTGGAACTCACACTAGGTTATAATTTTATCACAGAGAGAGATAAATATATTCTTTAAAAAAAAAGGTTATCTAGCCCTAGTTGCTTACCGTATGCACAGCCAAAGGGCAGAAAAAAGACAAGCCCGAACAATCGTAGCGACTTGTGCTTCATGATGTCGGCTGTCAGCATCTGGAAAAGAGGTTTGTAGTTATATACTTTGCAAAAAAGGAAGCGACCACTTTGTGCTAAGGTGTGTCTGCAAGAAAAGTTCAACGAGAAAAATCCCTGTCTAATGTCTATTATCGACAGTGCAATGTCTATAAAGTGGCTTACCAACTTTAAAGAAAAAAGAAGAAATATGGAAGCCAACAACTTCACGTAGAGAGGGAACACAATGCTCTTACTAATTTACATGCAAAATCAACATAGTTTCAACCACTGTTACTTAATTTAGGCACACACAGTACCTCTTGATTAAACGTGTTACCCTTAAGCTGTTTCTTAACTGCATTTCCAAACCGCACACACTGGAACAACATTTCCCACCAAACTAAGGTTTTAAAAAAAATCGATCCGTAAAGTCTCCATAATAACACAACTAGCATATACTTTCAAAACTTCAGTTCTTCTGAACCATCCTGCTGTTAAAGGCCAAGTATCAAGAAAGTATTAACATTTCACTGACAGGTAATACAGCAAGTGTAAATGAGCAAGCCTTGTATGCCTAAATTCTTAAAAACAGTGGTCTTGTTTAACAACACTGCACAATAAATACAAAATTTAGATCAAAAGAGCACACAATTATACTGCAGCGCATTGTGACCGTTTCATACCTTGCAGCATGTTAAAAATAAAAATGAACACGTTGTGTGTTTTCAATATGATGTCAGAGCTTAGCATGTTGCCCGATAGCCGATACTGATATCCTCTTAGTAATCAAGCTGGCTTCTGCTGCCAATTTATAGGAAACAACACAGCAATAATGGCATGCTTACAAAAAGGTATAGTAGGGCTGGGTGATATATCGATATAATATCGATATTGTGATAAATGATACAACGTGATACACTTTTCTGAGATATTGTTGGTATGGTGATGTATTTTTTACGTTTTTAATAATTACAAATTTAATGGTACTGAATGGATGCCATTGGTTTGACGTAATCTTTTATTTAACTTAATCTTCTTTGTCTTGATTAGAGAAGTATTGTCAAACTCAGTTTGGCAGTTTTTGTTTATTTTACTACTGTTTTGCAGACAGTTTGTTAGCTAAATTACATATTGTGATATGCATCGTGTATCGTAGAAATGTCCTCAAGTATCATGATATATGATATTTTTGTCATATCGCCCAGACCAGTATAGACACCAA
Source organism: Cranoglanis bouderius (assembly GCA_023630585.1). Lineage (NCBI taxonomy): Eukaryota > Metazoa > Chordata > Actinopteri > Siluriformes > Cranoglanididae > Cranoglanis > Cranoglanis bouderius. Next base: position 9,882,928 of record CM042550.1, read on the forward strand.
ACCTGAAATATTGCAGTGGATTGGATAGGAAAATCGTATTTCACACCATTCTAACATTTTAGAGCAGTAAAGATTCCCTGGTAGGGCTGCAACTAACAATTATGTTCGATTTTCATAATCGACTATTACTGATTTTATCGATTAGTTGTTGCAGCTCTACTCCCTAGTCAATCCTAAAGACCAGCAGGCATTTATTCAATTCACTTATTCATCTTCCATAACTGCTTTATCCTGGTTAGGCTTGCGACGGATCCCAGGAACACTGGGTGCATCTAGGGGCAAACCAGAGTAACCAATTCACCTGCTGATGTTTTTGGGAGGTAGGAGGAAACTAGAGAACCCTGAGGAATCCTCACATGGGCACCAGGGGACCATGCAAAACTCCACACAGTCAGTATCCCAAGCTCAGGGGAGGCAGCAAGTCATTTTCTGACCAAAATGGTTTCACTCCATCCAACCATTTTCTATACCACTTATCCTACACAGGGTCGAGGGAGAGCCTGGAACATATCCCAGGGAACTTGGGGCACAAGGCAGGGGAAACCCTGGATGGGGGTTAATCATGCCATACTTTGTTAAAACACTGACAGAAAACCTTTCAAATGCTCAGGATGCTCAGAGCACAATAAAAATCAGTTGTTTGAGGTTTTGATGACATATTCCAGACTTCAATTTCATTGTATTTGTAGAGCACTTTTAACAGTAAACATTTTCACAAAGCAGCTTTGCACAAATCATATTATAGAGTTGGATCCGTTATGAGCAATCCAGACCCAACAGAGGCAAGGAAAACCTCTCTGAGACGACATGAGGAAGAGACCTTGAGAGGAACCAGCCACAAAAGGGAACCAGTTCTCTTCTGGGTGACACTAGATAGTGGGATTATAAATCATTACTCTTGTACAACTTCTACTACTATATTATATGAGCAAACATTATTAAGTGTATTGAAAGGATGTTCAATAAGAGCAGGTGATGATTGAGAGTCCTGGGATAAACACAGGACAGTCTTTAGGATTACAGCAGCAGTTCTTAGGTACAACTGACTCTACTACAGTATCCACGTGAGATTATCCACTGACTTCTGGGATGTCTAGACTACAAAGCCTAACACTGCGGTTGAATGACATTCATTACAGCAAATGACAAGTTATTTTAACGGTTTCTCTTATACTTCAATGCTAACTGCCTTTTCAGCCTCACAGGATGTGGTGATATAAATATATAAGTAATACAGATTGCATATGAGCCCGCTGAACAACAAATAACACTCATTTCTCATCCCTATATTAGACGCTTTATTCTCGACTCGACATTTTTGGCTATGTTGACTGTCTTTTCTTGTAAAAAACAAAACAAAACAATAAAAAACAAACAGTTTTAGTCATTATAAAGAAAAAGGACGCTTGAAACTCCATCAAAAGCAGTGACGGAGAGCTCGATAAAACATTTTTGTGGCGCATAGAAATTTCAGCCAAGCTGACTGACTAGAACAAGAGGCAATTTCGACTTTTCACTTTTATCTAGATAGTTCCCTCATCATGAAGATAACATAATGCAGTTCTTGGCTAGCTTTCTGGGAGCAAACACAACCCATCTGTGCTAGAAAAGCTAGCAGCTTCATTCAACTAGGCCATGCTAACGAACATAGGCGCTAGTCCTTCAACGTGGTTGAGGCGGTTATATAAACATATCAACATGTTTAATACGGATTAGTTAAAAAAATAATAATAATAATAACATTAAAAAACAAACACAACGCGGTGTCGTACCTGTTCAGCGTTTTCCTAGCATCTTTGTAGCTTGAGCGTGATGTCTTGTGCTAGTTAGGCTAGCTACTTTTCAACTTTCTACCTTCTAAATACAATTCAGAGCACCAGAGCTTGGCTAAATTAATGAAATAAATAATAAACCAGTGTGACAAACTTTCAGATGAACGTACTCTGTTCTACAGGAAAAATGTGGGCAGGAAACAGAAGGATCAGGAAAACCGTCCTGATTAGCCAACACAACTGTCAATCTGTAAACTATGAGGCGTCGTTCCCTTTCCAGTTAGTCTCCGCCCACTGACAAAAAGTGTGTTCGAAGGGGAGGGAGGCCGGAAGGTGTGAATGAAAATGTCTGATTCCCTCCTTCACCGACAAGCTAACTTCAGAGAATAGTGAGTAAACAGGATTTGTGTGTGTGTGTGTGTGTGTGTGTGTGTGTGTGTGTGAATGAGTATGTGTGAGAGTGGCCTTGCCAGCAATCTTTCTGTGAAATGGTGACTCACTGTGAAGATTTCATTTAAGCAGCTGGACTGAAATTCCTCTTAACATAATGTAATCCCTATGTAACGCGCCTTCTGCATTATTATCATAAATCATGATCAAACATGTTGGCATATGTGTTATAGTTACTTAATTATACCACTCAAATGCTTGATTCTAATCAGAAGGTGTTGATTAGTTTTCATATAACAGCAGCTCTAACAGTAGTGGCAGCTGTAATAGAAACGGAAATAACTGTTTAGAAATAACTACAAAATCTTTAACAACTTTGACTCCCTAGCTATGCTTTCTGAAGCCCTTGGGGGTCTCTGGGCCATGGCTTTGCCTATCCTTGTTTAAATAACCGTTATGATAAAGATACAGTAGCTGCAGTATTGACCATTTGGAATTAAACCTACATGGTGTTGATTAATTTTCTATAACAGCAGCTCTGACGATAGTGCCAGCTGCAAGGTTTATATTATGGTTTATATTAATGCAATCATTCTAGTAAGTTATCATGTCGAATTGTAACAACTTAAACAGGAACTTGTATGATCAACTTAAAAAGGTGTGATTCTGGATTTGGTTAGGTTTTCTGTGAAGAGGGTTTTTTCTAGCATTATTGGAAGGAGTCTCCAGTGTCAGTGTTTTGTAACAGTCAGGCATACACAGTATCTCACAAAAGTGAGTACACCCCTCACATTTTTGTAAATATTTTATTATATCTTTTCATGGGACAACGCTGACGAAATGACACTTTGCTACAATGTAAAGTAGTGAGTGTACAGCTTGTATAACAGTGTAAATTTGCTGTCCCCTCAAAATAACTCAACACACAGCCATTAATGTCTAAACCGCTGGCAACAAAAGTGAGTACACCCCTAAGTAAAAATGTCCAAATTGGGCCCAATTAGCCATTTTCCCTCCCCGGTGTCATGTGACTCGTTAGTGTTACAAGGTCTCAGGTGTGAATGAGGTGCAGGTGTGTTAAGTTTGGTGTTATCGCTCTCACACTCTCTCATACTGGTCACTGGAAGTTCAACATGGCACCTCATGGCAAAGAACTCTCTGAGGATCTGAAAAAAAGAATTGTTGCTCTACATAAAGATGGCCTAGGCTATAAGAAGATTGCAAACACCCTGAAACTGAGCTGCAGCATGGTGGCCAAGACCATACAGCGGTTTAACAGGACAGGTTCCACTCAGAACAGGCCTCGCCATGGTCGACCAAAGAAGTTGAGTGCACGTGCTCAGCATTATATCCAGAGGTTGGCTTTGCAGAAGCCTACTCCTTTGGAGGAGCGCAAGGTCTCTAACATCCACCAGCTCTGTGATGTCGTCATGGAGGAGTGGAAGAGGACTCCAGTGGCAACCTGTGAAGCTCTGGTGAACTCCATGCCCAGCAGTGTTAAGGCAGTGCTGGAAAATAATGGTGGCCACACAAAATATTGACACTTTGGGCCCAATTTGGACATTTTCACTTAGGGGTGTACTCACTTTTGTTGCCAGCGGTTTAGACATTAATGGCTGTGTGTTGAGTTATTTTGAGGGGACAGCAAATTTACACTGTTATACAAGCTGTACACTCACTACTTTACATTGTAGCAAAGTGTCATTTCTTCAGTGTTGTCCCATGAAAAGATATAATAAAATATTTACAAAAATGTGAGGGGTGTACTCACTTTTGTGAGATACTGTAGCTGTTCCTTTATATTTTCAGATACGGCAGAGTCTTTATGGCTCAACATGACAATTTACAAGAAAAAAATAACAGGAACTAACTTTTCACATTTTCACTTTCGTGTTTCACAGACCTTCCACAACAATACATGTAACTACACGTAACTAAATTGTAATCATTGGCATATTGCTGTGATATAAGAGAAATAAAATACTTCAGGACATGCTGGCATTGGAAAATAACCAATAATACCCTGTTGATTAATTTTCTTATTATAGCATGCCCTGTGATGTTTAATTCCCATCTATAAGCATACTTGTACGGTCAGTTGAATTTAATATGTAAAAATCAGTCCTCAATAAAGTTTACCCACAAAACTTCTGTTGATGATGTTTCAAATCTATATTTTACCACAATGTTTGGGTTCTGTGGTTGGAAAATTCAGGAATGAACATTTCTAATGACTCACATAAATAAACATTTACATTGTACATATTTGTGCTCAATTTTTGAATGCATGAATACTTGTATATGAATGCTGCAATTATAAGTGGGTCCATGACTCTTGTGAAGATTTCTGTTAAGTAACTGGAATTAAATTCCTCTGAACACTATGTAGGTTTAATTTCAGATGGTAAATACCGCAGCGTCAGCATTATTACCATAAATAAATATTAGCATTGAGGGGTCTGTGAAGCATAGCTAACATGTCAAAGCCGTTGTAGTATACATGCTGTAGTTATTATTTAATCTACCACAGTACAGTTGTATGCTCTATTTTAATCATAAGGTGTTGACAAATTGTCCATAAGAGGAACTTTGAGAATAGTGCCAGCTGTGGTATAATTAAATTAAATGATAACTACAATGTAACTATAACCTGTAACTATAACTTTGACCTCCTTGCTATGTATCCCGAAGCCCATGGGGGTCTCTGGGCCATGGCTTTGCCTATCCTTGTTTAAACAAGGGTTATGATAATGATACAGTAGCTGCAGTATTGACTGTCTAGAATTAAACCTGTGTAGTGTTGTAGTTACTATTTAAGTATACCACAGCCAATTCTTATCAGATGGTGTTGATTACTTTTCTTAAATTAACAGCAACTCTGACAATCGGGCCAGCAGCAAAGTTTATATTAGTATTAATATAAAATATTATATTAATGTAATTGTTTCTATAGTAACAGCTTACACAGGAACTTGTATGACAGACATTCCACATTAATATTATTTTTTAAAGCATGTACTCGTTGATATGGTTAAGTTTTCTTTGAGGAGGGGTTTTTCAGGCATTTTTGGAAGGAGTCTCCAGTTTCTGTAACGTTACAAGTTGCATTTTTTGTGTTTTAACTAACAGCATGCCCCATCATGTTTTTTTTTTAACTGACTGATCATTTGAATTTCATATGTATAAATCAATCCTCGATACCTAGAAAAAGAAGTGCAAATTGCATCAACTACAATTTTAATATGATACAAAATGTTTCAAATCTGCATTTTACCATCATGTAACTTGGGTTCTCTGGGTGGAAATAAACTGTTCTAATGACTCCGATAAATGAACATGATTATACAAACGTATTTGTGCCTAATACAACCTCCACTAATATTGGCACCCTTGGTAAAGATGAGCAAAGAAGGCTGTGAAAAATTGCCACGTATTCTGCAACCTCATCAGACATTATAGGAGAAGACTCAGAGCTGTTATCTTGGCAAAGGGAGGTAGCACAAAGCATTGACTAAAAGGGTGCCAATAATTGTTGCACACCTATATTTAACAAAGATTTTTTTTTTGGATAAACCTGTGTTGTGTTTTTAATTGTTTGATATCCGTGAGAGCAGAGTATTTTTGTGAATTTTTTTTAACAAAAGATCAAAAGGTTAAACAATAAAGACACTTTTTCATTGACTTCTTTGCTCATATTTACCAAGGGTGCCAATATTAGTAGAAAGCACTGTATTTGAATACTTGTGCTGCAATCATAAGTCAGTACATGATTCCCCAAAGAATGAATTAAAAAAAAAACCCTGGACTATAAAATGAGATGAGAAAGTAGGAGAATTTTACATAAACAATAGCATCATGACAATGGCATATAACAACCACAAATATTCAATGGCTGCCACTTTCTAAACCAGCACTTCCATGTTCTCCTTTATTTGACTATTCAGAAAATCATTATCCAAAATATCTGCACCTATCCGTTGCTGTTTTGGGTAAGAGTGGCTCTTCTTCACCTTAAAGCAAAGTAAACTCTGCAAACATGATTCTTAGTAGAAGGTGCTTCATTGATCTGAAAGATAAGCATCACTTAAAAGCATTTTAAAGAGAGAATTGTGATATTCCAAAACGTACATGCCCATTTATTAATGTTAATTATTTAAAACATTTAACTTAAATAATCAAACTACAGGTATGTTTGTGTAATATATAGGTAAACCAGAAATCAGATCGTACACAGTGCATGCCATAGACAAGAGTCTATTATTTTGTAAAAACGTGTGTAAAAATAGACTGATATCATCATAAACTTTATCAAACCTTTTAACAATGGCAACGCATTAAAATGAACCTCCTTCTTCTGAAGTCCTCATGAAAATATATACTGAGAGTTTACTGACAGTCCAAGCAATCCAATAAAACCTGAAGATCATAGTAGTTTCAAGTTTACAGACAGAAACCAGTTTTAATGTGGCTGAGAAAAAGGTCAGCCATTGTGTTTTTGTCACTAGTATACTGAAAGTGCATCAGGTTCTTCTGTCTGTGTTATTCTCAGTCGTCTTCGGGAGTTTCTGAGGTGAAGGGCTTCGTTTCCTTTGGGGTGGGATAGCGGGAAGAACTTGCATGTTTCGCAGTGGCTCAGTGGTCAGAGGAGCAGGAAAGGAACACAGAGACTGGCTCTGATGGATGCCTGGTCTGTGAGTCTTAGACGTTACAGGAGGCGGGAGTCCTGCTAGACTGCGTCCCAGAGTGCTGAGGGGCAGGGATTTGGACTTCCTTACTCCTTGAGAGACTTGGTCAGGTGGCAAAGAGACTGAAGAAGAAGAAAAGCAATTGGTAAATTGGACACAATAATGTAACTTTGAAGTAGCTTTGATATTATATGTATTACTTATAGCAAAGCAAAAAAAATATTTAAAGGGAATTCCTAAATGCACATTTCTATACCCTTCAAGACTAAGTTACAAACAAATAAAGAAACATCCTTCCCTTCCATGAATACATGATTTCTAATGATACTCCTCAATACCAATACTGATAAAGAAATGAACAACCTACTTAGTATTAAGTAATCAAGGGCATCATGGAGCGTGTTATTTAGCTTTGTTTATGTTGGTTGCTGCCGTGTGCTGGTAGCAGTGAACTCCTCAGTTTAATCTTTAAGATGATATGGCATTTAAACAGCATGTTTAATAGAGAATGTGAGGGCAACCAACCAAGGCAAAAAGATCAGAGCACTATCAGTGAGTACAGACATTAAAAATGAGCACAAAGTGCCATGAATTGCACCTTGACACTTTGTAGGGCATGTAGGAAGAGTGTCTTGGTGCATCTCTCACATGCAACAGTTTCTTTTGCAGGCTGACTTCCCTGCTCCACATTTGCTGATAATGCTCTGCGACATAAGGTCGGCCTCCATCATGCTCTTTATTAAAGATACTGTTTAAACACAATAAAAATGTTTTACTTGTATAGTAGGAATATTCTGTAGTACTGCCTCATGATACTGAGCTCATTTTGCAGACTGCTTTGCTTTGACTGTCAGCGTTAATTGTGAACAACGTCCAGATTGCTGTCATTTTGTGTCATCTGTTTGACAATGTACACTAGGCTACACACTCACATTGTGCCATGTGGTATTGGATATTGGTAATGGGGCATTTTTACAAGTATGAGTACAGGAGCACAGTATTGGATCGATCAGTATTGATTGATGCATCCCAGCTTTGATAAATAGCTTACATCTGTGAGTGCAGTGGTCACGAATGGGAGCCAAGCTGTTGCGCGTCAAGGCCGAGTCTCTCATTCGCAGTGGTACCAGATGAGCATTTGTAACTGTTCAAATGGAAAAACAGGCATCACATGCATGCTGTTGAAATAGCTTTAGCAATAGATGTGGGTTTTGTAACTCACCTTGGTCATTTCGCTGGATATAGGGTGTGTGGTTGGAGCAAAGCACATCTATAGGACTTGGTGTCTCGTGTAACAGTTTATCCAGCATCCTGTCAGACGGAGGTGACACCCAAGCCTTGTGGGTTAGCAACTGACTGGATTCTGTTTTCCAAGGAGGACCTGTGGCTTTCTGGGCCTTTGTTCTGCTGTCAAACAGGTCATGTTCACTCTTGCTCTTCTGCGACCTGTGGGCCAAATGACTAACCATCTGCCCTGACACAGTTCTATGTGGTGCATTGTGCAAGTTGGTTAACAAAGAGCTTCCCAGAGTGATAGGTGGAAGACTCTGTGTGCGTATAGGAGGTAGGCTCCTGTGGTCCTTGGGAGTGGGGTCCTCAAGCCTTTCGGGTTCATTTGGCTGCTTTCTGCTGTCCTCTTTGGCTGGGAGATCAGCAACGCAGTCAAACATGGTGATGATGTCGTCCACTTCAGAGGTCTCTTCTTGCAGGTGGCGCTCTTGGCTCAGCTCCCTTTGCTGTGTGGCATGCAGTTCTTTCTTCTTTTTACATGAGAAGATGTGGTTCAGTACACGAAATTTTCCCTCTTTTCTGATAGCAGGGTCGCTGCTCTGGGAAAGTAGCTGCCGGTTCGATTCAGGCCTGCACACAAGTAAGATTTTAATAACATATGTGTGGTGGTCTGGGAAAACCCCTCGGATGTTGCGGTTTAACAAACAGCCAAAAGAATAAAAATCATGTTTTTCTATCTATGACATATGTATGACACATACTATGACACCTCAACTTTAACTATAATTATATTTAACCAAACATAATGTGGAAATGCTTCCTAGGCTATCTTTCTGCAAAGAAGGAGCCAGGTTAGTGTGATGCCACACTTTGTGTGCTCCTGCACTGCAATCAAAATGGTAAACTTTCAGAATTTGACACATGCAAAAGAGTATCATATTTCATAGTTCAGGAAATCCTGTAGCTGTCAGAATTATATATAGAAGAAAATGTCAGAATTCCCCTTTGTAAAGAGTTTTCAGGCTGTCACACATATACAGTGGGGGAAAAAGTATTTGATCCCCTGCTGATTTTGTACGTTTGCCCACTGACAAAGAAATTATCAGTCTATGATTTTAATGGTAGGTGTATTTTAACAGTGAGAGACAGAATAACAACAAAAAAATCCAGAAAAACGCATTTCAAAAAAGATATAAATTGATTTGCATTTTAATGAGGGAAATAAGTATTTGACCCCTTCAACTTAGTACTTGGTGGCAAAACCCTTGTTGACAATAACAGAGGTCAGATTCTTGTAGTTGGCCACCAGGTTTGCATACATCTCAGGAGGGATTTTGTCCCACTCCTCTTTGCAGATCCTCTCCAAGTCATTAAGGTCATTTTCAATGCCCTGGCTGAGGGAAGGAGGTTCTCACCCAAGATTTGACGGTACATGGTCCCGTCCATCGTCCCTTTGATGCAGTGCAGTTGTCCTGTCCCCTTAGCAGAAAAACACCCCCAAAGCATAATGTTCCCACCTCCATGTTTGACGGTGGAGATGGTGTTATGACCTGGGTTCATAGGCAGCATTCCTCCTCCTCCAAACACGGCGAGTTGAGTTGATGCCAAAGAGATCTGACCATACCACTTTCACCCAGTTCTCCTCTGAATCATTCAGGCAAACTTCAGACGGGCCTGTACATGTGCTTTCTTGAGCAGGGGGACCTTGCGGGCACTGCAGGATTTCAGTCCTTTACAGCGTAGTGTGTTACCAATTGTTTTCTTGGTGACTATGGTCCCAGCTGCCTTGAGATCATTAACAAGATCCTCTCATGTAGTTCTGGGCTGATTCCTCACCGTTCTCATGATCATTGAAACTCCACGAGGTGAGATCTTGCATGGAGCCCCAAACCGAGGGAGACTGACAGTTTCTTCCATTTGCAAATAATCGCACCAACTGTCGTCACCTTCTCACCAAGCTGCTTGGCGATGGTCTTGTAGCCCATTCCAGCCTTGTGTAGGTCTACAATCTTGTCCCTGACATCCTTGGACAGCTCTTTGGTCTTGGCCATGGTGGAGAGTTTGGAATCTGATTGATTAATTGCTTCTGTGGACAGGTGTCTTTTTACAGGTAACAAACTGAGATTAGGTGCACTCCCTTTAAGAGAGTGCCCCTAATCTCAGCTCATTACCTGTGTAAGACACCTGGGAGCCAGAAATCTTGCTGATTAATAGGGGATCAAATACTTATTTCCCTCATTAAAATGCAAATCAATTTATAACTTTTTTGAAATGCGTTTTTCAGGATTTTTTTGTTGTTATTCTGTCTCTCACTGTTAAAATACACCTACCATTAAAACTATAGACTGATAATTTCTTTGTCAGTGGGCAAACGTACAAAATCATCAGGGGATCAAATACTTTTTTCCCCCCACTGGTATTAGGTAGTTGAATGTTTGATAAGGAAAGGTTTAAAATATTTTAAATGCTCAGAAAGTTTTTACTGCTATGGAGAGTAAGAACAGTCCTGAGATTAAAATAAGTTAGACCACTGTGTAGCAGATTATAGCTAAACTTTGAAAATGAAATAAATAAATAAATAAATAAATAAATAAATGCAGTTTTATAAGTAAATTAGCTGGTAAGTTTTATTGAGCATCTTGCAGAACCAGCCACAGTTCTTTTGGAAACTTTGACTTTAGCAACTGCTGTTGTTTTCCTTGGTCGACCTATTCCATGTCTGATTGTTAGAACACCAGTGGTCTCCTTCTTTTTCAGGACTTTCTAAGCGTTGCCCAACGCTTGTGCAAAGTGTCCGATAGCTTTCCCCCCTTTTCTCAGCTTCAAAATGACTTGTTTTTCTCCCATAGACAGCTCTCTGGTCTTCATGTTGGTTTATCCTTTTTAACAACAAATGCAGTGTTCGCAGGCGAAACCTAGGGCTCAAACCAGGAGTAGACATTCAGAGCTATTAATTCTTGAAACAATCAATTTAACAGGGCACACCATTTGAAAAAATGGCTGGGTTCAAACAAAAAGTATAATTATATATAATTATAATATTATAATAAGTGTAACACAATTATTATAATAAATATAATATTATTTATTATATAAATAATAAATAATATAATTATTATAAGAAATACAATATAATAATTAATTGCATTTACATTTACCATACTTGGCAGTTGCTTCTATTCAAAGCGACTTTAAATTGAGACTGGATACAACTGAGCAATTGTGGGTTAAGCGCCTTGCTCAAGGGCCCAACAGTGGCATGTTGGTGGCGCTGGGATTTGAACACATGACTCTTTGATGAGTAACCTAGTAACCCAAAGCCTTAATCGCTACCACTGCCTAGCATAGTGAGGGTTACGAACATTGCAGGTTACAAACATTTATGAGCACTGCGTCACCAAGACATGGTTACTGTCAGCTAGCTGAAAGCTATTCAAGTTTCTGTTTCTGGATGCCAAAACGTATCTGAATGTAAAAAGGACCACCCTCGTCGGTGTATCATGGCTATCTGTCTCACTGCCATGCAGCCCAGTGTTTAACACTTCACCACTTTTTGAATGGAGTGTCTCTGTTCTACTTTTTGATTGGAGCAGCTGTATTTCCCTTTTTGAACAGGGCTGATGTAATTTTGCCTGACCATCCCTAGCTGTTACGGTAAATCACTCAACATGCTGCCAAATACTAAATGAATTTACTTGAATTGGCATAACTGAAGGTATAGATAATTATACAAGTTATACAAGTTAATGCATTCACAGAGAACACATGAAACACTGATCATGCATTAAGGTACTTCTTTTCAGAAGGTAATTTAAAGGGTACCTTTTAAATAGTAACTCTAACCTGCTGTCGGCTGATAGCAGTTTGATGCAGGCAGTGTGGCCGCAGTACATGGCGTACGTCAGTGGCGTGTTCTCGTTGATGTCTCTCGGCCCAGGCTCCACGCCCAGCTGTAACAAAGCGTGCACACACTCCTCCTTTCCTGCTGCAGCTGCCCAGTGCAGAGGTGTCCTAATACAGGTTTTACAGAAAGAAAAATAAATAGCATACACAATAATGTGAGCCACAAATTATGTTATATTCATACATTACATTGTAATAAATGGCCAATTAATGACCAGTGAACATATTTCAACATATTTGAATGAGATTGCAGCAGGAGTGGTTAACCCAGGGGCTTATGCAGTACACAAAACAAACAATTTTACTTGCTTAAATCTAGCCACTCTTTTTTTTTTTTAGGATATCATTCCCCCATGCTTTTTCAGGATATTTTCCATGACTTATATACCTAAGAGCTGTTGATCATGGAATGACTCACTTCTGCTTACATTCTATATACAGTATCTCACAAAAGTGAGTACACCCCTAACATTTTTGTAAATATTTTATTATATCTTTTCATGGGACAACACTGACGAAATGACACTTTGCTACAATGTAAAGTAGTGAGTGTACAGCTTGTATAACAGTGTAAATTTGCTGTCCCCTCAAAATAACTCAACACACAGCCATTAATGTCTAAACCGCTGGCAACAAAAGTGAGTACACCCCTAAGTGAAAATGTCCAAATTGGGCCCAATTAAGCCATTTTCCCTCCCCGGTGTCATGTGACTCGTTAGTGTTACAAGGTCTCAGGTGTGAATGGGGAGCAGGTGTGTTAAGTTTGGTGTTATCACTCTCACACTCTCTAATACTGGTCACTGGAAGTTCAACATGGCACCTCATGGCAAAGAACTCTCTGAGGATCTGAAAAAAAGAATTGTTGCTCTACATAAAGATGGCCTAGGCTATAAGAAGATTGCCAACACCCTGAAACTGAGCTGCAGCACGGTGGCCAAGACCATACAGCAGTTTAACAGGACAGGTTCTACTCAGAACAGGCCTCGCCATGGTCAACCAAAGAAGTTGAGTGCACGTGCTCAGCATCATATCCAGAGGTTGGCTTTGCAGAAGCCTCCTCCTTTGGAGGAGCACAAGGTCTCTAACATCCACCAGCTCTGTGATGTCGTCATGGAGGAGTGTAAGAGGACTCCAGTGGCAACCTGTGAAGCTCTGGTGAACTCCATGCCCAGCAGTGTTAAGGCAGTGCTGGAAAATAATGGTGGCCACACAAACTATTGACACTTTGGGCCCAATTTGGACATTTTCACTTAGGGGTGTACTCACTTTTGTTGCCAGTGGTTTAGACATTAATGGCTGTATGTTGAGTTATTTTGAGGGGACAGCAAATTTACACTGTTATACAAGCTGTACACTCACTACTTTACATTGTAGCAAAGTGTCATTTCTTCAGTGTTGTCCCATGAAAATTTACAAAAATGTGAGGGGTGTACTCACTTTTGTGAGCTACTGTATACAGACTTACCTACTATGAAAGTCCAGTGGCTTAAACTAATGGTTATGTTTAAATTAAGCCAAATGCCAAAATTGCAATACCAAATTGCAATAAAACAAAAATGTATCTGGTCAGAAAAATTATTTTTTTTAAAAATCTGGTCATAAATTTAGTTATGCATCTTGTCTGGGGTTCCTTTGAAAACTGATCCTTTTTCTTCTGGTAAAATAAATGGTAAAAGAAATAGATTTGGCTTGTGATAAGATCTAGTTAGTTTAATGCATACAGTGCTGTGAAAAACTTTTTTTTACAAAAATAAATAAATTTATTTTTTACATTTTTTTTTTTATTTTTTATTTTTCTCCTAAAAATGACTTGTAAACTCAATAACGTGTAGCTAATCACCTTCTCAATGGCACACAAAGCCATTTGAATTTCAACTGTGATCAGCTGTGGTCATTTTGATTAGCTCAGCATGAAAAGAGCTTTCCTTTCCAACTTACTTCTAGGACTAGGATTTTGGATCATTGTCTTGCTGCATAATCCAGCTGCACTTGAGTTTCAACTTACAGACTGAAGACCAGATATTCTCCTTTAGGATTTTCTGGTAGAGAGCAGAATTCATGTTTCCCTCAATTATTGCAAGTTGCCCAGGCTGTGAAGCAGCAAAGCATCCTCACACCATCACACTGCCACCACCATGCTTGATCATAGGTATGATTTGAGCTTTTTGTGGAATTCTGTGTTTGGTTTAAGCCAGATGTAACGGGACCCCTGTCTTCCAAACAGTTCCACTTTCAATTCATCAATCCACAGAACATTCTTAAAGGTTTTAGGATCATCAATGTGTGTTTTGGCAAAATTCAGACGAGCCTTGATGTTCTTCTGTGTTAACAGTGGTTTTCACCTCGCCACTCTTCCATAGATGCCATTTTTGCCCGGTGTCTTTCTGATAGTGGAGTCATGAACACTGACCTTTATTGATGCAAGAGAGGCCTGTAGTTCCTTTGATGTTGTCCTTGGCTCTTTTGTGACTTCCTGGATGAGTAGTTGCTGTGAACTTGGAGGAATTTTGGTCGGCCACTTCTGGGAAGGTTCACTACTGTGCCGAGTTTTTCCATTTGGAGATAATGGCTCTCACTGTGGTTCGTTGGAGTCCCAGAGCCTTTGAAATAACTTTGTAACCCTTCCCAGACTGATGTATTTCAATCACCATTTGATGTATTTTCAATCGTCATTTCTGGAATTTCTTTTAATTTTGGCATAGTGTGTTACTGAGTAAGACCTTTTAACCAACTTCATGTTGTTGAAAAAGTTCTATTTAAGTGTTCATTTGATTGTACAAGGCTGGCAGTACTCAGGCCTGGTTGCGTCTAGTCCAGCTGAACCCCATTATGAATGCAGTTTCATAGATTTGGGGAATTAGTAACTACAGGGGCAAATACAATTTCACACAGGCCCAGTTGCTTCAATAAATAACATTATCATTTAAAAACTGTATTTTGTGTTTACTCAAGTTGCCTTTGTTTTATCTTAGATTTTATTTTAATTTCTGAAACAATTTAGTATGAGATATACACAAAACCAGAAGAAATCAGATAATACTTTTTCACAGCATTGTATAAGTAACTAATGTCTGGTGATACTTTAAAATATGTAGTTGCAGTAGCTTGATAGCCCAGTGAAACACTTTTTCAGAACCCTGCTAATTTTCCAGACAAAGATAAAACTAAACTTACAAGATTTCTTGTTGAGGAAATCCTGGTGTCACCTTTTAAACAGAACATCTTCATGTTGCTGTTACACAGTACGACTGCTCTTAGTTTCTGACTAAACATTTTGGTTTAAAAATGAGTTTTTAGGTAGCTTTGTAGTTTTGTAGTTTTACATCAGAGCATCACAGATGCATTTCAAAACAGTCAGAGTTTATACAATGGATTTAGGAGGAAGCTGAGAAAGACAAAGGTCATAAGAAAGTCAAGTCATAAGACCTACTGAGCAGTTGAGGTGAGGTGAATCGTAACACATGTACCACTATCTTACCGCTCATCTACATCCAGAGCCTGCAGATTGGTTTCAGGGACACGTGCAAGCTCGTAGATGATGTCACTGTAACCTGCTGCGGCGGCAATGTGAACGCAGGTCTTGCCATTCTCGTCGTCGTAGTTTATGACAGTGGAACCAAGGTGATGGTCGAGAATTAGTGAGCACATAAATCTGCTACCACTCTGCCAAATGGGTAAACAAAAAAAAAATCATTTTATTTTTTTGTGGCCAAATGAAGTTCATAAAAAAGCATGACAGTATTACACCAGCTTTATTAGCTGATGCTGGAAACTCAGGTAGCTGATTGAGTGGGAGGGGGTTTTGTGTTAAATTAATGATGATGGCCTGTGGGAGACTAGCACAAGTCTGCATGCCTCATAAATCCACAGTGCAATTCTGACAAGGGCCTCAGTAGGATAGCAGGTGCACACACACACACACACACACACACACACACACACACACACACACAGTTTTTTTTTTTTTTTTTTTTTTTTAATGAATACAGTTTACAACATGGAAAGCCCTAAGATTCAATTAATTCTAAAATATTTGAGTATTTTAGGCATAAAGGGCCTTGGCAGCATGAACAGCGTGGTTTAGTAACTCTGTTTGCAATTATGAGTTCTTCATTCACATGATCACTATGATGCACAGAACCATTTCTATTGTAAGATAATGTATATTTCAATGATTGGGAGAGGGAATGGGGGATTTTGGAGTAATGCCCATTCATAAGAAATAAGTAAATAAATTTATATGCTGAGAAAAGCTGAGAAAAAGAAAAACGTCTCCTGTTTCCAATGCTTAGCCAACTGGGCTAGTTTCTAGTCTTTTGCGTGTTTTTTCAGATAAAATTTGATCAGTATGAGCTGTTAGATTGTATGTTGTCAACACTCAATTGCTTGTTATGGGATTACTCTAAAAATTCACAAGCCTATAGCATAAGTCAAGTGTGATACCCTCTCAACCTAATTTTGTTTGAGGCTATGTTGTTGTTTTGTGAATTAACTTGCTTTGTGAACATTGCACAACATTAAATGTAACTGGAAATGGATAAAAACTGTGTAATTCTTTAATTAAATTCTAATCAATACCAGCATTCCTTGTTCTAATTCTTACATGATGTCTATAGCTTAATAAATTATACTGCATTATATCTACTGTCAGTACCTCTGTTATTACTCACTGTAACCAGTCACTGACTCAATGGATAAATCTATGTTTGTGGCAATTTTTTTTTTTCCTTCCGTTTCTTGTTCATGTAACTGTGCTCAGGTATGCTTAAAGCCCTTACCTATGACATATCTGAGTACAAAAGACAGACAGAGACTGAATTTAGAAAACCGTATGTACAGTTGATGTGAAAATCAAATTGAACATTACTGGGCATGATATTACTGGGCAAGTCTTCAGTCTTGTACATGGAAAAAAAGGAAGTGTAACTGCTTTGCCTTGTCTACAATTAGTGGAAGAGTGAGTTCAGGCACATTTTAGGCACACTCTGGGCACTATTTTAATTTGACATCTGACATGAAATCAGTGCCACTTTCCTACCTGCACAGCCCAGTGAAGTGCGGTTTTAAAGTCTTTGTCGACCAGTGTGGGATCCGCCCCTTTTTGCAGCAGGGCCTGTACATGCTCCGGGCGGTTATGGAAGGATGCCCAGTGAAGCGCTGTCATTCCCTACCAAGACAAAAGCAGTAATGTATTTTTTAATATGCTAGTGATAAACTGAAAAGCAACTCAGTTACCCATTATAAGATAGCGCATGAAAACGGTTATAAATTCTGCCAGGTCGTTAAAGACGGAACACATGAGTGTAATGCATTCAATGTATTTCCATTTGGTATTTATGAAGTTTATGTCTTGAAGCATTATAGATATTGGCTTTTAAGACATTATCTGTTAAAGTATAAATCTTTTTACTGTTCTACTCCAAGAGAGATCTAGTACTTAGTATATCCTCTCTGATGTTCTCTGTGTATAAAACTATGCCCTTAGCTCTCGGCTAACATAAAATACATGCTGCTGCAAATACAGTTACATGTGATTCAGAGCATATCACTCTATTTTTTTAGTGGCGTCTAAATGTCACTGTGCATGAAACCAGACCTGAGCGTGAGTCATGTCTGGGGTTTTAGCACAGAACCACTGTAGTTAAATTGTGAGCATGAATCACACTCAGGTTCAGTCTTAGTCATGTGAATGATTAAGGGTAATAAGATGGGTGCTAACAGAAGACAAGGTCTTTTTTAACCTGACTATATCTATATACAGTGCTGCTCGAAAGTTTGTGAACCCTTTACAATTTTCTGTATTTCTGCATAAATTTGACCTGAAAGGTGATCAGATCTTAAGTCCTAAAACCAGATAAAGAGAACCTTAATAAACAAACGATGCAAAACATTATAGTTGTTGCATTTATTTATTGAGCAAAATTATCCAACATTAAACATTTTTGTTGGAAAAAGAAATATGTGAACCTTTGCTTTCAGTAACCGGTGTAACTTCAACCAAAAGTTTCTGGTAACTGGTGATCAATTCTGTACAATGGGTCTTGTCCATTTTTATAGTACTGTGCAAAAGTTTTAGGCACATGCAAAGAAATGCTGTAGAGTAAAGATGCCTGCAAAATAATGAAATTAAAGGTTTCTACATTAAGAAAAAAATACAGTAAAGAGCAGTAAACAGTAGTAAATTAAACAAAGTTAATATTTGGTGTGACAAAAAAAATAAAAGTTCAAATAAAAATAGTAGCCTCCGGTACAATGTGTGCAGTTTTATAAGGAAATGAGCTGGTAAGTTTTATTGAGCATCTTGCAGAACCAGCCACATTTCTTCTGGAGACTTTGACTTTCGCACTTGCTTCTTATTTTTGAAGCGAAACCCAGCAGCCTTCATTGTGTTTTTTTTGTCTGAAAAGTGTCTCTTACATAATATGCTGCTTTCTTTAATGACATACAAACATTTTTCTGTAACATTTAATTTTTTTAGTAAAAAAATAATGTTTGGGAATCTAAAATGTTTTTTGTACTGACTTGATAATGTAGAAGTCATCAAATAAAAAATCTATAACAAATCTGTACCAAAAAATAGGGTGCCTAAAACTTTTGCACAGTACTGTATATAATCTGCCGCACAGTGGATTGGTAGAGGCCAAATACTTTGGAAATGGTTTTGTAATCTTTTCCAGCCTCGTGAGCATTGATAACTCTTTTTCTGAAGTCCTCAGCAAACTCCTTTGGCACAATTCCATAAATCTGTGTGGTGAAGACCAGACTTTTATAGTGAAGACCCAAGTTTATGTTCTTGAAACACAGGAGGGCCTGCTAAACTCACATCCTTGATTGAAACACCTGACTTCAATTACCCCTTTAATTAGAACTTTAACTCCTACTCCTAGAGGTTCACATACTTTTCCCAAAGACAATGATATTTCATTTTGGATAATTCTACTCAGTAAATAAATGTAAAAACTATCATGTTTTAACATCAGATCTGATCACATTTCAGGTCAAATTTATGCAGAAGTACAGAAAATTGTATAGGATTTACAAGCTTTCTAGCAGAACTGCATATACTCTATATTTATATATATCGTGTTAGTGAATTCATGAATAGGATTGGTCAGAAGATGAATCATTTTCTGTAACAGCAGCTCTGACAGTAGTGCTGGCTGTAAGACTAAACACAGGTTTATATTAATGCACTGATTCTAATATAGTATTGTTTTTATAGTAACAACTCCTACAGGGTCTCGTATGGTGGACGCTCCATGTAAAAAATTATGTGTAATAGTTACTATGGTGAAGGTTTCTCTGAGAAGACATTAATTTATTGTTTATTTATTATTTATTATGTAATTTATTATTTTCCTATAACATCCTATATATGCCCTGTCATGTTTTATTCTTTACTTAAAACTATAGATTCTTCCACTAATGGATGTATGTACCAGATACATAGATAGTGAGTCCCTTAGGCTAGAGGTTCAGGCACAATATAGTCATGCAACACACTAGGTATTAAAGACCAAAAAGGATTCTGGAAAATAAATATATAAATACAGCTGGTGGGTGCAATTTGAAATTTATAATGATTATTCCACATATACCATACATGTGAGTAAATGAACAAATGTTTAAACTTTTCTCACCTCATTGTCTTGATGATTTATTTCACACAGTGTTGACTGTTGCAATAACACAGCCATGAGTCTACGAATAACAAAATTGCGTAATACTATTAGGATTGTACAGTAGTCATACTCAATGTACACTATATGGGCAAAAAATTGTGGAACCTTGACCATCACATCCATATGTGGGTCTTCCCCAATCTGTTGCCACAATTTGGAAGCACACAATTGTATAGAATGTCTTTGTATGCTGTAACATTACAATTTCGCTTAACTGAAAGGGGCTCAAACATGTTCCAGCATGACAATGCTCCTGTACACAAAGCAAGGTCCATGAAGATATAGTTTGCCAAAGTTGGTGTGGAAGAATTCAAGTGACCTGCACAGAGCCCTGACCTCAACCCCACTGAACACCTTTGGGATGGAACGCCGACTGCACCCCAGGCCTCCTCACCTAACATCAGTACCTGACCTCAATAATGCTCATGAAGCTGAATGACACAAATCCGGTCAGCCATGCGCTAAAAGCTAGTGGAAATCCTTCCCAGAAGAATGGATGATATTATAACAGCAAATGGGGGACTAAATCTGTAATGGATGTGATGGTCAAGTGTCCACAAACTTTTGGACATATAGTGTATATAGACACACCGTATCACATGTTAAAAATAATATACTTGCTGAAATATTAACTCTGATCTGTTCATATCAGGCTCACACTGAAGGAAGGCTAATTAGTCATATTTTTCACAGCGTTCCCAAGTTGAGAAATCTAATTGAAAAACACTTATGCTTACTCTAGGTGTCTAGAGACTGCAATAAATCTGCACACACTGCTCATTATAATCACTGCTAGTACAGTGGAAACAAGCTGCCAGATGGACAGAGAGAAACAGGAAGTCTCACTAAAAGTTTTTTTTTTTTTCATTTTTGTTGTCAACCGCCAACACCCAAAAGAAGTGGTGCAGATTTTAAACAGAGCTGTAAAAGGCCTGTCTTTTCCCCTCCTGCCATCATGGGAGAGGAAGTGCTGCTGGAAATGCTGCCATGCAGAGCAAAGGTCTCAGGTTGCTATAGGGACTGCATATATGTCCCGGTGAGAGTGTTCCCATTTGAGGAAGGGAACATTCATTAAGACACACAATGAATCTTGGCCTGGTGCCTCTGATATGCTGACCCTGCAGCTGGGTCTAGTACGGTGTACTTTCTCTTCCTCTTGTGGGCTCTGGTTTCTAAATTAATCCAAGGCAGTTCCGTAAATCAATTCAAACCAGTTCCGTTTAATATTTGTAATATTAACATTAATATTAATCCATGTTGATATTCATGCCCATGTTTGAGAAATCTGATGAAATTCAAAGCTTGACTAGCTTTTGCTAGAGCATTCAGGATGGATTTAATTCTCAAATCATATTGCCTGTGTATGAAGATCTTATTTACTTCACTGCTAATTTTCCAAGAAACATCCAACTCAACCATATGAGTGGGACATCAGATATGCAGCTACGTTTTACTGGGGAAAATCAAGACTGTTGGATGCATACCTGAGATCGACTTCAGCTGTAGCAGCATGAAGCGGTAAGCGACCATTCTTATCAGGGATGTTTTGTTTTGCTCCATTTCGAAGTAAACACACACAGCCTTCCAGCCAGCCCTTTGAAAGATAACATACAAAGTCATATCAGTGAACCAGCTGGAAATGTCAAGCAGATGGTGTTAGATAGCTTTTGTGCTCATGATTTTATCCGGTGAGTCAGGTGGTGGAAAATTTCAGAGCCCATTATCAAACATTGATAAGTACAAAACATACATAAACAAAAAAGTAGCTATTAAAATACTGAACATTAGATTTTTAAAAATCAGATCTACAATTTGTATTGCTGCTGATATTCTGTCAGTGACAAAAAACTGAAGTAATTTTATGCTTCATTTATGCTAGAACTGACTTGAAACTTTCAGTTCCCATTAACATTACAAAAGTCATTTGTCTATATGACTTAAAGGTTGTTATGTCCAAAACTTATTCTAGACATGTAATAATCATATAGTTGTAAAGATACTTTAGATGCCTACTGTTATTACTAAATATTTTTGGCTAGTTTCTTCATTTTTTGGCTTCTTTCATGGCCCAGAACTTGAGAACAGCTGTTTAGTTCCGGCTCTTCCTTAAGAAACAATTCACAAGGCTTGTGTAGTTTCTACAGAGGGATAGAAACAGGTGGTAGGTGTTTGCAATTCTCCTTGCAGACTGCAGAGGGCTCAAAAATTGCTCCTTTAACTCTTTAAAGACAGTGCTTTGCAAAGTAAACTTCATTACTGACTATAATACCACAGTGCTGCTGAATTCTCAAATCTGATTGGTTATATGTTGATTAATTTAGTGGTAGTGCTAGCTATAATTCAAAGCACAAGTTTACATTAATGCTGCCGTAATATGTTATCATTTTTATACTGTAGCAACAACTTACACAGGGACTTATAAGGCTTTAAAATGTGCTATTATTTAACAAAGAAAAATGGTTCATCATTGATCTGTTGAAGTTTCATTTAACATTTTAGAAAGAATCTTTGGTGTTAGCCCACTGTAACAGTCAAAGCTGTCATTTTAAGTTTTCTGCTGTGGGAGAGTCTTCAGGTCTTAGACTTTACAGTTTCCAGTTTCTTGATAACCTGAAAACCTGCATTTTTTTTCATCTTGGACAGAGAGAAAAAGAGAGAGGCTGGGGAAAGAACTGTTAATATATGTTATAATGTAAATGATTGTTATATGATCTGTTATAATGTTTTGCAGATGTTCCACAACAATACATGTAACTAAATAGTTTTTTTTTTGTTTTGTTTTGTTTTTTTTTTTAGTATGACGCTCTTTAATTAATTTTAAAAATGTTTTTGGTCAAATTTCAGTATGTACTGTTATTAGAAAATAATCAATTTCTGGTAACAGTAACTCCAGCTCTAACACCACACTGCCATTGATTATTTTCCTATATCAGCACACCCTCTCATGTTTTATTCCTTACATGGAAAGTCCAATCCCACAGTGCATCCCCCAAGCTCTGGCTAATACCAAGTATGTAGCGAGGGAAAGTGAAGTCCTGCCACAGGCATCCTGAGTGTTGATTGATGCACCCATTTTCAGCAACAGCTTGACTGTATCCACCTGTCTCCCAGAGACAGCGTGCATCAGCGGCGTTGAGCCTGGGCCAAGAACATAAACAGAAGGCATTTGAGGACTTTCGGGTCATGGCTACATCTGCAGATAAGCTCTGTGTTTGTGGTACCTCATGTCCTCAAATTACTTTAACTCATCTAAATGTACTCAGTGAAGGCATGACAGTGAAGAATGACAGCAGCCATGACAGCAGCAGCACAATGCATGACATAAGGTGTGGCAAAAGGTTACTTTTGCTTTCAATTAACTTAAACTAGCATAACAAAATATAGTTTATTTTATCTGGACATTTCCATATTAGAGTATCAATTTGGGCTTTGAATAAAATCTATCCAACCAAACAATCTGGTGCCGAGTCCTGTATGTTGCTTTAAACAATTATATAATATCTTAATTATATAAAGGGAGGGCTGTAAAGATACTGTAGAGTGGGGTGTATTATACATGCCTTCACTATCACAGCACTCCAGAATGGAGGGATCCTCACGTATCGTGGCTGTCAGACTGTTGACGTCCCCTGTAGCCGCTGCTTGGAACACCACATTCAAGTCCACCTCCTCAGCACAGTCTGACAGGGACAAAATTTGCATTTACATGAATTAATTTGGCACTTGTAGGAAGAAGAGAGCTAGAAGAGAAGAGATCTTTTACTTTTAATAAATTTACTTCAGATTTCTGCCATATTTTCAGGGTGAGATTAAGCTAATTAATTAATTAAATTAGCTGTCACAGAATTGGAAATAATTCAGAAATATTATTGGTTTCTGGGTCTGAATTTGTGACCATTGAGCAGTCAGTTGGATCCAAACTGTTTTTAACTGCATCTACAGTTGCAATCAAAATTATTCAACCCCCATTGCAAATCAGGTTTATTGTGAAACTTTACAGACTTTCAGCTGTTTGCAATGAACAAATCAAACAACAGCAGTGGAAATAGTTCAACACAACGAATGCTTCAAGTGATCTCCCCAAATTCAATTTCTGAGAAAGCAGGTTGTGAAAAACCCTCGAGTGACTGCAAAAGACCTGCAGCAACACTTGGTGGCAACAGGCACTGAGGTTTCAGTGAGCACAGTATGGCGCGTACTAAATGCAGAAGGTTTCCATGCCAGAACTCCAAGACGTACATCACTACTGACCCAAAAGCACAAGAAAAGTAATCTCAAAATCATATAAATAAGCCACAGAAGTTTCAGGAAATCCTAGGAGAAAACGTCATGTCGTCTGTGAGGAGGCTGAAGCTTGGGCGTCATTTGACCTTCCAACAGGACAATGGTTGCAGCACGCAAACCCAAGAATATTACTGAACTGGAGTCCATTGCTCATGTGGAATAGGCTAAGATTCCTCAGGAACGCTGCCAGAAGCTGGTGTCTGGCTATGCATCTTGTTTGCAGCAGGTAATAACAGCAAAAGGGTGCTCTACTAAGTACTAAAGATGCTTGCCATGAATTGGTTGAATAATTTGGAGACTGGAGAAGTCATTATAAGTTGCATTTTCAGTTGAATTTGGGGAAACCACTTGAAGCATTCGTTGTGTTGAGCTATTTCAATTGCTTTTGTTTGATTTGTTCATTGCAAACAGTTGAAAGTCTGTAAATTTTCACAATAAACCTGATTTGCAATGGGGGTTGAATAATTTTTATTGCAACTGTAGATAAGCAAATGAAACAAACAGCTTGGATAGGGTTCCTTTCCCCAAATGGTTCGAATTGAAAACAAATTCCGAACTAAAATAAGAATAAACATGCTGTCATTGCTGGACACTGAGTCAGAGCTTGTGATAGAAATGGATGCTGGCGATGTAGTGGATGAGTCTGTAAGGAAAAAAGCAATAAAGAAGGCAGTTTTCTAACGTATGTCTGAGTTCTGCATAGCACAGTGGCTACTCAAATACAAATACTCATAATGGACATGTAGTATGGTTGCATGGCTGGGTGGTCACATTTCCCTGTGCTGGTTCTTGTGCTGCAGTGTGGCATAAGGGGCCCTGCATAGGTTCCTGCCCAGAGGCCCCTGATTTACTGATCTGTCCCTGGCTGAGGTGGATCTGGAGCCTATTCCTGGAACTCTGGGCACAAGGTGGGAATACACCCTGAATAGGATGCCAGTACATCTCAGGACACCATGCACACACACATTCACACCTAAGGGCAATTTTGTCACTGTTGACACAGTTTTTTCAGTACAGAGAAAAGTGCTGAACTTATTGTTATGGTGATCATACATACACTACATATGCTGCACACAGAAGTTATGCGGTAGAATTCATTTTACTGCAAAATATACCGGGTTGGAATGACACCAAGTCCATCTGGACACGAATGAAGACTGTAGGACTTGCTCCAATGTTGTAGCCTAGTTGTAGCCTAATGAACGCCTTGACACAGTTAGTAAAAAGTACAAATCCTCTAAATTCTCCTCAGAAAAGATACAGAAAATCAAATGATCTATCCCTGTTAGTAGGGTTTAGTGCTGACTATTAGCCCAGTGCAGTGTGGGTTTCATACTCCCCAGGTCCACCATGCTCTTCTCTGCCATCAATAACCCATCAGGCCGAACAGCCACTGATGCGAGCCGGGCGTCACCATGGCAACAGCGGCAGCGGCTGTGCCCCCCTCTGACCCTCCCCTCCAATCCCCCTTTTGCTTTACCTTTAGGCTGGTCAAAAACGGTGGCAGAGGGAAACTCCATGACCGAGGATTACCACCACACAAGGAAAACACACAGCTTCCAGAGAGAAGGGAGAGTGTATCCTCTGTGTACACTATGTCATGGTGCCGGTTAGTGCTCTTGTTTTCCCCTGAATTACCCTGAGATACAGAGATAGAGACAGGAAAAGAGGGAGGTTGAGTAGAAAGAGAGAGAAAGCTTGGCAGGAGAAGACGGAAAACGCGTGTCCGTACTTCCACGGTAGAAGTTTTACACGCGCATTCCTGTTGTAGCCGAGGCGAGAGGAGAGGAGGATGCGCCGCTCCTCTGTGATCGGTGTGCATGAATGGGTGATTGCAAAACGCACACCGCGCATGCGCAGAACCACAAGCACAATCAGCATCCCAATGCAACCTGGCCGCGGCACGACCTCATGGATTGTTTTGCCAGGTTTGGCATGGTTTCCGGTCTAATTTGGGGCTATTTTAAAATCATCGTGCTGTCATTAACGGATATCATTTGGCGATGTTATACTTTGAGCTGGTTTAAAGTGATTTTTTGCGCGTTTGGTAAATACAAATAAGGGGGGATGGAGGCAGACCAATCTGGCAACCCTGGTGATGAATAATTGCCTGAATACTCTGCTCGCGCGTGGATATTTTACCTGATGCTATTAATATTTTGTCAATTATACAATACATTACTCCGCTTTCCATCCCTCTATGAAAATGTGTTTAGTGTCGGAACATGGTTGTCAGTCTTGTTTGTAATAGAGGCAATAAGAGATTCGGTAAAAATGAATAAATAAATAAATAAAATAAAATACATGAGGCCCTAAGGAAATTCTTGAATGCACGACTAGCCTACAAATCCATTAAAAAAAAAATCTTAATGTGTCAAGAAAAATATCATGAAGCATGCTTGAAATATTCAGCCAAGCACCCAAAAACAAAGATAGCCTATTTATAGCAGAAAGAAACCTTTATATATATATATATATATATATATATATATATATATATATATATATATATATATATATATATATATATATATATATATATACTCCATTCATATTTATCAGACAGCCTGTCACCATGGGAACCCCAGAGGATACCGGCTGATTATGAAAAATAATCACTTAGAACTTGATATGTAAAAATGTGCTCAGTGCTTTATACAAGGCTGCAGCAATGTCCATCCATAACAAGGCAATAATTAAAGTTACACATGCATTCTTTGGGTTTATAACAACTGAATTCTAACTGGAGTTATCAGAGATGAAAAACCTCATACTTCTGGTATATGTCATTCTGACCTGCACATCTAATATCATCTACATCTGATATCATCAGCCATAACTGGAAACTAGATTTAAATCTCCCACTTTTTGGTTTCTAGTTTCTAATTTAGATTATGTTCATATTTATATTGATAATTTATATACTTTTAGGACAGTGGTCTCAGTGGTTAAGATGTTGTCGTGAGGTTGTGAGTTCAAATACCAACACTGCCAAGCTGCCACTGCTGGGTCCTTTAGCAAGGCCCTTGACCCTCAACTGCTCAGTTGAATAAATTAGATAATGTAAATCTCTCTGGATAAGGGTGTATGCCCCAAAATGTAAATAACTTATTTCTACAGGTAAACATCTCACCACTACCCGTTCTTTAAAGACTACATGTTTATTTAGGTTTTCAATGATCTCACCCTAGTAGAAGGGTGTCAAACTCATTTTAGGTAAGGGGCCACATTACACTACAAATATCAGTTTAGCAGACCAATAACAGAATAATCTTAAATGTGTCGACTTAAATCCTCTTGAATGTGTACATATATCCACATTTAACCATCCATACATCCATTTTCTGTACTGCTTATCCTACACAGGGCCGCGGAGGGGTTCCAACCCATCACAGTATCCACCTTCATCTAAAAGGTATATTTTGAATGTGCAAACAGATTGAACTTATATCACCTACAAAAAAAAATGGGAGTATATGTCATGAATCTATACAAAATATTGAAGTGGGGGGAAAAATCAATGTAGTTTGCAAAATTATTTACAAATAAAAACTTTTGCTAATGACTTACAGTTGAGTTTATAGACTTGAGTGTTTATAGCCTATTGCTGCCTCACAGCTCCATGGTCCTGGGTTCAATCCTGAACTTGTGTGTGACTGTCTGTATGAAGTTTCACATCTTCTCTTAGTGTCTGCATGGGTTTCTTCAGGGTTCTCTGGTTTCCTCCCACCTCCCAAAAACATGGCAGTAGGTGGATTGGCTAAGATGAGCCATCCCTAGGAATAAGTATGTGAATGTGTGTGTGTGGTGCCTTGCAGTGGACTGGAGTCCCATCCAAGGTGTATTCCCTCCTTACGCCCAGTGTTCACAGGATAGGCTAGGCAGATTAGGATAAACTGGTTACTGAAAGTGAGTGAGTGAGTGTGAGACTTGCCCCCTAGTGGAATAAAAGAGAATAGCTCTTTTTGCGAATATTTAAATTCTTTTATTTTACCTTAAAGCACAGATTCTAAGTTCATCTGGTGGGCCTTATGTTTGACATCCCTGCCCTAGTGTGTGGTAGATGAATGTGTTGGTGTCTGATAGATCAGCACACATATGTGTTTTTACAGAGTGGGAATCAATAAACTCTGCTTTGTGAATGAGTTGAGTCTCGGACCATTATTTTCATTTGAAATTAGACGTGACCACAATAAGAAACAATACAGCTTGAGGTCATGTTTTTGTTATATATTTTAAAAATGAAATTCTGTGGTGCCTGGCTGTGGAGGTGAAGAGCTCCAGCAGTTGACACTCACCCAGTTAATAATGGGTTCAGCTAAACTTGTAATGCGCTCACTGGTGGGATACAGATTTTAACTGTGAATGTGTGAAAAGTGAATACAGTTCCTAATTCAGATAACAATCCAACAGTTTGCAGTTTAGTTAATTTATGTAGCCAATTTAGACAGCACACCGCCATCTGTAGCTCTACTAGCATAAGAGCACTGAAGTGTGTATTGCTATGTTTGTTAATGAACATGCCAGGCATTTCTGGTTTTAGATGTTACAAGATATAATGGTCAGCCTAATATTTATTAGCAAACTTGGCTAACGTTTATTGTTTTCGTACATAAGCCTAATGCTATTTAACTGGCTAGCAAACGGGCTACTGGTTTATATACACAATATAGTGGGGAGCGTATCGGGAGCGTATCTATGTTCCCAGAGTCCTATGTTCCCCAGATTTATATGGCACATATTGAACACATGGTGATTTAAAGCTGGAGTTAGGCTTCAGCATAAGTGATAGCTGGGACATGTTCATGCTTTTACATACATTTTGGTCCTTTTATGACCGTTTACTGTGTTGTATAGGCTAAAGTATGGTATTTTTTTCAGTTTAATGTATACATTTCACTATTGATCATGCATGGAGTTGAACTGTATGAATGTATGAATGTGAACTAACAGATACTTTTAGAGCAGCACAAATGTGGGTTTAGCATGTGCAACCTAGTTTATTTCCCAAATTCATAACATTCGTAAATTTAAGTGTGGATGAAGGATGGATTTTAAACTAATGTATGTTGTTATTCATTTAAATGTGTCTTTGGGGTTTAAAGTTAAAAGGTAATAAAGTTAATAGGGCCCTGTGAAAATGTGTCTTGACTACATAAAACCTTTGGAAAGGTTTACTTAATGTGTGTTAACAGAACATTTAACTGGGAAACATAGGACCCTGGGAACATAGGAATGACCCCCATATAGTAGTTAGCAGGGCAGTGATGTGTAGTAGCATTCGTCCAAACGTGATTTACTCATATTTCTTTTATAGCCATGTTTGTTTCAGCGTTTGATATCAATGTACTGTTCTCACATACTGTAGTTGACAAGAAAGTAACAAAGAATGTTAAAACATTTTAGTAGTTTAGTAGTAGTTAATCACTGTAATAATAATAATAATAATAATAATAATAATAATAATAATAATAATAATAATAATAGTAAACTCGCAGAACTATTGTCCATATATCCACAGAAAAGCATGGTGGCGTGTGCTTTCTTGGTTTTAAATAATAATGTGAATTTTAGATTAATGTTAATTAAGTGTAAGAACTCAATTGCAATACCTGTTCGTTCCAGCAGGTGTCGACACACTCTCAGTGAATATACGAGCTGCGAGCTAAAGGGAGTCTGAGAAGTCAATACTCTAGTTTTGAGTAATTTGTGGTCAGATATTATGTAAAAATCGTAAATGTTTACTATAAGTCTATATGTACTCTATATGTAATACATAATTAACATCTATTGAACATAAGCAATTCCTTTTTTGTGTGTATTTTACATTCAGAGGACAAAAACAAGCTGGAAAATTGAGGTGTTTGCTAGATACTTGGTAGTGTATGGTACTACACATAATCACTGCACGCCTCCTTTTGGCTTTGTCCAAAAAATATGTCTTATTTGAGGCACGGCCTTCCCCTCTCACTACAGGCAGACTGGCCACTCTAGACATGCAGGGGATTTTGGGCAATTACAAGGAGTAAACATGCTTTAGGCAAACAGACAAGAAAAGCAGCAACATCAACAAAGGAAATCCTTGGGCAACAAGCAGCCCTGAAATATGCCGACCAACTCAGAACTGAGCGGTAGAAGAAAGACCTTCTTAGATTTATGATAAATAAAGATTCAGTCCATTTTAATGTTCTTAGATTTATGATAAAGTTTCAGTCCATTTTACTTGAACATTAAATAAAAGAGCAGTCCCATTTATTAGCACTGAAAAACAAAAGTGATAATTAAAAGATAATTAAACTGCATTGCTTTAAACTGTTCACGCTTTACTTAATGATGAACAGAAGAGAAAACACTAGACTATGCTTGCTCCTTAACTTATCTTTCAACCAACACAATGTAATGTTAATCCCTTCCGGCTCATAAAAATATTTTTGTCAAGTGTGGACAAGCAGGAGGATTAGAAAAAGAAACTCTAGTGTGTAACTGACATGTACATTTTGTTCCATGTTTTAGTGGTAATGGCAACAAACCTATGAGAACAATGCTATAATGATGAACTATACCTACCTGGACCAGTAACTATTCATTAAGGCAGCTAACAAAAGGAATACAGGCAGTATGTAGGAGGCACGACATTGTGATTGTGGTAACCAAAAGTAAACACAAAAGCTGGAAAATAAGCTTGTGGATTAGTTATGAGTGTATAATGCTTAGCGAATGTAACATTAGGTTCTCACATCTGACAAGTCACATGCTTGTTGTCACATGCCTTTCAGTCACTGACCTTAGCAGAATCTCAGACATAGCCTGCAATGTCCAGTACAGTGCACAGCAGCTTTTCTGAACCCACACAATCACTGACAGCGGTTAATGTAGGCTAGCTGCCTCCACTTATGTTAAACAGGCAACTACAATGTTGTGAGGGTTTTTAAAAATATATTATTCAAAGACCTTTTATGGTCAATGAAGTGAATTATTAACACATTTCATTGAAGAGATGGGGCTTTTACTTCTTTTCTTCCTTCTTTCTGGTTGAGAAACCAGACCTTTTATTTATTTATTTATTTGTTTGTTTGTTTGTTTATTTATTTATTTGCATTATATTTATATTTATTTATTTATTTTTCACAGTAAGTGAAAAAGTTAAAACGTGAAAAGGAGCCTATGTCTGCTGAAGCACTGTAAGCTGACTGTTTGTCTGTACGAGCCCGTGGGTAGGCTCTTTTGTTCCTTGGAATTTGATGCGAGAAAGTCAGTTGTGTGGGAGACGCCTGGCTTCATCCAGATTGTAGATGGTGCAGGATGGGAGGATGGAACCTGTGGAGCCAATGTACGCAGATACAGACACAGGCACAACCACAAATACACACACCTATCTTTGTAATGGATAAAAGTAAAAAAAAATTAAAAAATTTTTTTAAAGTAGCAAAACACAACACTACATGTTTACTGATTCTAAATACTGTTGGCCACACAGTGCAGCTAATTGCACCCTTAATCAAAAAAGTCCCCCATTCTGATTTTGCAACATTAGCTAAGCTACCTAAACACTGCACTCAACTAAAGTAAGCTAGCTAAGCACTTCAGTTTAGTTCAGCTAATATTACCTCACAATTAGGAGCAAATTCTCGAAAGCATTAGGCTGACTAGAAGGTAAGGTAACATTAGGCTAACAATCATATTTTGCTATTAAAATCATTATCAAGGAAGGTAGCTAACAATAGGCAAGCAATGTTTTAGCTTAACTCATTATTATTCAGGTTCTCTAGCAAGCTAGCTATCTGTAACAAACCATCTGTAAAAAAAAAAAAGAAAAAAAAAGAAGAAGAAGAAAAAGAAAAGAGGAAATAGTGCCAATATTTTTAACACAACTTATGTAATTTCACTTTCACAATAACAAAAGCTTTATGTATTTGCTATATTCCATAAAAAGTTTATTTATTTTATTTTTTTAAACAAAACTTTGCGTTCCAACAATTTGAAATATCCTAAATCTAGGCTTTGCTGAAACAATATCTGAGTCTGCCAGCACCACTGGGGTGTTTTTTTAATGACCCATCATAAGAAATGGTTCCAAAATGACTGCCAAGTGGAATGGGGCAAGCTCCTGAGCAGGAAGTGCTTAGAGAGGAAGTCCTGCTGTTGTACAGAATCTGGCTGATTTGGGCCGCACGCATCCTCCTCTCTGACCCCCTGGATGGATGTTAATCTGACTTTCCACACCGCTCTCTTATCTACAAACTGACATATTAGAGCAGAGGACAAGATCAAGGACGTGCTTTGATTTTGTTTTAGGCTTGATGTAGGTGTTATAACAGCATGTGCAAAACATGATAATCGCCATAAATCTTTAAAAGCTGAGGTGCTATTCAAAACATTATGTGTTGGCTTTAGATTTCTATACAAAAGTTATGATTTGTTATGATTAGCTGGAGTGAAATCAGTATACTGCAGAACTGCAGAAAGCAATCAACTTTAAAATCACAAAGGAACTTTGGGGGAAAAGTGTTGTTATAATACTTAGGTGCAAACGCATAGCTTGTAATTCTGTAGATTATAATAAGAATATTACCTTATATCCAACCCATCCAACTCTATATATAGGTAAAATGAATGCACGATAGCTGACAGGAGGGTTACACTAACTCAAATAACCACTCTTTATAACCATGGTGAGCAGAAAAGCATGTCAACCCTTGAGGCGAATGGCCTAAAACAGCAGGAGACCAGATCGGATTCCATTCCTGTCAACCAAGAACAGGAATCTGAGGCTACAGTGAGTACAGGCTCACCAAAACTGGGCAGCTGCTGCTGTAGCCCATCTGCATCAAGATTCAACATGTTGTGTATTCTGAGATGCATTTCTGCTCATGATAGTTAAAGAGTGGTTATTTGAGTTACCATAGACTCCCTGTCAGCTTGAACTTGTCTGGCCATGTCGTCTGACCTCTCTCATCTTTCCACCCACAAAACTACTGCTCACTGAATGTTTTTATTTATTTTATTTTATTTTTTTGCACCATTCTGTGTGAGAAAATCCCAGGAGATCGTCAGTTTCTAAAATATACTCTATTATTCTAAATTCTAATACGCTATATTCTAAAATAAAATAAATACTCAAACCAGCCACCTGTCATCAACAACCATGCCACGATCAAAGTCACTGAGGTCCCATTTTCCCCCATTCTGATGTTTGAGGCGAACATTAACTGAAACTGAAACCTGTATCTGCACGATTTTATGCATTGTGCTTCTGCCACATTATTGGCTGATTGGATAAATGCATGAATATGCAGGTGTACAAGTTGTCCTAATAAAGTGGGCATGATATAACTGATCACAGATCATATCTGATATCATTGGTCATTGGTTATGTCATTAAAATTGATAAAATCTTTACCAAAAGAGCTTTGTTCATCGAACTTAAAGTTAAATTATGCAGCCTAATGACTTCCATAGTAAACATCCCCACAAATCTGCTCACACAAAACTTAAATTAAACCTCAAAGTAAGTAAACCTTTCTATTCTTAAACGCATGAATTGGGGCCCATATGACTAGACAATTGATGTATGCATTTTCAATTTAAGGAACATTATTGCTAATCTTTGATAGCTCATTGCTCATTAAGAGTAGATTTCTTGCCTGAATGAGCAAAGAAACTCATGCTTTTCAGCACTACTTCAAGTGCCTGTGTTTCTGCCAGCCTTTCCTTTTCTTCCATGTTATTAACTCACTTGGAGACACGGTGGGGTTCAAGTTAATGGAATTACTGAGGATTTGGCTGAACCCAACTGCTCCACTTGGCGAACGAATCAAGGGACAGATTCTTATTTTCTTTTGTGTGCCTCGCTCCCACCAGAGCCCCTGTTTCCCCGCTCATTCGACCTGCTCACCTGGGCCCTTGTTGCCTTTTCAAGGGCCTGACTGATTGAGTCAAGCCTTTAATTGATGAGCCATGGGTCCTTTGTAGGTTATTGTAAGATGCTAACTCTGCTTGTTTGTATGCTTGTTAAATTGGGTGCTTTAAATAATGTGTGACAATGTCTGTTTTATAAATTCAACACAAGTCAGCGATGTCATTTTCTAGAATTATGTACGAGTAAAAAAAACAGAAGTGGGGTTGCCCTTACTGAAAAATCACATAAGTTGTACATGTGCATACAATTTTACAGGAGCTTACTAAAGTTCTCAAAGACAACATTATTAAATAACACTCAAATGGAAAAAGGTGCAGAGGACCATAGGAAAGACCTTAAACATAACTATCAGTACAATTGGTTTGATAATACAGTATGCCAATGAAAACTTCATGGAGCCACAACTGCAGTAACTGTCCCTGGACAAGTGCGCCATGCAAGATTTCACAACACCCATAAGAATAATGATGAAGAAGGTAAAAAAAATAAGCCATCAAAAAGAGTTGCAGGATGAGCTGAAAGCAGCAGGAACAATTACACAGAGAACAATACGCAATGAATTGCATCACAATCTCCATTCTTATCCCTCATGCCTTGGCTTATGCAAAACCAAACTCAGAACTCTTTTGGAGCAATGTATTCTGCTCAAACCAAACAAAAATAGAACTAGAAAATAGAACTAAAAAGATTAAAAAATATAACTCTTTGGGAATAATTCATCTAGTCATTGGAGAAAGAACAGTTGGATGTATGATCCTAATAACACCACACCCACAGTGATGTAAGGAAGTGGAAGTATGACGATCTGGAGCTGCTACTCTGCAAATGGTACTGGGGCATTATACGTCATCAAGGGAAACATAAATGGACAGATGTACTGGGATGTATTAGAGGACAATTTAATCTCATTGGCCAAGAAACTGAATCTGGGGAGAAGATGGATGTTTCAACAAGACAATAACGCCAAACATACACCCAAAATACCTCAAGAAGGCCTTGCATGGCCTAGCCAATCTGCTGACATAAATCCCATTAAGTATTTATGGAGGAAATTGTGAGCCCATAAGGGGGACCCTTGTAACCTTGGGGAATTGAAGATTTGGCAAGAGGAATACACCAAAATTTAACTACAGTGCTGCTAAAAGTGAATTATTTCTCACCTTAGACATCTCAAAGCTAACAACAGCTTTGGAACAAAGTACTAATGTTGGTAATTTGTGGTAATCAGTATCGTTTTTATGCTTATGAACGCATACTTTTTTGTTTATAGTTATAAATACAAAGTCAAAGACATTATGTGTGCAAATATGAAAAAATGTGTCCAATTACTTATTTCCCCTCACTGTATGATGTGTTTCCATTTAATAACATATGTTGCTTGGATTAAATGAAATATCTTTGACTTTGGGTAACATCTATGGCATATTTTTATTTGCTATAAGAAATGACAGACTTGTGTTTCCCCTTTCATGTCCAAAATAATATGGCTGACTCTTGCCTGGTGGTGTAGTAAAGCAGATATGTTTCCTGGAAATCATGCCACGGCTGCATTAGGAAGCAACCATGAGAACGATATGTTTCTTTTGTGGGTCAACATGTTCATAGGCCCGAGAGCCCTGAGAGGTTAAATAGAGCTACATGTGACAGCACCAGTCCCCAACTTTAAAACTAGCATCCCATCCCAATTTTAAGGGTAATTATCTCACAAATACAGCTGTAGCCTGGCCTTCCCATATTCTATGCCAAGACAAAGAAGAAGCTGATGGATGCTTGTTTTACATGACCTGACCTGAAACTGCCATTTCTTCATGTCATTTGTGGGCCAGCTCGAGGTTGAAGAGAGAAAAAAAGAGAGGGATGGGGGAGGGCATGTGAGCTGGGTGTGGAGGGGAAAGAAAAGGAGATACAAAAGGGGGCTTTGAAAAGGGGCCCTTTTCTCCCTGCAGTAAACTTTGCTGGCCACAAGATGATTTACAGTCATCAGAGAGGCTAGACAAAGGGTGTACAGCAGAGTACAGAGTCCCGCAATGAACAAGTGTAAGAGAGAGAGAGAGAGAGAGAGAGAGAGAGAGAGCGGCAGGATACTACACTATACTGTATCTGGAGGGTATCTCAGAATTCACCGGAAGAGGGTTGGCCTTGTTGCATTTGGTCAGCGCAGCTTTACATTTCCTGAAACATAATGATGCAGCAGCCTGGTGTTGCAGCCTTCAAGACTAAAAGTGTAATACAGAATTACTACAAGATGATTAAAGTAATTTCTGGGGGGTTTTATTGGTAGGTTTTATTTGGTAGTTGAAATTAGTTATGGAGCCAGTCTGAATTAATCAGAAGCAATGATTACATTGGGGGGTGTGGTGGTTTAGTGGTTAGCACGTTTGTCTCGCACCTCTGGGATTAGGGGTTCAAATCCCCCCTCTGCCCTGTGTGCACAGAGCTTGCATGTTCTCCTCATGCTCCAGGGTTTTCCTCCTTGTACTCCAGTTTCCTCCACCAGTCCAAAGACATGCATTGTTTGCTGATTGGCATTTTCAAATTGTTTCTGGTATGTGAATGTGTGTGCAACTGTGCCTTGTGATAGGTTGGCACCCAATCCAGGGTGTCCCCCACCTTGTGCCCTGAGATCCCTGGGATAGGCTCCAGGCTCCCCCGCAACCCTGTATAGGATAAGCGGTATGGTAAATGGATGGATGGAATAACTACATTGAGCTCATCTCAACGTTGTATCTATACTGCATGTTTCTGCATCCCCCTGCATTACAAACATTGGCTGACGTGTGATCTGTTTGACAGTATAACAGTTTTACTAGGTAGATTAATTACCGAGAACAGATGACAGACAATCTTTTCAGAATCAGGAACATGCATAACACTCCTGTTTACTTAAAAAAAATATAGACACTAGTCAAGCTCGAATATTTTTTATGTGCTATGCAAGGACAAAACTGCACAGCATACAAAAATCATGGCCTACGTTATTATAAGGACAATAATCAAACTTGCTTGTTTCCTTTAGTCTGAATTAATGCAGGTAACTCACAAACTAGCTCACCATATGTTATTATATCACTATTAGATCACTAGCTACCACTTTTTCTAGTCAGGTTCCGGGCGACCAAAACATTGGATTGGACAGCATAGTGGTGTGTTTACTTCACCTTGCTAATGAATTCATGATTTGTCCACCCCTGAAATTATATGTCTAATTCTGATATAGTTTAGTATTTGGGTCAAATGTTTTAGCATAGCACAAAAGTTATGTACACGAGTAGCTATGTTCTGAGCTTAATTTGTCATCTGACTAAATATGTTCCATGGATTTGGGGCAATAACCTGAGATCTGAGGATGACTTTTAGCCTCAGAGCATACATGCTATGCTAGCTACCTAACTTATGTAACTAATGCTTGTGATGAATAACATTTTTGATTGCTATGGTACAGATTAACAAGTTTGGCTGCTGTTAAATAGATATCCAAGGATAGGACAATGCAAATTTAGTCTCAGATACTTAAATCTATGACAAATGTAAGCTAGATTGTTAGACGGCTAGGTAAGTTAGATGAATTTAGTGATATTAGGATAATTAGGATGGCAGGAGCCATTAGGATAATTTCGGCAGGAGCTTTTCCAAAATGAATCTTTCAATACAGTATATTCATAGATAATGGCATTTAAAAAAGGGTAAAGAGATGTTTCTTAAGTCAGTTTAATAGCTTCATGGGCATTAAAAACAACGTTTTTCAGTCAAATTAATTTAAATGCTTTAAGTGTCTCATGTCAATGATTATATGAGACTATTCTCTGGAGTATAAGTGATACATGAAATTAGTATCTAAT
This sequence comes from Cranoglanis bouderius, assembly GCA_023630585.1. NCBI lineage: Eukaryota > Metazoa > Chordata > Actinopteri > Siluriformes > Cranoglanididae > Cranoglanis > Cranoglanis bouderius. The sequence continues at coordinate 9,920,632 of CM042550.1, forward strand.
TTTATGTATCACTTGCATATACCTGCAAAGTCAGTAAGCAGCCATTCAGCACTGCTTGAGGTGTGGCAAAAATAGTTTGGTGGGCTTATTTTAGCAGGGTGAGAGGCCCCCATGTTGCATACAGAAAGAAAATACCATCAATGACAAAATAAGGGGGAGGTTTGAGCTCACAATTTGCTTTTTTGTTTGAGTATTTACAACCATTGCAATAGCTTGCATGATCATAACATTCGGTTCAATAGCAGGTCATTTGAGCTCCAACACTGCTTTCGTGCTAGATTCTTGGTGTTAACCTGGGAAGTATTCTGAGCCCTCTTTTTGTAATGGATACCATAAATATAATTTAGCGGTGTACCCTATGTCCTTCAGTTGGTCTGAGAACATATCCCGTGAAAATGCATGTTTAGCGTTGTGTATTGTCAGGTCAGTATACAATGTGTAGCGATGTCATTTCCAAATGACCACAACGCAGGCAGCTCAAGTGAGGATGTCTTTAGTTATTCAGATGTCCTGGTCCATTTTAACGCACAAGACTGACTTTACTTTCTGATTTGTTCTAGCAAAGATGATCTTTGATTGGGCCAGTGTTCACTTGTGTCACACCCCTCACTGAAAAGTTAAGCATCCATATTCATACATGGCCCATCAAATCAACAAAGAGCAGTGGTGTGTTGCTATTGTAATGTTTAGAAAGTTGTTCAGAACTGTTTTCTACACAAAACCACAAAGGCTATGCATCAAAATTCTTCCACAAAGAGCTTATATTATTAAACTGTTGCTTTTCCTGAACTCTCTTTCCTCCTGTGAACAACTGAGAACCTATACCTTAATTTAACACTCCAAGGTTTTGACCTTTCACTTGGATCTTCTCTTAGTCTACTTTTACTATGAAACCAGAGGCCAAAAATATGAAACTTCTTTTTTTCTTCCCTTACTGCCGCCTTATCCACAGGTCTCTCCCCCCCCCCCCACAATATCCCTCTGTAGTGGAGGCATGTTTCACAGCTGGACAAATAAAAGCAGTTTTGTGTCGGTGGGAACCCCGCGTTTTCCAGCTATTCATCAACATCCCATAAAAGCAGCACAGGTGTTGGGTTTCAGGCCGAAGGGCAATGGCAGGGCTCGTGTTCCGATGTAAAAGCCAAGCTAGAGCAAACACGTCAATCCAGCTAAGCCAACGCCACCGCTTATTACATCGTGATCTGGGCTCTGCCTTGATAACAGAATGAATAGGTGATAACAGCCTTTAAGAGTCACTTCTCATTATGGAGTCACGAGATTCCTGGGGATTACTGTTAGCATGCTGAGTGCATAACAAGATGAGAAGGACACCAAAAGAAAACATGGGATGCCAGAAAGCAGAACATGGTGTCCTCTGATAGATTTTTCCAAAGCAGGAGATAATGGTGACCTTAGAAAGTGAAAGTGACCTTGACCAGGTTTAACAGATTCACTCTTATCTATCCTATAAGTGTATAAATATATTGTACTGATTCCTTGAGAAAATGTACTGATGACTAAAATAAAAAGTATAAATTGGATGAGTTTTTTTTTTTCTTTTTCTGAAACTGTACTGCTGCTCTAAATGTCTACCAAATTTCCTGTGACATATTAGCACTAGATAATTAACTTGAAATCTCAGACATAAACACAGGCACATAGATGCATTGTGAGCACAATGCTTTTTAAAAATTTTTTATTACTACTAACTAAAAACAATGCACCATCTGTGGGCAGGAATATCAAGAATGCCGTGGAATGTGTTTTTGTAGTAAAACAAACTGACATCGGTGCTATTTGTGTACAGGGCAGTGTAATAATATAGGAAAGTCCTTGCACGCAATGATACCTAAGATACCTAATATACTGTAATGGACTTTCTTACATGTTCTCAATACATGCAGTGTATCACGTTCTATAGCATACTCATCTCTATGCCATCAGGCTGGGTGTATGCAACAAATATTAAACATATAGTGTATTAGAAATACTGTAGACTCATAAAAATATGTAGACAGGTTGAGTTTTAATTGTTGGAAGTACAACCCCAACAGTAAGGAAAAGTGATGGACAGTATGGAAAATGCAAAAAAAACAAACAAAAAGAGTCATTTGAAAATTCAATTCACCCTGTACTATATTGAAAAAGTATTCAAGTATGTCAGGATATCCATTACAGACTCATGACGTTTTTTAAGACAGGGATCAGAGATCGCGCGCATTCAGAAGTGGTTTTTGGCCTTGCCCTTTACGCACCGAGATTTGACCGGATTCCTTGAATTCTGTAGAAGGTGAAATGCCCAAAATCCTACCGATTTGTCTTTGGGGAATGTTGTTCTCAAAGTGTTGGATTATTCTGTTGGCAGATTGGCCTCGACCCATCCTTGCTCTTGAAGGACTAGGCCTTTTTGGAAGCTCCTTATATACTACGATTAGACGATTGCCTCACCTGTTTCACATCACCTTCTTATTTCAACTTGTCACATCGCTATTAGTCCTAAATTGCCCCTGTCCCAACTTTTTTTTGCATGCATCAATTTCAAAATAAACATTTATCTTCAAAAAACTATGCAGTTGATTAAGTAAAACATCAAATACCTTGTCTTTATACGTTCTTTGTTTAAATACAAGTCAAAGTACATTTACAAATCTCTCCTCTTTGTTTTTATTAGCATTTTTCCATACTGTCCCAACTTTTTCGGAATTGGGGATGTAATCACAAAGATCAATTTTATGAGCTGTATTAATACAGAAAAAGCTATATTCATATATTATCATTTAAGCTATATTAACCATAGCAGGATGTTATCAGGCCCTACTACAGAAAACATTGTGCAAGACTTATGTAGCCTGCACTTGGGAGTATAGTGAAAATGATAAACAGCAGATAGCTAAACTCAGTTGATTAGTAAACCTGTCTAACTGTGTTTTCAGTTAAAATATCCTTTTAAGTCTGGCCTAGACATTCCTTTGTTCTGATGTCATATTCTGAAATCTGAAATGTAGTGACTGAATTCTGTATCTCTCTTGTAATCATTACATACTGCAGATGAACTTCTCACCTTAACCAACACATTACCATTTTAATAGCTACACTGAGTCATACAACACTGGCATCCAGACACCTGATTTTCTGTCAAAAGTGTTCCTTTATTATTTAATTAAAAGAAATGAATAAATGAAAAGTTGAAGTAAAACCTGTTTTTCTTGTATTATACTGAAACTGTAATTATTACTTCTGTAATTTACAGGTATATATTTAATAGTATTGTTTTATTCCAGCATTTTACTATTAAGTTCTATGCACTGGAGGAAAATATTACTAAAATGTATTCCTTTGATGCTCTGGGTCAATGGTGTTCATGCATTCATGCATTCATGAGCTGGTGAGTTGCTGTTGTACCTTATATTATTGTTAAATTGTCTCACAAGCCAGACCTCTAGCTCTGGTATGTTCTGTCAATAAATGTAGCCAAGTATTGCCTACTTTCACAGAATGATGCAATTTCACTAACAGCACTAACTTGCAGCATGTCAGCAAAACCCACAAGATTACCTTATTTACTCAACACTAAGGGCTTCATACAAAACTCTTTATAACTTTTAAAGATGGGATTCTGGGAACGTTTTTGAGTTCAATTAACATACAGTATCTTGCTCCAAAGCTTCTGGTTCTAATTTGTTATAACTGATTGAAATAAAAGATGACTAACTTTTTTGTTGTCACATCTGTGGGTTTTTTTTTTGTTTGTTTGTTTGTTTTGTTGTTGTTGTTGAAAAAGAAGCCATGGATATGAGAGTGCAGGTTTCAGACAAATTTTTAAGGCTGCGTCCGAAATCGGGTACTGATCATCAGTACATGTGTGTAGTATAAATACAAACTGGACATACTACACCCGCCATGTTGGCATTGTCATGTGACCTACTATGTCATCATAACAGCAAAAACTTAAAGAGCCCACCAGATTAGAGCACCTGCACCGCAACAATTTTTTTCTTGTTTAAACCTTCAACAAGTTCACAATTTACTCAGATTTTGTTAAACAGGTTTGGTTTAACCACAAGGAACAATGTTTAATACCTAGCACTTACATTTAAAAAAGAGCTTCCACTATTTTTGATTCTGACAGCTTTTCCGCTCCAGTCATCGGTTCCATACTGCAGAATCTTGGCGGAAGCAGTAGATCATCTGGGTACTTCACCTACTGTTTTATGAATACTAAGAATTCGGACATGCTACTCCTCATACTGCTTTTCACCTACTGTCTGGTAGCGTAGTAGGGATATTAGGATGCAGATTAATTCTTTTTAACAGACTCCATTCTATATGATCCCTTTGGGCTCCTTGTCTACTCAGTGCCACTGGAATCATTCCTCCCTTCCTGCCCTTTATGACATCCTTGCCCACAAGCCACCAGTCTGAGTGGATGATGTCTGGCTTCTCCCACTGCACATGATAAACCACATGGCCATGATTCCAAACTCCAAATTTCAAATTCCAAACTAAACGATGAGATTATGACATATCTAACATTGTGGTTTCATTCAAGGCCATAGCTAAATCAAGTCCCAGAGACACTGCATAATTGATCCAGAATAGAAGCATGCAACTAATTGCAGCCTCTTCCTTTCATATCCAGGAAGAGCAATGCATCACTGGTTTCCTTCCTGTAGAGAGCTTTTCTGTCTGTTTGTTGCTGGCGGTCATCAGCAGTGGCCACATACCACACAGGGTTTTAGATAATACTCTAAACATCCTCCTGTATGAAAAGCAGGCTGATTAAGCTATGGGGAAATCTGAGACCATTTAACGTGTTGCTTCGAACTTCCTGTTTTGTCTGTCCAGTTAATATCAAATTATCAAGAATACTGCATGTTTAGTCCTCTCAATATGTTATATGTCTATGATAGACTTCAAATGATGTGGTTGATGTAGCTGTATTTCCCTGAAATGAGATCAAATCATACTTGGGAATTGGCCAAAGGTGGAGGGGAATTACTCTTTTTTTGTGCAAAGCTTGCACAATATTACATCATTCTGTTCTGTACTGTTCAACAAGACTGTTGGACATAAATGCACATGCTTTTAATTTATTTCTTTCAGTTGTAAATAATGAGATCAGTGTTTGCATTTTACGAGAAATTATCTGACTTCAGGGTCTTTTACAGTTCAAAGCACTTTTGTGATGACATTTTCCACATTCACCATACATTGCATTGCCTTTCAGAGGCTTTTAGGGGCAGATTATCTTTTCTTCAGGGCCATGGATCCTCTTAAACAGCCAGTTTTCATCATATAATCACTACTCATGACTAATATTGTTTTGTTTGTAATGACTATACAGACACAGATAGCTGTTACCACTTAGCTCAGCCACAGGCTTTTGGTGAAGAGCAATGGATTAAACCAATGCGGGTGTCCAAAAAGCATCTTTCTGAAACTCAGTAACAACCAAAACACTCACAGTCACGCATGTGCTTTTATTTGAAATGCACCACCATGTACACAGGCTTCCAAATGAAAATGCTTGCCAGAAAAAAACAAGAAGTTTAAGATACCCTCTTGTTTACCATGGAAATAAGATTTAAGCAATACAGGACAACCTCATCAACACCCCCCTCCCCCCCCAACCCCACCGTCCCTTTAAAATGTCATCACCACTGAGTGAGTACATGTTTATTGGCCAACAGACATTCATATATTGCCTCATACACCAATTCATTGTGGTGAAGATAAGAGTTTAAAAAAAGACAGCTGAGCATATGAAACTTCCTTGTGTTCTACATGTCCTTAAAATATTACTGTAAATTTACATGTACATTTGAATAGAGATAATTCCCTAAATTCCTAGATAGAGTCTTTGTATTAAAACTCTTCCTGTGAAAGGACTGCAAAAAATCTAAATATACTGAATCAAGAGGAGGAATTTATTTAAAAATGTGAAACATTTGAAATGTCATCATCTGTTACAGTATAAAAAAAAAAAAAACCTGTGCCCTGTGTTTTTTTACACAGCAGATATCCTGTGTTCCCACACTTTAGTGCTGTAGTGTTTCAGTTCTGATTGTGGAAAAAAGGAAACATTCCAGTCTGGCATTATTATTACAAAAACATATATGTTTGACCACAGAACCGATACATAGACAGGTTTGTTAACAGGCCAGGCATCTGCTCAATTTATATAAGAAAGCTTCAGGAAAATCCTGGAATAGCTGTTACGCAGAACATAATTAATGAAAGCTTAATAAAGTTGTTGAATGTATAATATAGATTAGAGACTGGATGCTGAGTAACTTTCTCCTACTTAATTCTGACGAGTCCTTCTACTAGGGCCATAGGCAGCTAGATGTAATCATTCTCTACTTATGCAGTAGAGACCTTGGTACAATTACTGTAGCCAGTCTCTCATTTAAAGCTCATGTAGATAACATTACTAAGGCAGCCATTTCTCATACATTGCTAAGCTAAGATATTATGTAACATGATGCAGAAAACTTAGATCTTTCTTTTATTGCCTCTTGGTTGGACTATTGTAACATCTTGTTGTCTGGATATCTCAGTAGGTGCATAAATAAGCTCCAATTAGTCCAGAATGGAGCAGCTTTACAGTCTTTATTAGAATCATACAGTGGGGGAAAAAAGTATTTGATCCCCTGCTGATTTTGTACGTTTGCCCACTGACAAAGAAATGATCAGTCTATAATTTTAATGGTAGGTGTATTTTAACTGTGAGAGACAGAATAACAACAAAAAAATCCAGAAAAACGCATTTCAAAAAAGATATAAATTGATTTGCATTTTAATGAGGGAAATAAGTATTTGACCCCTTCGACTTAGTACTTGGTGGCAAAACCCTTGTTGACAATAACAGAGGTCAAAACACCCAGGAGAACTGGGTGAAAGTGTTGTGGTCAGATCTCTTTGGCATCAACTCAACTCTCCGTGTTTGGAGGAGGAGGAATGCTGCCTATGAACCCAAGTCATAACACCATCCCCACCGTCAAACATGGAGGTGGGAACATTATGCTTTGGGGGTGTTTTTCTGCTAAGGGGACAGGACAACTGCACCGCATCAAAGGGACGATGGACGGGGCCATGTACCGTCAAATCTTGGGTGAGAACCTCCTTCCCTCAGCCAGGGCATTGAAAATGACCTTAATGACTTGGAGAGGATCTGCAAAGAGGAGTGGGACAAAATCCCTCCTGAGATGTGTGCAAACCTGGTGGCCAACTACAAGAAACATCTGACATCTGTGATTGCCAACAAGCGTTTTGCTACCAAGTACTAAGTCGAAGGGGTCAAATACTTATTTCCCTCATTAAAATGCAAATCAATTTATAACTTTTTTGAAATGCGTTTTTCTGGATTTTTTTGTTGTTATTCTGTCTCTCACTGTTAAAATACACCTACCATTAAAATCATAGACTGATCATTTCTTTGTCAGTGGGCAAACATACAAAATCAGCAGCGGATCAAATACGTTTCCCCCACTGTATGTAGCAAAATATCATATTTTAATCCAAGCTACAAGCTACTCAGGCTTTGAAGTAGTTAAGCAACAGTCAAGCTACCCTTTTAAAAAAGTAGTCAGCTACACTACAAGTTACTAAGAAAAAGTAGCTAACTACATTGAAGCTACAACCCCAATTCCAAAAAAGTTGGGACGCCATGTAAAATGTAAATAAAAACCGAATGCAATGATTTGCAAATCACAGTAGAACATAGAAAACATATCAATTGTTTAAATTACCGTTTTAAAGAACAAATAATGTAATTTTGAATTTGATGGCCACAACATGTCTCAAAAAAGTTGGGACGGGGCAACAAAAGATTGGAAAAGTAAGTGTTACTAAAAAGAAACAGCTGGAGGAATATTTTGCAACTAATTAGGTTAATTGGCAACAGGTCAGTAACATGATTGGGTATAAAAAGAGTATATTGACCAGTTTAAATATTTGATATGTTTTCTATGTTCTATTGTGAGTAACATATGGGTTTATGAGATTTGCAAATCATTGCATTCTGTTTTTATTCACATTTTACACAGCGTTGTATTTAATTGAGCAACATTTTTAGTATGTCATGACTGTGAATCGGCTTATGAATAACTGCGTATAATTGTGCATAAAGAAATTAAACACAATTTAAAGATAATTCAGATGTTTTGTTTTATTTATAGACCATCCAAAGATACACTTAATACTAAAACTGTATATTAATAATATTAATACTACTACTACTACTACTACTACTAATAATAATAATATAATATTAATATTAATAATACTAGTAGTAATAACTATAATAACAATATAATGTAATTAAATCCAGAAATATAGCCTACTCATTTTAAATAATGTGTACATTAGGCTATTTATCAATTTAAAATGACAATTGCACTCACCTCTATATGTGTCCTTGAATTTGTACTTGAACTCTTGGACGACAGTATTTTAATTTTCTTATTTTAATCTGATAAACTTACTGAAATATTTCATTTGATTTTATTTGTAAGTATATGTAAACATTGTGTTGCCTATTAATAACAAAGTGCTTGTAATATTCTCTGTGTCAGAGAATAAAATCCAGTGTTAATTTATTATGGTATTATCATTTACCCTCCCCATACATCACGTAACAAACTATGGTTGGTCGCTTTAAGTGTCCATCAAACAGTCACTTCCTGTCCATATGAGCTACAATGAGGCTCTTAATTCCTGTGAAGCAAGCAGGCACATATGCAATATGCAAATATGCAATGAACAGGGCCATTATAATTAGACCAAAAAAAAGTAGCGATTGGTTGCGCTGCATCGCTCCTTGTTTGAAAAAGTAACTTGTTACTGGAAAAGCTACACTATTTTTAAAGTAGTGGAGCTACTGTCATGCTACTGAAAAATGTAGTTAAGTTAGTAGCGTCACTACTTTTAGTTAACTACTCCCCAACACTGATTAGCTTCAAGTAAAATTTTGCATTGATATATATGTAAAATACTACTAACAACATACAAAGCATTGAAAGGTCTCATCCCACAGTATCTGAGTGAACGTTGGATTAATCATGATTCAATCAAAAGGGGCAGGCTCTTTATTAGTACCCAGAATACAGAGCCTTCTACAAAGTACCCCAGCTATGAAACAGCCTTCCAATTAGTGTTAGGGCTCAGAAATAGTCTCAATCTTTAAGTCTTGGTTGAAAACCTAGAGATTTTGTTGAATAGCCTTTCTCTTAGGTAAAGGTGCAGCTCTGGGGGTCCATGGGCATAGAGGGTTTTATTAAATTGCGAAGTTTTGATTCTGTTGCACCCCTCTCTCATATGCTCACTCAGCTTTGTTGACAATGAAATGGCTTTATGTCCCAGTCTGGCCTTATGCCTATGTTACCTTTAGTTATGTTGTCATAGCTAAACGTGCAGGAGGCAAATCTTCACAACCATGCTCTAAAATCTAGTGGAAAGCCTTCCCAGAAGAGTGGAGGTTATTATAACAGCAAAATGGGGAGTAAATCTGAATGGAATGTTCATATAGTATAGTTTCTATAGATATAGTGTACCTCACACTTAGTACTGTTTGCCTTTACACTTCTACAGCTGTACTTATTGTACATGATCTCTTTTCAGTCTGGTACCTCTCAAGGTTTTTTCTTTAAATAGTCTCAAGGATGATCTTAAAAGTGCTATACAAATAAACTTTAATTGAACACTTCTTAATACTCTTTTAAACATAATTTAAGAGATATTAAACTATATATTTTGGTGAATGTTGTAATGTAATTATGCTTTTCTCTTGCGTACTGGACCTGACTGGTTTAATTCTGCACAATACACCAGCTTTAATTTACAGTATTAGCATAATCTCATTAAGTGAAAAATTAAGAAATAGAAAACTTCTAACCACTTTTCATAGTACCAACAGCAATGCTATTTCCAAGATGACTGTGCTTCTGAAATCCTACAAACAAATCCTTCTAGCCATTGTTAAAAAGAGGGGCAAATTTGAATAAGATTAGTTGGTAGATTAATCAGCCTGGCCAGAACAACATATTTACTGTCTGGGAGCATGTGATTGAAGCCTTAGTCTCTCCCTTACTGCTGTGAACAAGAACTGCCCTTTGTTCTGTATATGCCTTCAGAAACTTTCAGTTGGACAAGCAAAACCAGTCCTGAGGGAAATGAATCCTTTTACGTAATCCTGTTTTTATCTGTTCAACTTTCTGTTCGATTTTTTAAAAATTCATTTAAAGGAGCCATGTGGCACTTTTGTTCAGAGGTGTTTACTTGGAACACTGTCTAACTTGCTGATCCATCAAATTGAAATTTCTGTACACTTTCTTTGACAATGAACAACAAGAGAGTGTGTCACCAGTGTTGGTGCTATCATCAAATTGCTCCCTAAAATGAATTTAATCGAGTAGCATTTGAGTTCTCGTTTCTGTTGTAGTATCCTGTCAAATGTAAACAAGTTGTTGAAACCACAGTTACAGTTGGAAAACTATATTCCTGCCTTGGATGTTTTGGCAGCAGGTTCTCCTCAGAGGCAGTCTGTGTCGGGTCATCCCAGGGGGGGTGTAGATTAGTCATTGTTTTGAAGGATGAAGGCGCTACGCTGTACCAGGCACAGTGTTTCAGCATGACCCAGGTGGGAGGGGATGCAAACCGAGTGTTCTCATTTTAACCCTTCCTTACTTACTCCCACTCTCACTACTTTTCTTCTCCCTAAAGTATCTCAGGCTAGCCGTGCTGGCCAAGAAAGATATCCTGGACCTATTAATGGTGATTTTAATCTCAAAAAAGATTATAGTTCTGCCCGTGTAGTCTAACTGTCATGTGCATATCGGCCCTTGAACCTGTATATTAATTTTGGGCTTGCAATTAGAGCAGCTGTTAGGTTAGTAACCCAATCTTTTGCTGGAATGAACAATAATAAAGCATGACTTGACCCTCAATGCAACATGAAGCATCAACAGAGCATGCCATTGATTAAACGGCCAAAATTCAGTGGACTAGTAGCATTACTGTCCTGTTAAATGCTCATTGTTCTGTAAAAGTTATTATTCTTGGAGGGGTATTAAAGAAGATGATCATTTTTCTTCACTTGGCACATTCATACACTTACACCGATAAGGGAAGTGGAACTGAGAATCACACACACACACACACACACACACACACACACACACACACACACACACACACACACACATGCACACACACACACACACACACACACACACACACACACATGCACACAACAGATCCTTTGAGGGCTCATACACAACTCTCATCTGTCAACATGGCCTTATTTTCAGCTGGCTAAAAGTCAAGATAAAAAAAAATACACTCCTTCAGCTTCACTGCTACTAACTAACTACAGAATTCTTTTGCATTCTCACACAATTTATATTACAGTTTATGTGAAATGTGGTATCTTTTCTCATAAACGTCTGTCACCTCTGTGACTGTGTAGAATTAATAGAAACTTGTAGAAGAAACTTGTACTGTTATTACAAATATGAGAAGAATGGGACAGAAATTTGAAACAAAACCAGTTACAGAGTCAAATACCCCTTATTTCATGTCTGCACCAGATTATGTAAAATACACTTAAATCTTTATTAGTAGTATTAACAGAATTAAACATAAAAGTGTTCTTGAGGAAAAATATTACCACACACCTTTACCACACAAATTATCCATGGTAAAATGAATTCTCAGGTATGCATCTCTTTCCCATGACCTCAAACCCAAGTGTTTGAGGCATTATTGTGTTGATGAAGTATATGACCGTTTGCCACACTGCAGCTGTGCTGTGGTTTTTGAAGCATCATGATAAGAGGGGTGGTTTTGTTTTGAGATGCATGCCTTTTAACCTCCACTTCACATCGAGGTGCGTTGAAAAATTTCAGGCAAGCCATAACCTGAATGCCAAAGTCAGCAAGACAGAGACGTATGAATAAGACCACACAATACACACAATACCACAGAGGAAGCCAGAGGCCATTGGATGTAATAGCAAAATCTTTTATTTGGGGGTTTCCCAATGAACAAAAAGAAAAATTCAATATCTGTGCATTGGGGTCATGTTACAAGTCAGGAAGAGGCATGTAGATGCCAAAAATCTCGCAATTTTTGAAATCTTTAGAAAAATCAGTGATACATTGTTGGATACATATCAAAATTTGTATGGCTGTAAGGTCTGTGTAATTCTGTTTTGTGAAGTCCAGTGGTTTCATTAGCTTAAAGGGTACTGATGTTCCACACATCAGACCATGATTTTTCTATGTTGCTTTGTGCTGATTTGACATTTCTTGGCCTGTTGTGATGTTTGGCATGGCTGAAGAGGATATTGTCTGGCCAGGGAGAGACAGCAAAAGATAAAGAATGTGAGAGAGCCAGATAAAGAGATCCTCCAGCCGTTTACATCAACAAACTCTGTTTTGTCCTGTCTGCTTGCTTGTTTTCTTAATGCTTTTCTAGATATAGGAAAACTAACCAAGGCATGGACTGTAAATAAGTTAACTTAAGTAAGTTTTACTGCTTTTGTTCTGGAAGCTGGAAAGTATTCAACAAAATTAAAGGTTACATGCATAATGTCACATCCGCCCTGATTCTGTCCCAGACAGTCTTCATACTGTGTGCTGCCTTTACTGTTTTATTTCCACTTTCCATATATGGTTTCTCATCTATTTCATGGTACTCCTGTTTAATTTGTCTGTTTAATCCATTCATATAAGAAAGCTAGATACCACATTAGCCACTGTTGCAAACTACATTCATACATCAGTGACCCCATCTCATTAGCAGAGGTGAGAATTGCTCATCCACCGGTCTACACTGATAAAATCATCTGTAACTCACTTTATGTTCAACTGATTTTGATCAAATGTGTTTTGTTCCAGGCATCATACATTTCTGAATATAGAAGGTGATGTAAATGTAAATGTACATGCATTGATGATAATTTGATTGACCCTAACTGCAATTAATATACAATGGGATGATAACGATCATAAACCAAGACCTACCAGGTTTGGGCAAGTGTTTTGCCGCTCTCAATACATTTAAACCTACTAACACTTATTAAAAACAATTATAAAAACAACCTATTAATAATGCATCAGGCAAGATTCATGTAAAAAAAAAAAAAAAAAAAACCTTTACAACATATTCATCATAAATTGATGAAGGCACATAATGTTAGCTAAAGGTAACATGATGCATGAAGCAATCTTAACTGCATCATTATAAACACAGCGAACTTGACAAGCTAAGTTGCAAATCCAAGTACAATTCAATCACAAAACAAATCATACCGAACTTCCGTTCGTTTTGGAGATGCTCTGGCCCAGTCATCTAGCCCTCACGGTTTGATCCTTGTCAAAGTCGCTCAGATCATTACGCTTGCCCATTTTTCCCACTTCCAACACATCAACTTTGAAAACCGACTGTTCACTTGCTGCCCAACATATCCCATACCTTGACAGGTGCCACTGAAATGAGATAATCAATGTTATTCACGTCACTTGTCAGTGGTTTTAATGTTATGGCTGATCAGTGTATGTCCAAACTGCACCCTGCTCACTACATACTGCTCTCTGTTTAAGGATTTAAGGTTTCCAGTTCAATATTTTGGGAATTTTACCTTGGAGTTCCGAATGATGATTAGAGCACACATTCTCTTTTTTTTTATTAAAAAAAAATTATTGCACACCTTATGATCTCGGCACAAATTTATTTTTATAAACATGATTCCTCTATTTGAATATTAGACACCCTCATGTACCATCATGTTTATTCATTCATTGTTTCATTCTTCCCACCCGCTGACCCCAAACCTGTTACTATGTGTTAAAATGTTGATTTTGTATCATACACAACTCTGTTTTCTAGTTTTATTAGAATTCAAACTCAAGGTGACATTAATTAAACCTCTTCAACATTGTAAACTCATTTAAAACAGCATGTGCCACTTTTAGAACCACAGCCTTAGAGAGTGCAGAACACCTATAATGCACTTTGTTGTTTGTAGGAAATGGGGAGTATGGCACCATTTAAAATAAAGGTGTGTTTTTCTTTGTGTCTTATGTAGTACTTCATAAGACACATCTATAGCATAAATATGAGTCCTTCTTCTTTATTTTCTGTCCTTGTTGTGTTCTTCATTTTTTTTCTTTGATGTTGTCCTTGGCTTGTCCATCTGGACTCTGATAACCAGGCTTGTCTGTGTTTTGACATCTGCTTGGTGTACCAACTAGATATTGGATGAACTCAAATAAGCACTTTTTGACATTGTACTTGTGTTCTACACATTCAGCTGAAAGCACCCACCTGCAGTTTTTGATGTTGTGTGATGGCTATCAGTCATTCTTACTCCATTTTTTTTATCATACCTGAATGTTAAAGAGGCTGAGCTTATATAGACTCATTCTTATCTTTCTTTTAGTCTATTTCAATTGTTATCAGGTGTTCTGACATAAAACATCTGCAGTGGGTGTGTTAGCACCAACAGCAACATATTCTTCATGCATATGAAGTCCTTTTATTATTTAACAAAAATAATAATGTCTTTCCATGTGTATTTAGAGAGGAGTGGCAATTTTCCATGTTTGGACAGAGCCAGGAAACAGCTTTGTAGAGAGATTTTATTGTTTCCAGTCAATGAAAGGAAAAGTGTGACGTGGGGGTGTTATTGAATCTCTGCGCTGGAGAAACAGACGCTATTTTGCCCCTGAAAGATTGCTCAAGTGCTGGAGTCAAGCCCACAGTGATGGCTGTATGTATGTACATGCATTTAGAACCAGACTACAATCAGTTTACCATGAGCCAATGGAATATAACTTAAATATGCACTCTTAGAAAAGGTTTCTTAAAGGTTCTCTATAGACAGTTTAGACAAAGAAACCCTTTGCTGTAGGGGTTCTACATAGAACGTCTCCAGATGGTCAGACTGAAGAACCCTAGAGCTGGAAGTTAGAGTGTGTTCTAACTTCATTCATTTAAGGGCTCAAAGAAACTTTACTGCACCACAGTTTTAGCATTAATAGCATTTATACTGCAGTCCTGTTGAATTCTTGAATCTCATTGGTCAAGTGTTGATAAATATTCTCTAACAGCAGCTGTACTTCAAATCTCATGTTTATATTAATGTGCTTGATCTAATATGTTTCTATCTATATGTTTCTGTATAATTTCTATAGTAATAGCTTATTCAGAGGGATGTGTATTGCAGACATCACGGCATCTAGACCTAATAATAAGTGAATAAAAAATAACATATTTTTATTGAACAAATAGATATGTCTAATCTTTGATATGGTGATTTTTTTATGTAAGGAGATGTTTATTTAACATTTAATGGAAGGAGTCTCCAGTCTCAGTCCTATGTAATGGTCACTAAGTTTTCTACCATGAGAAAGTCTTCAGGACTGAGGAGTTTGTGCTTTCTGGCTTCTCGGTAACATGACAATCTGCATTTTTTTGTCTTATTAACTTATGTAATGTGTTACATTTAAACACATTAAATGTAATTATAAAGGGTTAAAAGCATGATGTGTTATTTGTTAAGTAATAAAAATTGTTGTAACAAATATAATTGTTATCAAATTGGTGCAGTATAAAAGGAATAAACCATTTTGGGACATACTGTTAATGGACAATAATCATACCACACCATTGATTATTTTCCATGATAGCATGCCCCATTATGTCTTTTTTTTAAAAACTTTTTTCAGGGTACAAACACTTGCCACTCAGGTGGTTAAAAACACCAAAGTGGTCACCTTTTTCAGCCATTAAAGGTTCTATGTAGGACCCTACAACACAGTGTATATTTCCCTATCAAAGAGGTTTCCAATAAGAACCAGGTTTAGGAAGCTCTGATTTCTTAACTATCCAAAGAAGCCTTAAAGAACCATTTTTGGTACTAGACATTTTAGTGCCTGAAAGAAATGCTGCAAAGCTCTTTTGGTGAACATTGCTGAGCCTATGAGTTTAACAACATTTTATTTGCTCTGATTCAGTATTTGTGCTAAAACCTTGGAAACGGATTCCTTTCTACAGCACATTTAGGGTTTTGTTATGACATGAATATATTACATTGTATAAATGTCTGAAAAAAACAAAAACCTGCAGTTTAAGACAGACGTTTAGGAGTAACTCACTGTACTCTGACATTTATCTGTTTGTCGAAGGCTGAGAGAAGGCGGTAGTGATTCCACATTAAAGAAAAAGACTTCTCCATGAGCACACTGGAGATAGAGCCAGATGTGTTTATGTTGGTTACTGTATAAGGAACAAAAAATATTCCATAACCATGTTTCATTGGTTTGATTCTATCTGAGAGGACACTGCCCATAAAAAGAACCAAAAGTGCTAGTTTTGATGAATACATCTGTGCCTGAAGGTTGAGGTTTAGCCATTTCCTTTCATCTCTTTCCACTCTTCAGCTCTCTAGATCAGGGATCCTAAAGGCCAGCTTGTAACATCACTATTATTAGCCAGATGCTGCTGTGCTACAGCAGATGTCTCTTCTTCTTTTTTTTTTTATCTAAATGATTTAAAACTTCCAAAATATGACTGTAACTTCCAGTTAACTGTCTTCTTATAGCCTCACACACTTTCTTGTGGCTGTTGTGGACATATTTAGACTCTTATTGGTAAATCAGGCTGTAGGGTTACATAGGATCTTGAGTGTGTTGTAAATAACTCTTCCCATTCATCCTGCCTGTCTCTCTGTCTCTCCTCGTCTCTCCTCCACTCAAACACAAACACACTTACAATGGTCGATTTTAAATCTTTTTGGTGGGAAAGGCTTAACCTTTCAATGCTATATCTCTGAGAAGTGCATGTATTTGGTGCTATTATAAAATGTGGCTTTATATTGATTAGATACATTAAACTATCAAGGCCAGTTAGCTTGTTATTTTTGTGGAGGTTCCAGGCTAAATTCTTTCTACTGGTACATCATTGGCACATTGCTGTGGTATAGGAGGTATAAAACACTTTGCGACAAAATAATCAACTTCATGGTGGTAAAAACAGCACTTCCTGTTAGGCCGCATCAAGCCACACCGTTGTTGATTATTCTCCTATAACAGCACACCCTGTCATGTTTTATTCCTTAAAATAAGATTAAGATAAAGTGGCCCATGGTGAGATGATCAGACTTCCCCCACAGCACAGCATGTTGAGTTGCAAATGTGGAACATTTACAATATGAAATTTGGGCAGCCATGAAAGGACATTAAGTAGATTGGAGAAGTTAGGATTAAAATATTCATAACTCATCGTGCAGGATAATATAGGAAGATAATCGATTAAGACCAGATTGAATATTATTTATGCATTCATTTTGACTTTTATGTCTTTCAATATGTTTGAATGTCTTTAGGTCAAATCTATTATGACAGGTGAGTATTATGTAAATCCATGACTCAGAGCCACTATTCCAGCAACAGTGACATGGTGACAAGTGACATTCAAATTGAAGATTCCATCAGAGTCATTGTTTTGTCCAGCTCCAGAGCTGTAAATGTTTTGCATAACCTAAGTTCTTGGCACGATGACAACCCCCCCACCCCCTCACCCCTCACCCCTCACCCCCTCACCCCCTCCACAAATCCCCCCATCTCGCATCTCAAATCCTACACCAGACATGGATCAGGGGACTACTAACACCATTCACTATATTTAATTATCCAGCAGTGATCTCAGTATTGGATATTTAAACAATGACAGTAATTAAAAATAGTAGCTGAAATTTAATAATCAGGTCTCAGTGTCATGTCTTCACTAGGCTTAAACCTCCAGCCATATATAGAAGGCACAGCTAAAAAAAAAAAAATACAGAAAACATTTGTACCAAAGTGAAAGAGTTAGATGAATAGTGGCAGAGAAGCCACAATAATGTTATTTAAATGCTATTTCAAACTTACCACCAAACTGTGGGATGAAATGTTTGGCGTAATGATTTTGGTTTCTCCTAATCATCAGCCTTCAAAGTAAAAATGTGGCCACAAATCTGTCATAAGAGCTAGGATTAAAATTGCTTACCGGTGGTTTAAAGACTAATGTGAACACAAAGCAGACAGCTAAATGATAGCTGTGACGACATGTCTCATCAAAAAAAAAAAAAAAAGACATTATAAGTTAGTAGAGCGTTCAAGGTCAACAATGTGCAAATGTGTAAATGTGTGTTTGCTGCTGTGTGTGGGTGTGCAAGGGTGTTGCAAATCTTCTCACCACAAACCCTGCATTGGAATGCCACTTCTGAAGGTATGCACCTAGAAGCCTCCGTGTGGGGGTTTCCAGGACAAAAGCTGCCCCCTATTCCTGCCGGTGACACATTCTGGGCTAAGGTCCCAGCTCCGCTGGCCGTTTGGATAGATGCTGTGTCTGCATGCAGGGCTTGAATCAGCACAGCAAGATCCGCTTCCTGGACCGCAGTGTCGGGCTGGAAATCTTGAGGATTTAGGGCAAAGCAGAGCTCAATCTGAAAGCCATCCTCAAGAAAAGCATGGAGCAAATAAAGCAAGTGACATGCAGGGGTTAAAGATATTTGTCAGGCTGCCAGATGCTTCAGCAGTGTGAAATCAATGTCAAATCAAATGGAATGAGTGGCATGATGTGTCAGCGAGCAGTGCAAAAGTTCAATGACAGTTGTGGGACATATTTAGAAAGCTGCCACGAGCTTCATACTGCTCTCAGGAAGAAAACGAAGGGTGGGAGACAGACCGGAACGAGACAGTGGAAATTTTTGTTTAATGTAAAAACAGTTGGTTGAAAATGTCATCAAATGTTTGACCAAAACAGAATGTGGTTTGTCTAGCACAGTTACAGCTAATTAATATCTGATTAATTAATAATCTGGTCTGAGTTTCCCAAAAGCACAAAAAAACTTTTTAAATGGTAGACTGAGCACCAAACACTCCAGTTTAGATTAGTTTAGCTTCACAAAACTTAAATAACCTAAAAAAGTAGATTAGCACCCCCAATCCAGTGGGTAGCATTACCATCTCACAGCTCCAAGGGCTCCGGTTCAATCCTGAGCTCAGGTTACTGGTTGTGTTGAGGTTCTCTGGTTTTCTCCCACCTCCCAAAAACATGCCAGGATTGACTATGCTAAATTGCCCATAGGTGAGAATGAGTGTGTGAATGTGTATGCATGATGCCCTGCGAAGGTCTGGAGTCTCATCCAGGGTGTATTTCTGCTTTACACCCAGTGTTCTGTGACCCTGAATGAATGAATGAATGAATATAAAAAATGTGAAGTCTATTGTATGTCATCATGAAAAGGTCACTGTGCTGCACTGCTTAAACTTGACTATTAAAAGGAAATGAGTCATTCCATCTCAAGTGGTCCAATAATTTCAAAGTTGGTTACTTGACCATTTAAAAAAAATTTTTTAGTGATTACCTCTATATATTGACATTGCAAAACCACCAGTTTTTTATTTTATTTTATTTTATTTTATGTTTTACTTTTTTAACTATGACAGCCATCTTTTGTGTCATGACACATAACAAGTTTTGGTTATACAGCTCTCATCTGTAGAGAACATTACAAGGTACATGTACATATATAAATATTTTGCACATTCATGTTCTTTAGACTTAGAACTTAAGTCCAAATGTAATGCTCAAGATTGCTCACAGTTCCACTTTTAGGGTCAATTCATAATGGGAAGGATTCGAGTCTCAGTGTTAATTTTTAGGGGGTACCTATGTAAGTATAGTGTGCATGCTGAACAACTCAGGTTTGAGACTTCACTTATTTTATTTTATTTTTTTATGGGGGCAAGAAAGTGCTTTTTTTTTCAATTTCCCTCAGGTTGAATATCTCTGGTGGGGGACCAGATATGAACCTGAAATTTTCCCAGAAATAAGTCCTCTATAGTTGCATTCTGCTGTAAAAATTGTGAGTTTGAGGTTGCTCAGAAGATACTTACTGCTTTCATCACAGGAGAAACAACACCACAGCTCCGTTTATGACACTGTTAATTTGTAAAACACCCAACTGTAATTCCATATTTGGAAAAAATCTATTCACACATACCAACTGTACACGTGTACCAGCATGATAGATCAGGCTGGTTTTTCAAATCTGGCCTTTAAGGTCCACTGTCCTGTAGACTTTACCTCCAATCTCAAACTCACAAGTACTTATTTCTGGGAAAATTTCAGGTTCATATCCGGTCCCCCACAAAAAGATATTCAGTCCGAAAGTGAGGGAAAATGTTTTAAAAATGAAATAAAAGAAGTCTCAAACCTGAAATGTTCTGCATGGACACTATACTTACCTAGGTACCCCATAAAAAAATTAAGTCTGAGTCTTGACCCTTCCCATTGTAAATTGACCCTAAAAGTGGAACTGTGAGCAATCTTGAGCATTACATTTGGACTTAAGTTCTAAATCTAAGAAACATGAATGTGCAAAATGTTTTTATATGTACATGTACCTTGTAATGTGCTCTAGAGATCAGTTTTTGTTCCAAGAAGCTAGGACCATCCTGAGCCAAGATATTGAGGTTTCCATAAACAGCTGTATAACCAAAATTTGGTGTGTGCCATCACACAATGATGGCCGTCATAGTTAAACCAAGTCAAATTAACAACAACAAAAAACTGGTGGTTTTGCAATGCCAATACATAGAGGTAATCACTCAAAAAAAATTAGAAAAATTAAAAAATGATCGAGCAACCTGCATTGGACCACTTCAGATGAAATGATCCAAATGAGAGGTAAGAGGTGATTCAATATCCCAGCAGGACATGTTACCCCACCTCTGATAATAATGTATTAATTCAAACTCACACACTTTCTAGATTTATGCTGCTCCTCGCCATGTTTGTACATGTGCCAGTGGTCACTATGATTTCAAAAATACACAACACGCTGATCATATGCCTTGTTTTTATGTATACTCTATGATCATGAATCTGGAGCCTAAAGTTTTCGGTTGGAAAATATTTTTAGCACCTTTAAAGAAGTCACACAAACATCATACAGTATATTAATAATCACACGATTCATGTGTAAATTGTACACATGTTTTTTGACACGTTATTTTTCCCATTTTTCACAAGTGGACTTTTTGCGTGTAGTGCATGCGTTTTTATTTTTCCACATGTATTTTTTTTTTTTTTTTTCGTGTGATTCATTTATTTTCATATGTGGTTTCATTTGCCTCATGATCGCATATTATTCACATGATGTCATGTGTTTTCTTAAATTCACTGAAATTCATCTTTATATGCCTTTTATGTGTGATCACATTTTACTCACACAGTCAAGTGAAAATCATTTGATCACGTAAAATGTATGTGATTTTTACATAAGGGCATTGCTGGATTTTTATTTAAAATTTTAAATGGGTCATTTTAATAAGCAGAATAAACAAATAAGTTTATGGCCATGATGGTATGCAGTGATAAACAAAGTTAATATAGCTGGGGGACTATAATTCAGCAATTTCCCAAAGTAGTGCACATCCATCCACAAGCCATGTTGTAATGTTTTTCATGTACTACATGTTGACAAGCTGAGGTATAGGTGTAGACTTCCATTTCCGAAAACTCTGCCATCCATACATCACTCTGCTCTTTGAAACACTTACATCCGACACTAAAAGTGTCAGATGTGAGTGTTAGTGTTACCGCAGTATAATACACTCAAAGAAAGAAGGTGGAGATGAATACAAGGTATCTTTTCTGAACAAATTTAAAGTTGCCTGGTTCCTTTTATCTGTTTCCACAAAATCGTTGAAAAGGGCTAACCAGATCTGGGATAACAAAAGTGAGAGCACAGATTGTTTGAGCAGTGTTCTACGTGTGCAGGAAATGCAGAAGCTACAGGAAGCTCGACTGGCTAAGAATAGCACTCAGTAATAGATTGGAGCCACACTGACAGGAAATTGTTTTTGCTAGCCATCCTGTACCTAAAGCCACAATGTAACAATCTTCTAACTCAAAAATGAAAAAAACCTGTGGTGCTTCTTTGGAGGAACTGTTCTATAAAATGTGGCATGCTCTGATTTGGCACCTTGAATTACATGTAGGCCTATGTACTTTTGATCAGGACAAGACATGAAGCAATCACTGCTTTAGATGAGGAAATGATTCACATGATAAAAGCTTTGTGATTTAACATTCAGGGCATTTATACCGAACTATTATATTTAGGTTGTATTTGCTGATCTCTTAAGAATAATCATAATGTCCACTGCATTTGACAAAGTGGTCTAGTAAATATCATTTTAAAAGACAAATTTCAAAGTTGTTTATGGGGCATTAGAGATCATTATACAACTTGAAAGAAAGACAGAACACAAAGGGGGGATTTATTGACAAGACCATATCATTTGCATGTTCACAAAGCTGAAATTCTACCTAGACTAATGGCTGGCCCAGAACATGGGGATGCACTAAACCACTTATGCACGCACACAGACACAGACACACACCTATGACATGTGAGCTGCATTGACTCTGAGTTGCCAAGACACTAACTGGTGATGTTTACCTATGTGGAATAACATACATAGCAATTGGCATAACTGCTTAGACTGGATTATTATTTTCAGGCTTTTAAAAAGGTTGCTGTTTCATGATATATAACTTTATGAATGGTTAGACTGGATTATTATTTTCAGGCTTTTAAAAATGTTGCTGTTATGAAACAGCAACATTTTTAAAAGCAACATTTTTAAAAGCCTGAAAATAATAATCCAGTCTAAGCATTCATAAAGTTATATATCATCTTCAATTGCAGTAAACCATCCCCAGTGGCATTCCATATATATCGAATGTTGTTTCCATTTTCTCCTCTTTTGTGCTTATAACTGTTTAATAAAAGTTCCTGCAGTGACGTTACAAACTTACACGAGAATGCATTATAAATTCTGTTAGTTATTTACTTATACCTGAAACACTACATGAAAGTGCATTGTGTCTACGTGACTAGGTCGTATGGGAAGCCATTGGGGACAAAATTTCCGTCTATACAGGCGCTAACGTGTTCACACACATGCTTCATTTGACATTTTATTCCCCAGGCAGCTAATAACAGCAAAAAAAAAAAAAAAAAAATAGTTCAAAAAGTTCGATAATCTGATTCACACACATTCAAAGCACTGATTCTAAAATATGTTTTAAAAATTGAAGACGTCCACATTCAGGAATAGGGTGTTTGTCACTGTAGTAACTGTCTGTTTCCCTTTTTCGAGCAAGCCTTACTTACTTTGTTTGAAGAATATAATTCGAAGAATGTTCCTATAATCGATTCAGAATACAGAATATGTGCATATGTCACTTAAAATATTGAAACATTAGTGATACTGATTCAACACATGATTATTAAGCACCAGTGAGTGCAGTTAACAAAGTGCGGTTAACCCTTTATTGATCATAGGAGATCCATTTTAGGTTATTGCCTGAAGTGCTAGGTCACCGCCCCAGTAGTTTGAAAAGTGTATATATATATATATATATATATATATATATATATATATATATATATATAAAGAGTGGGACCCTGGTACACCCAGGAAGTGGCCTTCATGTAAGACTTGTGGCCAAAAAGCCATACCTCCGACATGGAAACAAGGCCAAGCAACTAAACTATGCATGAAAACACAAGAACTGGGGTGCAGAAAAATGGCAGCAGGTGCTCTGGACTGATGAGTCAAAATTTGACATATTTGGTTGTAGCAGAAGGCAGTTTGTTTACAGAAAGGACTGGAGATCGATACATGAATGAGTGTCTGCAGGCAACAGTGAAGCATGGTGAAGGTTCCTTGCAAGTTTGGGGCTGCGTTTCTGCAAATGGAGTTGGGGATTTGGTCAGAATTAATGGTCTCCTCAATGCTGAGAAGTACAGGCAGATACTTATCCATCATGCAATACCATCAGCAAGGCATCTGATTGGGCCCAAATTTATTCTGCAGCATGACAACGACCCCAAACATATATAGCGAAAGTCATTAAAATGGTATGGCCCCCACAGAGCCATAATCTCAACATTATCGAGTCTGTCTGTTATGAGATTACATGAAGAGAGAGAAGCAACTGAGGCTGCCTAAATCCACAGAAGAACTGTGGTTAGTTATCCAAGATGTTTGGGCCAACCTACCTGCTGAGTTCCAAAAACTGTGTGCAAGTGACCTGACTATATGCCTACAAAATCCCTGACTTTGTGCAAGTTTACCTAGTTTAATTGATGAATTGATGTTGTTTTGAAGGCAAAGGGTGGTCACACCAAATATCGATTTGTTCTAGATTTTTCTTCTGTTCACTCACTTTGCATTTTGTTAATTGATAAATATAAACTATTAACATGTCTATTTTTGAAAGCATTCTTACTTTACAGCACTTTACAACTTTTGCACAGTACTGTGTATATACAGTGGGTATAGAAAGGAATCACCCCCCTTTAAAATAATCACATTTTGTTGCTTTCAGCCTGAAATGAAGACGGACACAGTTTTTGTTTTATCCAGCTGTATTTATTCAGTGCAACTTATAACATCCAAGTGAATGATATAACACCAACATGTCAGAGAAAAAAAAAAACAAAAAAAAAAACAGAATCACTGAGTTGGAAAAAGGATCACCCCCCCTCCTAAAAATGACTTGTAACCTCAATAAGGTGTAGCTAATCACCTTCCCAATGGCACACAAAGCCATTTGACTTTCAACTGTAATCAGCTGTGGTCATTTTGATTAGCTCAGCCTGAAAAGAGCTTTCCTGAAGCATTTTGTAGTGCAACTGAAGCAAACAATCAACTATGGGTGGCAAGGCACTGTCAAAAGATATCCGGGATAAAGTTGTGGACAGGCACAAGTCAGGAGATGGATACAAAAAAAATTCAAAGGCTTTATCAATGCCTAGAAGCACAGTGAAGTCTATTATTAAGAAGTAGAAGGTATTTGGTACAACACAGACCCTCCCTGGATCAGGACATCACTTCAAACTGGATGAAAGAGCCAGGAGGAAACTGGTCAGAGAGGCTACCAAGAGGCCTACAGCAACTCTGAAGCAGTTGCAGAAATTTATGACAAAGAGTGGTCATTGTGTGCATGTGACAACAAGATCACAAATTCTCCACAAATGTGGCTTATATGGGAGGGTTACAAGAAAAAAAAAAGCCACCCACGACTGAGCTTTGCCAAAACGCACCTTGAAGATTCTGAGGCCACATGGAAAAAGGTGTTCTGATCAGATGAGACTAAAATTGAATTATTTGGCCTCAAAACTAAACGATATGTCTGGTGGAAATCCAATACAGCTCACCATCCAAATAACACCATTCCTAGAGTAAAGCATGGAGGTGGTAATATCCTGTTATGGGGATGTTTCTCTGCAGCAGGGACTGGAACACTTGTCAGGATAGAAGGAAAATGGATGGGGCAAAATACTGTCAAATTCTTGAGGAAAATCTGCTGCCCTCTGCCAGAAAGTTGTCAATGGGAAGAAGGTTTACCTTCCAACATGACAATGACCCAAAACACACCGCAAAACTGACCACACCATGGTTGAAGGAGAAAAAGGTGAATGTCCTTGCATGGCCTAGTCAGAGCCCAGACTTAAACCCCACTGAAAATCTGTGGAATGACTTGAAGACTGCAGTCCACAAACGGTCACCATCAACTTTAACTGAACTTGAGCAGTTCTGCAAAGAAGAGTGGGCAAATATTGCAAAGTCTAGATGTGCAAAGTTAGTAGAGACATATCCCAACAGACAAGGCTGTAATTAAAAAAATTAAGGCAAATTAAAGCAAGGGGGTGATCCTTTTTCCAACTCAGTGATTCTGTTTTTTAAATTTTTTTAAAAATTTTCTGACATGTTGGTTGTTAGCTCTCCCACTCGCGGCTCCGCTACGGAGCAGCATATCTTCCGCATTCCACGGAGCGCATTCCAGCGCGATTCAAAAAGAACTCTCTGGACTACGTCATGAACTCGGCGTTTGTTTATGCTGCCATGTGCTTTTTTGTTTTTGTGTTGCGTGATGTCTCTGCCAGCGCTTCCTGATTGGTCCTCTGTGCTGATTATCATTTCCAGGTGTCGCGTGTCTAATCTTGTTTGCCTTAGGATGAAATGCCATTATTTAAACCCCGGTCTGTGTCCGCTTTGTGGCGGAGTATTGAGTTTTGGTTAATGAGTTTTGTTCGATGTTAAATTATCTTATTTTGGAATATTGATTCTGGATGTCCAAGAAAGCGACGAAGCAAAGTGTGACCAATGTTTTTTGTTAACCAGGCATCCCCTGGTTCCTGCCTTTTTTTATTTTTATGTTTTGTTTACCCGGCGTCCCTGGGTTTCTAAGATTCCTGCTTCGTTGCGTGATTCCGTGGACTGTGACCCTTAAGTGATTACATCTGTGTCTGACCCGTTTAGGAAGATTAACGTGCCTCTGTTTTTGGATTTTTGGTATTTGTGTCCCATCACTTTTGAAGACGCCTTTTTATGTTCCTAATAAACTGACCACTTCTCCCCTGCAAGTGCATCCTGCTTCCTTCTATCCCCGGTGTCGTAACATTGGTGTTATGTCTTTCACCTGGATGTTATAAGCTGCACTGAATAAATACAGCTGGATAAAACAAAAACTGCATCCGACTTCATTTCAGGCTGAAAAGCAACAACGTGATTATTTTAAAGGGGGGTGATTCTTTTCTATACCCAGTGTGTGTGTGTGTGTGTGTATGTATGTATGTATGTGTGTATATATATATATATATATATATATATATATATATATTTTTTTTTTTTAAAACAAAACCACATGTTAAAATGATTGGTATTTGGAAATACATAAATTCTTATGAAGAAAATAAAACTGGCATGTTCCTATTTATATTTTAATTTTTAAGTTCATCTGAGTGTTTAGGAATGCTTAACTGTTTTACTGGGGCATAAATATTACATGATATAGAGAGAGGCCAAATTCACTTAGTTATTTAATGTGGAGGATGGTTAGAGAGGCAAAAATATCTTAATACTGACGGTCACCAAATCTACAATTAGACACCAACTCCATTTGGAAGGCGTGCCAGAAGGAAGTGTTTTCTTTCATCTAGCCATAAATATAAGTGTCTGGTTTTCACTAGCCACTACAGGTGCCGTGCCTGTTACTGGGTTCTATTGTGAGAGCAGACAAAAATAGAGCTTTAGACAACACACACCCAATGTGAATTTAAAGTAAAAATAAAAATGGTTATACAGAAAAGAACCTAATCCCTACTATTAAGCATGGTGTAGGATGTGTGATGATGCAGCACTGTTTTTCTTCCAAAGGCCTTGGGACCTTTGTTACGATACATGGCATTATGACTCCATGAAGTACTAGGGGATTTTAAACAAATCTTAGAAAGACAGCAATGCCATGTAAGAGACAGAACAGTGAAGATTACTGCAAGACAGTGACAAAGATTGCAATGCAATACACACTGCAACTATTATAACTATTTACAGTGGCTTAGTGGTTAGCATGTTTGCCTTGCACCTCCAAGGCTGGGGGTTTGAATCCTGCCTCCACCTAATCTTTCCTCTGGGTACTCTGGTTTCCTCCCACAGTCCAAAAACATGTATTGATTGGCATTTCCAAATTGTCACACTGTATTGTGCACGATTGGTTGGCACCCTGTTTACTCTGTGTCCCCTACCTTGTAGTTAAGTTCCCTTGGATAGGCTCCAGACTGCAGTCTATAGCTGTATTGGATTACATATAGCTATAGCTGTGTTGTATTGGATTACATCCACTACATAATAGATGTTGTAACATGCATGCACTGATGGCAGTTGCTAAGTAATTAATCTGTAGTTAGGGTTTGAAGATAGTGACAGATTCTGCTGTTTGGATTGAGGTTGGAAGTTCATTCCACCAGTCAGTCAGACAGTCAGTTTGAAGGTTCTGAAAAAAACTTCTAAAATGTATTTATCCTGAAATAAATTCAATAACTTTATATTTTATAATTATTGACATTTATGTCACGTTAGAACTATGAATACATACCTACATACAAGGAAATGCCGAAACATAAACATAAATACCCCAATGGCCTTCCATGTAGCAGCGCGTGTAAACAGAACGTAGGTGCCTTGGCTCCTCCTACCGGCTCCTCCCCCAATGCTCCCTCCACTCCCTCTCCAATTGCACCTTTTAAGTGGCAAAAATTTGGGACAGAAAATGGCGACGGCGGGGAGCCGGACCTCGTCGTCGGGATTATTAGATTTAAACGAGTGTGCGAACGTTGGAAGCGGACCTCAGGGCGGTTGTAGTGCGCCTAGTCTTCCGAGCAGTCCCGGCACGGTGAAGAGAAACGCGGGGGAAAATGCGCAGTGGAGACGGAAAGAGCTGCGGAAAGTGAGGAGCGTGGATCTGGAGAAAGCCGAGAGCGGCGCGGCTCCTATCGCGGCACAGCTCCACTATTTATCCGTGTCCTCTCCTGCAGCCGTGCAGGCCACTTTATCCCAGCAAAGCCGGCATGTCCAGCACAGCAATTCACTAACTGAACATCCTCTTCTTGACAAAGCAAGCAATAGTTTGTCCACAGGCGCTCAGGAATTATCGAAAACTTCTTGTAGAAGCAGCAGCGAGCAGCTCAGCGCTGAACATGCAGCTCCCGGAACTTCAGTGGACGTGAACTCTATACAACAGAGGTGAAATTTCAGTTTAATTCACTTTATTAAGCATATATGCCTAAGTAAATCTACTGATATAGGTGAACACGGTGTAAGAATGAAGGACGGGAGATATTCCTGCTTGTAAAAGGCACATGTCCACATGTTTGAATGTTCTTTCCCACTTCCACACAGCACGCGCTGTGTTTATGATCTTCAGCCTTGAATTATGAATGAAAAATGGTGCTTTTACTGTGTTTTACCGTTACACTGTGATTTTATCATCTGTTTTGAATGGAATGAAGGTTTATTTAAGGCTGTCTGTCATGTTTTATAACGGCAGGAAAGTTGCACACATGGGGTATTCAACCACATGGGCATGAATGGACAGACACTAATATTAGCTCCAGGATTTTTGTATTGACTCTTACCTTGTGGAAGCTGAGATTTATTTTTAGTAAAACATTTCACTAAAATATTGCTGCTGACTAATAATAGTCTGACGGGAAGTGTTGACATTTTGTGTTTTGTTTTTTTTGTTGTTTGTTTTTTTTGTTTTATGGAAGCTCATCATTTGTATTGATTATATTGCTCTGTTGTATCTGATCTATAACATGAATGAATATTTCTTTAATATCTCCTAAGCAAAATTTTCCAATTCCCTTTAGGTTTCTATCACCTGAAACAAATCTAATAGGGTTGTTTTAATACGAGAGAACATTTTATTAACCCCTCTTTGCCAGAAATTAAAGTGTTACAGCAGCATGATGGTAGGAACATAATCTGCAAGAAGGTAGATCATTAATATAGATAGGATGAGAATACAAAACAATGGTAGCAGTATGTTATGTAGTGTGGTAAATAGATATCAGCAGAAAATGTTGCACGTTCGGAAGTACTTGTGCAGTATATCGGAGGATTGTCCAAATGAGTGTCGGCAGCACGAAATGTAGACCATTGCTGGACAGTAATAATATCAGTAGCGGTACAAACAAAAGGCCCAGTGCAATGTCCTGGACACATCACTATTGATAAGTGCTCAATTTTACAAGACCTATGTACTTGCTGGATTTGTCTGATGCAATTGTCACACATGTTCTGAACTGAATGTGAATTCTTTATCTGGTTCAGAGTAAGCAAATTCATTACCTAGGCTAAAATGTGTATACATATTAACAGATGTTTCTTGCATGCTGGGCAGCTTTGTTGATTTAATAATGGTTGTGGCCAGTGGAACAGGTGTATTCAGTTTATAGGGAAAAGAAAGTTGCTGTAGACTTTCAACCAAGAACAAAATTAATACAAATAGTTGGATTATTTTGGGGTGTACATCATGTTTGGTTTTTAAATTATTTGCACTACTGACACATTTTCAAATCTATCACACAGTACGGTTCTGCTCCATACCCTACTCTCTGCGTGATGTAAGCTCTCTTTGGAAACCAAAAGCCACGAAGACAATTTATTTTAGCACATCCGTGTTAGGTGTCCATCTCTGCGCAACAGGGAGAGCACATTAGTTTCTTTCTTGAGTACTTTTTGCAGCTTTACCTTAAAAGGAAAAGTTCATGTTAGACAATGATGAAGTAGGGTGCAAAGATTAATAAATATATAAATATAATAAAGTGAAGAAAGTGTTTGGTGTCTACTGGAACGAATGAGGCTTTTTACTTAATGTGATGTTTGGTGAGAATTTGTTTCAGGTTGTTTTTTTGTGTCTGTATCCAGATATGACTAAATACGAGGGCATGGAAGGAAAAGATGGTTCTTCAGTAGCTTTGTGTTGGTGTCGTGTTGTGATTTATTAATATCATGTGTCAGATTGCTCTTAAAAACTTCTCCTGCTCTAGTGGATTTGAGATTGTAGTGTTTAAGTAGAGCAGTTGTTTTTCTGGCCTGTTTATTCACACTTGCATGTTAGAGCAGTAAAGGGAATCTGAGTCAGAGCAGCTCAAATTTGCATCATTCGCATGATTCATTTACTGTCGTGTCCCCTCAGGTGAGAAGAGGAGCATCATGCTCCCCGCACACCCACCCAAATGTCACAGGTAGATGCTTTCTTCTTGACAGGTGTTGAAAAGGATCCAAAAACAGATGTTCTCCTGTCTGTGTACTCTCGCATTAGGAGGAGCTCATCTGCTCGAATGCAGCCGCCGATGTCTACTTGAGAAAAGATCAAAGGCGGCTGCTATTCATGTGCTGCATCGGGTTGGCATAGTTTTAAAAAGGCTACCTTATTCAGA
Organism: Cranoglanis bouderius; assembly: GCA_023630585.1. Taxonomy (NCBI): domain Eukaryota; kingdom Metazoa; phylum Chordata; class Actinopteri; order Siluriformes; family Cranoglanididae; genus Cranoglanis; species Cranoglanis bouderius. The sequence continues at coordinate 9,951,491 of CM042550.1, forward strand.
GGTCTGGCCTGCTTTTGTTTCCTTTGAAGGCTTCCCCCTTGATCACTGTAGGGACCGATTCGTTTGAAGAGAAGGGGTCAGTTGGCCACGCAGGGTGAGAAATGAATTTGCCTTCTGTGTTTTATAAGAACAACTCCTGATTGGCAAATTAAAATAACAACAGTTTGAGCAAACACCAGAGCTGGACGTTTTGTATATAAAGTTCTAAAGTTGTATTGTGGTTCTGATTAAAACCATTTTAAGTTGTGTATTTGCTGATTGTTTAGCAGCGGTTTGGGCCACAAGTTGAAACTGCTGCTGTGGTAGTGTTGCGGATGAAAGTTTCCATTAACGTGGACTGAGCTGGGTGTTCCCAACCCATGGGATCGTAATTAATTTGTTTGCATTTCCAGCGGATGTGACAGGAGTTCTGATGTTCTGGTTTACAGAAGGCAGCCAGTCAGACGCAGGATAAGATACCTCCACTGGATAGGAAATTGTCACGGGACTTTCATCTAGCCAAGTGAAACACACTGTTATTGCGTGGTGGTGTGAAAGTAAATGTAGGCGGTTTGTTGGATCAGAGATTTAGTGGTGATGAAGTCCTGTGGAACAAGTTATAACAGTGTTTTTTATAACATGTTGGTCAGGTCAGGACATGTTAAATCAACATCATACAATATTGAATGCTTTTTAGTTCTCTCTCTCTCTCTCTCTCTCTCTCTCTCTCTCTCTCTCTCTCTCATTTCTGGTACTAATACAAAAACGGAGATGAGGTTTTAAGGGGCTAAAAGGTAACAGTGTCAGGAGACCACAAGACTGGCTGGTATAATTGGGTTAGCAAGGTCAAGTCTTCCTGTCTTTTAAAGAGAAAAACACATCAATATAATCTTTTATCTTTACATTTATGCCATTTGGCAGACGCCCTTATCCAGGGCGACTTACATATTTATCTCATTTATACATCTGAGCGGTTGAGGGTTAAGGGCCTTGCTCAAGGGCCCAACAATGGCAGCGCTGGGGTTTGAACTCACGACCTTCCGATCAGTAGCCAAATGTCTTAGCCACTGTGCTACCACTGACTCCCCCTTTGGCATCCACATGGATTTTTGTGAAATCACGCACAACACCCACCAATGGTCATAAGAAAAATGAGTGATAAAGCGAGGCTGGAACTGCTTTGTTTCTAGCCCAGACTGTAGATTCACGCAGTCTGTCTGTGACCGTTGTGGCAGGTTATTACACAGAGTGAAAAGTCCCCTAGATCTCATGTCGCATTATGGCTGATATTTTGCAGCATATGATGCTGATTTTTTCAAGAACACGTTATGAGCAACGATTGAGAGGATGCATGTGAGATACAGTCATGTGTATTGAAAGTGACCATACTGGATTATTTGCTCTATCATGCTTTTCTCCACCAAAATGTCTCTGAAGGAAAAACTAAAAGTACAAATACAAACTACACAAAATGACATACGGTAGAACTGTAAGTTTCATGTGTTTTTTTTTGTTTTGTTTGCTTGTTGTCTTTTTGGAATGAAATAATTAGTTTTTTTTTCTGTTTACCACAGAGGTATTCAAACTTTGGGGAGGAATTCCAGATGGTCTAGGTGGGAGTGATATGGAAAATAAAAATATTTAAAATCGCTGAATTAGACCTGCCAACCTTTACGTGTTTTGCATAGGAACTCTACATTTTAACATCTGACTGAGCTGGAATGCAAAAAATATGCCCAAAGAACAGTATTTTTCAATAAAAACGGCAGAGCCAATGGATGTTTGACTCTGGAATGATTGACAGTTGTGCAGGTGTTTTAATCAACCCCACTGTCTCACATTGTAATCTTGTCTTGATTTGAATTTCTGTTTTGAAAGATGTGGCAGATTCTTTCTGTCATGGTAAAAGGAGAATGTTTTGAATTCATTTGAAATAAAAGTTCAAATGGATTGGTACAGGATCTCAAAACTAGGAGGTCAGCCTCATGGGGGGTAAAGTATGAATATGTCTGGCTTACCATGTTTGGTCTTCAGAGGAAACATTCCATGAGCTCAGTAAGGCTTTATGAAAAAAACATTAGAGATCATGAATGTAGTTGCCTATTTGTCTTTAAGTGTGTGGGTGTGTCATAGTTCCTCCACATCATTCCTATTATGCCATCAATGAGACCTTGTGATATAGTGCATTGCTCAACCTTAGCAGTTCCATTGTCAAGCAATGGACATTAGAATTTAGTCTTCATCAAATATCACAACCAGCCATCACATTTGGACATTTTAAAAGGAGATCTTTTTAATTAAAAATCATAAATAGATGGCAGTTAATGTTTGCAAGAATTGTATTTGTTTAAGTCTACTTCTCTACATCTTGTGCTCTTGTCATGTGTAAAGACAGCATGTGACTCACTATCACCATGCTAAGAGGTTTTGACAGGCTTGACTCTATAAAACTGACCTTCCCTCAAATTAGCTGCAGCAGTAACATCTGGAGCTGCACTGACTTTATTGCTGCGACATGAGCTGGGACATGGAAAGAATGGCTGCTGTCTTAAACCTGGCACTTCAACCTGCCACAGGTCACTGCTGTTCCTTCGGGAAGCCTCTACTTGTGAAAGTGATACGGTAAGAAGAATTTATGGAGCTTAGGAAGAGTTTTACTGGAAACCGTGTAGGAAGATTCACCCTGCACAGGAACAAACACAAGGCTGAGATATCTTAAACACGCTGGGAGGCTGATGTCAGGTGCAGCGTGGGTCACAGATGCTCATGTTCGACATATGGCACTTGGAGTTTACGTTGTGGTGGTGATGTCTATATAGATGCATGCAGTTTTTAAACCTATTGTGTCACAGTTCAAGTAAATGGGAATGAAAGAGTTGTGCAGTTTCATGTGAAGTTTTATTTGTGAAGGCTACATGCTAATGTGTATCATGAGCTGTTTATGGTTGCTGTTGTCTGAAGTATTTGGTTGCTAAGTAGGCAAGGACAAGAATGTTCAGAAACTGAAGGTTTGGCATGAGGATCAGAAACTCGTCTGTCTCCACACGCTTGCACATGGGCTAAAACTATTTGTACTGATTTGTATGTTATTTGAAGCTGGAATTTATGGTAATTTGGGTCATTTAAGGCCCCAGAAAATACCAAATATGAAAATCTTGTACTAAAGCTGTGTTGCAGAACTTTGGGTATGTTGCCACATAAACTGTTTGACGATGCTTTAATGAATGTCTATCAAAATAAATGTATTTTTATAAAAAAAAAAATTTTTTTAAATATTTAAGCAGAATATATTAAGCAGAATATATATTTTTAAAAATCTGTAATTGATTGCAATGTTCTTTTAATATCACAGAAAATTTTAATTCTGTGATAGTATTCTGTGATTTTATACTTTGTTTAGAACATTGTACTGCGATTTTGTATTCTGAATACTGATGATTAATCATGTCATGAGTGACATTTCATGTCTCAAGCTGTTTAGACTCTTTTAGTGCATTTTAATGTCAATGGCAGCACATATATGATTCACATGAATAATAGAATCATAAAATATCCAGTCATGTGAAAAAAATAAATACTCCCCATGGAAATTGTTATTTTTTTGTTTTTGTTTGTTTTGTTTGACATATTTGGCCAAGCAAAAATTTTATCCTCTTTGAAATAGTGTTAATAAAGGTGATGGAGTATATCAACTGACACACAAAATTGACATTTTGTAGTAATTTTCACAATTTAAATGAACAAAAAAAACAGATCAGTCACATGGAAAAAGTAAGTACACCCCTACATTTATCATGCCTTAAAATCCATAAAATTAGAATCAGGTGTTCAAGATTGGGTGCCAGTGATTAGAACCTGCTTAGGGAGTTCAGGTGGAACCTGTCTTATTTATACCCCTCTCATATCTAATGTCTGGTGTTCCCTTTTTTATTGAGGTGTGTGGTGTCATCATGCCAAGATCTAAAGAGTTCTGTAAGGCCTTCAGAAAAAAAGTTGCAGATGCCAATGAGTCTGGCAAGGGATTTAAAAAGATCTCCAAATTATTTGAAATGCATCACTTACTGCCATATTTGAAATACAACTGCCAATTTGTCCAGGACTGGCTGTCTCAGCAAATTCAGCCCAAGAGCAGACTGTCTGATGCAAAAAGAAGTCTCTAAGAACCACAAAATTTCATCACTAGCAGGATCTGCTAGTAAGTCTTACAACTGTTGGTGTCAAAGTGCATGCTTCTGCATTCAGAAAGAGATAGCACAAATCTGACCTGCATGGGAGGCGTGCCAGGAAAAAGCCTTTGCAAGACTACAGTTTGCCAATGAGCATATAGGCAAAGACCAAGTCTTTTGGAATAATGTGCTCTGGACCGACGAATCAAAGATAGAGTTGTTTGGCCACAGTAACAGCAGACATGTTTGGCGCAGACCAAAGACAGCTTTTCAGGAGAAGCACCTCATACCAACTGTGAAGCACGGTGGTGGAAATGTTATGGTTCGGGGTTGTTTCACTGCCTCAGGCACTGGACAGCTTGCGTTCATTGATTCAACTATGAATTCTGCATCATATCAAAGAGTGCTTGAATGTCAGGCCATCTGTCTGAAAGTTGAAGTTGAACCGAAAGTGGACCTTTCAACAGGATAATGATCCTAAGCACACTAGCAGATCCACCAAGGAATGGCTCAAAAAGAAGAAATGGAGAGTTATGGAATGGCCTAGTCAAAGCCCGGATTTGAATCCCATTGAAATGTGGTGGGGGGATTTGAAACGGGCAGTACATGCAAGAAAGCCCTCAGACATCTTGCAACTGAAAGAATATTGCATGGAGGAGTGGTCAAAAATTCCAGCAAGCCTGGTGGACAATTACGCGTACAAGATAATTCTGCTAAAGGGGGCAATACTAGCTTCTGAAGCCAAAGGTGTACTTACTTTTTCCACAGAAGAATATCACATCTATTGATATTTCTGTTGAATAAATGATTGAAAAAAGCTCATTTTCCTTGTGGTTTTGTTCAAGTACATCAACTTTATTAATAGGTACTGTTTCAAAGATGATCAAATGTTTGCTTGTCCAAATATGTAAAGTAAAAAAAAAATTTAAAAGAATTTCCATGGGGTGTATTTATTTTTTCACATGACTGTATATGTAATGAACCAAAAGATCTGGGAATCGCCCTCAGTGTGCCATCTCGCCTGTAAATATAGCTGGTATTGGTGTGTAAAGATATTTGCCCTCATTCTGTCGAGTGGAGGTCTCCCGAGTTTTGGCCTATTTTGTCTAACCAGTCAAGGCCTCTTCACGGTCACCAGAAAGCGCTTGTTTAAAGCCTGCGTTAGCTGAAATGCTCATGCCTGGATGCTGGAAACAAAGGTCCAGATATTTCCATGCCCATTAGGCCCTGTGAGCCGGCACAGGGGTCTCCCCCACCTCCCCCCTGTTTCTGTTTAGTTAGCAGCAGGACGAGGCAAGCTAGAGATTACATGTGAAAAGCAAACACGCAGGTCCCTGAATATTCAAGCCCAGATTACTAGTTAAAACAATATGGAGCAACAATTGTGGAGGGGCCTTCAGTAGATGCCCTTAGCACATCCACATGTATATGTGAGACTGACCCTGTTCTGAGAACAAAACAAAACAAAAAAAAATCATGTCATCACATGTACCAGTAATTTGGGGGAAAATGATCTGGATAAAGTAGATGTATTATTTTGTAAAAATGAAAGAGGAAATAGCTTTGGCTCTTATGTGCTTTGTGGTTCTGCAGATGTGTTTAGTTAGTGTTGTCACTTTTGAAAATCTGGAAAGTTACCATTACCAGTAATGTCTGAGCTCCTTCCAACTGAGATGCACTCGTTCACATTTGTACAGATGTGCACATACTGTACACACAATATATTTAGTGGAATTTATGTTTCAGTTGTGTTTCAATCATTTACTTCTTCCCTCTACTTATGCCACATTTTTGGACTCTCCAGGTGACTCTTAAATGCCTTCAAACCGCACCAGTGTTGCAACACACTGAAACGGTCACTGGTCAACTGCCACACTAATCCTTCAGGGATTTTGTCTCTGGCTTGTGCACTTTGCAGTTAATTACTGTTAAATTGAAGCATAAAAGTGCAAAGAGCTCTAAATCAAACGCTTGTTTACCCTTAGAGTAAACTACATTTATAGTTGGAGGTGTGTGAAAAATTGGTTATTTGACTGCAAATGCTGTACTGTTGGCATCAGACCAAAACTTGATGGCCCAATAAGAGGACCATTGTTGTCGAACAGAGGGGTGCATGCAACTGGCATGGCAATAAAACTCCCACACACACACACACACACACACTCTTGTGTAGTAGTGTTGCAGAATGTTGTGGAGGAACATGCATATGAAAAAGATTTCTTTGCGGTTTACTGTGAAGTGTAATAAAGTTTGCAGTCAGTGCAGTTTAATGCACCGACTTAATGCACGTCCATGCTAATATGTATCTCTGATACTTGTAGGAAGTGGAAGTGACTTAAAGTTTTGATCAGCCAGGGGAAAAATAAGACGCTCAAATTGACAAGAAGAATGTAATGGGCCTCTTTGCTAGCATGTTTTGTGGCCTCCTGTTTACCACCAGAGGGTAAATCGAGTAACCCACCATATTCACACTGCAATCAATAGTTCATCCAGTTGTCCCCCAGAGCAATGAGTGAAAGCTGTGGGGAAACATGTAACCAGTAACAGCTTGGGAACGCAGCACTGACCTCCAGTCATCTCGATTCTCAAGGGATGGGTAATGCGAGTCAACCATGTGGATGGCGACTCGGGAACGAGAGACTGATTGGTGCTCTGGACAGCCTACACCACTTCAAGTGCTGGCAGATTGACTTTGTGAAGCTGTAACGAGGTGGACCGAATATTTTAGAGATAAAGAAAACTCTCTAGCCTCTTTGACCCTCCCATTAGCTACATTCCAGTCTGCTTTTCGAAAAAAAAAAAAAGGCTTTCGAAGTGTTTACTCAGCCACTCCTTTTCTCCCTCAGAGTGTTCATCCAGGCTGCTGCTTCGGGCCCAATGATTCCTCCAGGACGCTCTTCTGCAGTTGTTTTCCTTTTGTCTTTCTCTGTTGTTTCGAGGTCAAGTTTTGTCTCTGTTGATTTTCTTTTTTCTCCAAGGTATCGGACATGTTAGGTCGCGAAGGAGCATTAAGGTTGAATAGAGCTTTTTTTTTCCCCCCGAGAGCTCTCGCTTTCTTTCCTCTTTAATGTTCCCATGCTGCAACTCCGCTCTGGATTGAGTTGAAACAGTGTCCTTTTTTTCTTGCATGAGATGGACTAACTTTGCTGTGTATCAATCTCTTTCTGGGCTTTTGGCTTCATTGCTGACAGTAATGTCCCCGCTTTCTTTGTGCCAAGTAATGAAAACTCACTACAGTCGCTTTTCTGTGCAGAAGCCATGCAACTTCTCCTTATTCTGCTCTTCCTGATCATTTCTCTTTTTTTAATCTTATGTTCCTACTCTTTCCTCTTTCTTCAGTTCCGGTGTTGGTGTTCCTCGTTTTCTCTTCATCTCCATGCTTAGCAAAAGAACACTATAGTATGGAGAAAGAGTATCATTCTTTGAATTTCCTGTAACTGTTAGTAAAACTGTAACTTTGCAGCTTCTCTTCGATCACTTAAACAAGCTAATTTGATGATTTAAAGCTTCAAAACTAAGCAGATGCAAGGAGCCATTTTAGCTTTGGTGAACATGAACATGTCAGGATCAATCATTGATTAATCACAATCGCTCCAATCACACATCTTCCAATCACGATCTGACTCAAAGACAGATGCTAGACTGCTGAGCAGCATTTCACGTGTAAAGGGAACATTATCATCACACAGGCTGGATAAATGATGGGTGGAAAACAACCTGTCGTTGTGGTTGTTGCTTGCATGCTACGCTTGATGAAAAACAAGGTGTTGGTGTAACTGCTAAGCAGTCGCAAACAGCTGTAAGCTTGCATCTTCACCCCATGCTTTGGGGGTATCCTCCGGGTACTCCGGACCCCCCCCCTGCAACCCTGTGTAGGATAAGTGGCACAGAAAATGGGTTGATGGCTGGATGGATTTTTGTTCAATACCCATCAATTAGAGTTTGGTGTATCATGACAGCTAATTTGGTCATGAATTTCTTTTGATGTGACGTGTCTTGAACATTAAATTTAACATGGATACACAAGAAGACAATGTTGTCTGTCTGCCTGAATGTTGTCTACTTGGAGTTTTTCAATCTTTCAATATCATTCAGTAGTCTTTAAATAGAAGCTCTCTCCGCATTGCTTCAAGTATAAGTAAAAATATCCTAGCTGTAGCTATCTTTATCTGCTGTGCATCCAGGCTTATCCTTGAAATATAGAGGCCAGCTTGCTTGTTTTTCGACTGTCGCATCGATTTATCTTCCTCTGTTTCTCACTTTCACTTTTATATAGGGGTGTGTGTGTGTGTGTGTGTGCACATTTCTGCACCATTGCCCCAGATTCTTCCTTGAATCAAGTCTCTCATGTTTCTTTGAGACACTGAAATATGCCCCACATTGTGCCGGTAGGATTGGTAGGATGGAGACAGAAAGAAAAAGGTTGTTTGTTTCTATTTTTTTGTACGCTTTCTCTCTATGACGTGGATCGGGCTCACTTCTCCCCAGCGTGTTTGGTGTCTCTCTCTCACGCTCTCTCACTTCTCTTTGTGTTTGCTGTAGAGTTGCTCTCGGCCTTTGAGTGGCATTATTGTGTTTGTCAGATCAGAGTGAGGATTCTGATGTACACACAAGGGGAAGACCACGTCTCCAAGCATGAGCTCCTTACCCGGATGCTCTCTCACCACGGCCTAGAAATCCCCTCTCGGATTGTTCAAAAGAACCTCCACCACAGACCAACGTTAGAGTTGATTAGATGAGTTTGTTTTTCAGAAAGCTCCACTTCAGTATTGTTTCAGTAACGGTCATGAACCCGTAGCATGAAGTCTTTTCATGCCTGATCCTGTTTTGGTGGAGCAATATGGACATTTTAGTCTGTCTGTCTGTCTGTCTGTCATGTAAATTTAATTTAATTTAATTTTTTAATTTAATTTTTTTTTTAAATAACTTTTAAAATTACTATTTAAATGAATTAAATTTAAATTGGTTTAATTTGGAATTATTGAACAGTTTATATGCTTAGAATTTTATTTAACAGTTTGTTTATTTAGAATTTGATTTAACAATGAATTTGTTTGAATCTTAAATAACTAAATTATTAAATGAATTGTATAAAAATGTATTTATTTAGAATTTTAATGACTTCTTTAATTAAAATGTTATTTAACAAATTGTTTATCTAGGATTCTGTTCAACAATTTACTTATTTAAGACTTGCAATTTATTCTTTTCCCCATCATTTCGATGTGTGAAGAGAGAATTAGAGAGCAAATTACACACTAATCTTCATATGGCGCTCACTGGTCATTTGTGAGCTGTTATGATGTTTTTATTATGTATTAAACCAGAAAACTTTGACTTTGAACTTTCTTGTTTGTGTCCGTTACTGCTGACTTCATTAACCAACATCCTCAAGAGCAAAGTATTTATTAATAGGGTTGTTGTGTCATCATAGCAGTGTGATCTCAAAATAAGGGTTTAGACTACGTAGGACTGCATTCCTTATTGTCAATAAAATGAATGTTTAACGCATAGTGTGTTAGCAGTGCACTGTGAGAAGACACCATAAACAAGAGGCAGTGCCTCGGGTAAGATCAGCATGCGAGTAAGATGAAGTCGTGCCATGCACTACGACCTTGAAGCATGCCGGAAGGCATGTTGTCTTAAGGTTCGACCGTGCACATAAGGTTTTCGTTGTTCACCGCCATATTAGTTTTAATGAGACATGTTATGCCAGATAACAGTATTTGTTCTTAGCCTTTTGAAGTTAGAAAGGTTACTATGTTCATAAAATTGTAGATGAGAGACTGGCCTATTTGTGGGCTAGCTCTGTAGTACGTCTGTTGATGGACCAATTAATTTCAACCTCGGGTAAAACCAATTTTGGGTGGAGAAATTTAATTTAGTTCAATGATCCTTATATCCATACTGGATGTCAACAGCTCACAGGTAAATCACACTCTTTAACATCTTTTTAACACTTTACATAGACTACATAAATCTACCACAGCTACTTTTCATTCATTGAGGTGGTTTCCCCAACAAACCTTTTAGTAGTGATGGGTCCATTTTACAAGCCTGATCATTTTCTAGACCATTATGAATTATGTGGTGGAAAGTATCAGCAACCTGAGAACATCTTGGGGTTAGTACCTTAATTCCAGTGTCCCATTAGAAAGTGTTCTGGTGCTCATCATTAGGTTCTTCTCTGAAGCCTCTCTCAGATGCACTTTTATGTGGGAATGCAACAGGAATGAATCGAAAATTCCAAGAAGGCACAGGAAACGACTGGGACAAGACCAGCACAATTCCTGGGTAATTACCAGGAGGGCTTATGAACAGATGGCGATGCGGAACTACAATCTAATTGGCTCTCTGCGTTTCTGTGTTACACAACGAGCTCTTGAAAATAAGATGTAGTCACTGGATTGGGAAAAAGTTCAGTTTATAAAAGTGAATGCGAAGTTTTGTTTGAAGCAATGCCAGTCCAATGGCCTCTTCTGTGAAGGTCAGTGGTTCACCTAGAAGTCTGGCTTGTAAGACTATAGTAAAATACTGTTTGAATGAAGTAAAGCTTAAACATAACCCGTAAAGAAGAGTTGGAGTCTTGGTCTTGAGGTCTTCGGCTGCAGACTGCGCTGGGTTTACTGTTCTCAGGTCTTTTTCAGATAGAGATCTCGGTGATGTGTGTCAAAATTTATGTTTACTTGTACATGGTTGGTAAAGAAGTTGTCTTTTGCAGCACTTCACAAATATTTGGCACAGAAAGCAGTTCTGTCTTGCCAAAGCCCAGCTTCTCATTGGATTATCTGTACTTCGAAATCAGATGACTTGGATACATGTCCTGGAGTTGGAATATTATTGTTTTACATGTGTACATGTGCTCCCCTTCCCCCTACATCCCAAAGCTGTGTGTGTTCGTGTTTGCCTCCCCTACCCCCCACCAGCCCTCTCCAGAGGCCATGCTCCACTTCCAGCTCTCGGGGCTAGTGGTCCATTAATGGACTGCCTGCTCATCAGCTCTCTCGGCTCAATTGCCCTAACGCTGGAACTGTGTGTGCATATGCGTGTGTGTGTGTGTGGTAAAGTTGCACTCAGGCAGGAATATAAGTAAGCTGACCCTATGATTCAGTCTTCTCACTTTCTCTCTTATCGTTTGTGGTAGTACAAAGCATGTCAGGGTTTGTGATGTCCACAGCAAACAGCAAGGTCTCTTGTTTCTGTCCCTGTATGCTGTGGACTAGCTTTAGTGGGAAGGGAAGTGGGTAGGGGGGGTTAGAGGTTAGTGGAGCTGCCCTTGCCGAGAGAGGCCAGTGTGGAGATGGTGGGGGTCGAGCTACTCTGGTGGGGGCAGCATGTTGTGCGCGACATCGGTTGGCTAGGAGGAATTTCTCCGCATTCCAACCACATACCAGAGCCGGAGCATTGGAACACACAGGCTATACTGCATGCATCACTGATCTCCCACTCTCTGCACCTGCATCAGCCACCACCACAGCTGCTGGATTTTGCATTTAGCAATTTTCTTTCTGGTGTTTAAAACTTGGAATACAATTCACTTCCCAGAATTGTTATATCTTTGATCTCTGATGTGGGCAAGTGAAACTACCAGTGACAAAAGTGTGCAAGAAGCTACACAGCACCAAGCAGTGAGCATGCCTAAATGGAGAAATTATTTATAATAAGTACAAGTCTCGGATTACCTCCAAAAATAAAAGCTATTTGCAGAGTTCTGCCATCGTGTGAGACCTTTTAGAGCCTGGAGGCAGGATGCATCTAAAAGTATTTAGCCTTTGATAGTTTCACCACCTCACTAGGCACACATCACATGGTGGAGACACACAAATAGCAAAAAAGCTATTTGCACTAATCCTCCTCTTTATGATGTTTTTTGTGTGATTTTAAACGAATAGGCCTAGTACCTTGTAATTTAAGCGATCACTCTGAAGCTAATTTTGGAAATTTGGCTTCTTAATCTACTTACTGTATTATTATTATTATTATTATTATTATTATTATTAAGGCTTGGAGATACAGGAATATAAAGGCAATTTTGTGATCAATTTTATTATAATACACTAGGATATTGCAGGGATAATCAGTACCCTGACTAGGCACTGAAATGTATTTGTCTTTAATTTTCTCTCCTATTATGTTAAACCAATCAAAGCAATTTTATATTTTCATTCTGTTTTTTTTATTTTATTTTAGTATTCTAATGATGCTTTGTACACTCTTGGCATCTTCTCAGCCAGCTTCATGACGGAGCCAAAATCTCTTAAAGTTCCCAAACAGGCAGAGCCAAGGCTCTCATAAGTCTTAAATGAAAGCTACTTGTTTAGGGAAACAACTGAATTTTAAGTAAGACTGTATGATTTAAGCTGAAACTGCTTATTAAAAGACATTTTGATTTAGAAATTCAGATTTGCATTTACTTAGCATAGACGTGAATGACTTCTTGCATATGTTGTGTGTGTGTGTATACAGTGGCTATAGAAAAGAATCACCCTCCTTTAAAATAATCACATGTTGCTTTTCAGCCTGAAATGAAGACAGACACAGTTTTTGTTTTATCCAGTTGTATTTACTCAGTGCAACTTATAACATCCAAGTGAAAGCTATAACACCATGATGTCAGAAATTAAAAAAAAAAAAAAAACTGAATCACTGAGTTGGAAAAAGGATCACCCCTCCTCCTAAAAATGACTTGTAAACTCAAGGTGTAGCTAATCACCTTTTCAATGGCACACAAAGCCATTTGACTTTCAACTGTAATCAGGTGTGGTCATTTTGATTAGCTCAGCATGAAAAGGGCTTTCCTGGAGCATTTTTCAGTCCTTGGTAGTGCAACTGAAGCAAACAATCAACTATGGGTGGCAAGGCACTGTCAAAAGATCTCCGGGATAAAGTTGTGGACAGGCACAAGTCAGGACATGGATACAAAAAAAAATTCAAAGGCTTTATCAATGCCTAGAAGCACAGTGAAGTCTATTATTAAGAAGTAGAAGGTATTTGGTACAACACAGACCCTCCCTGGATCAGGACGTCACTCCAAAATGCATGAAAGAGCCAGGAGGAAACTCTGAAGCAGTTGTAGTAATTTATGACAGAGTGGTCATTGTGTGCATGTGACAACAAGATCACAAATTCTCCACAAATGTGGCTTGTATGGGAGGGTTGCAAGAAAAAAGCCACCCACGACTGAGCTTTGCCAAAACGCACCTTGAAGATTCTGAGGCCACATGGAAAAAGGTGTTCTGGTCAGACGAGACTAAAAGTGAATTATTTGGCCTCTACACCAAACGATATGTCTGGCGGAAATCCAATACAGCTCACCATCCAAATAACACCATTCCTACAGTAAAGCATGGAGGTGGTAATATCCGGTTATGGGGGTGTTTCTCTGCAGCAGGGACTGGAGCACTTGTCAGGATAGAAGGAAAATGGATGGGGCAAAATACCGTCAAATTCTTGAGGAAAATCTGCTGCCCTCTGCCAGAAAGTTGTCAATGGGAAGAAGGTTTACCTTCCAACATGACAATGACCCAAAGCACACCGCAAAACTGACCAGACCGTGGTTGAAGGAGAAAAAGGTGAATGTCCTTGCATGGCCTAGTCAGAGCCCAGACTTAAACCCCATTGAAAATCTGTGGAATGACTTGAAGACTGCAGTCCACAATCGGTCACCATCAAATTTAACTGAACTTGAGCAGTTCTGCAAAGAAGAGTGGGCAAATATTGCAAAGTTTAGATGTGCAAAGTTAGTAGAGACGTATCCCAACAGACTAAAGGCTGTAATTAAAAAATTAAGGCAAATTAAAGTAAGGGGGTGATCCTTTTTCTCAACTTTGTTTTTTAATTTAAAAAAAAAATTTTTTTTTGACATGTTGTTGTTGTTATATCTTTCACTTGGATGTTATAAGTTCCACTGAGTAAATACAGCTGGATAAAACAAAAACCGTGTCTGTCTTCATTTCAGGCTGAAAAGCAACAAAATGTGATTATTTTAAAGGGGGATTCTTTTCTATACCCACTGTATATATACGTATACATATACATAGACACACAGAGAGAGAGATGTGGCCATTGAAAATGCGTGTCAAAGGAAAAGAGATCCTGCGATTTCATACGGTATCACGCGCATGCTGCGGGCACAGGAAAGACAAGATCAGTAGGGGACAGTCATGTTTCATTTGAACAAATAGGGTTTGCTAGTAGATACAGTAGTTCTGGCAGGACATATACTGTATACAGCATATACTCTTTTTCCAACCAAACGGTGCTGTTTCTTTTACTGAAGCCCATGATATTACGTATGGTTCACGTGTGACGAATCGCATGAAAAAAGCCACATCTCTGTGTGTGTGTGTGTGTGTGTGTGTGTGTGTGTGTGTGTGTGTGTGTGTGTGTGTGTGTGTGTGTGTGTGTGTGTGTGTGTGTGTGTGTGTGTGTATACATTTAAAAAAATATATATCCGTAAAGAGCAGTAACAGTCAATATTCTGAAACAAAGTCAATATTTGGTGTGACAAAAAAAAAATTAAAATAGTCTCCGGTACAATGTGTGCAGTTTTATAAGGAAATGAGCTGGTAAGTTTTATTGAGCATCTTGCAGAACCAGCCACAGTTCTTCTGGAGACTTTGACTTTCGCACTTGCTTCATATTTTTGCAGCAAAACCCAGCAGCCTTCATTGTTTTGTTTTTTTTGTTTGTTTGTTTTTTTTTTTTTTTTTTTTTTTTTTTGTCTGAAAAGTGGTCTCTTACGTAATATGCTGCTTTCTTTAATGACATACAATCATTTTTCTGTATCATTTAATTTTGTGCTAGAAAACTAATGTTTGTGAATCTAAAATGTTTTTGTACTGACTTGATAATGTAGAAGTCCTAAAATAAAAAATCTATATCAAAGTTTGTACTAAAATGTAGGGTGCCTAAAACTTTTGCACAGTACTGTACATACACACATTTATTTATTTATTTATTTATTTGGTCTAGATCTACTGTGTGCAAACGTGTGTGTGTGTGTGTGTGTGTGTGTGTGTGTGCATTCATATTGATATTTGTGCCATGTTGCCCAGCCTAGGTCAGCGTTTTGATTATTATAGGTGCATAATGTAGTCTGATAGTTAACAAGCTTCCAGGATGGCCCTGTACAGTTCAGAGTGTACAGCAAGCCTGGTTTTGTAATGCTCAGCAATGTCCACACACTGCACCAGCAAACATATACTAACCCAGTTACTGCTACTGCATCATGGGCTGTTTGGGAGATACCAACCACAAATTCATTCCACATACTACTTCACATTACGGCTAGTTTCCTCTCTGATTCTAATCTAGCAGGACAGTGTGAAGTATTTCCAGATTTGTTACTGTTGAACTGTTGCAGTGGCCATTTATACTGAAGCCTTCAACTGTGCTTGTCCTGCTAACGCTGCCGTGCCTTTTATACCCATTGGCAGGCTAGTGGTGTACGGTTTAAAAAAACCTGACAAATATGCATCTTTCCAAACACGCTGGAGGCGTCCCAGCTCGTGTCGTTGTTTAGCAGCAGCTGATGGAAGATGAAACCTCTCGTTCTGTTATTTTGGACAGTGTGCATCGTGTAATGTGCGCATCCATGTTGCAGGAGGTCAGCACCTCTGACTTCCCCAACGCTTACTTGGTAAAAGACGAGAAGTGGAAGTTCGCATTGCTCGTACACTGACCTCTGTACTGCCAAAAACCTCCCCCTGTCATACCCGGAAAGATGATTTCATTTCTCCTTATGCAGTTTTTGAGTAGTCAGTTTCTCACTCTTGCAGCTTGATCGGTTTCGCAAAGGTTTCTGCTCTCTAAATAAAGACGGGCTTGTGTTTTAAAAGTCAGTTCCTGATCTTATGAGAGCAAGTCTCGCTCAAAGGGTGTACCCGATGCAGCAGATAACGCAGCTGAACAGTATGAATCGTCACATTAGCCTGTCTGATCTGCTGACTCCCTTTATACTAAATTTATTTTAAGAAGGGAAACCTTAATCTATTGCAAAGCTTAGCTGTCTATCTGCAGTGCTAACCCTGCAAGTCTCAATGCAAGGAGCTGGAAAGTTGTTTTTCATTGTGAATTATTTGCTGACCTTGTCGGTACAATCCAATATCCAATGGCTCTGAATTAATTAGAAAGGCCAGGAGCACATATCTTTTTAGCTTTTATAGCCTCAACTTTTAAAGTTCAAAGCTTGCTCAGTGCTTTCTGCACGACATTTGCTCAGGCACTTTGATATCCCCTGGGACGTTGTTGTATAAGTCTGACTTGTTTTCGGCTGTGTCATCGTCAGCTCTTTGATGAGGGAGGCGTTTACGTCTCGGTGGGTTTGTGAGGCAGGCGCATGGTGCTCATCTATATATCCATTTACTCAGTAGCTCAGCAGTAGCTCTACTCCCTCACCTGCTTGCTGATCTATATTGCAAGTCAGCACTGAACTGTTAATAGGTAAAGAGGTTTCACACCTAAGACTACAGGCTTCTGTTATAAACTCATTAATGAGCAGTGAAAACATAGACCAACTCGCTGCTAGCAAATGTTCGCCATGTTGAATATTGGTTCTCTAGCTAGCTGACATATGCACTTCAGTTTAGGATGAGTCGATATTTATTGCAAGTGTGTGGTAAAATGTAGGAGAAATCATTAACGTTATGTTAAAATTTGACCCGACTTCCTTGGAAATACTCTTAGACCCTACCTTTCCTGTTAGCTTCCTCTTCATGAAGAGTGGAACTAAAAAAAAAATATGGGAATGCACATAAATTAGCAGAAGTTGAGTGAGCTTCTTTGCTTTCCATAATGCTGAGATGGCAGATTTGATATTTTTTTGTTGAAGCAGAACGTCTCAACACCTTTAGCTAGCCTGTTTACTTGTAAATTATTAGGTTCCACACAAATCAAGTTCGCTAACCTTGCACAAATTTGCGATATGACGAAGTATTTAGAAAATGAATAGTGGTCGTGTTTATGGTAGAAGGTCATGTGAGTGTTCAGAATTAAAATATAACAGTTCTGACACACCAAGCTGATGCTAAAGAGCTGTTTCTGTGTCACGGGCTGAAGGACGTAGAATCAAGGAGTCAACTAAGAATCATTTAGTGTGTTGGGAAACATCTAAAAACCCAATGCGTATACTGTTTACTGCAGTAGTATGTCTGACTAGTGCTCCACCTGCAAGTAACAGTGTAATGGCTTGCAATTTTGAGAAGCCATTTAGTGTGGTAGGGTGGCAGTTAGGGACGTAGCCAGAAAAACTAACTATTTGCCACCTTTTTTTTTTTTTTTTTTTTTTTTTTTCAGCTTGGGAGCTGTTTAAATGGTTTGCCCAAACTGCAGAATTAACTTGTCTCAAAGGGCATCGTTTGGCCTAGTTAGCCCAATGCTAATGAAGCAAACTTGAGACACCAAAACATGTCTTGGCTGATCAGATACATTTGGGATAAAAGAAAACTGTTTGTTTTTTTTTTGTTGTTTTTTTTTGGTTTTTTTTAGGTATTATTCTCAGTTTATTTCCATTTCTGATGAACTAAATGAAAATCTTCTGAAATTTGACCATTTCTTACAAGTGTTTGATCTTTTGTTTTTAGCTTAACATAAACACCACTATGTGATCTTCCTTAATCAGGGCAGGTCAAGTGCACGAGTACTTTTCCGAGTGTGTTCGGTTTCCTCATATTTGGAAAGTACATCAGCTTTGACGCACAGTGTTGTTGGCTAAGATTTCACAAAACACCTGCTGCCTTTGTCTTGATCAGTTTTAGGGCTTGAGCAGATTGTGTGTGTGTGTGTGTGTGTGTGTGTGTGTGTGTGTGTGTGTGTGTGTGTGTGTGTGTGTGTGTGTGTGTGTGTGTGTGTGTGTGTGTGTGTGTGTGTGTGTGTGTGTGTGTGTGTGTGTGTATTATATATAGGTTATATCCTCTGATTTTCACAGTGGCCTTCTTTGTTTCTTTGTTGACCTGTATTGTTTTTGACTTTGTTTAGTTTTTATTAAGCTTCTTGTGCTTTTGTCTATGTTGGGAGCCTTTATTTAAGGGTTGTGGGTCGAGTGTGTGGGACTGTTAAGTCCTTCTAAGAAGTAAGTAGCTCCTGCTATTATGTGCAGTTCTTCAACTCCACTATCCCCTCCAGCAGAGAGCCGCTGATTGTCTGAGCAGTAACTTGAGAGCTGGGAACTGTGTAGTTCATGAGAAAGGGTGTGTGCACTCAACAGCATGCGTGCGTGTGTGTGCATTCACGTGTTATGGTGTATGTGCAAAAATGTGCATGCATGTTGGGTTGTATGTGTGTATGCATGTGCGTGTGTATGAGAAGCGCAGTACTGGCTTATGAGGAGGTTTGAAATGGATTCCCAGCCGCCGGCTCTTCTACGTCCCACCTGCATGGCCCACAATGCCTCTTTGTTCCTGGCTCATGGCACTGTGGGATAGCTGTTATCTGAGAGGCGAGGGCTGGTCACCACCGACTTTTTCTTTCAGAGCAGAGATGGTAAACTCCTGCTATCTGGTTTCGTTGTGCTTGAGTTGGGCTCCAGGGAGTTCAGTTCTCTCCTTGTGGGAGTGCCAGTGCTACGTGCCTCTCGCTTGTTTGTTTGCACTCCGAGTACTGTAGTTACCTCTAGATGTACCAGAAGGTGTTTGGTGCAGACTTTTGAAATACTACTTCTCTGCAAGTACTCACAGTTTGTGTAATATTGGTGGAGCAAACTGGTAAATGTTCTTTCCATAATTCCAAAGAAATTGCTTTTAAGTAGTTGGCTACATTCAATGGCAGATTGAATCTGCATTTATTAGCCCTTAAATTTGAATTAAAAACTAGAAAAACGTAGTTCCTTTTGACTGTAAATGTTTTTGCAGTTGTCAGCACACTTCCTCTTCGATGCATCCTTTGCTTCAAACGAGGCTGGGTTCAGCAAAGGAAGTCTGGCTTTCCTGTTCTCTGGTTTGTTATTGTTACGCCACCCCTTATGGAGTAATCGAAAAGGGCCAAAGGGGTGTGCACCATCGATTCTGCCCTTAATTAAAGATGAAAGCTGGCCACAGCTGCCCTTCCCCTATCCTGACCACCCTCCCACAAGTGGGCATTTGGAGCCAAAGAGGTGGTAGGGTCCTTCTTTATCTCTCTGTTATGTTCACTCTGTCCTTCTCATTAAGCTGACATGGCAGGCTGGCCAGGGGATTTCCACCACCACATCGTCAGATATAATTGATTTAATGAGACTTGGCCCCTGCAATTTTGATTATCATCAGTAATTTCTAGCATGGTGGGGTTATTTATTTATTTATTTATTTATGCATTTATGCATTTTAAACACTTAATTAGTTTAGTGTGTATTTGCTCAGTGGGTTGTTCTTTAAGGGGAAAAAAAATCATTAAAAGTCTGGGTCCTAAAATCGACTTTTCTAAAACAGTTGATGCACTTTTTAAATATGTGAAAGTGATACTGTCTGTTTTAGGACAAGTGTCATGGGATGGCTAGCCAATGCTGCAGAAACACTAAGCGCACTGTCCCACAGGTCTGTTCTTACCCAGTTTGGGCAGGTAGAAAAAGCTATGCTGGCTTCAACACCTCAGTGCTGGCCTGGCCAGAGACTTTAGGCTTTCTCAACCAGATTTTGTCTGTTGTCTTTTAAAAGCACTTAGGGTGTTAGTTCCTAAAAAGAACTCTTTCACAAAGCAGTAAGTGTTATGGGCTCAGACTGCCGGGGCTCCTTATCATAACATCCTCTGCTACGAGGCAGGCTGTTTGTTCTGAAGCTCTCGGACTGCCGTTGACCTAAATGGTGTGTGAGAGAGAGAGAGAGAGAGAAAGAGAGGAGGCTCCATTTGCTCTGCTTACTCAGCTCTCTCATCGACCTCACATGCCATGGTGGCCTTCAGTATGGTTTGTCTGTTATGGTCTGGAGAGTGGATATCCTGAGGCTGCTGGATTTCATTAACTTTAGACAGACCTAAAAGTTGGTTTGGACTTTAATTGATTGTAAAGGGATTTTTGAACACTTGAGGGCATGCATGAAGCAGTTTAGTGAGTGTAACATTGTTTCTTGTTTGTTTCTCTGGATTTAGCCGTGACATGGAGAACAAAGAGACACTGCGTGGGCTGCAAAAGATGGAGGATCGGCCGGAGGAGCGCATGATCCGGGAGAAGCTCAAGGCCACCTGCATGCCCACCTGGAAACACGAGTGGCTGGAGAGGAGGAACAAGAGAGGCCCAGTGGTCAGTCTCACACCCTTTCACTGTTATATCGCTACCTCATGTGGCCACAAACACTTTCATTTATCTTCCTTCATTATTTCTCATCTTTAAAATGGGACATTTCTTTTAAGTGTGTGTTGTGTTGTAGTAATGGTGTGTATCCCACTCTTATTCAGATTGTGAAGCCCATTCCCCTGCGGCCAGACAGCAGTGAAGCTGGACGGCTGGGGCTCGAGGCAGGCAGTGACAGCGCAAGTTCCTCTTCCTCTCAGAGCAGAGGCCGTCGCAGCCCCTCCCCTGGACCTTCCTCATCCTCCATCTCTTCTACTTCCTCATCTACCAAGACGGCTGGGAAACCTGAGTCCCCCGGCGTCCGCAGAAAGCGGGCATCCCCAGTTCCTGTAAGGCTTGCTTCCGCACTCTAACACACAAGACTATTATGATTATTATTGACACAAGCTGATTTTTATAATTATTTATTTATGGTTTTAAAATAATTTATAATAAAAAATGTTCTACACAAGATCAGGAATTTGGTTTATAGTTACTTCCACAAACCACAAGTTTTGAAAAAGAATCAAGCAGACAAAAGTATAATGGTCAGATTGTGTTGAAGGGCTTGTCTCTAACGTATACACTTTGTCCTAGTTTCAGAGCGGCAGGGTAACACCTCCTCGACGAGCGCCATCACCTGATGGCTTCTCCCCTTACAGTCCTGAAGAGACCAATCGCAGGGTCAACAAGGTCATGAGAGCCCGTCTCTACCTTCTCCAACAAATTGGCCCCAACTCCTTCTTGATTGGAGGAGACAGCCCGGACAATAAATACCGTGTGTTCATTGGTCCTCAGGTAAGCATTGGTCTCTAGTGAGTCAGTCTTGAGTTAAAACTGATCAGGCCTGTTGCATGATCATCTTTTATGTTTACTAAGTAATGGTTTTGTCTACGATTTGTATTTTATTGGTACAGAACAACATTTGCTCTTGAAGCAAGTACTTTTAGGCTTTAATCTAATCTGATCTGAAGTGTTTCAATCTAAAATGGACTCAAAAATGCATAACTGTTGCCGTTTGCTTATCAGACATGCAGCTGTGGTCGAGGGGCCTTCTGCATCCATGTGCTTTTCGTCATGCTGAGAGTTTTCCAACTGGAGTCGTCCGAGCCACTGCTCTGGAGAAAGACCCTCAAAAACTTTGAGGTAAAATGGGGAAGCACATTTCAGAGAAAAAAAAAAATACACCCTGAAAGCATAAATCCAAATTCAGCTCACACTGCGTTGTCCATGTCCAGGTGGAGACCTTATTCCAGAAATACCACAATCGGCGAAGCTCACGAATCAAAGCACCGTCTCGCACCACCATCCAGAAGTTTGTGTCGCGCATGTCCAACTCTCATACTACCTGCACCTCCAGCTCCTCACCCTCCAGCAACGAGAGCAGGTCAGTACTGGTGTGACCGAAAGGTACCAAAAGGTGTTCACTGAGCTTCGCGACACTTTTTTTTTGTCTACAGTTATGAAAACATAAGTACCATGTGACAGAAGAGTGAGATTTTGTTGTGTAAATATTTGAAACGAGACCAACACTAGGTCATGTGATCTTGCTGTGTATTCTTTAGACGTAATGGACTTGTAGAGTCTTTTAGGTGTGCTTTCTATATAGTTTATATCGTTGTACTTCATCGGTCTTAAAGGGTATGGGAATAATTTCTTTTTGGGGGGAAAAAATGGAACACTTGGGGCCATTACATTTATGAGACAATAGTCATCCCTTGTAACCGGGCGAAACAACACGGTTCCAGTGAGATCTACACATTCATCAAGATACACATCTAGGCTAAATCAGATCTACCATTGTGAGATCGGGTTTCAAAATGGCAATTTCATGCAAGAAATATCTGTCTAAGAAAAGGCCAGTGTGGTAAAACACTGCTCAGTGTGGGTGTATGTGTGTGTGTGTCCCATCTGCAGTATGAAGGATGAGGAAGAGCAGATGTGTCCAATCTGTCTGCTGGACATGCTGGATGAGGAGAGTCTGACTGTGTGTGAGGAGGGCTGCAGGAATAAGCTGCACCACCACTGCATGTCCATATGTGAGTCCACACACACACACACACACACACACACACACATTTGTGTGACCTTTTAAAAATATGAAGAAAACTAAAAATAGAATGTTTGAAAAGTTTTTTTTTTTAAATGTGGAAACCATTTTCCATGAGGAAAAAGCAAGAACCTGACTCTAAGACTGTTTGATTATGTTCCTGTTTGCATATATTCATGCAATCAAAATGTATAAACGGTCATCAAAATGACTCCATTATAGCCCAGGGTTGTGTAAAAAAATAATACCAGCAATAAATAACTGCTATATTTAAGAATGGTCCATTAAAATAACTGCCTATTTGTAGCAGTCCACTGTTTATCCACTGACAGGCTCTCAGAAGTACTTAAGCTCATCAGTCATCTCTTGTTTTTCAGGGGCAGAAGAATGTCGGCGAAACCACGAACCCCTGATCTGCCCTCTGTGTAGGGCCAAGTGGAAGTCGCACGATTTTTACAGGTGAGAAGACCCTTGAAAGTTCAACTCTATGTAGGAAGCAGAGCCACATAGTGGTTTGAATTAAAGGAAGAGGTTTGAAAAATGTTTCTCATGAAATCCTATAAACCAAAACAGTCATGAGTGATGAAT
The DNA here is from genome assembly GCA_023630585.1 of Cranoglanis bouderius. Taxonomy (NCBI): domain Eukaryota; kingdom Metazoa; phylum Chordata; class Actinopteri; order Siluriformes; family Cranoglanididae; genus Cranoglanis; species Cranoglanis bouderius. The sequence goes on from CM042550.1 coordinate 9,974,514, forward strand.
AATTCCTCTAATAAAGCCTCTTCGAAAGGGGGTACCAGGAATACGAGCTATTGTTCAGTTCTTGACATCGTCCTGGGCGTCAGTGTTTCCAAGTCTGTACAGGAAGCACCTGCATGTGGCCGAGGTGAAAGGGCAGGGAAGCCTGCGGAGACGCTCTGAGATAAGACAATCGGATGAGGTTCGGGAAGTGAGGAAGGAGTGTCCACTGCGTTCAGTGGTGCAGTTAAGTTACTCAGAAAGAAAATGCGAAGAGCATGTGCAAAAACAAGCAGGCGGAAAGCTTTGATGGACCCCTTTCCTACTTTTGGTTGGAGTAGTATGCCAAGCCACTCACATCAGTCCTAATATGAACCATCAGCCCAGACCTCAGTAGGAGCTCAAGAATGCTACTGTCAACAGGCCCAAATTATACCTCTAGACCACTGACGCTTTCCCAGATCAGCCAGCGGGAAGCAGTGGCTCACAAACCAGTAGCAAAGGATGGGTTGGTTAGAATTTTGTATGATAAATGATTTGGATTAACTTCATTATGCAACCCCCTTTTAATAGCAACATGGTGGGACAGTGTGTTGGGGCATCAGCAGGTTGGAATTCCGTGTGTCGGATCTTCTCTTGGCGGTTAGGTGAGCTAGACAGTATGGCACCACCTGTGTTTTGTGTGTCTGCCCAGGGCTGAAATGCTAGCAGCTAGTCACGTTTACAGTGCCCCCCCCCCAAAAAAAAAAAAAAAGACATGAATACAGCCCTGACGTGGGATCCTCTTCGCACAAAAAGCTGTGAAACCATAGCCTGTTGTTTTTCTTCTGAAAACAGCAATTACTCAATTTTTACTGAATAAATGCTGTTTGTTTGCTAGGCGTAATGTTTCTAATCTTCAATTTACCATGCTGTGTTTTAGCAAACTGAGCCATTGAGGCCTGTTTACTCTTCTAGCAAAGTTGAACTACTAAGATCTTGATGACGTTTGCTTGACATAATGCACATTTGATAAGCTATTCTTATGCTTCAGCTTGGTGAAGTTTGAGTGAGCATTTTTCAGAAGTATCCTCTTTCCAAAAGTAGTTCTTATCATGTGCACCTATTTGCCTTAATTTAATGCACTGAATATTCTTCAACAAATCAGTTTATTATAAAAACATTATGATATAGCAATTATGTATCATTCCTCAATTCAACCTGTGTGTGTTTTGTGTTCAGTCACGACCCAGCGTCTACATTGGAAAACTCCATAAGTCGCTCTCAGAGCCTGGTATCTTCATCCACCGCTTCATCATCCTCCCATGCTGAAGGTCAGAGGGCAGCTCATGAGGGAGACTTTTCTCTCCCCCACTACGGAGTGCAGCAAATCCCTCAGACTTATAAAGAACTGGCTGAGCCTTGGATCAAGGTGAGGTGCAGCCACATGCAGAACATTTCCACCATTGCTTTGAGATTTATGTAAACTTTATGGATATTTATGATCATTAAGGACCAATTGTTATAGGTGAATTTCTCAACCAGCTAATTTCTGATAAATTTTGACCTTTGAAAGTAATGGATATTCGTTGTTGGTTTTGTCGTTTTGTTTTTCATCGTTATTGGTGCTCTCCGTCTCTCTTGTCAGGTGTTTGGTATTGAGCTGGTAGGTTGTCTGTTCTCCCGGAACTGGAACATCAGAGAGATGGCACTGCGGCGACTGTCACATGACGTGAGCGGCGCTCTGCTGCTGGCCAATGGCGAGCACTCGATGGCGAGCGCGACAGCAGGAGCAGGGGCCGGTATTGGAGTAGCAGGGAGTGAAATCTCAGGGGAAGTGGTGGTGGAATCATGCTGCAGTGTTCTCTCTATGGTGTGTGCAGACCCTGTCTATAAAGTCTACGTGGCTGCACTGGTAAGATTTCATAGGTTGTTTCACATGCATTATTGTGCCTCCTGCTTCCATCCAAGTTAATAAAGACAGAAATCTTACTTTGTTTACATCTGCTGCCACACTCATTAGTCCAGCGGTTCTTAAACTTTTTGCGAGTACGACCCACTTTTACGAATGACATTGTTTTGTGACGCCACCACCAAAGTGGATTGATCCTAACATGTCTCATTTATATCATGCTTACACTGTGGGGTGCTTTCTTGGCTTTAAGTTTATCACAAGCAGCTTCAGAACCCACTTGACAAATGTGAGATTGACCTTGACCACTACACTACTACTCACATGCACCAGGCGTCTGTGTCTATCCCATGATCGGGTCACAAGCACACAGCTTGTGTGCTCTCATGACTGCAGAGACGCCAGGGCTTCTATCACACTTGCAGGAAATTATGCAATACCACTCTGGTATGTTATCTGATGTCTTCCTTAAATCATAATCTGATAAAGGACAATTAGAGAGAACTAGATTAACGTGTGTATAGACATTCGTGGGCTCAAATAAACCGTAGTTACTTTCACTGCTTTTTTTTTGCATCTAACCCCTAGACTGAAGATGTGCTTTTTAAACACTTTACAACATCGGTCACCTAAAGCATCCTCTTGAGAATTATGGCTGTCATTAATTCAAAGTCGCTAGGACGTCACGTTTATTTATTCTTATTAATGGTGGCCCTGTTTGAGAGATTCTTGTGTACAACGTCCAGATTTTTTATTTTTTTTGCTTTATCTCTCATTCATTTGTGGCTATTTGAGCAGTGCTAAAGTTCAATATGACAACAAATCATGCTGGCTAGTTCTAAAGTTCACTTTAAACCAGGAAGTCTGCAAAACAGCAGGGAACTTCAGGCTGAGGCTTAAAGTTAAGGTTTCTGTTTTTGTTTTGGTTTTTCGCCACTCTTAACCTATTTCTGCTTCTTTTAAAGAACAATAGCTTTTGGTGACTGTTTTCATGGCATACTTCTTGGAGTTTGACATTTCCCTGAGGCTCTTTGCGCCAGCGTTTTATGAAAACAAGAAAAGTTCTGTCCTCTTGGGGGATTTCCAGAATATTTAGCGTTGTTGGATTTTTGCTGTATTCTTCGAACAAAGAAAAAAGGGGGATGGTGTCCGTGGACTAAAAATACCACTCGCACTTTTGTTCAAGGCAAGGCCAGCAGTTGTATCAAAGCTTTAGAGTTCAGCGAAGATTTTTTATTTTTTTTTCCTTGCAGTGATGTTTGTATTGGGCAAACGCATCGCCGGACATGTTACTGCACTGGAAAGGACACATAGGACATTAAGTGTGTTTGAGAATCTTTTCACAGAGTTAAGAGTTCTTCTTTTGGCCCAGTGAGTGTTTGTGATTTTCTTCAGGTTTATATTCTGTCTTTTTTAGCCAGGGAAAGGTGTAGGTGGCAAAGTGTGTGTGTGTGTGTGTGTGAAGTGAAAAGGAGAGTCGATGCTGAGCTTATCAGTCCTGGGCAACACTCCAGTACAGTGCGCTATCGGTCACCACTCCCCAGTCTTCTCTGGTAGTCGGGGTCAGGGTGAACTGTTTCTCACACACTTACACAAACATGCATATGCTGAGCATACTACTCTGTGGAAAATGTCAAGTTCTTCAAATCCTGGCATCCCTGTTCACACAAGAATAGTCAGGCCATAATGTGCAACGTCAAAAATTCATGGCTCTGTGTTTTTAGCCCTGTGATACTGCATCACATACCTGCTGCTACGTACAGTAGGGGCACTTACTCATGTTGTTTAATTCACTATTAACTACTCTTGAGTTTACAGCTACATGCTTGCACACATGGAATCTTGTTTATTAATTTAACAAAAAGCTTGTGTTTAACTTGTGTGAGTCTTGTCTGGCATACGTCTAGACTAGCATACAGCCTGTGATGTTTTGATGCTTTGCGAATATTTTGGATTCTTATTTTGTGTTTTTGTTGCCCAGAAAACCTTGCGGGCCATGCTGGTCTACACGCCATGCCACAGTCTGTCGGAGCGCAGTCGCCTGCAGCAGCTGCTCCGGCCCGTGGTCGAGACCATCTTGGTTAAATGCGCCGACGCCAACAGGTGCTGCACGTCCTCATATCTGAAGTAGAGGACTTTTTTTTTTTTTTTTTGAGTTTAAAATGCATTTACTGCCACCTAATGATGAGCCCTTGTAAAAGCACTCAAAGTAGTTGAGAGATTCACTATCATGCATTTAAATGAGAAAATACATCCTAGATATTTAATGTTGTAAATCTTCCCAGTTCTGAGTACTTGAGCATGTATAATGTAATGGTGTGTGTATGTGTTCACAGTCGCACCAGCCAGCTCTCCGTGTCCACTCTACTGGAGCTCTGTAAAGGCCAGGTTGGAGAGCTTGCTGTTGGCAGAGAGATTCTCAAAGCAGGTGTGAATTGCACTCACGTTCTCAAAACAATAACAGATTGTCTTCTTTATTTGTGCACTTGTAAGAGCATCCAGCAGGTCATCATTTAAATATATATCTATCTGTCTGTCTGTCTGTGTGTATATTAGGTTCTATCGGTATAGATGGAGTGGACTATGTGCTGAACTGTATCCTGGGTTCCCAGACAGAGGCGAATAACTGGCAGGCTCTTCTAGGCCGCTTGTGTCTGATCGACAGGTTGCTGCTGGAGTTTCCAGCAGAGTTTTACCCCCATATCGTCACAGCTACAGACTGTGGACATCCCCAGAATCAGGTGGAGAGGTACAGGACAGCTTCATCGTAACATCAATAACTAAATTACACACTGTCTGCTTACTGATGCCTGAGGATATATTGAAAATAGAGTAAAATGACAAGTCAATTTGAAATGTGGTTGTTGTTTTTTTTTTGTTTTTTTTTTTTGTTAAAGTGCCCTCTCTGTCTTCTAGTTGTATTTATGGTTTTATGTTAATTCCAGGTACCAGAAATTGCTGCATCTGCTGAGTTTTGCGCTGCAGTCCATCGATAACTCGCACTCCATGGTAGGTAAGCTGTCTCGCCGTGTGTTCCTGAGTGCCGCCCGCATGGTGGCCCGCGTGCCCCACGTCTTTGTCAAACTGCTGGATATGCTGAGTGTCACCAGCTCCACCCACTATGCCCGCATGCGCCGGCGCCTGCTGGCCATTGCAGAGGAGATGGACATCCTGGATGCCGTGCACCTTGGCCTTGACGATGTGCAGGGGGGCGCTGGGCCGCACTGTGACGCCTTTCTGGATCCCGCAGCTCCTCACAACTCGCCCATTTCCACTGAGAGGAACTCACCCACTCACTGCCTGCAGGAAAAGCCCTGTGGTAAAGTAGCTCGATGTGGAGCGGTCAGTGCCAAAACCATAGATGATATGTCAGACAGGTTGTCATGTATCGCCACTGGACCGGCTGACTGTCCAAAACCCCCAGTTCAACTGCGTGGCCCTCTTAGACCCCTGAGCCAGTGTCTTAATTCACATTCGCCCTCCTCCAGTCATCCACCCCTACTCCCCTCCCCTTCTACCTCTCAAGCCCGGCCACAAGGTTTTGTCCCTGGCAAGCTCACTAACTGCTCCCCTGGTGCCCAACGTAAATTCCCGATTCCTAAGGGTGCTTGTGGAGGAGGGACCAGTAAAGACCCCGAAAAGCTGCCTTCCCCTGTGTTCTCCCAAGCTAGGCTTCTGCCTTCCAACCACATCCATCGTCCCAAACCCTCACGGCCCTCTCTCTCTCCTTCCACCTCATCTGAGGCAGCTAAAGCTCAGTGCCTAGGTTCCAAGAGCAATATGAAGCTCGATCTTCAGGACATTTCTCCAGGGGAGGGCGCAAGGTGCAGTGCCAGCTCTGTGTTTGTCCCTAGGGATGATGCAGTCTTCACGCCGGTGGAAGATAAGTTCCACAGCCTAGATGCTTCTGCAGAGCTCAACTCCAGCGTGGAGGATCTTCTGGAAGCGTCCATGCCAGTGGCAGACAGCACAGTGACATTCCAGTCAGAGGTGGCGGTGTTGTCACCAGAGCAGGCTGGCTCAGATGATGCATACAGCCAGGATGTGACACAGAACCAGAAGTGTAAGGAGAAAATGGAGGCCGAAGAAGAGGAAGCACTAGCTGTCGTCATGGCAATGTCAGCATCCCAAGATGCCCTACCCATCATCCCGCAGTTGCAGGTGGAGAAGGAGGAGGATGTCATCATCATACAGCTGGATGTGAGTGTAGATGATGCTGTTTTCAATTTCCATGTAGCACTTTTCCTACATGGTCATCACTGAAATACTGTTTGTTTCTTACTTGGGTAGATGACATTCAGATGTTTCTGTAACCAACATTAACCACACTGTAACCTTTCCTGTCTGTATTCAGACACCAGAGACACTGCCTGGTCATACCAAAGCTAAACAGCCCTACCGTGAGAGTGCAGAGTGGCTGAAGGGCCAGCAGATCGGCCTGGGAGCGTTCTCCTCCTGCTACCAAGCCCAAGATGTCGGCACCGGAACACTGATGGCCGTCAAACAGGTATGTGCATGTGCGTGCGTGTGTGTGTTAGTCTACAGGAGGTTCTGGTTTATACTTCTGCACCTGCTTATTTGTGAGTGGGTGGTCACATAGCAGTCTGCCATAACTTGTCCACTATGGGGCGATGTAGTGAATGCAGAAGCACTGAGGTTCATGACTAACTTCTGGGTTCTAAAACACAGATACCTTGCTATTAGATCTTAAAGTCGACCAGATATAGGACAGTCTGGGATTGTTCCAGTTTTCTCCACTGAAAAAGACAAGTCAAAGATGAGCGAGGATTTCCCGTGTAGAGACTATGTGTTAAAACAGTCCAGCATGTTGTCTCTGAAATACAGTTTTGTTTTTTGTTTTTATTGTTTGGGGTTTTTTTTGTTTGTTTTTTTCCAATAACAAAATTTCAACTACCACACTGACTAACTAACCCTGATTCACTACTATAGTTATGGAAGTCTTTTAAACTATAGTTGTGTGAGCATTCATTTTGGGCACATCCCCCAGCTGGTTAACACAGCATTTAGGTTTTGGAGGAGTGCATGTCAGCCTGTCGTGTGTGTCTGTGTGTCTGTGTGTGTGTGTGTCTGTGTGTCTGTGTGTCTGTGTGTGTGTGTGTGTGTGTGTGTGTGTGTGTGTCACTTTTACCCATAAACCCCCTCTTTCAACGCAAAAGTATAAACCAGCCTTAAGTATATCCCTGTGTTGCTGTTACATAACTATTTGTACTGCATGGTTACGGTACAGGCGAAGACAGTCACTGCCATGATAAGGTAAATAAATTATAATGTATTTTTCACGGATGAGTCTTTTTTTTCTAATATTTTAGCCAAAAATACTTTGATTTCACAAGCTTAATTATTATTCTAAATAACTTTTATGATATGATTATGCATCATATTGTTATATTTAGATATGTGGGTTTATATTACAGTTTGCTACATATAATAGATCTGTCAATGAGCAAGGCCAAGCTTCCTATTTAACACAAAACAAATGTTGAGAGTATGCCTAAAAACCACAGTTTGTATATTTTTAACCAAGTATAGAAATGCAGAATTGCTATAAACTGAGAATAAAAGTGATAGCAACAACATCTTATGTATATTAATGAGGAAAGATAGTCACTGAACTGAAGGAAACTGTATTTTTCTTTTCACATTACAAAAAAATGGTTTTACCATGTCTCCAAGGTCAGTACTCAATGTCTTTCAAATACAGTATCACACCTAACCCTTACTGCTATTGAGCCTGTTACAAGCACAGATCATGTTACAAGCACATGAGATGGTTATGTCAAAACAGTCTGCCAGTAAGAGGGTTATCTGGCAAATCCTAGGATGATTCAGATCAGCGTTAGATGTGTTGCCAGGCAGAAGCTTGATGTAGACTGGGGTTGGGCAGACTATAAAGTTCCACAGTATGGTTTACTGCTCTTAAAGCCCACATTCAGCTCATTCGTAAAAGGTGCAGTTTGGAGTTTTAAAGGTTGAGATGACTCTGGTCTGTTATTAAAAGGCAACTCACAAGTCAGATGTGGTTTCAGAATTGAGTGGGGTCGATTGGGAGGACATGTCCGTTTTCTCATTGTAACTGCATTTTGTACCCAGAGGGTAGTCAGAAAAATGGTTTTAAAAATTATTAGCCGTTCCTTAATTACTTCATTCATAGCAACTTGATTTATGTCAAGCAGAAGATACTCTCCTTCCTGACTCCTTTACGTGTGATGCCTTTATAGGTGACCTATGTGAGGAACACATCGTCTGAGCAGGAGGAGGTGGTGGAGGCGCTGCGGGAGGAGATTCGGATGATGAGCCACCTCAATCACCCCAACATCATCCGCATGCTGGGCGCGACCTGCGAGAAGAACAACTACAACCTGTTCGTGGAGTGGATGGCAGGTAGGATCATTGCCATGGTACACTTCCCACAACAGTCCAACACATTCTGATTAAGTTGGAGGCTGTTCTCTTGCATCTTCTGTCAGTCAGCCAGATCTTTAGGTTCTTCGATGAAGCAACACTGAACTGCATTCCTCTCTCTGTTTCATTCCAGGTGGCTCTGTCTCTCATCTGCTGAACAAGTACGGTGCCTTTAAGGAAGGTGTAGTCATCAACTACACAGAGCAGCTGCTCCGAGGTCTGGCCTACCTCCACGAGAATCAGATCATCCACCGTGACATCAAAGGTGAGCTCCCAGGAAAGGGATGATGACGTTCACTACCTGTCAGTAATTAGCTGACAAACTCTGGTCGGTCTGCAGTTTACAAGAAGGTGAAACAACTTCCTCTTAGGCTGCGTTATACTTGAGATGTGCACACAAAAATGGGTTAGAGCTGTAAGTATCCTGGCTCGCGTGACAACCGGGAAAATGTTAACAATTTCACACCAGCTGTTCCAGCAAGCATATATGTCATACAAATGTGGACAAGCATTGTCAGCTTCTCTAAAGAACTTTCTGCCCTTGGCCATGGTGGTTGTCCTAGTTTGTTTAGCTGCTGTCATCACAGCACTTTGTGCTATACTGCCTCCACCTATGGAGAAGATTGCATAGCAGAGTGAAATGCAATCAAAACATGTGACATGCAGAAAATGTACCACACTGAAAAGCAAAGCTTGCATTGCATTGCCCTTGCATCGCTTAATCTCTCTAATGCAGGGGATTGAAATTTTTTTTTCTTTCTTTTTTTTTTCTTAAGAATGGAATACTGATTTGTGTCAAAGTAAATGTAATTTCTCATTGCTCTGCATTTCACTTTCATCAGTGCGTTGCAGTAGTGCTACACTAAAATTCAATCACTGTCCAATAGCATCGTAATCAGAGATGTGGTTGTAATCAGAGAAGGGTCTGAGAGCTTCATTTTCCAGGAGGTGTTGCTGTCCATATCAAGGAACGCCCTTTATAGTTTCTTATTGGCTTGTGGTTTCTTCATTTATGTTCAACCCATAGTCATCAAACTTTTCAGAAACTATTAAAATTCAAGTGATATTATGACTAAAAATACACACAGCTCATTACAGGATCAAGGAGTTATGATATTCATCCTGGATATGTGTATTCATTAGTGTTTTACCTTATAGTTGTTTTTTTCTCTGTGTATGTTTTTGCATAAAGCAGCAACTTTTAAGTAATTCTACTCCAATTCAGAAATAGGTTCTAGAGAGTTCAAAACAGAATCCAAAGAAATAGTACCTGCAAAATATGGCATATATATATGATAGGACTTTTCATCATTTCTGTGAAATGATTTTTATAGAATAGTAACGCTCTAATGGAATAGTTCCCTGTGCAGTACCTTTTGTTATTGACCCACAGCAAAACGGTTTTAACAGGAACAAGCGTCCATTTTAAAACGTAAAATATCAGGTCTGAAATTCTGTGTCTATGATGTGGTGCTGGTTCTGCAGTATTTAAGCCACAGTGGCCTCTGGTGGCTTCTACACTATTCCTGCGTATGGCAGGCTCTGACTGCACACTGCACAGTTCATTTTTTTTGTACCTTTTTTGTACATCATCCTGGAATTAATAGTAAACTATATCTCACTGAATTTGCTGTTACTTGCACTAAACTGCTTGAAACTTTGTAGTATGTATATATATTTGTAGTATATTTTATATAAAAATGTTCTAGCAATGTCACATTGTATTGCAAAATATTACTATTATTTATTTGTGCTTATTTCTCTCTTCATCTTGCAAAGGTGCCAACCTGCTAATTGACAGCACAGGCCAGAGGCTGCGGATAGCCGACTTCGGCGCAGCGGCGAGGCTGGCCTCCAAGGGCACGGGCGCAGGAGAGTTCCAGGGGCAGCTCCTGGGCACCATCGCCTTCATGGCCCCTGAAGTAAGACTGAAACCACCAGCGTGTTTCCCTGATGCAGAAAACATGAGCATTATGTTTTTTCAAATACGAATGATGAAATGTCTAAATACATCCTTATTATGTGAAGAGAATGCCGACAGACAGGCACAAGTTGTCTTGCCTTTTTAACTTTGGCCATTTAAATGGCCAGACAAAGCTGCAGCCAAGTCCAGTGAGCGCTCTGTGTGGCAATCAGGTTCACGTGGCTCTCTGGAGAATCTGAACAAAGTGCATTTAGATTTCTCACTAACTCCAAGTGAAAGAAAATTGTAATCCTTTAGAGGAGGCCACAATGGCCTGCGTGTTGATGTTTTGTTCTCATTGTGGGTGCAGACTTTGTTTAATTAGGAGGCAGTTCAGCAGGACTTGCCTCCTCCTTGGCAGTAAGCTTCATTACTAAAGCCTCTTAATGCAGAACAGCTAACCCCCCTCCCCCCAAAAAAAAACATCCATCTATTCTTTTCCTGGCACAGACTAAATATACAACAAATTCTTCAAGATTTCATTTCACAGTTCTTGAAGAGGATGAATGAAAGGGTTTTGGAGCTACGATTTTATTTTCGCACACATTTTTGTATATTTAGGCTTGGCAGTACTTAAAACGGATACCACAGTAAGTCATATTTCATCCTAAAATAGGTTGTACTTCAGTAACCTGAGCTCCAGACAAAAATATAAATGATGGTGTTCTGAGTTACTTCGTTTTAATAAAGTCTTTTTTCTTTTTTTTTTTCTTTTTTTACCGCACTTTTAGAAATTATTCCATCAAATTGAGTCAATAACTCCTGGAAGTGCAATCATAGCAACAGCTTTAGCTGATGGAGCTATTTTGGTGAAATAAATCACTATTGTCTACAGGTGCATCTCAATAAATTAGAATGTCGTGGAAAAGTTCATTTATTTCAGTAATTCAACTCAAATTGTGAAACTCATGTATTAAATAAATTCAGTGCACACAGACTGAAGTAGTTTAAGTCTTTGGTTCTTGTAATTGTGGTGATTTTGGCTCACATTTAACAAAAACCCACCAATTCACTATCTCAACAACTTAGAATATTTCATAAGACCAATAAAAAAAAAAAACATTTTAGTGAATTGTTGGCCTTCTGGAAAGTATGTTCATTTACTGTACATGTATTCAATACTTGGTAGGGGCTCCTTTTGCTTTAATTACTGCCTCAATTCAGCGCGGCATGGAGGTGATCAGTTTGTGGCACGGTGGTATGGAAGCCCAGGTTTCTTTGACAGTGGCCTTCAGCTCATCTGCATTTTTGGTCTCCTGTTTCTTATGTTCCTCTTGACAATACCCCATAGATTCTCTATGGGGTTCAGGTCTGGTGAGTTTGCTGGCCAGTCAAGCACACCAACACCATGGTCATTTAACCAACTTTTGGTGCTTTTGGCAGTGTGGGCAGGTGCCAAATCCTGCTGGAAAATGAAATCAGCATCTTCAAAAAGCTGGTCAGCAGAAGGAAGCATGAAGTGCTCCAAAATTTCTTGGTAAATGGATGCAGTGACTTTGGTTTTCAAAAAACACAATGGACCAACACCAGCAGATGACATTGCACCCCAAATCATCACAGACTGTGGAAACTTAACACTGGACTTCAAGCAACTTGGGCTATGAGCTTCTCCACCCTTCCTCCAGACTCTAGGACCTTGGTTTCCAAATGAAATACAAAACTTGCTCTCATCTGAAAAGAGGACTTTGGACCACTGGGCAACAGTCCAGTTCTTCTTCTCCTTAGCCCAGGTAAGATGCCTCTGACGTTGTCTGTGGTTCAGGAGTGGCTTAACAAGAGGAATACGACAACTGTAGCCAAATTCCTTGACATGTCTGTTTGTGGTGGCTCTTGATGCTTTGACCCCAGCCTCAGTCCATTCCTTGTGAAGTTCACTCAAATTCTTGAATCGATTTTGCTTGACAATCCTCATAAGGCTGCGGTTCTCTCGGTTGGTTGTGCATCTTTTTCTTCCATACTTTTTCCTTCCACTCAACTTTCTGTTAACATGCTTGGATACAGCACTCTGTGAACAGCCAGCTTCTTTGGCAATGAATGTTTGTGGCTTACCTAGTGAACCAAACTGAGAGACCATTTTGAAGGCTCAGGAAACCTTTGCAGGTGTTTTGAGTTGATTAGCTGATTGGCATGTCACCATATTCTAATTTGTTGAGATAGTGAATTGGTGGGTTTTTGTTAAATGTAAACCAAAATCATCACAATTAAAAGAACCAAAGACTTAAACTACTTCAGTCTGTGTGCACTGAATTTATTTAATACACGAGTTTCACAATTTGAGTTGAATTACTGAAATAAATGAACTTTTCCATGACATTCTAATTTATTGAGATGCACCTGTATATGTTTGTCTTGCGCTGTAGATAGCTAGATGTTTGGGGGTGAAATACCACTTTAATGACGCTGCCTGACAAGTGTTATATGTAGAAGGCTTTGAGGAGGCCCAAACAGTGAAAACCTATTTTAAATGTTTATGATGTAACCACATTACAACATGGCTCTACAGAAAAATGTCCATGTAGCAACTTAAAGGAGCAGTTTACATAGTTTTTAGTGCTGTTTGCTGCCTGTAAGGCGATTGCAGTGAAAACACTTGACTGGCTTTCTGTTTCCCAAAACAACTCCACCCCCTCTGTTGAAACTACATAGGCCTTGTGGGTTGCCTTTTTGGGAAAGAGGCTCGGTTTAGACTTTGGGTGGAGCTAACGTCAAGGCCAGAAAAATGTAAACACAAGCCTGAAGAGAAGAAACTAGCCAGATCCATTGTATGGCAGTAATGCTGATTATAGTTTTAGTTACAGATGTGGGAACATCTTTATTTATTTATTTTTATTTTTATTTATTTATTTTTTAACCAGCAGCTGACTTATCTGTATGGTATACTGTGCTGCTGCAGGTGCTGAGAGGGCAGCAGTATGGCCGTAGCTGTGACGTGTGGAGTGTGGGCTGTGCCATCATCGAGATGTCCTGTGCCAAGCCACCGTGGAACGCAGAGAAACACTCCAACCACCTGGCACTCATATTCAAGGTGAGGATTACAGCAAAGACTAAGTGATGGGCTTTTATGTATGACTTCAATTTTTGAACTTCTGATTCTAGAATTTGAAGACGAGGGCAGCTGTATCACGTCTAGTCTCACGTCGTCTTTACATTTGAACAAATATGTACTTTCACTGCTATTTTGCGAAATGTAATTGATTTAAAAATCCAGGTATGTAGTTCTTTGAAGAAAGTATATGATGATTTAGGTATGTATTTATGAAGAGATTATAGTCAGACTTCCATTAGTTGTTAAAGAGTTAGCTTCGAATAAGTAGAGGTTACTAAAGAGGAATTAAGACACCAAGTATGCCTTGGCTGGTCAGCAACATTTGGGATTTTTAGCCAAACTATGACTTGAGTAAGTAAAGTAAGGTTCATAAAGTGAACATAGTTTTTGTAATATTTGGTGAGGGACTTTGTGGAGTCTGTCAGTAAAACTGCTCAGAAGAGAAACTCTGGCCTCTGTGACACTGCAGATTCTGTTACCGGGAGTGAAAAAACAAGGAGGTGTCTCTACTTGCCCCTTAGTTATGTTGTACTAGTATTCATTTATGATTGAATTTCCAGCTCAGGTCATTTGGCTCAGCTTACCAGTAAGAGCGGACTCTTCCATCTCCCAAACTGCTCATTGCCATTTTTTTCTAAATCAGACAAAGCTCTTTTTGACCAGTTATCTTTTGATCAGCGATCGTTATTGACCTAACTATGGCTGAAATCGTACTCTACCTCTAAGCATCCCTGCATTAATGTTATTGTGCTTCATTAAAAAATATTCATTTCTATTTATCCTGATAACTGACCTCATACGCTTTACTGTATACCTCTCCAACAATAGTAATGCAGCAGATCTTCCCTGTCATACTGCCTCATACAGCTGAGAGTCACACACATCTCACCATTCACGCTGACGAACAGCTCTGATGTTGTATTGACATTTCCATCAATGCATTTTGATTCAAGTTCAATTACACTGCAGTAGTAATGCCATTGCCTGCATCTACAATAAAAAAAGGGGGGGGAAGAAGAGCAAACGACTCACGTGAGTCGACTCTATATTCACCCGAAAGAGCCGACTTGTTTTTGAACGACACGTTACTAGTGTTCATACGTTTTAGCCTAGGCCTGGGATTTTCTTCAGTTAAAAAAAAAAAAAACAGATTTAGTCAGCTTCATCTTCTTCTTGCCTGTGCATGTTTGCAGTATCATGTTTATTAAGCGCATGTTATCTCTGTTCCCACCCTCAGATTGCCAGTGCTACCACAGCACCCACCATCCCTCCTCACCTTTCTCCGGGCGTGAGAGACGTCACACTGCGCTGTCTGGAGCTGCAGCCTGCCGACCGGCCGTCCTCACGCGAGCTACTCAAACACCCTATCTTCCGCCATAACTGGTAACACTGAGCGTCCAGGAACTACTGAAGCGCCTGTCCAGGCTGTCCCCTCACTGCTGTCCTCCCCTCCGCACTAGCACTAGCTCGGCACACAAACACACACACACAAACACACAAACACACACACACACACTGACTGGGCCGTTCACTGCTGTAGCCTCAGCACATAATGCAAAAGCAGCCCATCGAGTGCCTTTACGAAAGCGTCATGTCTCTTCACTGCATTCTGTTTCTATGTTAAACCAACACTCTGCTCCTTCCTGCACTGTTTCTTGCCATTTCAATCACAGGAAGGTGCTGAAAAGCTTTTAAAATGAGATCTCTCTAACTGGAGGAAGGTTGTTTTTGTTTTTTTTTAAGTAAAGGTGTAATAATTTTAAGTGGTGGAATTTATTTTTAAATCTTTTGCATTTAACTGTTACTTCATATTTGTGCATTTTACTGTTGGGCCATCATGTTTTTCTTTTGTGACATGTAAAAACACCATGAACGGGTTTCAGGGAAAGGTGATGCTAAACAGAAACTTGGCTATTTCAGCTAGCACAATGCTCAATGTGAATGCTTAGAATGCCGGTATCTGTCTAAATGTATCTTTTCTTTTTTTTTTTCCCCCAATCTCAACGGAAATCCCGTGTAAAAATATATGATTTTATGTGTTAAGGGCGGTGTTCGGGATACATTTATTAGCTTTCTGGGTTTAACTGAGTTTTTGATATTGAGACCAGCAAATTGTTTTGAACCTCTCACTGAACTTATAACTTGTGATGTTATGTTAAAAAACATTGATTTACGGTTCACTTTCCTTCGGGTTCTGTGATGGCATGTTGGCATGTACATGAGCCTTCATTGTAAACGGTGTCATTTTATTCAGAAGCCTGTTTTTTTTTTTTTTTTTTTTTTTTTAAAGCAGAAATTTCCTCAACTGCATTCTTGGTGCTGTTCAATCTGATGCTAATAATCAATGTTGTTGATTTGAGATTGTTGTCCTTAATAATATCCGGTGCATGTTTTAAGTGATCGTTGTCCAGCCGAGCATTTGAGATTCACCTCAGGCTGAATATAAGCGCTGTTAGCTGTTTATGGTGGAGGGATATTACCGAGCTTGCGCCTTTCTTTCTCATCAATGTTCTTTTTTTTGGGGGGGGGAACAAGTCTGCTCATCTTTTTGATTAGAAACACTGAACTTGTTTTTGTAAATCATATTAATTGTATGAATTGTAACTCTTCAAGTGTTGGTGTTCTTGTAAGCTGTTAAACAATGATGAGGCTCAGTTTTGAGAATCCAAAATGTTTGTTTATTTTTTATTTTTTTGCAAACCCCCCTAATCAAATGAAGGGGTGTCAAAAAATTTGTGAAAATTTTTAGAGAGAATTTTTTTTTTTTTTTTTTTTTTTTTTTTAAGAAATAAACTTTATTTAATGCACGTTTTGTGTGGGATACAAGCTGATCAGGCTTGAAGAGTTAAGATGTAAATATATGTGAAATTTTTGGTAGCTAAAATTATTTTACTTGACTCATGTATTTTTATACCACACTTTTTCCATAAATACATATTTTTGTTCCTCCTTTGGGTTTATTTTAACTTTTTCTTTTTAATGTCTTTATAAAAAGCTTTAAAATTATGCACTCTTTGTCTTTTTATATACTGGAAAAAAATCAGATTCATTAAAATTCATAAAAGCTAATCAGTATTACTGAAATATGTCATACCTGTAATTCAGTACTTCAATTGTTTATTGATTTTTCTTTCTTCTGTTGCTGTTATGTATTTTATTTTACACTGATATGTTGTACTTTTGCCCTTTTTATGGATCAGAGCTGGACTGAAATTGTGAAATGCTGTTTCTTGTCACTTGGTACTTTTTCCTTTTCTTTTATTTTTCTTCTTCGTCTTCTCCTTTTTTTTTTTTTGTTTATTACAAAGTCTATTGCTGTTTTATTCCAGTCTCTACTACCTCAGGTGTCCTATAGAGTTTCCTCTACCAAAGTTCACTTTCTCAATACTATATATATATATATATATATATATATATATATATATATATATATATATATATATATATATATATATATATATATATATATATATATATATATAATATTCTTTTGACTGTTATTTGTTTATTTTAATCTCTTATTTTTCAGATTTCCAGGGCTTGGGGGCTAATTTTATATTAGCACCATTTTTATTGTGCAAATAGTCTCATGAAACCTCTGGGTTAAGGAAATGGAACAATTGGCTTAAGCTATATTCTTTCATTTTAAGCTTATTGAAATGTATAATTAAAGTTAAAGTTTTTATCCCATTGGAAACCTTTTATAACAAAATTGACTTATTTTGGTGTTCGTCTTTAGCAAATAAAAATGGGAAATTGGTCTTATTTTTTGTACATGCAGCTTTCTTTCACTGTTCTGTGACCTTTTGCCTGAATGTTGTACATTTCTATAAGAAAAAAATAAGCAAATTTACGACTTCTTTTAATCCTTAATATTTAAAACAACAGTACACTTGTACACTACTAACAGTACACTATTATAATCATTTCAGGGTACATGGGTGATCACATCAAGGTGATCCGATCATTTTTTTACAGCTTTTGTTGGATCATAAAGGTCTTTCACCAGGGAAAAGTAATATAAAACATTTAATAGTAGCCTTTAAAACGTGGGATATATACAGTGCCCTCCAGAATTATTGGCACCCTTCATAAAAATGATTGTATACAATAAACACTGTACAGGCAATCATTCAAAACTTCCACTCAACTGAAGGAACTATTTTTCTTTATTCTTACAAAAACAATGTCTACTCATTAGAACAACTTTTTAAATGTAATGTTTTCTCTCAGATATGTGCCAAAATTACTGAAACCCCTAAGGAATATTTTACATAGATGCAAACAAATTGTCTTTTCATTTGCCCTCTGTCCCTAGAAACTGTTGTTGTTTTTAACCACGTCCTTTTCCCTGGGGTATAAATACAAGGTTGTGTGTATATATCAAATAATTTTTTTCATTACATGGGGGAGAAACCCAAAGAACTTCCATCACCAAATGTTCTTTACCTGTACAAATTATATAATAGATTTTAAAAATACATAAGCAGTTAAAAATCTAATTAATCACAATTAATTTCACGTTTGAAACTGTTGGAAATTTGCCAAATGTTTAAAGAAACAGTGTTTTGTAAACGTTTTGGAAGTCCATGTGCACAAATCTAAGAATATATAGCGCCCTCCACTAATATTGGCACACTTGGTAAATATGAGCAAAGAAGGCTATGAAAAATTGTCTTTATTGTTTAACCTTTTGATATTTTGTTATTTTACTTTTTTTTAGTACACTTGGGTGAATAGGAACAGGAAATTGTTCAACCATGACTTCCTGTTTCACAGGGGTATAAATATGAGGTAACACATAGGCCAAATTCCCTTAGTCATTCATAACAATGGGTAAGACCAAGGAATATAGCTGTGATGTGCGGCAAAAGGTTGTTGAGCTTCACAAAATTGGAAGTGGCTATAAGAAAATAGCACAAGCATTGAAAATGCCCATTTCCACCATCAGGGCAATAATTAAGAAGTTCCAGTCAACTGGAAATGTTATGAATCAACCTGGAATTGGACGTGTGTCTATATTGTCTCAACGCACTGTGAAGAGGATGGTTCAATTAGCCAAAAACTCTCCAGAATTGCAGAAGATAGTTGCGTCTTGGGGTCAGAAAGTCTTCAAAACTACAATCTGAAGTCACCTACATCACCACAAATTGTTTGGAAGGGTTTCAAGAAAAAAGCCTCTACTCTCATCCAAAAACAAACTCAAGCATCTTCAGTTTGCCAGACACTACTGGAACTTCAAATGGGTTCTATGTTCAGATGAAACCAAAATGGAGCTTTTTGGCAATAAACACCAGAAGTGGTTTTGGTGCACACAGAGAGGTAGCCATATGGAAAAGTACCTCATGCCCACGGTTAAATATGGTGGTGGCTCTTTAATGTTTTGGGGCTGTTTTTCTGCCAGAGGATCTGGACATTTTGTTAGGATACATGGCATCATGAAAACCTGACTGCCTCTTCCAGAAAACTTAAAATGGTTGGATCTTCCAGCAGGACAATGATCCAAAACATACATCAAAATCAACACAAAAATGGTTTACTGACCACAAAATCAAGCTCCTGCCATGACCATCCCAGTCCCAGTGAACTGAAGAGGAGAGCTCACCAGCGTGGACCTCGAAATTTGAAGGATCTGGAGAGATTATTGCTGGAGGCATGGTATGGAGGGCAGTGGTAGCTCAGTGGTTAAGATGCTGGGCTACTGATCAGAAGGTCATGAGTTCAAGCTCCAATGCCAAGCTGCCACTGTTAGGCCCTTGAGCAAGGCCCTTAACCCTCAGCTGCTTGGATGTATAAATTAGATAAATGTAAATCCCTCTGGATAAGGGAGTATGCCATAAATGTCTCAGATCCCTTGCCATGTATTCTCCAATTTCATCAGGAATTATAGGAGAAGACTCAGAGCTGTTATCTTAGCAAAGGGAGGTATTGACTAAAAGGGTGCCAATAATTGTTGCACACATATATTTAACAAAGCTATTTTTTTGATAAACCTGTGTTGTGTTTGCAATTGTTTGATATCCATGAGAGCAGAATATTTTTGTGAATTTCTTGAACAAAATATCAAAAGGTTAAACAATAAAGACAATTTTTCACAGCCTTTTTTGCTCATATTTACCAAGGGTGCCAATATTAGTGGAGAGCACTGTAAATGAGCTTAAAATGTTCTACATGGAGGAGTGAAACAAATTCCTCTACAGGTGTCTCCAACCAGTTTAGACATTAGAGAAAGAGACTCAGTTCTGATGTTCTCTAAAGGGCAATGATCACAAAAGATTAATTGTGAGGCTGTCGATCATTTAGAAACCAGAATTTTGTAGAGAAAAAAACTTTAAACACATTAGTTTGAAAAAAAAATTTTTTTAATTCAAATACAGTGCATTACATCAGTATTCACCCCTTTCAACTTTTCCACATCTTGTAGTGTTAATTAGGATTATACATCGATCAGCCAAAACATTAAAACCACTGACAGGTGAAGTGAATAACAATGATTATCTTGTTACAATGGCACCTGCCAAGGGGTCGGAAATATTAGGCAGTACATGAACAGTCACTTCTCAAAGTGTGTGATGTGTTGGAAGCAGAAAAAAAGTGCAAGCGTAGGGATCTGAGTGACTTTGACAAGGGCCAAATTGTGATGGCTAGATGACTGAGCCAGAGCATCTCCAAAACCGCAGGTCTTGTGGGTTGTTCGCAGTATGCAGTGGTTAATGCTTACCAAAAGTCATCCAAGGAAGGACAACCAGTGAACCGGCAACAGGGTCATGGGCGCTCAAGGCTCAATGATGCGCTTGGTGAGTGAAGACTAGCCCATCTGGTCCGATCCAACAAAAGAGCTACTGGAGCACAAATTGCTGAAAAAGTTAATGCTGGCTATGATAGAAAGGTGTCAGAACACACAGTGCATCTCAGCTTTCTGCTTATGGGGCTGCGTAGCCGCAGACCGGTCAGAGTGCCCATGCTGACCCCTGTCCACTGCTGAAAGTACCTACAATGGGCACGTGAGAATCAGAACTGGACCATGGAGCAATGGAAGAAGATGGCCTGGTCTGATGAATCACGTTTTTACATCATGTGGACGGCCGGGTGCGTGTGCGTCGCTTACCTGGGGAAGAGATGGCATCAGGATGCATTATGGGAAGAAGGCAAGCCGGAGGCAGCGTGATGCTCTGGGCAATGTTCTGCTGGGAAACCTTGGGTCCTGGCATTCATTTGGATGATACTTTGACATGTGCCACCTACCTAATCATTGTTGCAGACCAAGTACACCATTTCATGGCAACAGGATTCTCTAATGACAGTGGCCTCTTTCAGCAGGATAATGCGCCCTACCACAGTGCAAAAACTGTTCAGGAATGGTTTGAGGAACATGACAAAGAGTTCAAGGTGTTGACTTGGCCTCCAAATTCCCCAGATCTCAAGCCGATCGAGCATCGGTGGGATGTGTTGGACAAACAAGTCCGATCCATGGAGGCCCCACCTCACAACATACAGGGCTTAAAGGATCTGCTACTAATGTCTTGATGCCAGATACCACAGCACAGCTTCAGAGGTCTAGTGGAGTCCGTGCCTTGACGGATCAGAGCTGTTTTGGTGGCACAAGGGGGACCTACACGATATTAGTCAAGTGGTTTTAATGTTATGGCTGATCGATGTATGTTATGAATCAGGGGAATTCCATTTAGCTTATTTTGTGAATGTTTGCACCAAAACTAATTTAGAAGCTTCATAGCAACAGGGGTGAATACTTGTACAGTCACAAATTGTACACCCCCACACCCCTCAGTGTTATGAGGTATTTTGTGTAGATTAATGACTTACAGTTCCAGTTACATGCATTTCAATTCCACAGTTATACTACACAATGTGAAAAAGTTCAAGGGGGTGAATATTTATGCAAAGCATTGAATACAGCTCATTTTCATGCAAATAATTCTGGAGGGCTCTGTACCAAAACAAAACTTTAACAAAATGATTAAATTGCATTTCTTTATTCAGTTTTTTTTTTTTTTTTTTAAATAAACTGTGTATTCTACAGGCTGTTAACGTGAATGAGAATGTTTCATTTCACAATGTTTTCACCAGTCATTACATTATCCAGTAAAACATTATAAAATTGTTCAAATTTTGTTTGTTCAAGTCCATTAACTGCCTCACAGTCACCGTGTACTTCTCCTGTTCAATCAGGACCCATTTGAATATCCACCTATGGCATATTGTGAACATGCTCCGGGGTCCCACGGATTGGCGCGCGCACGTGCGACGCACCGTACGGCGCGCGCTGATTGGTCGGCGCTCTCTCACCATACGCCGTCATTCACTCACCCCATTGAGCCACTCGCATCACGGCCGGTCTGCGCGCGTCCTCATTGGTGGGTCGTAAAAAGGGGCGGGCAATAAAAAAAAACTTCGGAACTTTGGTTCTCTGTCCTGATTGGGCGCCGAAAACGCGTGCAAAACTGAATAGCGCTCGCTCAGGTAATGTCCTCTTACTGTATATAAATAAGCCAGAATCAGTTTCCAAGTGTGAATCCACATCGAGATTAACAACTGTGCCTTTAGGTTCAACCTATTTATTGAAGAACTGAATACTTATATAGGTAAGTACATTTTTCCCTGTTTGTATATAAATAGTCGTTTGCTTAATGCTATGAATAACAAAAATACAAAAAGGTGAACTGTTTTAAACTTAGTACTATGCATAAACAAAATAAAATAAGAATAAAATCCTATATAATTTATGAAAAAAAGGTGAACTGCATTAAACCTAAATCTAATGCTATGAATAATGATCGGTAAAAAATAAAAATAAATAAAAAATAAAAATAAACCCACAAAAAACCAAACCCCCAATATGTTTACGTTTACTCCTACTTTTATTGTATAATCATAACTTGTTCAATAAGCAATCTGTATGAAGCAGGATTGACATTAAACTTAGACATCCTGTCTAACAGCTGCAGCTGAAACAGACTTGCAGCAATCAAATTATTATTGTTACTAATATAAAGTGTGTGAAACCTTATTTATTATTAGGGTTAATATTAATTTTAGTGGGACACAAATAAATATTACAATTTCTGTCACTTTTTTTAACCATCATCACAATAACCAGCTTTGTAAAAGATTTCCCTTAGACTGTTTAAAAGCACAAATCAAGAAATACCAAACACATGTACAGTAGAACCTTTGTTTATCACACCCTGTAAAGTGGGCAGCACAGTGGTGCAGTGAGTAACATTACCACCTCACAGCTCCAGGATCAATCCTGAGCTTGGGTTACTGTCTCTGCGGAGTTTTGCATGTTCGCCCTGTGTTCTCATGGGGTTTTCTCTGGGTTCTACGGGTTCCTCAGACTGTCCAAAAACACAGATAATAACTGTGTGAATGTGTTCCCACTGGCATCCCATCTGGGTTGAAACCCTGTCCAAGATAAAGTGTTTATGAAGGATGAACGAATGAATGAACTGTTAAAGTGGGACAATTAATTTCTTTACTCTAAAAATCAGGACAACTGCTAATATTTAATGAACATATTTTACCATTATTTATTTGGGCTTGTCATATGTATGAATCTTTTATTATACAGCCCAGGTGTGAGCTTAGTTCTGAAAACTGGAAAGAAAAAGAAAAAAACTCCCAAGGATTCCTGCTGGGGGGAAAAAACAGAAACTCTTATAGAATTTGTAATGGTTATAATGGGAATTGTATTTGTTGTAATGGAAACTGTAATGGTCCCTGTGGGTCTCTGTTGGTGATTTGTTGCCTTTTATTGATGGTATGTTATGTCTAGTGGATACCAGTAAGGACCTACGTGGTTTTAATGTTTAACAGCTCATGGTTTGTAGTGGTATTTGTACTGGAAACCATTAGAATTTATGTGATGGTTTCTATTGTTTTTTTGTTTTTTTTCAGCAGGGATAAACTCGGTGAAGAATTTCGATATTAGAAGGTTTCGTTGTTAACAATAAGGGTGGATAAACTGAATTAACAAAATAAATAATTAACCAGGGCTCTATTTGAAAGACACCGTTACCATAGGACGTTGGAACGCATCTCTGACTGTTAAACCGGAAGTCGGTCCGTCCGCTATTGTTGTCCGGCTGCACGATCACATGAGAGAACTGACCTTATGATCACCGGGAAGGGGCAGAAACTCCTCTCTTTCTGACATTGAACATTTTTGTGTTATATGTTTGTAAGGTAAGAAGATATACTGTTATCTGAACTTTTCCGAGAAAACTGACTGTCTAGAGTAGAAGTGAATTCGTGAATCATGAGGTTGTAGTTTTCCGGCTAGTTTAGCTGTGTTAGCTAGCTGCATTCACACCTCGTCATAACACCAGCGCTGTTTTGGGCCGATTAGCTAGCTAACTATCGACATCTGTGTTACTTTACGAGTAATATTCAATGTCATAAACTTTTTTTTTTTTCTTATAACAACTAATTTTAGGCCTATAAGTCCTGAAACATCCTATTGGCTGTGTGTATAGTCGAGTCTGAATATTAATCTGGTTAGGTTAACGTGTAAGCCAATTATAGGAGGGGATGTTCACTTAGCCGGCTGATTGCTGAGGTCAGAACAGATCACTGGTCACTCTGGCACCGGGACACTACTTCATTGTTTTTTAGGTTGAACGGCCGCTGATCCAAAGTTTCTGTAAGTTTTTTTTATTTTTTATTTTATTTTTTTAATTTAAATATGTGTCCTGCACTCGTTTGTTTCGGGTCATTTTAAAATGCGGCTTGTTTTACAGTGACTAATGAGAATGACTTGAAGACTGTTGGAAATCTGTCCCATGGTTTGATGATCAAACACACAGGTTCCCAGTCCTGGCTACGCATTTTAGTGTTTTTCCTGCTCCCAGCAATGCTGATTCATCTAACCAGCTAATGAACACAGCTTCCTGAAGTCTGTTAGAGAAGGGAAACACTACAATGTGCAGAACAGTGCTACAGAACCAGGGTTGGGAATGGCTGATCTAATATAAGGCCTTTATTTTGCTATACACAGCATATGGGTGGTTGTTCTTTCTTCATGTGTAAGCATAGTTAAAATTCTGAAGCATAGCTAACGTTGTTCTTTTTTTTTTTCTTTTTTTTGTCTGTGGTCCAAGTCATTGACTAGTAGATTTCTTCTCACTGTGTTGGGTATTGGCTTCTAGAGGGTGTCCCAAAAGTCCCCATACATAGGGGAAACTAAGACTTGTATATATTAGTTTTGATTTCCCCTATGTATGGAGACTTTTGGGACACCTTGAGATTGCCTTTAAGAAGGATTTTGACAAAAGAAGAACGTATTGAAATCATTCTTACAGTCATTCTAATGAAAGTATTCATTTACCTGAGTCATATCACCCTGCAGTTCTCACCTGGGGTTCCCACTGAATCTAAGCAGGTTTGAGTCTGGCCAGTACCTGGATGGGAGACCCTCCTGGGGAAAACTAAGGTTGCTGCTGGAAGTGGTATTAGGGAGGCCAGTAGGTGGTGCTCTCCCTGTGGTCTGTGTGGGTCCTAATGCCCCAGTATAGTGACGGGGACACTATACTGTAAAAAGAGCACCGTCTTTCGGATGAGACGTTAAACCGAGGTCCTGACTCTCTGTGGTCGTTAAAAATCCCAGGTCACTTCTCGTAAAGAGTAGGGGTATCACCCCGGTGTCCTGGCGAAATTGCCCCATTGGCCCTTGTCTATCATGGCCCCCTAATAATCTCCATCCCTGATATATCCCTGATATAGCTGAATTGGCTATATCTCTCCTCTCCCATAGCTGGTGTGTGGTGTGCGTTCTGGTGCACTATGGCTGCTGTTGCATCATCCAGGTGGATGCTACACACTGGTGCTGGTTGAGGAGATTTCCCCCCCACTCTTTGAGTGTCTAGAAAAGCGCTATATAAATGTAACTAATTATTATTATTCTCATGGCTGGATCGGGAAGCTGTCGCAAGGTAGAGTTGGACTTTAACAGGAAACATGGCAAGCACATCACACACGATGCTGTTGTCAAACTGGGAGCCAAGGTTGACTCTGTGTTTGTTTACAAAGAATTGGCAATGATGTAGAGGATGTTTTTTAAATAAAGTTACATTTTGCTAAAAAGTGTTCATTTCCCCTGTGTATGAAGACTTTTGGGACATCCTGTATATTCAGTGTAGTGTGCCGTATAGCCAATAGGAGCACCATTTCTGGGACTGTTTTGGACAGCTTGATGTGACATAACTAGGTAAAAGGTCATGGGATAGCAGCTCTTTGACCTTTGCCACATTAAACCTTTAATCCTATTGCAGAGGACTTGCAGGTTTTGCGAGTGTGCACACGTGTCACAGGACACACTTTCAAATGTTCTGATGAAATTGTCAGCAATTGTTATTTTGTTCTTTCTGTGCAGGCATAATCAGTTGAGCAGTGCACTCTTTCTTTTCCAGGCCAATCACAATGCCTGGTTCTGTCCCTGCGAGCTGTTCAGCCACTTGGCCCAAAGATGTGGGCATCATTGCTATGGAGGTCTACATTCCCTCCCACTATGTAGACCAGGCAGAACTGGAGGAGTTTGATGGTGTTGGAGCAGGGAAGTACACCATCGGTCTTGGGCAAGCTCGAATGGGTTTCTGCTCAGACCGGGAGGACATTAACTCGTTGTGTCTGACCGTGGTGCAGCGGCTTATGGAGAGAAACTGCTTGTCTTACGACAGCGTGGGAAGACTCGAGGTGGGCACAGAGACCATCATCGACAAGTCGAA
The DNA here is from genome assembly GCA_023630585.1 of Cranoglanis bouderius. Classification (NCBI taxonomy): domain Eukaryota; kingdom Metazoa; phylum Chordata; class Actinopteri; order Siluriformes; family Cranoglanididae; genus Cranoglanis; species Cranoglanis bouderius. Next base: position 10,000,556 of record CM042550.1, read on the forward strand.
GTCGGTGAAGACGGTATTAATGCAGCTGTTTGAGGAATCAGGAAATACAGACGTGGAGGGAGTCGACACCACTAACGCGTGCTACGGAGGCACCGCTGCTCTTTTCAATGCTGTCAACTGGGTTGAGTCCAGCTCCTGGGACGGTAAACTTTACTTAGTCATACATTCTGAATTTGACCGTGATTTATTTATAAAATGCACTGCTGAGAGCCTTGATGAAAGTGATTACTTATAAAGGAGGTACTTTTTAGAATTATGCCTACTCTTAGATTTTCCAAGGATTAAGTGCATCATACTGAAATCATTTTACTTTAATGCTCATAGTATTTATCAGTGTTGGTATTTGATTTGTATTTATTATTCCCCGCTGCAGGTCGCTACGCCCTGGTTGTGGCTGGAGATATCGCGGTGTACGCCACAGGCAGCGCCAGGCCTACAGGAGGCGCTGGAGCAGTGGCCATGTTGGTAGGGCCTAATGCACCTCTGGCATTTGATAGAGGTATGTGGCCTTAAAAAAAATCACCGCTGTCATGACCTTTGGTACACTTACACCACTGCTCTTGTTTTGATAGTTCAGGTCAAAGTCAGCATATTGCTGAGATTTCCTACTGATTGTAAACAATGATTACACACCTGTAAGACCATACAAAATTTAATAGGATTTTCATAAAATGTAAGGAAGTTAAAGTAGTATATCTGGGGAAATGGTCAAATTGGTCAAATGTTCTGCATCAGGGGACTGGATTAGTCAAACCTTCTGTAGGATTGGGTGGGATTGGTCAAACTTCAACAGGAGTGGGCGGGATTGGTCAGACTTTCTGCAGGAGTGAGCGTGATTGGTCAGACTTTCTGTGGGAGTGGTTGGGAGTGTAACTGTGAATGTAACGGTCATCCGATGTTATGTATAAGAGAGGAGATTGTGTAGACCAAACAATAGATGCAGTTATCTTAAAGCCATAATTTTTTTTTTGTTTGTTTTTTTTTCTCCCCCCCCCCCCAGTAAATAGTCTGTCAACTCCATTTTTACATTTGGATAGGAAGTGTAAGTCTGGATTTAGATGACAGTAAAACTCCAATTTGATTTGAAATGAATACTTATAATTAAGATATATCATACCATTTTAGTTTTGGCATTACCGACCCAAAAGGTGTTTGATGGTGTAAATACATAGTTTGCATGATTCTAAACTGGCTAGTAGAATCTTCCAGTCCAAACAGTGGTTCATAATGGTGTCTGTTTTTTTTTCTTTTTTTTTCTGCAGGCCTACGAGGGACCCATATGCAGCACGCATATGATTTTTATAAGCCTGACATGGTGTCCGAGTATCCTGTAGTGGATGGCAAGCTCTCCATCCAGTGCTACCTCAGTGCATTGGACAGATGTTACTCTGTCTACCGCAATAAAATTCAAGCCCAATGGCAAAGAGGTGTGTATTTTTATCAGCACGCTCATTCGTTATGCAAGCACAGTTTAAAGATACTCTCTGCTGTCACTGTTTATTTAACAGTTAAGTAAAGTTTACTTATTTTACTCACTTACTGACATTTCAAGTATGTAAAGTAGTAGATTTGGTCTAAGTAATTAAGTCAAGGTAGGCTGTTCCTACACATCCCAGGGTGTCAATTTTTTTGTTTGTTTATTTTTGGTTTTGTTTTTTGTTTTGCTTTAAGCAAAGTGTTCTTGTCATGGCCACAGGAGGAGTTTTTGATCTTAAATGAATACAATAGTGGTTTATTGATTGTTTGAACAATGTGTGTGAATTGACTGATTGAACGATTATCAAGAAACCTCAGGCGATATAACTGCCTCATGAAAGACTGTGGGTGCGTCTCAATCAGGTCACTAGATCTTGAATCGGTATATCGTGTACACGAGTTCGGCACCAGTAAGGATCCTGGCTCACTACACATTGGGACACTGGTGACATGATTACATACTCACGTTGTAAAACGTCACCATTGGCATTTATCAACAACCGGCAGGCCCGATTTCTTTGACATTATATGTTATAAATTTGTTAGCTTAATAACATGCATTTCTGTCATGGTACTTCACACAGGATGGTAAGCTTGCTAGTGAAATTTATTTTCATCATTAAACACTTAAAAGTCATTAGACACAAACAAACCGTATATAGAATGTCAAATAAAGTTAAAAATTGCTAACCAAAGTAATAATTCGAGAGCTACAAGAACGATAACAAGCTACTTACATTTGTAGACAAAGTTTGCTGAGAGTTTGTCTGCCCTTTTTTTTTCAAGCTGAGAGGCTTCAGAAAATATTATGTCATTTCCAGTAAGGGAACATAGTGAGCATCGATGTTCCCTTGTTTTTGCGATGTATTGTGGGATTTATTTAGGGAGTGAACGTTCCAGTGCACTGCGATTGAGACAGCCCTTAAAATGGCCGACTTCCTGAACAACTGAACTGAACTAGGGAACTGATTTGAGACACACCTACTGATGATGATGATGATGATGATCTCTATCTAAATAACTGAAGCTCAATACAACATACTTATTTACATCTGTTTTATATATAAATATGTTTTTGTGTGTTTATTTCAGAGGGCCTTGAGAGACTTTTCAGTCTGAATGACTTTGGCTACATGGTCTTCCATTCTCCCTATTGTAAACTGGTTCAGAAGTCTCTGGCTCGACTCCTGCTGAATGACTTCCTGTCTCATCCCAACCCCAACATGGAGAGCGGGCCGTTCAGCGGCCTGGAGGCCTTCAGGTTAGTATCCATAAATGAAGAGAACTGCAGAGAGACAGAGCTGTTCTTTCCTCCGAGGCCCTGCTTACAAGCATAAAAAAAAAAACTTTGGGCAGCCTTTAGTCTGCTTTGATCTCCAACTCGCTGTTGTGGCTTCACTGACATGACGACTGGAAGTGTACAGTATATGCAAGGACAACTGCTTTTATCATCTTGTGTACTTGAGAGATTCAGTCTAAATTCAAATTTAACACTAAAGCAAACGGTGTGAATCACAAAGTCATGAGCAAGCAGTAAAGTTTAAGTGTTTCAGTAAGCGCTTAATCCGTCTTTAACTCATCTTTACACAGGAATCTCTTATTTTTTTTATTTTTTATTTTTTTCTTGTTTTTTAAGCCTTCCTTCACCCAGTTAGGTCAAATCCCAAATGGCTTTTTATTCACTATATATGCTCACCATATAGGGTATGATGTAATGGTTTTACAGAATCTAGTCCCTCTAGAATTTTCTTAGATTTAAATTTTTTTTAAATAAAAGGTGTGTATACCCTTTACATACACCAGGAAATAATGGTCATCTGACAAAATCTTTCGGAAATGTGTATTTCAGTAGACTTGTGTTAGGGGAACCTTACAAATTGAATGTGGAAATGTTTTTTTTACGAATCAATTTTAGTAGTATTTCAACAGTAAAATTCATTCTGACTGCTCCATCACATACACACAGAACCACAATCTTAACCTTTCTTGCTCTTTGTCATTTGTCTAATCGTTTCGATTATATTATTATGGTTTAACCCCAGGGATGTGAAGGCTGAGGACACGTATTTTGACCGGGATGTGGAGAAGGCCTTCATGAAAGCCAGCGCAGAGATGTTTGAGCAGAAAACCAAGGCCTCCCTGCTCATATCCAACCAGAATGGCAACATGTACACACCATCTGTGTATGGCTGTCTGGCTTCCATTCTAGCACAGTATGTCACCTTGTTTACGCTTTCTAGAATAGCTTCCCATATTGTTTTTCTTGAACACTGTCTAATTCTCTACCTTATGAGCACCACAGAATTGCTTTATTCTGTCAGGAATATTTTATGTGCATGTTTATAGTTAATACAAAACTACAGCCAGATACAAAATGACAGTAACAATGCAGGTCTTAGTACGAGGCAGACCTGAGAGAAAGTTCTACTAGAGATGTTTTTATAGAGTTTTATACAACAAATTCATCTGTGGCGAACACGTAGCATTCCTGTCATTTTTCATTAGGTGTATTAGAGTGCATAACTTGTACTGTATGTTGATTTAAGACTGATTTTTTTTTTTGTTATCCTGACAGATTTACACCTCAGCAGTTGGCAGGTCAGAGAATTGGTTTGTTCTCATACGGATCAGGCTTCGCAGCCACACTCTACTCGATCAGAGTGACACAAGATGCTACACCTGGTGAGTGTATACATGTGTTCACAGCACACACAACATTATGGAGATGCCTTGAAGTCACCGTGTGTGTTTTTCCCCCCAGGCTCTATGCTAGATAAACTGGTTTCCAGTCTGTCAGATCTGCAGGCCCGACTGGACACTAGGAAGAAGGTTCCACCTGCTGTCTTTGCAGACAACATGAAGCTTAGAGAGGAGACCCATCATTTAGGTAAACCACCAAGTTTTTATCAGTTTCAATACTTCCAGTTTCGTGACCTGATGGAAATATGACAGAGGGATATTGATCATGACTGTCCCGACCACTATTGGTATCTGGTTTACTCCCACAGCAAACTACGTCCCCCAGGGTTCAGTGGACGAGCTGTTCCCAGGAACATGGTATCTAACGCGTGTGGATGAGAAACACCGCAGATATTACGCTAGACGTTCCCTGGATGAACACGGACCTCTGGAGGCAGGACTTCTAAATTCCGTGACCGCATCCGAGGTACGGCAGAAAATTAAATGGACTTTTATCGTGGTATACTGATATGGCGATATAACCTGATGAGGAAACATAAAACAGTTTCGCAAAACTCGTATACCTGACGTTTCACGACCCGTTGCTCCTAGTTGAGTTGTGCCCCTTTAAATATAAACGATTTTCAAAACATGCTTATCTGCTTTTTTAAGGAATAACTATACCAGGCAAGAATGAGTGAAAATAGTATTCTAAATTATTTTGCTAAAATAGTGAAATCACTCAAATCTGTTTTTAAATATATGTGATAAATACATCACAATTTCCCTAAACAAATGCCAGCGCCATCTGTTGGCCATGACATGAACTGCAATTGTAAAGAAAATATTGACAAGCCGTCCCCTCCCCCTAACAGACCTCCTACATATGCCTCATTAGTTGCCTTTTAAGGAAAAGGGAGAGCAGCTCGGCTCCGCCCCCACCCAAAAGAAATTTCTGGTCTTAAAAAAACATTAAGCCTGAAATTAAGGAATTAGCAAGAAACATTACATGGCCATTTTGCAAATTAGTTTTTTCAAAGTATACATGAAATTATGACTCTTACAGGTATGAAAGCAATTTTAAAAATAATACAAACTGGACCTTAACACACGCATTTTAATGCATACAATTTAATGCCATTTTCTCTGAGTATGCAAATATGTAACCTGATACTAAAATGTTTGTGTAGTTACCATGCATTTTTCCTTTATAATGTTCCACCTATAATCTAAGGTTTATATCTAATGAATATAATCTAATTTGCATTTGTCTCTACTCTGGCAGCACATCCCCAGCCCGGTGAAGAAGATGCCCCGCATCCCAGCCACAACTGCTGCCCCTGAGGCAGTCACCATTACTAATGGGGAACATTGACGTTAACCTCAGTGAGGTTATTCATACTGTAGCTGACAATAAGGACACGTGATCCGGCAAAAAAGAAAAGAGGTCAAGGCAGGGCTTTCTGTCTTGGTCTTGAGACATTTCTGAACAAGGATAGATTTCTGTGTTTCTGGTTAGGACTGGTTATTCTGCCAGTTTAAGCTGTTCTTATATAGACTTTGGTGAAGTTAGAGAATGGTGGAAAGTGGGTGGTACCATCATGTCAAATAACGACATGCTTTTTCAAAGTAATGAGCACAATGTGGCAAACTGTACATGACTGCTGCTCGGAGCCCATGATCTATGCACAGACAAAGGGGAATGTTTTCAAATAATCCTCAGTCTGACCTCACATCAGGTTTCTTTTTAAGATCTTTTGTTAAATTAGTGGAAGTGTTTGAGGGAGAGATAATAAGAATCTCAGGCCCAGCTGTGCAAGGATGGAAGTAAAGGGATGTTGGCCGTTTTATTTTTTCCTCATGCTGTTTTACAGTAAGCAATGCTGCTGCTTTTTTACCCCCACATTTCTGACATTTTCTTTAAATTTGGATGCACATGCACATGTAGATGTCTTGTTTTGGTTTATTTGTGCTTTTTAATAATTATATTACTAGTCCATAAGTGTAGTCCGTTGTGTGTCACCATGACCACTGTTGTATCAGCACAGCTGAGTCAACTGAAAATAATTTTCTCTGCAATTATAGTTTTTGCCACCTGCTATCTTGAGATCTCCCTTATTAAATGGTTGCTACCAACCTGGGAGGCTGCTTCCTCTGTCACCACATCTTTCTCTCTGGGTAGTTGAACGTGCATGTAAAAGCACACTAACCCAATAAGAGCTTGTGGCTGTTGGTGCATGTGGAACTGTTGGTCCAGCGTTGTTTCCAGTGACACATCCTTCATATCTTACTGCACCATTTGAGAGCTGCCTTTAATGAGTTAATGGGATGTTAAAGATTTTGGGAAGTGCATTCTCAATTACAGTCATGGTCAATTTTGCAGCAAGATGGTGATATGTGACCAACAACTAAAAAATACAAATACTACCTGTTCTGTTATGAACTGAGATAAATTTAGGCCATAAGGTTGGCTGTATCTGTAAAAAGGCAGCACGTACGTCACATGAACTGAGGATAAATGCGGTTCAGAATGAGGTTAGAGTAAAGTATTGTATTATTATTGATCACCAAATTATAAGTGAAAGTAATATTAGTTGTTAAATAGAAGTAACTGCACTTTTTGTTTTTAACACTATTGGGACCACTAAAGCAGGGAAGGATTAAGGGAAAGAAAGATGTACTCGCCATCTATAAATCAGGCTAATTGAAGCTTTTGGCACAGTTATGATCGAAACTTTTGAGAAATTCACATACTTTATTTTGTTTTTAATGTTTTCTGGTTGTGTCGTCTTTATTCTGTCTATTCTTGAGCCCCTTGCCTTTGGTTGTGCCAAATTTAAATGGCTTACAAAATATCATTTGCGACATATTGTGTCTGGGATCATTCTGATACTGCAGGCAGGTTTTTATTTGATGGAACTGGATGTAAAAGGAGAACTTGTTTTCACCATTCACTAAGGCCTGACAGATAATGTCATGATGCAATTTCAATACAAGTAAATAAATAACATTAACCTTTCGAACAAGAGTTCCAGCTGTCAATGACCTGGAGTCCAAGAGAGTGAAACTGCACTGTAGAGCATAAAATCTAGGGTTATTACTGCACCCTAGTGCTTTACTGTATCATTTGGTGTCTTTTTGAAGCAGCATCACATTCATTAATGCAGTTTAACTGTAGAGCATTTAAAGAGACATTATCAGCATGATGTATTTTTTTTAATTATTATATTTTAATACAGATAACTCTGTGTAAGCTTAATAGTGGCTGATATTAGTCGGGCCCTAGCTTACAAAATAGTGGTGTCGTTTTCCTCTTTCCCAGTGAGCGATGTGTATAAAGAGCTTAATTTGCTCAGTAATAATAAATATATAAAGTATAAATATAAATGCCAGTGCTTCAGACTGGTTAGAATCACTTGTAGACATTTACATTTCATTGAGGAGGTTTTTCTGTATGGGACTTGCATGGTGACATTCAATGTGTTTAAAACACAAATAACTCTGAATAATGTAATGTATAGCTATATATACGCTCTTAAGAAAGGGTACTAAACTGTACCTTTTCTTGTTGTGGTGGTACCCTTATCTTTTGTACCTTTAAATATGTATCATGTACCTGCAAATTGTACCTTTTAAAAGATTGTTTATCTTTATTGTACCTATATAAAAAAGATTTAAGGTACACTATACATCTTTCTAGGTAAAGGATATATACTAAGGTACAAAAGGTGTACGCAAAGAATGGTGCAGTGTAGTACTTGTTTTTTCTGAGAGCATATATATATATATATATATATATATAATATTGCAGCCAGAACAAATTGCCTCAAAAGTTTTAACCTGAAACGGCTAATGTTTACAAGAAATGTAACTGTGATCAGTTACTTATACCAACTTTTGGTGAGTAATGTACAGTACTAGCCGTAAAATTATTTATATTTGTAAATGCATAAAAATAGTATCTGATCTGGCGTAACTTGCAGAAAACAAGCTGTATAAAAAAATTATGTAATCTATGTATGTATGTATGAAATGAAAGTAAATATCTCTTGATTTATCCATGTCATTCATTTATTTATTATCAAATGTAAAACACAACTCTTTATAACCTTGTAGAATAGATTGCACAAAATGTTTGTGTAAACAGTGTTCTGAGTTACAGTATCAATAGTATTATTTGCAGGAGTATGGTTCGCTTTTGGGTCCTTTTAGGGGGGTCTGAGATCACTTGGTTTGTTCACATATACACATTGAACCGCTCCGAGTAGCGTTTGGAGGGCTCAAATTAAATCGGTGTGAAAACACCCTTAGACATTCAGACATATAGTTTATATGATACTAAACTGAACTTGTTAGCCATATTAGCTTTGTAACTGGTTCACACAAATAAATATAAACAGCAGTTGTGCTTTTATACACCATAAGATGGCGCCAACACAAAAGGCCTGAGCTCTAAGCCGGCAGGTCAATATTTTTAAAAGTTATTCTGTAAAAATCCCAATTTTTTTATTTTATTTTTATTTAGCACCAGGTAGATGTTACCAGTCTACAAAAAGGTACTCTATACTCTGTTAAATCGTGTATAGTACACGATTTAACATGCAGCTATCTGACTTAGGCTGGAAATGAGGCTCAAAATTTGAAGGCGGAAGTGTATATTAGAAGTAATTTGGATGATAATATACAGTGGGTATAGAAAAGAATCACCCCCCTTTAAAATAATCACATTTTGTTGCTTTTCAGCCTGAAATGAAGACAGACACAGTTTTTGTTTTATCCAGCTGTATTTACTCAATGCAACTTATAACATCCAAGTGAAAGATATAACACTAACGTCAGAAAAAATTTTAAAAATTAAAAACCAGAATCACTGAGTTGGAAAAAGGATCACCCCCTTACTTTAATTTGCCTTAATTTTTTTAATTACAGCCTTTAGTCTGTTGGGATATGTCTCTACTAACTTTACACATCTAGACTTTGCACTATTTACCAGTGGGCAGTTCTTTGTAGAAGAATAGCCAATACACCTACTCTTTCTTTGTACTGCAGTCTTCAAGTCATTCCAAAGATTTTCAATGGGGTTTAAGTCTGGGCTCTGACTAGGCCATGCAAGGACATTCATCTTTTTCTCCTTCAACCACAGTGTGGTCAGTTTTGCTGTGTGTTTTGGGTCATTGTCATGTTGGAAGGTAAACCTTCTTCCCATTGACAACTTTCTGGCAGAGGGCAGCAGACTTTCCACAAGTATTTGACGATATTTTGCCCCATCCATTTTCCTTCTATCCTGACAAGTGCTCCAGTCCCTGCTGCAGAGAAACACCCCCATAACCGGATATTACCACCTCCATGCTTTACTGTAGGAATGGTGTTATTTGGATGGTGAGCTGTACTGGCTTTCCGCCAGACATATTGTTTGGTGTGGAGGCCAAATAATTCAATTTTAGTCTCATCTGACCTGAATCTTCAAGGTATGTTTTGGCAAAGCTCAGTCATGACTACATGTGGCCTTTCTTGAGGAATGGCTTTTTTCTTGCAATCCTCCCATACAAGCCACATTTGTGGAGAATTTGTGATATTGTTGTCACATGCACACAATGACCACTCTTTGTCATAAATTACTACAACTGCTTCAGAGTTGCTGTAGGCCTCTTGGTAGCCCCTCTGACCAGTTTCCTCCTGGTTCTTTCATCCAGTTTGGAGCGACGTCCTGATCCAGGGAGGGTCTGTGTTGTACCAAATACCTTCCACTTCTTAATAATAGACTTCACTGTGCTTCTAGGCATTGATAAAACCTTTAAAATGTTTTTGTATCCATCTCCTGACTCGTGCCTGTCCACAACTTTATCCCGGAGATCTTTTGACAGTGCCTTGCCACCCATAGTTGATTGTTTGCTTCAGTTGCACTACCAAGGACTGAAAAAATGCTCCAGGAAAGCCCTTTTCATGCTGAGCTAATCAAAATGACCACAGCTGATCACAGCTGAAAGTCAAATGGCTTTGTGTGCCATTGAGAAGGTGATTAGCTACACCTACAACTTGTAAAACTGAGTTTACAAGTCATTTTTAGTAGGGTGGTGATCCTTTTTCCAACTTAGTGACTCTGTTTTTTTTTTTATTTTAAAAAAATTTAAAAATTCTGACATGTTGGTGTTATATCTTTCACTTGGATGTTATAAGTTGCACTGAGTAAATACAGCTGGATAAAACTTTTTAACTCCTTTAACCCGGTCAGGGTTGCGGTGTGTCCGGAGCCTATCCGGGGAACACTGGGCATGACACACCCTGAATGGGCCACCAGTCCATCGTTGAGCACCGCGCACACACATTCATACCTAGGGCCAAATTAGAATAGCCAATCCACCTACTAAATTAGCAGGTGTCCACCTGCTAAATTATGTAGGCTAGGTGTGATTGTGAGTGTATGTGAATGTGTGTGCATGGTGCCCTGCAATGGACAGGAGGTATTCCCTCCTCTTGCCCAGTGTTCCAGGGATAGGCTCCGGATCCACGGACACCCTGACTGGAATAAGGCTTAGAAGAAGAAGCCTTTATTTGTCACCTATACATTAAAGCACAGTGAAATTCTTTTTTTCTCGTTAGGAAGCTGGGGTCAGAGTGCAGGGTAAGCCATGATACAGCACCCCTGGAAAAGAGAGGGTTAAGGGCCTTGCTCAAGGGCCCAACAGTGGCAGCTTGACAGTGCTGGGGCTTGAACTCCAACCTTCTGACCAGGTACCCAGAGCCTTAACCACCAATACTGCCCTAAATTGTAGTATAAAGCTACTGAAAGTGTGAGAAAGAGAGTGGGTTTACATAATGCTAAACTGGTAGTAGACATTTAAGTTCAAGTTCAGTTTATTTGTATAGCGCTTTTAACAATGGACATTGTCCCAAAGCAGCTTTACAGAAGTATATAAATTCAGGACATAGATTTTAAATTTATGAATTTATCCCCAATGAGCAAGCCAGAGGCAACGGTGGCAAGGAAAAACTCCCTGAGATGATATGAGGAAGAAACCTTGAGAGGAACCAGACTCAAAAGGGAACCCATCCTCATCTGGGTAACACCGGATAGTGCAATTATAAATAAATAAATCTCTTCTATAAATGTACCAGTACTACATGGTCAAATAGTAGTTGTGAGACCATGAGAATTCATTACAGTTTTTATATGAAGTCTGTTTTGTTGAACTTCACCACTGTAATCTCAATGATCACTGGCATCTCAGGAGTATATGAGAGAGAGAGAGAGAGAGAGAGAATGAGAGAGAGAATGAGAGAATGAGAGAGAGAATGAGAGAATTAGGTATGCTTATTGTCCCGTACTGGTTAAGGACAGTGTACTTTGTGTAAGTGAAAGCAGGTACTCCGGCAAGACTAGCTATGATGGCATAACTAAAAGGGAGAGCCAGAAGGTAACACAGACATGAGGGCTCCCTGGGACAAGGCGGTCAGCCACCCCACCACCAACAAACCTTGGTGGACACCTGAAGGTGGGGGGGTGACAGCATCCAGACATCCCAGTTCACCACAACACACTATGCCCGTGAGACCTCTAGATCTGCTCCTTTACCTAAGGAAAAAACTATTCACGAAAGGCTTGACTAAACAAATATGTTTTCAGCCTGGACTTAAACACTGAGACTGTGTCTGAGTCCCGAACACTAATTGGAAGGCTGTTCCATAACTGTGGGGCTTTGTAAGAGAAAGCTCTTCCCCCTGCTATAGCCTTCACTATTCGAGGTACCGACAAATAGCCTGCACCTTTTGATCGAAGTAGGCGTGGCAGATCATAAAAGACCAAAAGTTCGCTTAGGTACTGTGGCGCGAAGCCATTTAGTGCTTTATAAGTCAATAGTAGTATTTTATAATCAATGCGAAATTTCACTGGGAGCCAATGCAGTGTGGATAAGATAGGGGTGATGTGGTCATATCTTCTAGTTCTAGTAAGGACTCTTGCAGCTGCATTCTGGACTAACTGGAGTTTGTTTATGCTCCTACTGGAACATCCAGGGGGAGACCTTCGGGGGACACCTTGGACGGCGTGCCAACCCATCGCAGGGCACAATCGCACACACACTCTCACACCCATTCACACACTACAGAAAATTACAATGCATGTCTTTGGACTGGGGGAGGAAACCAGACTTCCCTTACTTGTTAGCAACATTAGCTCCAGTGCAGTTTGGTTGATTGAGTACATCAGGGACAGTCAAATTATTGTGTAAATATAATTTTGGGCAGAATGGTTTCTTTAAACAAGAGTAATGAACAGTTTGCTGCTGTACTGTTCTACACCACAAGATGGCGCCATCATAGAAGTCCTGTGCTCTTATCAATGCTAAAAAGTAAATGTTTTCAAACTTTTCTTTTTCCAAACCTTATATAGAAATTTATTTAGTATAGAAACGAATCACTAATGGCGCGATCGCGTTACAGATAAACATTATTAAATAAAATATATTTTTTTAATCCAACGCCATGGCTAATTAATTGACTTGATCGACACTATTTTAAAAAAAAAGAAAGACAAAAAAGAAAGAAAAACAAAAAGATCTACGAGCAGGCCATTTCTTTGTGTTTTTTCTTTCTTTCTATCTTCGGTGGAAACGACTTTCAAGTTTAGGAAATGTTCCATAAGCTGCGTCCCAAACCACATACTACCTTACTAAATAGTATGTAGTACGCACGCGCTGTTGTAATACTGTTCTGGCGTACTGTGTAGTAGGGGAGTGTGTGGTTTGGGACGCGGCTGTAGGGTGGAGCTCTAACGGCGCCTCAGAGCAGCGAGTCCACAAGCCAGCTACTGACGTTTAACCAGCATTTTCAGGAACATCATTTTATCTGCTGGGGAACGGGATTGTTTATACTGAAATATTGTCCGGAGGTGGAGAACAGAGCGGTCGAGTGAGGAAGAGGTAAGAGCTAACGGTTACATCTGATTTCATTTACATTTGAAAAAAAAGAAAAAAAAGAAAAGAAAACGGATTTCGTTCTGCCTACTAAACTTTGTCTGGGGTGGGAAGTTCCTTTTCCGACGGGTCGCTCTTGCTAAACGGTTTTCAAAAAAAATAAATAAATAAAAATAAAAATAAAACTGAGAAATTGCCTGTAATTGGGCGTCATGTTGAAAGGTTTAAACGCTTAATTCCAAATAAAACGACATAAAAGTGAGCTGGATAAAATGGGTTTATAGGAGAGGACGGAAATGTTAGCTAACGTTGTAGCTCATTATTAAAGCACAACTTTACCTGGTGTGTGCAAACGCGGCTGCGGAAGAGCACTCGGCTAGTTCAGCTAATTGTTTTAAACAACCGTTGCTTCCTTGTTCTGTCAGAGTTTGGATATCTGTGTGGTAAGTTTTATAAACTAGTCTATTAGAGTTGTGGAGACTGTGTTGTAAGTTGCTGAAGTTTGCGCCACGGCCTGCAGGCTGTAACTTTGTGCCAGAAGTCTGAACTTGTGAAGTCAACGTAGGCGTCTTGTAACTAACTAACACACACACACACACACACACACGTGCACTATACGGCCTGCTGCAGATCTGTCCCTCTGCTCCATTAATGAATTACTGATAGGAGACAGACCAGAGGTTTATATGCAGCTTTAAAACTAACATCAGATACACACTTGGAGAGATGTCCTATTATTTTTCTTGTATGTGTATCAGATAAAGTACACTCATACGTGCACAAGTCCATGTGTAACTTGGACCTTCACCCTACTCATCCCTCTTCAACTTATTTCATGCCATTTGTTATGTCTAGCCTCAGGTATCGCAAAGATCTCACCTGTGTGTGTGTGGTTGTGTGGTGGTTGTCAAACAGGTTGGGCTAGAGGCAAAAAAAATGCACCCTCAGGGTGCAAATACCTGAGTGTATACTGCACAATCCGGATTTAAATACCCGAGCGTATACCGCACAGTCCGGGTTTGAATACCCGAGCGTATACCGCACAGTCCGGGTTTGAATACCCGAGCGTATAATGCTCTCTCAATTCCCACCTCTGCCCTGGCGTGCGTGGCATTTGCATGTTCTCCCCCAGTCCAAATCCATGTGTTGTGGGCTGTAGGGGTGGGCGGTATGACCAAAAGTCTATTTCACGGAATGAGTAATTTTATTTCATGGTAACGGTATATATCATGTAAAAAAAATAGTCATTCTGGCAAATCAACTGTAAATCAATTCTATGCTTTGACATCATTTAATTTTAAGCTGATAAAACAGGTTACTTGTGCTACCGCTGCTAGCGGGAACATTCGCGCGGCACAGTTTGCAAATAACATTTTTGTGCTCTTTGTCAGATTTTGTAAACCCGAACCACGTCCATACCACCAATGTCGCGCCTCTTTTCATAACAGGTTCCTTCTCCTGCTCAGGATTGGTTTGTGGGACTTCTTCACCAGCGTGCTTATCTTTCTCCATGTTTTTCCTCTCACAACTACTCTTATGTACAGCTTCTCGATCGTTCTCACGTGCAGGAGCGCTACGCACAAAGTTAACCACGCCCACTTATTTACATTTCGCGGTATACACGGAATAGAAAAATCTGTAACGGTAGACATTTTATTCCGCGGTAACGGTATATACCGTCATACCGCCCAGCCCTGGTGGGCTGATTGGCATCTCCAAATTGTCTGTGGTGTGTGAGTGTGTATGTGATTGTGCCCTGCGATGGATTGGCACCCCATCCAGGGTGTCCCCCACCTTGTGCCCCAAGTCCCCTGGGAAAAGCTCCAGGCTTCCCGCAACCCTGTGTAGGATAAGCTGTACAGAAGATGGATGGATGCATAATACTTTCTCTGGGTTTAAATACATGCATATATAATGCACACAAATACTTCAAGTATACAGTGGACTACGAAAGTTTGTATACCCTTAGGATGAAATATATACAGGAAATTAAGTATGTTAGATTTGAAGTTGTTCTAGTAACAAGCATCGATCAGTCCAGTCTCCCTTTCTGAATGTTTATAAATATTCTGTAATCCTGTTGCCTTTATAACTGTCTCCAACATCTTTGCGCATCATATAAGCAGTTTTTTTTTTTTATTCTCTTATTTGCAATATTCACAGTTCCATTAAAGCTTCTTCTTGATGTCTCTGCTCTAACTCCTCCAGATTCCTTGGTCAGTCTTTGCTCATTCTTCTTGACATGTCAGTTGTTATAATTGTCAGATATCATGCCCTGTCTTCTTCAAATTAAGACTGGAATTGAAGAAGGACAGCAAGACTTTAAATTCTAAATCAAGCCAGTCTTGTTGATTCTACATATATGTGACGGATTATTGTCTTGTTACATAATGTGACATTTCAGTTTCAAGTGGATACATTTAAAATAGAGGTTCAGTATTCCTTTTATAAACTCAGAAACCACCGGGGACGCAAACTTTTGCACTCAGTGGTGTAATGCACGGTCCGAACACCTGAGTATAATATGCACAGTGTGGCCAAATATCTGAGCACATATTGCACGTTTTTGGTTCAGATACCTGGAGAAATAATGCAGCATCTAGGTCCAAATGCCAGGTGGAAGTAATGCATCCTTTGGGTCCAAATATTGAGGGTGAAAAATGCGTCCAAATAATACACGCTACACATTCAAATACCAATAGGAAATAATTCACCCGCTGGGTTTAAACGGTCTGGCAGTACACGTAAAGTATGCTGAGAACATTTTTGTGTGACAGTCTAAGACTCAGGATTGTTACTAAGCCAGAAATGCTATGAATTTAATTCTGTCTTTCCCCTTTTAAAATGTATCTTTAAAAGATTCTGACCGAGCCATCACTCAACGGTATGTCTAGTCAAAGGCAGTGTACGAGGTCACTGAAAAATGGCACCCAGCGATTCATTGTGCGTTTTATGACCCACATTCAGAAGCGAGCACGCTGTGCTCTGGAGTCATCACACCGTCCTGATGGATTGTCAGAGACTTTGGGTGGTTCAGCCCAAGGCGTTTTCATTCCAGTTTCTTATATGGCTCTCCAGTGTCCAGTGAGTGTTATGCAAGCAGGTGGAGTGAACATCTGCATTGGGTGTCGACTCATAGACAGATTTGTTTACGGGACTGCCGTTGTTATTGCTAATAAATAAGAAGCTGTTAAATGGATGATATTATATATCACTACTGATTGGTAATATGTCCAGCTGTAGTCTGATTGCCTGGGACAAGCAACAAGAAAATAATGACTTGGTCATTTGATATGCGGGTATCCACCCAACCATCCGTTTTCCATACCGCTTCTCCCACACAGGGCCGCGTGTCCCAGGGAACTCGGAGCACAAGTCGGGGGACACCCTGGACAATTTGGAAATGCCAGTCAGCCTAAAACGCATGTTATGTTCATTCACTGGGGGAGGAAACCGGAGTACCCAGAGGAAACCCCTGAAGCATGGGGTGGAACCTGCAAACTCCGTGCACACAGGGTGGAGGCGGGATTTGAACCCCCAGTCACGGAGGTGCGAGGTGCAAACGTGCTAACCATTAAGCCACCGCGCCCCCCGGAAGCACCCGCTAAACCGAGCAAACATAGGCCAAGCACAAACTTGCCGTATAACTCCTCCTGCTAGAAGTAAATAAAGAGGCCAGCCAGACTTTAATAATATATTTTATGTCCAATGCAGCTCAAAGCCAAAATCTTGGCCAACATGAAGTGTTACGTTAGAAACTTTGTTATAAGAAGATAATTATATTCACAGTTCATAGTAACTAGCTAAAGATATTACTGTACATTAGCTACCACTTTTTAACCTACCTGATTAGTATTCTTTACAACAAAAACATGGGACTTGGCAGCACACTGTAGTTTTTACTTGCCTGGGAGACTACCTAATGAATTTATGATTTGTCCACCCCTGGTGACTACTGATCTACATAATCCTAACTCTAAAAACGATGAAAAACAATATTTTTTGCCTTTGTGAAAGACTGATGTAAATTGAGTTTAAGTTACTGTTGCTCTTGATGGCTGTAGTTTGTGGTCCAAAATCTGTTATATATATATATATATATATATATATATATATATATATATATATATATATATATATATATATATATATATATATATATATAATTTAAGTGATCATTTCACTTAAATAATGAGCACTCAGTGCTGCGCTTGATACTGCAGACCAATCAATGAAGCCGCAGGGGATTTAGAGTGGATTTGCGAGTGTATTGAACAGGATGATGTACTGTGACTTGGTAAACGCTTCTGTTGTTCTGTCAGTGCATGCAATTTTGAGCTTCTTGTTCCTGTGCCACTTGTCACACTTACACAGAAAGATGCTTCGTCCATCGTTTCTTACTGGCTTTTGATGTGAAGAGTGAGTTCCTTTCTAATAAACAATAGGACACACAGCAGGGTTGTTCTGAAAAGCCTTCCAGGATGTCGGCTTGTCACGTTCCTGGTATTGTCCTCTAGAAATCTAGTGATATGACATACAGTACAGCACTGATAGGGAGGCTGATTTTTGACTGCCTTCCCACATGAATTATCACACACAAACACATTCGGCAGTGCATTTAAAATGATGGGAACGCTGCTGTTACGGGCTGTTCCGGCCAGCAGCAAGCACTCCCCTCTCTTTTGGTGCTGCGTGCAACAAGGTTGCCATTGATGGCACACTGTGTGGTATTGTGGTGGGCTCGTGCGGAATGAAGGCTGCCTTTGTCTCCTCGAGAGGGGCTCTGGAGTAGAGTCTTGCTGAGACAAGAACAGAGAAGTGCAGCACCAGAGGGGAAGACATGCTCTTTATGCACGGCCCTCACAAGGTAACCTGCTGCCCATCGTTCCAGATCACTGCCAGATCAGACGCTGAGGTCAACCTCCATGTGTGTACATGGACGTAACTGCAAGCCCTGGGCTGTCACATGAATGCCTTTTGGACCATCAAAGCTTCCTTTATCCCTGGTTCTGATTAATCATTATTTTTTAATGTAGCATCGATTATTTATCCCCATAATTAAGACTGACAACATATTTCCATACGGTTTCAACTATTTGGATTTTAAGGGGGTAAAAAAAACGTAACAGCAATGGTACCACTGAAACTAAATTTACAAGCATGCTTCTTATTTAATACTTAGATTAAAGGAAATGTGTGGTGGTGTTCGGTACTAATGAATTTTGTATGTTAACAAACTCCTGTGGTTAGGTGCAGCTGTAGGTGCCATTTGATATTCTCAACATACTCTGCTGTTTATGGATGGGGGAGTTTTTTTGTTTATTTTTATTAACAAGTTTATGGCTTAGCCTGATTCAATAATCCACTTTAAAAAGCTCTCCTTTAAACTAAAGTCAGTTGGACTTTATAAACCAGCTCACCAAACCCTCAGTGAATATAAGCTGAAAGGTTAACGTTTGTACAGCTTATCTGTCCTTCTATTCTTTTAAAAACATACCAAAGAAATATATTTGTATGTTGTTTTTAAGTTTTTTTTGACCCCATGATCACATGGACAGCTGTGAACTACTTGTTTGTGTTCACTTTTATTACTATATTGCATATAATATAAGTTGAGCTTGGTGTGCTTTTTAAATAGAACCTAGTATGTTGGCTTGTTCAGCACTGAGGCTTGGAAGTCCTGTTTTTAGTGAACAATCTGGACATGGCATCGTCATTGTGGACATCCCCAAAAGGCTGTAAAACTGAAACCAGTAACGCATGAATATGGAGGATCTTGATGTGCCAAAAAAAAAACCAACAAAAAAAAACTGGCATAATTTTTTTATTTTATTTTTTTTAAATATAAACGTTGCCTTTTTTGTGTCACTGACTTGTTTGAATTGGACAGTCATTGATTAGACATCTTAGAAATGGAAATTAAAAAAAAAAATTTTTTTGAAAGTATATCACTTTGTCCTAATACATATCAACCACATAAGCTCTTTCATAGATTGCACTTTCATGGCTATTACACCAAATTGGACCAGCTTTCTCATTTCCAGAGCCCTAGTATAGCAGAACGCCTGTGGTGAGTCTCAAGAAAGCGATGACTGGAGCTGGATTTATGTCTGGCGTGAGCAGTGACTCCACAGTCTCTCCCGTTTAGGAGATTTGGATTCGAGGTTTGTTTCGAGGTGCAGGAGGCCGTCTCCTACAACTGTTTGGAGCCAGCCATATTTGGTCAAAGCAACGTGTACTGTTATTCCAAAGGCGAGAGAAATCCTTCAGTCTTGAAGCCAGTTGGATTTCCTCAGCCTCTAATAGGACACATTTTATTAACACCATCACACCCACTAGAGTGAAGATGGGTTCTTTGATGGAAGATATGTGGAGTTTATTGAAAAAGAAGGTTTTCTTTTTTTTTTTTTTAATTCTTAAGCTGTCATTGAACACATTTACGCTCCAATGCTGATTGTTTGTACTCCATGACAGGACGAGGAGTGTCTGAGTGGCGCTTGTTAAAAGATTGGAGTTGTAAGGAAAGAGGCATTAGTCACTCCACAGTTTAAACATATGATTACCAAATGTCTAGTTGAGAGGTCATGATGACTAAGGAGGAAATGTGCCATGAGACCAGGACCAATGGGAATTGTTAACCGACGAGTATCTCGCACAGTATGTGCTTAATTCTGTCAGATTTATCAATCCTCTGTGTGTCATTGATGTCAAATTGGATTCATATCTATGGAATATCTTCATCAACAGACATTGGGCCTTATGTATCTTTTAGTGAAGTTTTTGTAGGCTTTGAAATGTTTTCGTAGACCAAACCAAACTGAAAATCTGTGCCAGATTTACAAAAAGTTTCAGTAACACTGATCTTTTTGCTCATTTGCACAGCTCAGGCAAAGCTCCATAAGCTGAAGATGACAAAGTGAAGATTAATCGGTGAATGAGCGTTTCCTAAGCACAGCATTCGATATATTGTCCAGTAATACAGCTCAGCTACTGCAGCTTGTCCTCTAAAACAGGCATGGATTAACTCTTACCCCTGTTATACAGTGCCATTTCTTTTGTCCCAAATGAATGAATGAATGTCTAATCTTATTTGTCTTAATTTATGGATTTGTCTTAATTTATTAATTTTGGATTGCTGATTTACACAAACGTACGAGCTCTCGAAAGATTTTACCAATGCTCCTGTGAATGACTTATGAATAAATTTGTCCCTACATCGCCCAGCATCAGTAACCGCAGCCTTCGACGAAGCTTCGAGAGACACCTTCCACCCCCAGCCACTTTTAGCGGTGGTTTACATTACATGATAAAACTGAGGTATACAAAACAGAGTCATCTGTAGCGTCTAGCTGAGGGAGTGTGGTTAGCGACAGATGTCTGGGATAGCTGAAAGACTGGGTCAGAACTGAAGTTGGAGCGAGTCCTAACCAAGCCAGTCTGCTTCTGGCAGCCCCTAAATCACTTGAGGCTTGTATGTGTGAACGAAAACACCTCTCCTTACTGCACATGTATGAAAAATGTGTTATTTCGGTCTGGAACCAATAAAACATTCTTTCCAGTTTTAAAAATGACATGTACTGTATGTAACAGCCATATTTGCACCCCATATGCTGTAAATTGTTGTTTATGTAGTATAACATAGGCTGCTATTTAATGTGATAAATGAACACAGTTTTTTTTGTGCCAGAAATGTGGTCTTTGACACATCGTTAAAGACATCAGCAGCCCATGGTATTAATTTGAATTTGAAGTCTGACCATCCTTCATCATTTTTAGAGTCTTGTATGTATTTATCAAAAAGAAGTGTATGCTGTTGTAGTATGGAAGTAGTATGGAAGCTCATATAGTCTTGCTGAGCTTCCACGAGCTGTTAAATTAAGTACAATAAATATTCAAGTTCTGCCTTTTGTGCAGTGTTGATGCAAATTAGGAGCTGTGCGCCGAAATCAAATACACAAATGTACTCCCGTCCTTCTCACACGTCAATGTCTGCACTTGTTTTGATGCAAGCATTTTAGCTGATGAGGGTGTGAAGCATGATGTTGGCCTATTGTTTGGTATTTAAAGCAGATGGTCTGCAGTTTTGGGTGGGGGGAAAAACAGCTGCATTGCATAAACGTGTCTGCGGACGTAAAAATGTGCAGATCGACTTCCTGTGCCCTGTGGGAATGTGACCGAAGGAATGTAAGGTCCGTGTCACTGGTCATGTCTTGCCAGAAGGGTCATCTGCGGCCTCGGATCACTTTCTGCTGCGCTTTACTCAGAAGTCTGGCAGAAACTGTTTTTAGTGTAATTGGAATATCTTGAGCAGAGTACACACACACACACACACACACACACACACACACACACATATATGTGTATATGTGTATATATATATATGTATACGTACATATCATGTCTAACCTGCTTTACTTAGAGTGCTCTTCAGAAATTCAAGCGTCTTCATCGGTTCTTGCGTTGTCTAATCCTACTTGAAGGCTCAGAGTTGTGAAAGCACTTCTTATCTTCCAAGTGGCTTCAGATGGTTGCGCACAAACGTGAAAGTCCTTTGGAAGAGGAAGGCAGGCAAATACTTCCTCTTAACTGGAATACAAATTGCTGTTCCTTCCTCACAAGAGATAGTGCTACGTCCTGTTTCTTATTTCTTTTTCAAACTGAAAGTTGGATTCAGATTTAATTAACATTTTCACAAGTGTTCACATGTTCTCCACTTCGGCAGTTGTCTATTATGAGCTGGTTATTTCTATAAAAAAAAAAATCAGAGAGTTGTTTTGGTCATAGAAAGCCATCTCAGTGACTAGTGTGATGTGTGGTGCTGTTATTTTTCTTGGTAAACTGTTGTTTTGTTTTTTTTTTGACTAAATATTGACTGTGTATTTTTTTTTTTTTTTTTTTTTTTGCATGTAATAATCTAGGCATGAGATGAGCATGGCATATTAAATGTACTGTGGTAAGTAAAATGTCATTTGCACAATTTTTGGATTTTTGATAATGTTTTCCTGCATTATTATTTTTGTTGTTGTTGAATACTTTCAGCCTTAAATGTAATGATATTTAAATTCATAGAGACCCATTAACTACATGGTACAAACGTCCTCAAACGTCCATTTATTGAATAGACGTAAGGGATAAAGTATGAAGAGACGAAGACCTGTAACTTATACAAAGTGCTTACACTGGAGACTCCTTCCATAAATGTTAACAAAACATCTCCTTACTTAAAGATTTAATGTATCAAAGATTATATGTTTTATTTGTTAAATAATGCCACAATTTAAGCCCAGTTTTATTAGACTTGTGTTAGGATTGTGTCCATTGTACAAGTCACCTACTACTAATACTACTGTGGTATAACAATAAGTAACCTTTAAAAGTAAAGAAATAAATGCTAGTTAGTTTACCAAGACAGTCCTACAAATGTGACATCAATTAGTCAGACACAGAAGTTTTCAAAGGACACAAAACAGCAAAGAGTGGCATTTCACAGTGTAATTGGATTGACGATTTAGTACCCACCCCTATTCAGAACAAAGAAAAAAGGAGGTGACTTCTCACAGCAGTGGCTGTTCAAACTGTGCCAATGTTACAGCTTGTCTGAATAGACTACGTCTCCTCCCATTCTGACGACTGATCGTTATAAACATCAAGATGTGACAGCACTGTGTACACTCTGCCCCATGCCTAGGTTTCTGTTTAGGAGGCTTTTCAATTGAAAAAGCGTTCTCGATTGCATTATTGGTTGGGTGTTAGTCCTGGAAAGCATT
Organism: Cranoglanis bouderius; assembly: GCA_023630585.1. Lineage (NCBI taxonomy): Eukaryota > Metazoa > Chordata > Actinopteri > Siluriformes > Cranoglanididae > Cranoglanis > Cranoglanis bouderius. The sequence goes on from CM042550.1 coordinate 10,023,390, forward strand.
GTGCGCCGGCTACAACTTGGCAGTCCAAGCCTCTGTATTTGCACTTGGGTAAAGTTACTTTGTCGCCAGCAAAAACATTCCCAAATCCACTTCTGCTCACATTCCTTAAGCTGGTGGGGAGGCAACAAAACAAGTGTTGGACCTGCAACAGGGAGCGTCCCCCCCCTTTCCCCAGTGCCTGTGTCGTCCCTCCCTGCCTTTCTCCCTCCCTTTTATCTCGCCTGGAGTCTGCCAAGGATCGCTGTGGAATTCAAGAGGAATGTAGCATGGAACTGAGCCATGAAGATGCCAGTGAAGAGCTGCCTTAATGAGTTTCAGAAAGTTTGTGCTTCACCACGATCAGAGCTGCACTTTACAAATAATGAACGTGATACGATATCTAGCGGTGAGACAGTCTGAATATGTTTGAGGGGACAAAATTAACAGAAGACAATTTATGACTGAAGTATGTGAGGTTTTTTTTTGGTTTTTTTAAAGATAACATTACATTATTGATTACTAGCTGCATTAGTATGTCATGGGTCTATGTTTCATTATTTACATTCAAACTATATCTTTGCATCTCTCTTTGCAAACCATATCTTTGCTTTCAAAGTTTAGCACTATTTGTAATATTAGGCTGAATATTGAATAAAAAGATGGGTCTTTTCCTTCCTAAACTAGGGGTGTAAACCACAATATGATACGATTTTGATTTATAAATCACTGATTTTAAATGTTTAACGATACCACTGAATCTGCCATGATACGATTTGATTTAGTAGCCTCTGATTGATATGTGACCAGCTTAGTTCAGAATTTGGGGTAAGGCCTTTTGTTAATTCACAAATTGTGTTGTCTTTGAGAGACTATTTAAAAAGTTTCAGAGTTCCGGCAAATCGCCTTGCTAGCATTTTTAATTATTTGCACATCAGTTTATACATATTAATTCATTTTTACACACCACTTTTTTAATATATATAGAGAATCATCTATGTATTAGGTCTGTGCCATATCATATAGTCCATGATATACCTGTACAATTCTGCCCCATGATAAGAATTGTCATCCCGCGATATTGATGATATAGTTGATGACATGTTTACGAGACGCAACGTGGACATCTCGCACGTAGAACAAGAACAAGCACGGCGGAAGGCGGAGCTCCAACCTTACACGAGGAAGAAGAATTAACCCCCCAAAAAAGGAGCTTCCTCCGTAGTATGGAAGCGGTTCGGATACAGAAGCTCAGATGTGAATCAAACATCTGTGTTTTGTAAAGTGTGTCAAAAACCCGTATCGGCAAAGGGTGGAAACGCATCAAATCTGTTCCACCACCACAAGCAAAAACACAAGAAGCAAGAACTTGCGCCTCAACAAGTAACATCTAACGCCAAAAAGATAGTGTTGAATGTTACTATTCTCATATTCTCGTTTATATCATTACCACAAAAAATACAGTGAAATATCTTGATATAGTTTTAAGTCTGTATCTCCCACCCCTTCGATGTATAGTCAGTTATAATTGATAATCATAGATTTGTGATCATTGCATTGATTAATTTCAGTCTGCCTTTTAGATCAGTGCATCGATTCCAATTGTCGGATCAGTACACCCCTATTAAGCACATTATTAACTTTTTATTACCATCATTAAAATAGTTTTATCTCCTTTTTATAGCTTTAGAATTGTGCCAATCTAGCTTTTATAGTTCTTTTACTTTGAAGGCTGTCCCACTTTTGCTTTTTGCCTCCACGCTTGTTTATTCTACACCGTGAGAATACTTTTTGTCTCATGTGCTGTAAGATTAGAGCAGCAGGGATTTGCTCAGCAGATCACACTTCAGCAGATGTTTCAGAGCTGTTGCTTATATTTCCCCATGTTGAAGACATCAGCGTGTCGCGACTCCTGCCAGCAGAAGACGTGGAGCAGCTTTCTGTTGGACTTCACATCGCTGTGCTGGAATTCACAGTTTGTTGGCCGTGTCGTTGGGTCTGTGCAAGGAGCTCCTGTCCACAACCTCAGGCATTTCAAATTCTGGTCATCTGTAACTATCCCCTGCCGTAGTGAGCACTGCAAAGTGATTGCCAGAAGAAGGAGAAATGCTATGGTCTTCTGTTTAGGATATTTTTGCATATCCATTAAAGAGAGGGTTACAGACAATATACAGTATATACGTTATATAACGTTCCATATTTGAATCTGCAGATTTGCTACAACTCATGCGTCAAAGCAAGGCAAGGACGCCAGATGTGTTTATCGTGTAAATACACGCTGATTCACCTTATGATTTCAGTTTATGGGTGTTGCTTCCTGGCGAGAGAGACAACATGCCTTATAATGATAAGCAGCATTGTTCTCCATAAAGTAATTGTGTGTATTCATGCTGTTCTGCAGGAGACAGATATGAACGAGAACGGTTAGATGGACCTAGCGGAGGATGAGAAGAGTCAGCTTGCGTATAGAGATAAAGGACAGCGTGGTGTGGACACACGTCATGTCGTGAAACCACAGTCCTTCAAACACAGGCCTGAGGAAGTGAATCAGCAGGAGAGCTGTCAGAAAAAACATCACAGTTTGACTACTGTTTAAATTGTAATGATGTTTTTAAAGACAAAATATGCATTTAAATGTTTAAGATCCTGTGTTTATGGTATTAATCACGAATAGTGTGAATGTTTTATTAAAACTTTTGGAGATCTTGCAAAGTGGAGTGAGAAGAAAATCTTTAAAGTGGCATTGTTTCACAACCCTGACCAGGATAATGCTCTTACTGAATATAAATGAAAAGGCCAAAAGAAATAAGTTGTGTCCTTAAAAAAATAAAAAGTAGAAGTGTATTGATTTGCAGTTGCCAATGAAGTGTATCCCTGTGAGGTTTTTAGATTGTGATTTGCTCAAGCACCAAATTTCTTTTATTATAATTTCTTTTATTATAAAGTTCTCACTCACACCAGCAGCACATAGAGAAGAACAGTACCTGCATTGTCGTTTTAAAACGCTCTCCATCTACACTGGCGTTTTCAAACATTTTTCAAAAATAGGAACATCTGAAATCGCTTACATCCCTATACTGCGCATGCATAAAAAAATTTTTTTAAAAAGTAAGAAGCTTTGGGAGGCGTCATTTTCGTCAGGCATTTATTTAAAAACTGCATTCTGAAGTTTGTACAAAGTGACATTAATCTTTAACAAAGCCATCAAACTGGACAGCAGGCACAACAACTGCAGTACAACATCGTCCACGACTTGTTTATTTTGAGTTGAATGGGTCACATGACTGTGTCACATGACTTGAAAAACATCATTGTTTTTGAATATCTGTTTTCTCAGTCCACACTACAACGCGAAAACGGCATTTTCAAATCTCTCCCCTTGGGAGAGAATTTTCTGGACAAAAAAGGACAAAAAGGCGTCTCGGTGTGAAGATACGTAGAGATGATGCATTTTCAAATGGATCTGGATTAATGTTGACGTAGCCTCAGGATAAACATGGTGTCGGTTAGTGCTCATGACGCTGAGCATAAAGTACAGGAGAGAATGCCACTTTCGCTACCTTTCTAAATGATCAGCTCTATTTATGAAGATTTAAATAATCTGCTGAAAAGCCACGCATAGTCTGGCACTTTAACCAGTTACACGCCCAGCATATTGATTAATCACGGTGCTGTGAGTGTCCGTGTATTAGCAGATCTGCTGACCCCCTGCTAGAGTCTGGCTGGCCTTCCTGCTGGGCTTTGACCTTGGAAGTTCACATAATTAGTGTCATGAGTTTCCCAAGAGCAGTTTTGCACAGGCTGTGTATTGACTTGCCTCGTATACAGCCTATTTAGAATTCACTGCTTTATAACCTCGACTTGACAGTAAAAGTCAATGCTTTATCCGGTCTTCTCGTTTCGCATAGTGACACTTGATGCAATTTTTACGTGCCCTTTGAGAGCTTCCGGTTTGGCCCCAAGAGCCGCTCACCTCGGTTTACGACGAGCGTAGACACAAGCACAGGTTCTGGACCAGCTGATCTTCTCAGACTACAGTGGAATTTGTAAAATGGATCACTTAGGAATGTTATGTATGATGTCTTAGGGAGTGGCATTACAGAGACCTTTCCACAAAGGGTGGGGGGGGGGGAATGTGACACATCTGATCCAAATAAAACATCTCGCCTGCTTCGTGGCTGCAAATGATTCATTTTCCAGGTTGAGTCATGTAGAGTAAGTGACACTCCCAATGATTCTTCAGTAATGTGTTTAGCTCCGCTTTACGTTATAGAAGGCGCTGCACATTCCATATCGGAGTCGAGTCATCAACTTTACATTTTTGTGTATGTTCTGATGTTTCATTAACGTGATCATTCAGGCTCTGCAAACGTTCTTGTCATTTCTCAGGCAACATTCTGTCTGATCTGATGTATGGTCAGCGTTCTTTATAGCGTCCTATCAATCTGCTATTTATATACCATAGTATCTGAAACGCTGTTTGTCACTGATGCAGGCAGAGAGCCTTTGCTTGGTCACTAAACACTCACAACTTTTATAAGGAATAAGCAGCAGGCAGGCTAGTGATGTATCGTAGACGTAATGTTATTAAATTGGCGTATCATTAGCATGAAGTGCATCTTTCTTATGAAGCATGAGTCGTAAGTGGAAAGCACTGACGAAGACCCCACACACCACCATGTTTAGGCCGAGGTCAGAACTAGACATAGTTTAAGGTTAAGTAGAGCTGTAAAGCAGCGCTGAATTTAGCAGCTAACAAGATAACATACAGGAACCCAGTCACAGTTCTTTGAGTTTTCAGAATAACTACAGAGATAATAAAGATTGCGATGATGTTACTTCAGTTAAATGCTTCTGGATTGAATTACGAGAGTGTAAAACTCAGCATAAGGTTCTGTTAAGTGCTCAGGAAATCAGAATTGGTGTCGCTTGGTGTTTTGGACACCGATATGCCAGCAGATCCTGAAAAAAAATTCGAAACAAAATAATACATCTGTTCTGCGCTCATGTACTAAATTTGCATCCAGTTTAACAGCTGTTCAGCAGCAAACATGGGCTGTCGGTGAACTTTTGGTTTTGTATCTTCTCCCGTGTTATTTCCTTTTCCAACCCTTAGCTGCAAAAAAAAAAATTGGTCTGTGTTCGCATGTTCACGTGTGTGTCTGCGTGTACGTTATCCCGCCTCTAAATCTGTGGATAGATCTTAGCTGAAACGTGTGCCTCACTCCAGAAACGCATGGCACCTCACTGTCTAGGACGGCGACCTCTGCAAAGTTCACTGGTGAATTCAGCAATTTGCTAAAACTGCTGTTGAGTTTGTTTACGTTCTGCATTGGTGTATCTTGAACGCTATTGGCCGCTGCGGAAATCAGTCAAGCATTCTGACACTCTGCCACCTTGACTCCCTGTTTCAAAAGATCGTCCATCAACACAAATCTTCATTACATGCTCTAGATTGGTGTTTGAGTCAAATTGGTTAAAGCAAGCTGATTTTTCTTTGGGTCTCTTGACTGTTTTAGAACTTTTCCATGGTATGTGAGCTCCGGTTGTAATGAAAATAAGTTTAATTGCTTTGGACCTCAGAAGAGACAGACAAGGAACTTGGAAGCTAAGTAATTAGGCAACATGGCTAAAATATCATGCGTTATAGTTGGAAAGTTATCATGGTGTCCAAATATATCAGGGATTCCCAAACCTTTTGCAGCCAGGGATCACTTTAACTGTGAAATAAATATATACAGATGACAGATTTGAACATAATCCAACTATTCAGATCTTGGGCTCATTATTTAAATTTGTACAATAATATTTTTTCTATTTATTAATAAAAAGCCATAGAGCTTACTATTCTTGGACTTTGGATCAACAGAACACATTAGGTTCAAATTAATGTTATTTATGGGCTACTTGTTTTTGAGTTATTGAGGTTTGGATTAAGCCCATTCAGTTTAAGTGACCAGTCAAACTATTAAAACTCAATAATAAATTTAAGAATGGTGAGTTGTGATTTTCACCACTATAACAAAATTTAAAAAAAATAAAAATTACTGACCCCCTGGCTGTTCTTCACTGACAAACCTTTGACACCCACTGATATACGTCATGGAATATTGTGATGTCCTTTTCATTTCAAAAGTATAGTGATATAGAGGTATAGTTATATAGTGATTATAGTATAGTGATATTTGGTGTTTATATGCTCCTTCATACAGTCATACCAGAAACTTTTAACCACAGATCCAGCATGCTAAGGCATCTACCTGTCAAACTTGGCTAATGTTAGTGATGAACAAAAACACTCTGGTATGGTATTAGGGATGGGCGACAGGGCTGGTCGACATGACAAATATCATATCACGGTACTTGAGGACATTTCTACGATACACGATGCATATCTTGATATATAATTTAGCTAACCAACTGTCTGCAAAACAGTAGTAAAATCAACAAAAAATGTTAAATTGAGTTTGACGATACTTTCCTTTAATCCCTACAAAGACAAAGAAGATTAAGTTTTAAAAAATTATGTAAAAACGACATCCAATGTAGTCAATCCATTCAATTATTAAAAACGTAAAAACGTACCACAATATCAACGATATCTCAGAAAAGTGTATCGCGTAATCATTTATCACGATATCAGTATTAAATCGATATATCGCCCAGCCCTAATGGGTGACATAGGCTTATAACTATATGGTTTGTGATATTTTTTGCTGTAAGGATATAAACGATTATACGGAAATAGTGACATTCAACACTATCCCTTTGGCCACAAGTCACATCAGCATATAGTGCCACAAACATCGATCCAAAAAATAAAACCTCAATCCTGACCATCATCAAATACTAAGCTATACCAATTAAGTATGTTAAAAATAGAATATTATGGAGTTTGTTTTATGTTACTTGTTGACTTCGGGCTTTCCTCATATTCTGGTCAGTGTTTTTGCTTGTGGTGGTGAAGTGTTTCCACCCTTTGCTGATACGGGTTTTTGACACACTTTACAAATCACGGATGTTTGATTCACGTCTGATCTTCTGTATCAGAACCACATCCATATTACGGAGGAAGCGCCTTTTTTGATGATTAATTCTTCTTCCTCATCTGCGGTTGTAACTCCGCCTTTCGCCGTGCTTGTTCTCGTTCTACGTGCGAGATGCCCACGCTGCACTGTATAAACACGGCATTGTTACAGCGGGTAAGCGGAAACGGACGCAAATGCAAGGAGAGTTTAATGAACAGTACACAGGCAAACAAATCCAAATCGAGAGCCAGAATCATAGTCAAAAACAAGCAATGGGTCGGGCGATGAGCAAACAGTACAACCAGGTCAAAACCAAAGGACAGAAACCAAAAAACGAAAACAGGATCAAACCCAGAATAGCGATTAAACAATGAACGTCTCGGTAAGATCAGGTACGAGCACACTGAGCGATACTTCGCAATGAACGAGTGAGACTGAAGTCCTTATGTACTGTGTGTGGTGATTGTGTACAAGTGTGTGTGATTAGGAGTCAGGCGAGTGTGAACGTGCCAAAGTCCGAGGTGTGTCCTGGGAAACGGAGTTATCTGTGAGTGCAGGAATTGACGTGACAGTCATCAAATCAGATAATATAAGAGAACGATAAGAAAAGATGTACCTTCTTTGAGGGGAAATTCAAGTTGACACAGCAGCACAAGAAGGAGGAGTAACACCAAAGGAAAAAAAAAAAATTCCATATATATAACTATATCATCAATATCGCGGGATGACAAGTTCTTATCATAGGGAGGAATTGTACCAGTATGTCATGGACGATGCGATATGGCACAGCCCTATATGGGATAGTAAGTAAGTTTTGGCCACTTACATACTGCAATCCCACTCGTCTCTATCTGCTTGGAGGACATGCAGGCATTTCCAATTTGCATGTCATGAATATTCATAGATCCTGACATTACGGTTGTTACTGTGTCATGGTGTACGATCAGACTGTTACCGCACTGTGCATTTTTTTCAAACTACAGAATTTTTTTTTCTTCTTCAGAATTTGTTTCTTACTCTTATGGTTCTTCTTATCCTGTTGTGTCCAGCTGTGACTCAACCAAAATTTCACAACCCCCCCCCCCCCCAGAATCGTACCACAGCCACCTTTATTTCCCTGCAGACGTGACATGACAACATCAAAATCCCTTTGCCTGTGTAACCCGCTACTGTTCTACATCTGTTACACTGCTACCCATGCTGCGTCTCTGAGCATGTGCGTAACTTTATCATACACGATGACTATCAAGCATGGGGTTGTTAACAATAACTTAACAGAACTATCTATTCTTGGCAAAGCAGAACTACAAACTGCCTCGTTTGTTAGATTTAAATTTTTTTTTTTGGCTCCGAGCCACCTTTCCTTACAGCCGCTCTGTTTCTCAGCTTAGAATGACAGCATGAGAGATACTGACTGTGTAAGAGATATTATGGAAACGCCATTCTCAAAAATATCTTTCTAAAGAAGAAAAACGATTAGGGTGTTTTTTTTTTTGTTTTTTTTTGCATAGACACCTTTTGCAATAAATGTTTCCTTTCATTTTCACTACCAGCTTGTGGGCTTTATAAATGGTGATTTAATATTGTGATAACATGGAATTTTTAGACTAGGTTGTCATACAGTGAAACGTAACACCCCTAAACACAACATTAACAGTTTACTGAAACCATTATTTTAATGAATCACAATTGAACATTTAAGAATTTTTAACTTCTGTTTTCTTCTAAGCAAGAGCTCACGCTTGTAAATATGCACTCCCAGAAGTTGCTTCCTTGTTTTGAATGCAGCAATGAGCCTTGTGAAACGTAGACGCATCTCTCTCACACACACACACACACACGCGCACACACGCACACACATACACGTGCAGATACGCTGGCGTACAAAGCAGGGAGTAATAAAAGAAATCTAAAGTAAGTCTGATGTGTTAACGGCTTCTGGTGAATACCTTGTATTTAATTAGAAGCTTTCCTGCTGTGTGGATCCCATTCCTGGCTCCTCTCCACACACACACACACACACACACACACACACGCACACGCAGATCTCCACACAGCCCGGCGCCAATGAGGATCTGTTACTGAGCTAGTGAGCCTGCTATCATGTTTCTCTGCTGTATTCTCAGGTCATCAGTGATTCCAGCTCTCCAAGATGAAACCATAAACAAGGCTTCGATTTCCCATGATAGTGGCTGCATACTTGGAGCTGATGTGATGTGCTTTATTTTATCCCCTGTGCGTGTGCGTGTACATATGTATTTGCTTGTTAAATCTTATCAGTCCGTACAGGATTTTGCAGAGGGTTTTCTTTGTGATTGTTGTGGCTAAAAATGCTTGATTTTGCTGCAGCTTTTTTCAAAATTTGTGATGCAATTTGCAGAGTTTTGTACTTTTTTTTTTTTTTTTTGCGGAAAACTACTTGAATTGGCGAAATTGTAACTGCATTAAATTAGTCTTTCACAGTGGAGTTTGTTGGTAAATGAGACCTTTTAGCTGTACTCATGTTCGACGCACGTGAATCGAAGAGGGCGTTGGCCGAATGCGGGCTTTGGCCCAAATCTGCGGGAAATCTGCAGTAATTTTGAAAAAATGCAGTCTCCTGCGAACATTGCGGCATTTCCTTGATTTTGCATTCATTTCTGCCATCGCAAAATCCTGGAGGGACTGGTTAGGTAGACACCAAATTCGGCCCGAGCAAGTACCGGCAAGGACCTTCCACTTGCTAATGGTTTTATCATTTGTCCACCCCTGCATAACAACATTACTACTACTAATAATAATAATAATACCACTACTAATACTACGGTTTAGAAACAACTTATTTTGCACTTTGGTTCGTTCTGAACAGAAATAATATTTGTACGTTCCCGCTCCAACATTCCACACCCCCGGGTTTATTTTAGGAACCTGGTTTAGAAGGAAACAAAAGAATGGTTAATACCATCCTCTTCATATGATCGCCTTATCTGCTTATAGGAAGCCTAGGGTACAAATGAAAGCAAACACTGCGTTTAACCAGAAACATGTACATATTTTTAACATATTGTTACTTTACTGTCTCTGCTGTGTTGCTCGCGGCAGCATAATAAAAATGCATCATCTTCGAAAACCCGGCTATAGCAACTATCTAACGTCATATCTTCCTCTAGGCAGGAAGTGACGAGGTTTGGACATGAATTTAGGCCTATTGGGAAAATGTTGAGGTTTTAGGCTACACTTTCTTGAAGTCAGAAGATCAGAAAACTAACTTTATTAACCAGTTAAGCACATTTAGACTGATTTTGTTTGTGTTTTTGACTGTTTACGGAAAAAAGCTTTTTGTTTGTTTGTTTTTTGTTCCCTGTAATATTTCCATGACTACTACTGATATTTCTGTTGTATATCAGCGTTGGTGTTTGTTTCTGCAGGGCCTCCTCCTGGTTGCTCTTGCAGGAATGTCTGTAATCGTTACTCAACTCAGGACTCTGGCTTCTCTTCCTCTCTGCCAGGATGCTGTGGTGTCTGTTTAAGGTCACTGTAGGGTGGGGGCCGGATTTATTTAGGTTTAACTATATACAGGTCTCTGGGAGTAAATATGGCAGGCTGTGATAAACCGTTCATGCGGTGAAGATTTGTGCTTCAAATGGTTCTAGACTGAAGCTACAGGGTGAAGATGGTGTTGGTTAAAACTGATCAGATTACATATAGTTGTAGCCAGTATTGATCAGGATATAGTTCTAGGAGCATTATACTTCCGCCATGATAATGAGATCGCGTGATTGTACAAAGTGCAGCCGCATTTTTCACATGCAGAGGTTTCCTTTTCTGTAAGCTAAACAAAGCTCTGTTCCTCGGCTCCAGCTCGTAATTGCACAGGATGCCGTACTCCCAGCTGTGGGAGAACCAGTGCTCTGTGTGTGTGTGTGTGTGTGTGTGTGTGTGTGTGTGTGTGTGTGTGTTAGTGGCGCGTGCTCCCTCCCCGCCTGCAGATAGCTAAAATTCCCTTTTATGGCATTGAAGTGCTTTTCAAACAGGAAATGACCTCACACTACGCTGAGGCAGAGCAGGAGTTGCTTCTGCTGTGCAACATTCCACACAGCATGACTCGCCTCAACTCTGACGCCTCGAAGTCAGCTTATCCTCAACTAAAATGCCAAAAAAAAAAAAAAAAATCTATTTAAGCCCACATGCTTTTACAATGGAAACGAGTGGAAAGTTCACAAATAAAAATGCTCGTATTGGCCAGGGATTGAGATCTGTGTTAGCTAACGGCGAGGCTCGAGGCTTGTCTGGTTCATGAGCAGGGATCATGTAAACTGAAAGAGTTAGAGTGGACATGGCAGAGCTTTTTTTTTTTTTTTTTTTAAGGTAGCCTGTCAGAAATGCGTTGTTTTCAGTGAGGGGGCAGAGATCTTACACGTCACTACTCGTTTCTTAGAAGGGGGTGAGACGCAGAGGAAATTCACGTAGTTGTAGCTACTCCAACATCCAACAACTTCTCAGTGAAGTCAGGCAGGCCAGAGTCTGATGTCTAGTACAATTCCTCCCGTATAACAAGCATGAACCTTTATGTATATTAGCGGTGGAATGCAGTGCCACTATCTGTATCTGTTTAGTGGTCCAACTATCCATATCTGTATTTGTATTTGGGTATAAATCTGAAGTGGGTGTGGCCTAAACTGGAAAGGGTTTTTCTTACCCACCTTTGCCATTCTGGCTCTTGACAGTTCTACATCAACACTCTAGTTCTTCATTAGCCTCAACTAGGGTGGTGGTAGCTCAGTGGTTAAGATGTTGGGCTACCGATCGGAAGGTCGTGAGTTCAAATCCCAGCACTGCCGAGCTGCCATTGTTGGGCACTTGAGCAAGGCCCTAAACCCTCAACTGCTCCCCGGGTGCCGCAGCAAAAATGGCTGCCCACTGTTCCAGGTGTGTTCACAGTTTGTAGTGTGTGTGTTCACAACTCCTAATGTGTGTGTTCCCAACTCCTAATATGTGTGCACTAACTTGCAATGCAGAGGACAAATTCCAAGTATGGGTTACCATACACTGGCCTTCACATTTCACTTTCAATTACAGATGTGCAGGAGACTGTTTTCTAAAACACACAAACGAAATTAACATTGTTTGTAGCTGAATTTGGATGGTTCTCCTCAGAACTGCTGCACATTCATGTTATTCAGTGTGGACATTGTTTGCCACTCACACCCACATGAAAGAAATTTTTATGATGCGTCCCACATGATCCCACCCCCTGAGACCTTTGGACACAATCAAACCGTTTTGTCAAGCGTTCTTTCTGTATCTGCATCTGTATCAGTCTGAATGCAATATCTTTTCATTTCGAATAAAGTATTCGTAATGTGTATAGAATTGATCACTGACTGTTATTGTTTTTTCATAAGGTTGTGCATTATTTATAAAATACTGGACTGTAACAGTCCACTGAAAGACCTTTTTGACTTTTAAGTCCCAGTGAAGTGCCTTGAAACGCACAGCGTTATTCAGTGTGTTGACGTAATTTCCACTGAAACAGGAAATCAGAGAGGGACATATGGAATGGACCCCTTTTTAAAATAGCCATTAGCGTTTAGCTTACCTCGCAGCCCGGGCTAAGCCGTACTTGATGGTCAGTACCATGGATTTTTATAATGTTGGGGGCGGGACACAATTTTTGATCCGTATTGGTGGTAGAGAGAGAGAGACTGTAAATTTTGCATACATCTTCTAAATGTGAATTCTGTCATTGTTTTGGAGCACACTAGCTTATAGATAAACTTAAGGCTAACACATTCATACTAAAAGCCACAAAACGTCAATTTTGATTTCATGGGGACTTTAAATCAAGCAAGCTGCTATTTTAGAATTTATCTTCATTTTACTGTAATTTGAAATGAAAGAAAGTGAATTTATTCTGCACTCTCAACAGATGCCGTGTCACAAACAAGTGTGCAGAAACAACGAATACCCTGATGTCCTTATACATCATTGAAAACACCGCCCTGCGTCAGATTTGCTGAATAGGATCTGATAGTTGTTTCTTAGATGCTGAGTCCAGATATGCTGTTAGTTTTGCTCTAGAACATCACAACTTTTCACAAAGCCTGATGTCTAGTGTAGAGCTTTTTTGCCTAAGATGGACCATAAACGTTACAGCTATTGCCAGATACACTGCCACCAACACAGGAAACACTATGTTTATGTACAATAGGTGAGCAACATTTATCACTTTTCCTCTGATTAGCCCTTATATGAATGCTAGGCACACTTACATGCACGCAAAACTCCTGATTTCAGGGATTTATAATGACCAGTGAAAGACGGAAATACGAGCATAGCCCAGAGGATCTCTGCTACATCTGTGGGTGTTTTGCCATTCCAGAAAATCCCTCAAAAGGAAGTTCACTCCTTAAGCACTCTGCATATTATTATAATGTTTGTCTTTTCAAATAGATTTATTTAGAGATTTTCACAAACATTTCACAGACTATTTGTCTGCTGTTCATGTTGTAAACAAGTGTTATGTTTTGTGTGCCTATTGTTGTAATTAATAAATAATAATAGTGAAATTTGACAGCTTCTACCAATTTAAATAAAACCCTGAAATCAATATAAATATAGCAAAATTATTAAAAAATTCATTCTTATTTTGTGGGAAAACAGTACGTGATAGGGAATTTTCGGTGGCATATTTGAACTCGGCATGACCAAAACAGGTAAAAACAAGTGTGATTTGCAAAACAGCATAAACTTTTTTTCTAGATGCAGGGCGGTGAAATAAATGATTTATGGACCTTTTTAACCAGATCTTTGTATTCATTTCATTTGTGAAAGTGAGGAGACGCAAGATCAAACTGGTTTAATTACAGTCAGCGTGTCTGCTTACTTTATATGCTTTTTTTTTTTTTTTTTTTTTTTAATCACAGGAAGCGTACACCCGTTCTCATGATGCTCCCGTGACACTCAATGTACAAAGCATAAATAATAAAAGACCCACTCTCTACAAAACCACACGAGCAGCATTTTTGCAGCAAGTAGTGTTAATACACGAGTTGCTTAACCGAGGTAGAGTCAAAATTGTCTAGAAGTACAAGAGTGACTGCTAGCCATTTGAGAAATGAGAATCAAGAACAAACAAGAACAAGTCTCTCGGTGTCTGATTAAGATAATTCTGACCTGGTAATGGATCCAAATGCTTCTCCAAAACTCTTGTTGATCTCTTTAAAGGTGCCAAGTCTCTGTTACTGACCTCCAACTGTGTCTTGATAATACATTTATGGCATTTGGCAGACGCCCTTATCCAGAGCGACTTACATTTTTACGTCATTTATACAACTGAGCAGTTGAGGGTTAAGGGCCTTGCTTAAGGGCCCACAGTGGCAGCTTGGCAGTGATGGGGTTTGAACTCTCAACCTTCTGATCAGTAGTCCAATGTCTTAACCACTGAGCTACCGCTGCTTAATCAGTTAGTCTTTGTTTTTTACCAGTGAAACACTTGACTTGTTTTTGAGTGAGCCTGGGGATAAAGCTGACTGATGTGAGATGTTAATCTGCTCCTTTTTTGCCTTCACAGAACCAGCAGAAGACCCCAAACTGCCACATCTCTGTGGGAGGCCTTCTCCCATTTCCAGAAGATTCCATCAGGTAAACTTATCTTCTGTATCTTCTCTTTGTTTGAAGCACTCCTTTGGCCTGGTTAGTTAACAATATGTATATTAATCCTTTACAGACATTAAGAATGTGTTTTAGTGATTAAGGACGGTAACAGTTTCATTGCTAATCTATAACTCAAACCATAAACATGATTTGTAATCATTTTTAATGATTTTTCTCTAATCAGTATTTGATATTTGAATTCCTGGGCTCATCATCCCATTTGTGAGGAATGTTTGAGTCGCATACGTTTTAGTTTAGACCAGTGTTTCCCTTTAAATCTGATGGTAAAGAATTGTTTGTTGCGGCACCGTATGGGACCACTTTATCCAATACTTTAGTGAGATGCTGTTTTGGTATATGTGGAACGTTAGTATGATTGGAGAAGGTATTCTCATCCTCCTGGCATAGTTACCTGATGTCAACAAAAACTGTATAAAATATACCTGTGAAACAACGACACTACTAACTTATCAAAAGTAAACATGTCTTTGAGTTTACGCGACTTAGACGAATCTAGATGAGATTGGATGAGATTAACTTTAAGCTAAATTTAAGTTAGGAAAGTTTCTCTCTAATGTGTGAACTAAAAAGTGTTAAATGATGCTCCAGCAAGATTACCAAGTGCAGAGTCTGTTATATGTTGCATCTCAGGCCTGTTGGCCTTCGACTGTTATTCGTGTGCTCTTTTTGAAGGTGTAAATCGGTGCTGTCAGAAGCCTGTTTAGTGCCTGCTAGCAGACAGCTGTGTCAGGAAAACGTTCCCCGAGACTGCTACTTAACACCACAATTACCATTCCTTTTAAACCTTGTGTGTTTTTGAAGATGAACAGTAACGAGGCCTACTCGGTCAATGTTCTGTTTTTGCCTTTGTATCCATGCAGAGTGGGTTTTTTTTTTTTGCCCTTTGAGCCAATGGCTTCACACTGAGGCATCTCCTGTGTCTCAGTCCACATTTGAACCACCTTACATCACCTCACTACATGCCATTCTGCCAGTTTGAGCAGCTCACTTTTTTTTTTTTTTTTTTTTACTGTTGGACTCGGTCACATAAATAGCACTAATGTGTTCTGAGAAACAGCTCATCACCGGCAAAGAGCTCCTCAGGGCTGTATTAGGTATGGGGCCTCAACCGTACAGAGTCAACATAAACGATTGATACGCCCCAGACTTTAAATTAGGGCTGCAACTAACAATTATTTTCATAATCGATTAATTGGCTGTTATTATTATTTCCCCCCCGATTAATCGGATTGGGTTGGGGTTCTTTCAGTACCATTTATTTCATTTATTTAAAATAAAATCCAGAAACTGAGTGTTAAAAATTCAGACTAAAACTTTACATTAACACAACTGTTTGTCTAATTTATATATATATATATATATATATATATATATATATATATATATATATATATATATATATATATATATATATATATATATATATATATATATAGGGATGGATGGATGGACATGCATTGTGAGTGAGGAGCAGCGCGGCCTCGTTACTAATAAATCGCTTCCATCATAATAAACGACAGAATGTACACTGTACCGTGATCCTGATGTTTCACAGGTATATTTTATATATTTTTGTTGATAACATGAGACTACTAACTTAGCAAAAGTAATCATGTCTTTGAGTCTACGTGACTTAGATTAATCTAGAGGAGATTTAACTTTAAGCTAAATTTAAGTTTTAAATTTAACGTTTATCTCTCATGTGTGAACTAAATAGATGATTCTCAAGCAAGAGTTTGTTATATGTTGCATCTCAGACCTGTTGGCCTTCGAATGTTATTTGTGTGCTCTTTTTGAAGGTGTAAAAGCATATAATGACCATAAACTTCAATTAAACTAAACCTTTTAAGCAACTCGCATCAGTTTCCCCAACCCCTTGCACAATGGAGTATTTTGGATATAAACATAAGTTTGTGCTCATGCATCACTGTCATGCTTCAGTGCTACACAAACTCCACTTTGTAAGGTTTACAGGTTACAATCTTCTTCACTACACTTAATATAACATGCTCCCCTGCTTTAGAGGACTTTGGTCGCACACTTTTTTTCCGCTTTTTTCATGTTGAGCATAAAAGGTAACGCTGACATAATAAAGCTAGTGGCGTCACATTACGTGCGTATGACGTCACGCGCCATCGACTGGGAAACGGCTTATACTTCCGGTTAGTAAAAAACCGCTAGTGTTCCATTTGAGATGATACTACCCTTCTAAAATACATACACTAGATGGTAGAGTCCATGGTGCATAGTGTACGTGTATAGTACATTATTTGGGACACAACTTTAATATTCACTCCGATGTGTGATTTCGGAACAGAAGTAACGTAATGAGTAAATGTGCCCCGTGCTGCGTGCAGACCAACTAATCGATAATGAGATTCGTTGGCAAAAATTTTACACAGTTACAAAATGATCTCCAATGAGTGATCTTGACTTTAAAATGAGTGGTTTAGTAATGACTTTTTAAAAATGACAGGACCTGCTTTTATAGGACAGTAATCCACAACGGGGTGGTGGGAATGTGGCTTGACCCTGCAGTTGTTTACTTTCCAATAACTGCAGGACCCACAGCGTTTTATTCTTCTTATTACCACAGTAATTTGCCACCAATTACACTTTTATTAAAGAACATTTCATTAAAGAACAACCTGACAACCTGTTCACTTCATAGTTATATTTAACATTGTGGAACGTCCAGAAAACCAGTTAGTTTCTGTTATCATTTCCATTATAACAGCTAGTAACAGTCACGCCCTATCTTTGAGGAAGTTTGCGGTTAATAAGGCAAAATAAACACGTGTTACGACGAGTGCATTAATCCATACGCGTGATTTGAATTACAGCCAGCTTTATTGTCAAAGCTGCTGTTATAGTAAATGATCGAACATCTCCTGACCAAACAGAATCGAGAATTCAACAGCGCTGTGGTATAATCGACCTCAATTCACTTTAGGACCAAATACCTACACTTATGCTCTGCCATAGCTTGTATTGCACATTATAAAGTTTCTCATGCCTCACAGTCAGGAAATGCAGTGAACTGTTTCTGCTGCTCATCAGTATGAATGTGGAACTAGCAGTCTCAAGCTCCAGTATAGTGTTGGTTTCCTAAAATGACCAACCTCTTGCTTAACTGAGTGCAAACACGGTATTATTTTTAATCTGGTCATCGTTTGCTCTTTTGTGCTGTTCAAAGTAGAGGTTTTCTCAGAGTTGGATAGTTTCACGATTGTGCAAGACCTCGGTCACTGACCCAGGAAGTGGATGCTTTCCCGTCAGGACAGTGCCAGATTAATTATATCCTGGCTTGATCAGCACTTGCCTATTGTTCCAGTGTTTTTTGATGGATATCATTCTTGAAATGTTGTATTTTTTAGTGACACAACTTGCCCAAGTAATTTCTTTGAAGGACAGCTTATCTAATGGTGTCAAAGTCCTGCGGTATCTTGAACGTTCCCACGTTTTTGGTGAGTGGGAGGCAGGGGCGTTAGCTGGACTGTTAATCATCCAGGAGCCCAGATTCTTCTCCATCAAAAAAATATTTTAAAATGTACTTCTAAATAGACTGTTTTTTCTTGCATGTGAGGGCTAATTGCTTAAAAACGTGAAAATTGGACAAAAAGTTGGATTTATCATAAAACTTCTTGCCTCGGGTGTTATAGCTGTTGGCAGGACTACCAGACCGATTAAAATATAAAGCTTTTTTGCTGTCTAACACGAGAGTAGGTTAGTTTGATTTTGGTAGCCAAGGGGAGGCACAACTAAGTTATCACTGTATGGGTTTATCTGCTACAGTGCCATGCAAAGTACGTTAGCTGTCCTTATGCTCTGCTCATAGAGAACATGTTAGCAGCATGAGAGGATGTTAGTGTTTCAGTTTCAACCCATTTTAAAAATAAAAAAATAAAAAATTGGCATATATCCATTTTCCCCTCGTCTGTGAGCTAGTGTTTGGCAGAATTGAGACCCGTTAGCCAATAAGACAGGAGTATTTCCACATATTTTCCTGTAAACCCTGTCTGATTGTGCTTGTCCATTTATTCAAGATACAAAATTACAACACTGCCGTCTTCTTTTACTGACTTTCAGTTACATAGTGACAAACCGTAACTGAAAAATCTGTTTCATTATATAAAGAGATATCGGAAAGGCCTGAACTTGTCATTAAAATGTCTAAGCCAGTAAACAAAGTGTTGGGCAGATCATCTGACTGTGTAGTAACACTTAATGCTGTTATACAGCCTGCTTTCGTTGTCAGAACACGCAGTTAATCACAGAGATGCTTTATAAATATCCGCTTTAAACGCCTCAACAATGGCCTGTTTCAACACACACACGCACACTGCTGTTGTGTCGCAGTCCGATCTGCTCTGAGATCTCTGAGCTTCTTGTTCGTTTTTTTTTCCATTTCCTTTACTGCCCATCTTTAGAAACAGATGCCCTGTCCGGAATCACGCCTGTGCCTTTTCACTCACATTAGGACGCTTGTGGAGCAGCGATGTCCTTTCCAGTTTAAGAAGTCATTCCTTTTTTTTTTATTATTATTTAATTATTTATTTATTTATATAAAGCGGCACTATCTTCCGTCACAAACCCACACCCCAGAGTTACTACTTGTATTTAAACAGAGCAGTAACATGTCTCTCTCTTCATAACCCTTACAAACGGTAGCCACCTGCATTCTCATATCTTAGGATGGTTTGTTTTCCGTCTTTGTCATGTGACATTTTTATGACTGTGCTGCCGATGTGTGTGTGATTACAGGATTTGCTGTAAGCACGAGCTGCAACAGGCCTCTAGGTTTCCTGACTCTTTGAATAGATCGGGTTGTTAGCGTGTGCTTAGCTGAGGTCATCCGTTACGTTTTTTTTTTGTTTGTTTGTTTGTTTTTTGTTAAACTGAAAGTTGCAGACTGAAGAACTCTTAGTTTTGTACGGTTTTATTTGAGGTTGACTGATAGCCCAAACTGTCTAACCATTTCCCAATATTGTGATCCTATATTGTACATTAAATCAGTAGGTTTGAACTACTTTGGTTTAAGTTACTACATGATTCCTTTGGGCAGGATTTTATCGCGTGTCCTTCACTAACGCATGCTGTTATCTCACTTTGGATAAAAATGCATCACTATTCACTATTCAGGTATCTGTTATTGCCCTACATCCACACGAAGTCAGTAAGAACATATGAAAAAGACAAGCAGTGTTTGGCAGTATTTTGACTCCGAGAGCAGCGCACAAGTCAGGGTACTGGGAGCCAGCATTTATCGCTTTCATGTGGAGAAAGCAAGTGACCACATATGAAGTTTGCAGATATACAGTACATGTCCAGTAATGACCAACGCAGCTCCATTAAAAGTAATAAATGACAGTAGACACGTATCAGGTACCTCGGGTTTACAGATTGTATATAATTCATGTTTTCATGCTAAAGTTTTGTTTTGTTTTTTAAATTTGAATGAAAAAAGAAAGAAAAATGGATAAAACCGCTCAAAACCAGCTGAACTGACAAAAATGTCCAAAGGTGCGCTAATGATCACGCACAACTGGCCTCCAGGACTCGCAGCTGCTGCTCCACTTAAACAGAACTGTACACAAATGACCTCAACCCAACGCGTACACACGTACTGATGTTGTTTTTGAGAATCATGTGTCAAAAACTAAATTATAGTCCTAGACAGACACGAGCACCTCTTGTTTCGCTTTACACAGGGACACATAGCGATCATAAAGAACGTACTGTATGGGAGGGATAAGACTCTGTAAATCAGGAGGGTAAAGCTTATTCAAGGGGACACATTCTGGCAAAGAGTTTGTACATCCAAGTTGTAAGCCCACAAGATCAACACAAGCTAATTAGAAACCAACCCTAGGGTTTTAAGAGGAAAGGACTTTTCACACGTCATGTTCACTCGTTTTTGTTTTTTTTTTACTTGTTGATAGACTCTAAACCGCTAAACTGACTGTTCACCCAGACTGGAAACCTACTGTCTGTTTCACTTCAAAACCAGGAAGTGAGCCTTTATATGGAAGAAGAAAAAACAAAAAAATGAGTGTTAGATTTGTGGTGCAGACTGCTGTCCTAGCAAGCACTTTACATGGTGATGGTGAAACATCCCCCCTCCCTTTGAACCCTGTTAAGGCTGCAGCTGTGAAAATCCTGTCATGAGTCTGCTATGAAGTCTACCCTCTCATCCCATTTCCTAAATTTAGGGACGGTATTGCTGGGATGGGCAGCCGGAATGCAAGCAGACCCTCTCCATAGAACCTGTGCTGACAGTCAAGAGAAATAGCTGTGAAGAGAGAGCTTTAGAGGATGATGACATTCCTGTGGCATCACTGACTGAGGAAACTCGGCACGCTGCTGCTCTCAAGTGCACCACGAAACAATAGCAGCAGTCGGCGAGCGCTTCTCTGGACTTTTGCGGGAATTTGTGCCAAATTGTGAAATGTTCGTTGTGTTTGAATTTCATTGAGCTGAAAAGTGTTAATCATTCGGGGTTAACCTCAGCCTTCAGAAGAGCTCAGTGCTGTTTGAGCACATGGCCTAAGAAACAACCCAAATGCAGAATGTTTATTTCACGAGGGCTTCAGAGCAGAAGCTTTTATTCTAAGTATGTGGTTTGCCTTTCTCACTTTCGGACTTAAAATGGTTCCTCTGTGTTGAGCCTCTATCTGAGCTCTTCCTCTTTTTGTAGATGGTGTTAAAATAAGGTCCGTGTCTGCTACTGCGCTTGCACAACGCAAAGAGCGTAAAGCATCGCTTAAATTCCTTTGAGTTGTCTGTATCATGTATGACTAAATTTGGTTTCACTGTAAGCCACATGCTTGTTGTACTTTACACAGGCTCCAGTTAGATGCAAATTGCACGTCTGAGCGCTCCGTAAATTAAATTCACCAAGTGGTTATGGGATTTCAGATCTACTGTTGGTTTTGGGAGTGCTTTTGTTTTCACTGTCATTGCTTCTTTGCTCGAATTCTTTGGCATTCCATATCCTGCACTTTTTTAGGGATGAGGTGAGGTGTGCTCTCTATTCCGGATGTTCTCTCAGCAGAAGTACAGACATGAGGAAGATCTCTGGTCTCGAGCGTGCCACAATTTTGAAGCTCTTGTAAATAACCGTTTACAATTACACCACTAGGTTCAAACTGGATAGTCACTGGATAGCTTTTGTTTTTGGATACATCGCTCTTCCTTGATTCCACTAAATTGGTTTGTTTATTCCCGATTTTGCTGTGAGCAGGCAATAAACTCACCCACATCTTAAAACATGCTGTTTTCGATGCGCCATTTTCCCATGTTACTTTTGTTCACGAGGAATGTTTTTCATTATTAAACATTTGAGCTCTTTGCAATTCCACATCCACAACAGCAACTCGCTTACTTACATGCACAGTAAAATGATCAGTGCTTGAAACATGATCAGTACAACAGACTCCAAGCACGCTGACAAGTGGACACAGCAGCAAACCTCTACAAGATCCAGCACGCTAATGTTTAATGATATCATTTCAGCGAAGCAGAAGAGTCTTAATGTTGAAACCTTGAGCTCTCAGTCTACGGTTCTTGTAAGTGATCAGGAGTTTAGGGAAATTTTTACTGACCAATTTTAACTTTTAAATGTGCTGATTTGTGAAATACTGTCCTCCGCTTTGCTATTCAAAATAAGGAAGCCAAGTCTTATTTTAAAATCCCAGTTCTGAAAGGGAAGTAAACATCATTTAGGCAAGACCCATGCACCATTTCCACCGGGTGTGGCAGATGTGTTTCTGTGATTAAGAGAACAATGACATAGATTCTTTAATCGTTATCAAATTCAGACAAAGGCAACATTATATTTGGTAGATCATGGATGAATGTTGTCATAACAGCGATGTATGTGTATATATATACACAAAGTACTGTGCAAAAGAGATTTGGATCGACAGCTCGGGTGTCCAGCTGAGGAGGAGGATGACGTTGATGATGACGACAACGCCGCCGCTCCTGAGAGCTCATCTCGAAAAAAACTAGTCGTATGAGACTTTAATATTAATTACAAACTAATATACTGACTAACCGCATCCAGAACGCGCTCCAAAATTCACGCCACTGAAGTCTCTACTTCCTGGTCAGGGAGCTGTCGAGCCAAATCTCACTAGCCAATGAGAGTAAAGTGCTGTTAAGCCCCGCCCACACGTGAGGTTTGTGCCAGAATGGCAAACGTAAAATTTGCGGAGCGTAAACGAAAATTTTGAAAGACGTAAACGAAAACTCTGGCAGCGCATTCATAAACTGTGATTAGCGAAAAGGAAGCTTAGAAAAACATTAACAAAGAATGATGTTTATTTGAAGACGATGTTAGATTTTTGCCACCGAGTTCACTGTTTTCTGTTTCAGAGTGTTTTTTTCCTTTCTCATTGTATATTTTTGTTCGTTTCTTGAAAAGTTACGTTCAATACTTTTGCCACAAATCTAATCCCATGCAAAGAGCAGTAAACAGTAGTAAATGAAACAAAGTCAATATTTTGTGTGACAAAAAAATAAAAATAGTACAATACAATTAGTGCAGTTTTATAAGGAAATGAGCTGGTAAGTTTTATTGAGCATCTTACAGAACCAGACACAGTTCTTCTGGAGACTTTGACTTTCACACCTGCTTCTTATTTTTGCAGCAAAACCCAGCAGCCTTCATTGTGTTTTTTGCCTGAAAAGTGTCTCTTACGTAACATGCTGCTTTCTTTAATGACATACAAACATTTTTGTGGGATCATGGGTAATTTGACGATCGATGGCGTGCTATATTGTAAAGTGGAAAAGAGCTGTAAGTATGTTCTGTTTGCTGTAAACATTTGTGTATCTTTTTTTTTTTTTTTTTTTAAACAGGTGTAACAGTGACACAGACACACAAGCGCAGTCATGGTGGCGCTATCACTAAAGATCGGGGTGGGAAATGTGATTAAAACGATGCAGTTCGAGCCCTCCACTATGGTGTACGACGCCTGTCGCATCATCCGGGAGAGAGTTCCTGAAGCGCAGCTCGGCCAGCGTGAGTGTCTCCTAACGCATCACTTCCTGTAGGAAAACACAGATTTAAAGCCCAAACAGCACATGTCTCAAATATACAATAATGTCTATATTGTGCAGCTGTAAGCTTGTCTTGTGTTAGCTATAGTCCTGAATTTGAGATATTGGTATTAGCTTGCCAGTAAAAAACTTACCTTATTTTATACTGATATTCTACAGTTTGATTATGTATGCTCTTTTAATGTTCCCTGGTCCTCTGTTTTGTGGGAAAATGCACAATATCTTATCTTTCCTTTCCAGTGATTCTTTAAAGAGACTATTTTTTCATAAATACACTCCCTTTATGGCTCTTGCAATCTAATTTGATCAGTCAAGTTACACTGTAGTGCATCGCTGTTACTGTTGTAAGGGTCACAGCCATGGTTAAGTTCTCCTCCATTTATTTTCTTTCATACCCAAGTGCTGATCCAGGGTCACAACTCTGGATATCTGGAGTTTGATTTATCAGATTGCTCAGAACAACAGTGCTGAATTCAGGTTAGCTCTGGTATATTTGTCTTAGTTGTATTCAAAGCAAGACCTCAGGTCAGCACTCTTGAGCTAAAGTATTCAGTGGAACCTCTGATCCAGTGACTTCAGTTACTCTTGAGGAACAAGCCCTGATTCCACCCTTCTGCCACCAGCCTCCACAAAAGCCCCTCCTGTAGGAAAAATGAAAGAACTCTCTGTCAGAACCTAAAAATATCCCAGAATATAAAATACAACTTCAGAGTTTCTAAGCTGCTTTTGGCTCTCCGATCAGGGTGTGGCTAACTCTCCAGTCTTACATAATAACTTCCCTCTGGATGCGGTTCTTGTCATTCTTGTCCAAACCTGTGAGTAATTTTCCACTTTGAGTGCCTGTTTTTGGCCAACGTCAACAACTAATATGGAATGTTCAGCACCTTAAATAGCAGACTGTAGAGAGACACTATATAGTTCCTGAGGGGCAAAAAAAAAAAACCCACCTGAATTCTTATGACAGAAAGTGTGTGTGGGGAGATCTGAGCTACCCTTTGTGGATGAAGGACATCAAGAATATTCATAAACATTTCTGGTGGTCGCTGTAGTCTTTAGACATTAAAAGGGAAAGAGATAAGCATGTTTTACCACTCATTTAACACCTCAATGCTATTGTTGACATCTGTAATGGATTTTCTATAAACAATAATAATCCTGTCTTAATTAAACTGGATTGACACTTGGACTGACTCTTTTTATTACACAAAGCTGCCATATCCCCAGTACATATTCTACATCAGTAGAATAAGCTATGACTGTTCTTTCCTCCTCTAGCCAATGACTATGGCCTGTTCCTGTCAGATGAGGACCCAAAGAAAGGCATTTGGCTGGAAGCAGGAAAAGCCCTGGACTACTACATGTTGAGAAATGGGGTGAGTCAGTCATTCTGAGGAAGGAATGTCTACTTGCTACTACATGTTTCCCCATATAGAGGAAGCACACTACAGAGAAAGGGGGATTATAATTAGACCAGTCAGTGGTTTGTGTGTGTGTGTGTGTGTGTGTGTGTGTGTGTGTGTGTGTGTGTGTGTGTGTGTGTGTGTGCTCGTGCACACATCCTTAAACTCCAAGTAGGCCTACCTGTTATTTCATTTATTTCATTAATCTATCTTTTATATTTTATGAAGACCCTGCTGTCATACTGTATGTTCTCACTGCAGTGATAGATGGAGTTCATTATCGCAGTTGGCTGTGGGCAAGCTTTTACATGAAAGTAAAACGTTGCAAGTCAGCAGGTGGTTGAAATCTGCAAACTTCCACTTTCACGTCTTAACCCTATGCACATGTGAAAGTATTTCCGACCCTTATGACTGCACAGTTTATTGTCTTTTATTGTGATCACAATTTTTGGCTTCTTAAATTAGCTAAACATAATGTACTGTGATATATTAGTAAAATTAAGTTAGATAATTTGTTTATGTTAAATGTCCTCCCCCCCCCGTGTAGGTGTGCAATATGAAAGAAATGGCTGTTTACTGTTGTCATAAAATAATCGTGTAGTATAATTTGTTTCTAACTTTCTAATTGGAGTAATAATGATTTCAGCCACACAGAAACTTTCCTAAGATGCCCATCTACTCAACATGTATAGGTTGCATCATTAACGCACATCAGCTATATATATATATATATATATATATAATTCAGAAGTGACTAAGCATCAGTTCCAGTCCAAAGAACCCATGATATTACAGCTGAGACACTGCTGTAGATTCTATGACCTGACCAGTGACTTAAAGGACATTATCAGTAGTAATAATAGTGTTCAGGAGAGTTGTATTAGTAGACTTTTAAATAATTTTCACCGTGTTCTGTCTGTAACACAGCACGGTTATATGAGCATAAAGCACTGTTTAATCACACATGCACAAAGTTGCAAAGTATCACTTTTAGCTAGACCCAAAGTTACCTTTTTAGTCTGTGAGTACAGCTCTGGTGCATTAATTATGATCATTAATTATGGACGGAATTGTCTCATGTCTGACACTGCTTGCTTTTTTTTTTTTTTGCTTTTTTTTTTTCAGGACACGCTCGAATACAAGAAGAAACAGAGGCCACTCAAGATCCGCATGTTGGACGGGACGGTGAAAACAGTCATGGTGGATGACTCCAAAATCGTTACTGATTTGCTCATGACCATTTGTGCCAGAATAGGTAAGCCGAGTGGCATTCATTAAAAAATAAATAAATAAAATAAAATAAATCAGGCCTGGTGTGTCCACTAACCCCAACGTTTAAATGTGGAATCTGTTATTGTTTCATTTGTATTTAGGTTAATTTTCCTGATTGAGCCTAATTTTTGTTAGACTGCAGTATGTTGATTACTTTTGAAAACTTTTGCTCCTCAGGCATTACAAACCATGATGAATACTCCCTGGTGCGGGATATTGGTGAGGAGAAGAAGGAGGAGATCACAGGGACGCTGAAGAGAGACAAAACCCTCCTGAGGGATGACAAAAAGATGGAGAAACTCAAGCAGAAGCTCCACACTGACGATGAGTGTATGTCAGATTGTCACCAGAACTGGAATCCTAAATCTCCACAGTTTTTATTGTTTCAAAAAGACCCAGTTTGAACATTTGAGATTTTAAAATTGGTTGTAACACTACACCATGAGTGAACGCTTTTTTTGTATGTAACGGCCACATTGTGTACAAGTTGGTGACATAAACAGTACATTTTATTGTAGTCAGAAGCTCTTATTTCATAGGCTTAAGCACAGGTGATGTTAATTTTAAACTC
Source organism: Cranoglanis bouderius (assembly GCA_023630585.1). Classification (NCBI taxonomy): domain Eukaryota; kingdom Metazoa; phylum Chordata; class Actinopteri; order Siluriformes; family Cranoglanididae; genus Cranoglanis; species Cranoglanis bouderius. The sequence goes on from CM042550.1 coordinate 10,050,359, forward strand.
TTGTGCTCCTTTATGTGTGCAGTGAACTGGCTGGACCATGGGCGAACGCTGCGGGAGCAGGGGGTGGAGGAGACAGAAATGCTGCTCCTCAGGAGGAAGTTCTTCTACTCTGACCAGAATGTAGACTCCAGAGACCCAGTTCAGCTTAACCTGCTCTATGTACAGGTACGCAACCAAACATCAAAAAGGTAGAAAATGGTTTTCTCACAGCTTCTTGCAATCTCACAGAACTATAGAGATATAACTATCTGAAACTAAGTTTTGGAATTTCTGATATGAGTCACTGCTGCATTTAATGCTATGAACGTGTGTAATGACCAACTCTTTTTAGTACGAGTTTTTATTTTGCACGCTTATTTAATAGTATGCATACTTATTTTGCATAGCTTTTTAGCATGCTTACTTTTTACAGTGAGATACTTTTCTGTCTGTGTACTTAAATGAGTGTGCTTAAATCTTAGTAGTGTTAGATGCCTACTAATCCCTTAGTTAGTGTATCTATTCTCTGCCCGCAGCTCACAGAGCATCTGATCTTATCTTGCACATTGTGTACTCCTGTCTTGCGCTTTGTTTTTGCGCTAGTGTTGTTTTGGGATCTGCACTAAATCTCTTTTTGGATCTTGGAGTAACAGTTACACCTTTGCAACAGATCAACAGTAACCACTGACAGACCAGTGTAGTAATGTCATTAGAGGAACATAACATAACATAAAGCATGCTGCCATCTCTCACGTGAGATTTTACATTACTTGGCAACAGACGTTTGCATTATCTGTTTTTTTATTTCGATATTCATCAATACAGTAATATGCATTAAGTTATATTCATAACAAGCACATGTGAGGTGATGCCTTAATGCATTTTATGCACCAGTACAGCTGGTACCACTGTATTAGGGCAGTGTGTTTAATCTGTTTATTTATTGATTTATTTCATTTATTCGACTGCCACAATAATAAGTGTGTAATAATGACAACACAACTTGCAGTAGCCTCTGTATTATGACACACTGGTTGCACTGGTTTTGATCCCCAGCAGTATATTTTGTAAGCTTAATAACACGATATATTTTCTACACAGGCTCGAGATGACATTCTGAACGGATCCCACCCTGTCTCTTTTGACAAAGCCTGCGAGTTTGCTGGTTACCAGTGTCAGATCCAGTTTGGTGACCACAACGAGTCCAAACACAAACCAGGATTCCTAGAGTGCGTTTTCTTTATTTTTCTTTCTTTATTTATTTTTTTTATTCATTGTGCCTCATTTTTTTTCCCTTTCTGTTTTCTGCTTTGTTAGTTTGATAGGATTAGTTGTTGTGTCATGTATTTATACTGAAAGTCAGCCCAAAGCCTTTTCAATTCAGTCTGAACGGTCCATTTGTTTTCACCACATAATACAAGTTTAAATTTTATGTTGAACAATTAAATGAAAGCTCTTCATCTCCTTCTAGTTTGAAAGAGTTTTTACCCAAAGAGTATGTGAAGAACAAAGGGGAGAAGAAGATCTTCCAGGTAAGGGGCCCGAGTTTAGCATGTTGACGCTGAGATTTGGCTGGTGGTGGTGGCTGCGCTTCCTCTCTGTCTGCTCCAGCTAGGGATGAAAGCACAGACTGAAAACATATGACCTAGATTTAGTCCGATTTAAACCATTTGCAGCAGCATCTTTTATTGTTCCCCATTTGAATAGTGTCTGTAGAGAGCTGTCTCAGAAAAGAAGAAAGCAGTTGAAGCCTGAGGCTGCATATGCACTTTAATAAGTAGACTGATAAATGTGTATTAATCTGTTACCTCTATACTTGTGTAGTGTTTGGAATGGCTAGTGTTTATATTCTTGTGTGTTCAGACTCTCCAAGGACATCACTCATATTGGTTAATATGAAATAGCCAATCATCCAGGCATTCTGATTGATACTGAATGGAAATGAAGTCTGTTGGATGTTAGACTGAGTTTTCTTTCCACTAATCAGGCACACAAGAACTACCAAAATATGACCGAGATCGAGGCCAAAGTCAGCTACGTCAAACTGGCCCGCTCTCTCAAAACCTACGGAGTGTCTTTCTTCTTAGTAAAGGTAAAAGAGTTCTTTTTATTATGCAACTGTATCAGATGATGGGTAACAGCCCACACCCAAAATGTTACATGCTTGCAAAAGGTTCGGTGGTTAACACCAGAAATAGTTTGTCTGTCAGTAGACTGGATGAGATGTGTGTGTCTCCACCCTGCAGGAAAAAATGAAAGGAAAAAACAAGCTGGTCCCTCGCCTGCTGGGCATCACCAAGGAGTGTGTGATGAGGGTGGATGAGAAGACCAAGGAGGTGATGCAGGAGTGGAGCCTGACCAATATCAAGCGCTGGGCTGCCTCCCCTAAAAGCTTCACCTTAGTAAGTTCAGGCCTTGTGCTGGTTTGTGTGTTGTGAAATAGCTAGACATGAAAAGATTTTATTTACTCACTTTTTAATCCTACTGTGAATTTAAACTTTAATTAGGAGAATTAATGTAACTTTTTTTTAGAAAAATTCTCTAGACAACTAGAGCTTTCTAAGGCGTATCCTTGACAGTCATGGATTGAGTTCCTGTTAAGGACTTTTTTAAAAATATCCTTTTCGGGTTGTGAAGGGAAAGACGAGGTTATGTGCATGTCAGTGTTTATTTTTATTTTTGAAAGTCTGGGGAAATATTCAGAAAACTATTTCCTGGCAAATTACCAGAAGAAATGCACTTGGTATTAAGGCTGTGGCGAGCTCCTAATCTTTCCCAAGCAGCGTCATTGTTAAACAGAAGCCATCTGTGGACAGCTGTCAAGTCTGTGGGTTATTCTGTAAAGGATTCCCTTGCTTTTTGGTTTCAGTAAATGTTGTACAAGTTTTTCACAAAGTCTGTCATTGTAATGAACTCCTATATTTTTAGTGGACAACTAAAAGTTTAAAAACAGTTATCCAGTACACACATGAAGCCCCCCAAATGAAAATGATATTCACGTTACATTATGCAGTAATTCAGGATGTCAGCATTATCATGGAATTAAATTCAATTACAGATGTTTACAAATCTATACAAATACTTTTATTCCCGGAATAACAAATGGTCTTGTGAATGTTGTCATTTCTATAGGACTTTGGAGATTATCAGGATGGCTACTACTCAGTCCAGACCACTGAAGGAGAACAGATTGCACAGCTGATTGCTGGGTACATCGACATCATCCTCAAAAAGGTAACTGGCTCTTAATGCATCTTAAAGTATCTTATAGGTGTGGCTCGCTTCAGCACGCCTTGACAGATGAGCTGTTATCCTGATTTATGTTGCTTTCTCCAACAGCATGTGAGCCATGCTGTACTTCAGTACAAATGACTTTAGTTACTCATCTTGCACAGGTACTATGTGAGCTGAGACGGGATATATGGGCTAGACGGGCTAAAAATAGTGCAGTCAATCGATTGGTCAAATGCAATCATTCCACACCATGTCTGTGGCTGAAATTGCTTCTCTACCAACACAAAAATATTCAGCAGTGTAGTGGCCAAACTTTCTGTCACTTTCTGATGGATTTGCAAGGCAACATTATGGTTTTAAACATCTGTATAATGGTTAAGATTCCTTTTGTTTTGTTTTATTTAACGACTGCTACTTTTTCACTGGTAGCATTATGTGATTTAAAACTGACACACTCACGAGAGAGTTCGCATGTCTTGAGAATTCGCATTTCTTTAGTAGTGTCTAACTTACAGTAATATATTTCCCATTCCCTGTAACAGACTTGATATTTTTCCAGTCAGTTTTATCCGAAGACCTAATTTGCATTGATTATGTAGCATGTTGCATGCATGTGTGAAGGTACTGCCTGTGGTTCACAGGAGACAGTGGAATTCCACAACAAACCTCGATTCTTGACCTTCGTGGAGTAAACAGCTTGGCAACAAAGTGCTTCTTTCAGGCTCCTGTGATATGTAACATGGCAGAACTCGCAGGAACTAACCGTGTGAACTCTGTCTGTCTGCAGAAAAAGAGCAAAGACCACTTTGGCTTGGAGGGAGACGAGGAGTCGACCATGCTGGAGGATTCTGTTTCACCTAAAAAGTAAGCACGACGATCCATGCCATCATCGCTGACTGTTGTGTGACAGCTAAGTTTATTTCAAGATGGAACAATTGCCAGATTACAAGCTTTTTAACTGATGGAGAGGTTTTTTTTTTTGTTTGCTTTTTTTGTACTTGATTTATAACTGAAAAGCAGGTACCCAGCACCGACTAGTGGTTCATAGAGAAGATGGAATGAAACCATATGCAAATCTTGAAAATCTGTAATCGCATTTATTCAAATAAAGAGGGTTCTTTCACAATTGTAAATTAAATGTGAATAAGTTTTGAGGCAAATCTGTGGTTGATATCCCAGCCTTTTTCCCCTAATGAATCCATTCCCTCCCTTATGTCTTTTGTGTTTGTTTTCTTACCATATGATTAGTTTAATGACTGCAGCATACTATATGACTTGACTTACTGGATTTGTGTATTTTGAATCCCATGATGGCCACATGGTATATCATGGCTAACTTTTCTTGTGTGTGTTGCTCACAGATCGACAGTGCTGCAGCAGCAGTTTAATAAGGTGGAGAGGGTGGAGACAGGCTCTGTGGCCCTACCTGTCATCATGCGCCCAGGTGCAGGAGGTCCAGAGAACTTCCAGATGGGCTCCATGCCCCAGGCCAAGCAGCAAATCACCAGTGGCCAAATGCACACCGGGCACATGCCACCACTGGTGAGCTCTACTAAGTACATACTAAGTAATACACCTGATACAGCTGATTAATCACAGGCTGTTGTCTGCTGAACTTGTTCACTGAATCAGGTGCGATATTGACTGTCCAAGTGCTCCTCTACTCCTTTTGAATTAAATTGGATCTCTGTTCATATTTTTACTTCTATACAAAATCACTCTGTGGATGCTATTTGCAGATGAGATAGATTTTTTTTTTTCTTTGCGTCCTGTCATTTCTAAGATATAGATAAGAGAAATCCTTAAATGTTTTTCTTGTATTGTTTTTATATAAATTATCTAATTAAATATTTAAAAAATGAATAAAGTATGTGTCCTATAAGTGATATATGTTAGTAACAATGTAAAATTTCTTAAAGAATTCTATTCCACTGGGTCTGTTGTGCACGTTGTATGTTATAACCTATGTAGTGAGCATATATATAGTGTATAAGTAGCAAGCTTATATTCATTATAATTGTGTGTGCTGTGGAAAAAATTATACCCTCGTGAGAGCAAGTTAAACATGGCAGATCTTGTATTAATGTAGCAAAATATAGGAGTGTAGCAAAATACCAGAGACCAGGAAACATTGATAGCTGGAGGTAAATAATTTCATAACTTTATACTAAAGTTATGATGTTGCATTGTCATAATTCTTTTTGCTTAAGAAACCAAGAAAATTTCCACCCCCTGTGGTCTGTGCATTTTGAAAGCACAGATAGTGCTACTGGTAATGTTCATTGTGCCTGTGGCAGTATAAAATCAAAGCTAATTATCATTCGAGTGCATTCAACTGCTCACACTTTTAGCTAAATAAAATCAAAATGGATTTTTAGACAGGACTTTGACAGACCTAGTGTAATTCTGACACGTCTTTCTTGTTGCAGACTTCAGCTCAGCAGGCACTGACAGGCACCATTAACTCCAGTATGCAGGCAGTGCAGGCGGCCCAGGCCTCTTTGACTGACTTTGACACCCTACCACCACTGGGCACTGATGCGGTGAGACACACCAAACCTTTTTATACTTCCACCACACTTATCTGCAATACAGATTGAAATTCAGTTAATGCATCTGTTAGTAATCATAATTTTTATGTCTTCGTCCTGTATCTTTTTTTTTTTTTTTGCTTGTAAGGCCTCTCAAGCCTGGAGGAAGAACAAGATGGATGAGTCCAAACATGAAATTCATTCTCAGGTGGATGCCATTACTGCAGGAACAGCATCTATGGTTAATCTCACTGCAGGTGAGTCTACATGCACACACAGTTGTTGCTACATCAAACACTAATTTGTCTAAATAAAAATGAATTTTTAATTCAATGATAAATAGCCCCTTTCTAGTGCAATTAAAGGATTAGTCAACAAATAAACACGAAGCCACTGCATTAGTGCCAGTGTCCACAAAATAAGCCTGGTTTGTAACTATGAGCCTCAACAGCTGATAGGCACAAACAGGTCATTTGGAACATCAGCACTTCAACCAGAGGCTGCTTGCCATGCTTTCATACTGTACAAATCAAACACACCCACTCTGTCTCATAGGTGACCCAGCAGAGACAGACTATACGGCTGTGGGCTGCGCGGTGACCACCATCTCCTCCAACCTGACTGAAATGTCCAAGGGTGTAAAGTTGCTGGCGGCGTTGATGGAGGACGAGGGTGGAAACGGACAGCAGCTCCTGGGTGCCGCCCGTAACCTGGCCTGTGCCGTGTCGGACATGCTAAAGACCGCTCAGCCTGCCAGCGCTGAGGTACCACACTAACTGTCTATCTCAGTGCTCAAACACACAGGCAGTGTATCACCACATGTAATATAAACATGAGTGTGTCCTTCACAGCCTCGCCAGAACCTCCTCCAGGCTGCAGGTAATGTTGGCCAGGCCAGCGGAGAGCTGCTGCAGCAGATAGGAGAGAGTGATGCTGACCAGCAGTTCCAGGTGGGATACCTGTTTACATACACACACACACACATCAGATTCGAAAGCATCCAAGTAACTAAATTTAATCTGAATTTTCTTTGTCATGGCCTTCAACCAGTCCTTAGGCAGAGGATCGTTCAGACACACGAGACGGATTCATCATTATAGTCAAATGCTGGTAAAAAAAATAATAATAAACGCCCTCAGAGGAAGAGTAATTCATTTTCACCAGCCAATCGTACTAATACTTCCCTAATCACAGTTAATAACTCTAGTTGGAGAACACATTTTATCATATTGTGGGCTACTTATTACATAACTTCACTCAACAATTTAGAGAACATTTACTTCCTTGTTTCCTTGAGATTCATTTTCAGCCAGAAGATTTTTTTTTTTAAATCAAAACCAGGAAGTAAGTCATTCTGTGAAGTTACACTTTTAAAGTAATGTTGCACAATGTATTGGTTGTTTATCACTGTTACAACATTGGACAAAGTCTGCCATCTCTGAGCACTTTAGAAAACCATATTTGAAAAATTCTCTCCAATCAGAGATTACATATAAGTTTTCTGTGCGTGCTAGGATAAATAGTGGCATTGGTGGGATCCGGAAAAATAAATAAATAATTGTATTAAAATAATGACACGTTCACTAGCTTGTTCAATTATATTGTAAGGCATATCCCAATGTGTAACAGTATAATATTTATCAGTATTGTGCAGCCCTACTTTAAACATAATTATTTGATCCTCCAGTCTGCTTCTTCTCTTTATAATTATTGGGTGAAAACATCTGGTGTGGGGTCTCTGTAATTGTATAGTGTATAAATGTAATATGTACAATATGTACAAAATATGTAAATGTACAATATTTGTATTGTCTGTAAGAATAATGATCTCTCGTTTGAAAAAAGGTATGGGTAAACAGACTTCAAGATAAAGGTATTTAGTTAGAGTGATCATTTATTTAGATTAGTAAACAGCCTACATCATATCATAGTAGAAAACCAATCCTTTTTTTCTTCAGTGAGTAGAATGTTAACAGGAGTCCTGCTGGCATTAATCACCGATGCCAGCAGTGCACCTAAATATTGATCTCAGACTGGTTTTCAGTCTGAAAGTGGCAGTTTTCAGTGGCAGTTTGGGTTAGTTTCTATCCTCACTCTGTGGGGTTTTTCTCTTTTATGTGCTTTGGGCTGGGTGACAGTTGAAGCCCAAGTAGTAGTTAGTACCGCTACTGTTAGTAATAACAGTAGTCTAGCACTTGAATTGTTCAAATGAATATTTTAGCAGTTTATCTTTATTCTCCAGGTGACTGTACTGCCTTACTTTGATATTATGGTGTTTTAATCTACAGTGAATATCTGGAGAACTCCCAGCTGCCAGTTTTAAACATAACCTCATGACATGCCGCTTCATCTATTGTGGTCACAGCCTGTCACCCTTATGGAAAGAATTCAAAGTATTCAGTAGACTTACATGTCTGTCATCCTCCTGTTGCATTCCCTGTTCATCATTTTAGTACCTCAGTTTTACATTACAGTGACACACTTTTGCTACTTTGATGTTGGCTCAGTGATGGTGATAGTCAGTGAAATACAGACTACTACAATAAAGTTATATGCTCAGAGGAGAAACTCTGGTGTCTGTGGCATCCTGGAAAGAAAATGATGTGCACCAACACTCACTTTCTGGATGTCAGGCCTGTCAAACATGTTGCCTGTCAGTTCAAAATGCTCACCTGTAGCAATAGTGTTCAGGCCTTGTAGCCTAGGTGTGTGTTTTGGGCATGGCTTAGGCATGGAACCCTAAAGAGGGGGGCTGTATTGGTTTAAATTTTGAGGTTGTCAGCAGCAAACGTCAGATAACATCAAAATCAATGAATATACCTTCAACACTCACTCGTCTGGATAATCTGCATGCTGTGATTTAAAGGATAGACAGGTGATAGGAGTGGCACTACCTAGGTGAGTGCCACTGTCATGATGCTTATGTTAGTGATATACCAATATCTTACAATGTGGTTAATTTGCATTCACAAACGCGATAATCATAAACTTAATACATCAATCAAAAAAAAGCCCATTTGAACTCAAGTCTGTGCAAAACTAATCAGTGGTTCCTGTAGTAAATACTAAAGATGTGTGCGTGTGTTGGTGGGTGTTCTTGCAGGACATGCTGATGAAGCTGGCTAAAGCTGTGGCTACAGCAGCAGCAACTCTGGTGCTGAAGGCAAAGAACGTTGCTCAGAAGACAGAAGACTCGGCCCAGCAAAACCGGGTCATCGCTGCTGCCACACAGTGTGCCCTTTCCACCTCTCAGCTGGTGGCATGCACTCGGGTGAGGAAAAAACCACACCCGTACACAGGCAGACCACAGAGAGTCGGACCACTTACTCCAGCTTTCCATCTGCTTACTGCTCTTATTTTATGGTTTTGGTTTCTGCAGTCATGCTTCATTATGGCTTCAGCCGCTTGGAGATAATTCCTTTGGACAGAATCACTGATTAAGCCAGATGCTTCTGTGTGTGTGTGTGTGTGTGTGTGTGTGTGTGTGTGTGTGTGTGTGTGTGTGTGTGTGTGTGTGTGTGTGTGTGTGTGTGTCTCCAGGTGGTGGCTCCTACCATCAGTTCCCCAGTATGTCAGGAGCAGCTGATTGAGGCAGGGAAACTGGTGGCTAAATCAGTTGAAGGCTGCGTGGAGGCGTCACAGGGGGCCACCAACGACGAGCAGCTGCTAAAGCAAGTGGGCGTGGCCGCCACAGGTGTCACCCAGGCTCTTAACGAGCTGCTGCAGCATATTAAGCAGTACGCCAGCGGAGGCCAGCCAATCGGACGCCATGGAGAGGCCACCGACCGCATCCTGGATGTAACTGAGAACATCTTCAGCTCCATGGGAGATGCAGGTGTGGTGAGGGAGATGACGATGGTGCCTATTTGTGTCATACAGGCTCGACAGAAGAAAAACACCTAATATACACATAAGAAACCTAATAAAGTTTAGGTGGTGTTTGTGCAGTGTAATTTTAGGGCCATCTTTTACCTTCAAGGCAGTTTATACAAATTTTCACCTTCTCACCAACCAGCCCCGTTTTTGAGACCATGTGTGCGCTGAGTTGCTGTTTAAGGAACTGGAGCAAATCTGAGCAGTTCTGTCTATCTAATTTCTGGTTCAGAAAAATGGAAGCAGAAACCTGAAAAGAAAGTAGACAGAGCTAGTAAATGTAATAGTTGTTTAAACCTTATATTTAAAGTTATATTGGATTGTTATGGGTCTAGAAACACAGTTAAAAAAATTACAAACTGCACCATTGCTAGTTTTTGCTATAACATTAGAGGAATTTACAGAATTTTACAGAAAATGCGGTACATAAAACATCCCCATTTGATCTGTTTTTCAGTTTCATTAATTAGCTCATTCTTTGCGTGTATATATAGTATGTGTCACATATATATATATATATATATATATATATATATATATATATATATATATATATATATATATATATATTTTTAGCCTCATTATTATCTTTATTCCCTGCCGGTACTGCGGTACCCAGATTAAGCTCTCTCTCCCTGATGGTTTATAAAGGTGAGATGGTGCGACAGGCACGGATCCTGGCCCAGGCCACCTCCGATCTTGTCAACGCCATTAAAGCAGACGCGGAGGGAGAGACTGACCTGGAGAACTCCCGTAAACTGCTCTCAGCTGCGAAGCTTCTAGCTGATGCCACTGCCAAGATGGTGGAGGCTGCCAAGGTACGTGACCTGAGATAAAGGTTCTGTTTGTATGACTTCATCCAGAGCTGAGGGATTTATGGATACAGAGCAGACGTTTTCTTTCCAAAGCGCAGTTAATGAAAGAAAGACTTACAGGTCCAATCCTGTTAAGTATTTTAAAAACAGCAGGAGCTGTGGAAGGTAAAAGCCGATAATAAATGCCAGCTTTCAGGCTGAATTAAAGGTAGAATTAAATTATTGTCAAATTTCTTTCACATGTACATCTGAATTTGATTGGCGCTTGTTTATAAATGGATGTCACACCCTGAAGTGAATTATAGCCATAATGTGTGTGAATGTTTGTGTGTAAAACAGGGTGCTGCCGCTAACCCAGACAGTGAGGAGCAGCAGCAGAAGTTGCGTGAGGCTGCTGAGGGCCTGCGCATGGCCACCAATGCAGCAGCACAGAACGCTATCAAAAAGAGGCTGGTCAACAAGCTGGAGGTGAGGACGGATATAAAACCAAACAAATTAATTTGTAATAGAAATTTTTTTTTTTTTTTTTTTTTCCCTTCTCTCTCTCTCTCTCTCTCTCTCTAAAGAGTGGTCTCACTCTCATTCTATGTATGACCAATAAGCCTTAAGCAGTTTTACCTGTGACACTTTCATAAATTTGCCTTTGGACCATCTCCCCCATTACAGCTTCCAGTTGAACATAGTTAAGACCTACATAGGTGTAGGTGATAATCACTGACTGATTATCTACTACACGATATTTATTGTTCTGTAAGGATTCTGTAGGGAGTACAATTATCTCCGAAATGCACGAAATGACATAATTGGTCTCATATTTATTAAGGCAGCAGTACAAATATTTCTGAATACAAACACCATGGAAATTAATATTCAGTCTTTTTTTTTTAACAATGGGGGAAAATGATAGTCTTCAAAGAAGAAAATACTGGAGAAAAATCATTAATTAAAAAAAGAGATGCACCTGTTTGCAAACAAAATCATTTGGAAGTCATATCTAGGCAACTCGAATTGAAATAATAATAATTAAAAAAAAAGATTACAAGGACTCTATAGATTCCCGCTCCTAATGTTCTGTTAGCTTGGAGTGCTAGTACGACTGGTTAACTATCAAACTTCAGAGTGTTTGTTTCATTTAAGACATGCTGTTGGTAACTGGTCAGAACATGTCCGGGAACAGTTGAAGAGTTGGACAAACGTGTTAGGATGTGCTTTAACATTGAGATTGTTTCGACTTGTTTTTTCAAAGCAGTACGAGAGAGCAAAAGGCACAGAACATGGAGATCCCATATTTAAAAACAAAAAACACCATGCTGCTGTGAGTCGATGTGCTGGGAGTTTTGTGTGGATGTTGACAAGAATAGCTAAATTCCCAGGAGATGCATGTTTGAACAGTGGAGCAAGCCCTTCAAAATCCCAAAGGAGGACGTGGCATTTTGTTGTAAATTAAATGACCCGAGGGCCGTGTTTTGATATCGCACCAAAAAGTAGAACAGATTATGTTACATTCATGTGTAGTCTGAGTAATCGGAGCAGTATTACACCGATGCTGTTTGGACTGTTACAGTTTTAACGCCAATGGCGTCAATTCGTTCTCGTTTGAATGATATTTTAACTACTAAAACGAACTACAGAAACAAATAAACTCAAATGAAAAGTCTTAAAGGCTTCAGTTGATGGCTTGTTTGAATTCTGACCTTCCAGTGGACCTTTAATACAATTTGCCCTGTAGCTTGTTAAAGTTGCAGTTCTGTGCCTCTGCCTCGTTTTAATTCGTTTTGCACTGTTCTCACTAAATGACTGTAGCAACAGCTCTGGATAGACATGTCTTTTGTGAGAGATTTTGTGTAGTAACCTCTAATTAAGCAAACATTTCCTGCAGAATGCTGCAAAGCAGGCCGCTGCAGCCGCAACTCAGACCATAGCTGCCGCCCAACACGCTGCCTCGTCAAATAAGAATCCAGCTGCACAGCAACAACTTGTACAGAGCTGCAAGGTAGGTTCATAGGTTCACTTCCTGTCTTTGTAGGTTCATGATGAGGTCAAAGTTTCTACCATGTTTCTATCTCCAGACAGGCATTTCTGAGTACATATACCTCAAAACTTGAATAGTCTGGTATAGAAGAGACCCTAACGGTTACATGCTTTTCAGATTTCTTCACTTTGCGTAATGTAAATCTTAGATTTGCTGGATCTTTAATGTTTTGCTTATCAAGTAATGATCATTAGCACTTGAATGTGCATTAGCAGTGTCTAACACATATGCTACATTTTTCCATGATGTCTTTCTGACGCAAGAATTATTTGATTGATAGGTGGTGGCGGAGCAGATCCCGCAGCTGGTGCAGGGAGTGAGAGGCAGCCAGGCGCAGCCTGACAGCCCCAGTGCTCAGCTTGCCCTAATTGGATCCAGCCAGAACTTCCTGCAGGTTCTTTGTACAGCTCAGTCTTTTCAAGATTCTATCCTTATTTTGGGGAAGTGTGTTTGAGAGTAGACATTTGGCTCATGGTGTCTCTTTTTCTTCACTGTCAGCCTGGAGCCAAGATGGTGACTGCAGCCAAGGCCACAGTGCCCACTATTAGTGACCAGGCCTCTGCCATGCAGCTCAGTCAGTGCGCCAAAAATCTGGCCAATGCATTGGCTGAACTCCGCACAGCTGCTCAAAAGGTAATACAAATATGCTAATAAATGTGTATTTGTTACATTGCGCTCCTTTACTAATGAACATGCTTTTGTGTTTAGCTTTTAATTTCGTGTTCCTTGGTCCCTCGATCTGACCCGAGCGCTCTTTTTTTTTTTTTTTTTTCTTTTTTTTTTCCCAGGCTCAGGAGGCATGTGGTCCTCTGGAGATTGATAATGCTCTCAATATGGTAAGGGGGTTGGAGAAAGATATGCAGGAGGCTAAAGCTTCAGCAGCTGAAGGGAAACTCAGACCTCTTCCTGGAGAAACGGTACGCATCCTGTTCTCACTGTTTAAAATGCACACACCAATACTTACCTATATTGATATGGAGCTACATAAATAGAGATAACATATCGGTAGTACAGGATTGTGGGGGGGGGAATGCAAAAAAGAAAAATATACAGTCAGAGAGAGACCATATTTCTGTTGTCTCTTACTGTAAATGTTTATCTTGCCCTCAGTCCGCAGTGCAACATTTGTCATAGGCTCCCACGCTTTGTCACCACTCTGTCACACACTTCCTGTCACATGAGCAACCACTACACACACTAAGCTGCAGCCGTTGGAGGATTTCCTCTCAGCTAGTTATTGCTGTACGTGACCGTTTAATTTGTGCTGCAGTGTTCTGGGAAAGAGTGATCCAATCTGCACTAATGTGTTGCTATGTCACTATATATATTTAACAATATTAAACATTAAGAGACTGAGAAATGGACGAATGATCATAAAAAGGTCAAGACCTGCCCACTCTTAGCCTGCAGGCTTGATGTTAGCCCATATTGTGAGTGAGATAGAAAATCACAAACACTGAAAAGTCACACACTCTTCATCAGTGAGTTCACTCTGGTTTCTGTGTATCTTCTATGTATTTGTGTATGTGTGTACATCAGCTGGAGAAGTGCTCTCAGGACCTGGGCTCCAACACCAAGGCAGTGAGCTCCGCTGTTGCCCAGCTTCTGAGTGAAGCTACACAGGGCAATGAGAATTACACTGGTAAGGATGCTATCAAGCTCAAGATCAGTTAATCCACTGTGTTGGATACACAGTGGATTAACGAATAGTCCACTCGATTCTTGTTTTCGTTCCGCAAGTGAATTCTGCGTTCTGCGTTTTCTTCAAGTATCCTACAGCACCCCCTACCTGTAGTGATTCATCCAGCACCCCCTACCTGTAGTGATTCATCCAGCACCCCCTACCTGTAGAAAGTCATCTTAAACTTTATAAAATGTGATTCAGTATTTTTAATTAATAAATTTGTTAGGAGTTTGAGTGTGCAGATTAGTCAAATTAGGTTTTCCAAGTCTCTTTGGAAAAGTAAGTTAATATGACAGATGAGTATTTCTATTATATAATATACAAATCCAGGATCGTCATGCAACATCTGTTTACCAGCGGTAATGGTGGGGCTTAAGGGTGGAAAATTTACAAAGTACATATCCATAAATCTGGATTTCTTGATGGGAGGTACAAGTGTCTCATCAAAAAAGTGCTTTTTTAAACTATCACATTAAGCAATTTATTATTCAATATAAAAATATTTAATTGCGCATAATCAATCTTTACAGGCATGGCTGCACGTGACGTGGCCCAGGCTCTCCGTTCCCTCGCCTTTGCAGCCCGTGGAGTGGCCGCCAACACAGAGGACCCACAGGCATGCAACGCCATGCTGGACTGTGCTGGAGACGTCCTTGACAAATCAGGCAACCTCATCGAAGAGACCAAAAGAGCCATCGCCAAACCCGGAGACCCCGACAGCCAGCAGAGACTTGCCCAGGTTAGACATGCAATACGTAGCAGATGCATTCGTAGCAGAGTCTGACACTCTAGTGGAACTGGTTTATATTTAGGAACAAAACCTCCCATTAATTGCTGATGTCGAACTTCATGATGCTGCTGGTTGCATCAGAGCGCTCACTCATTTGAAAAGATAAATGTTTTCTGTTTCAAGTAATCTATGATTAGTGTTCTATTAGGAGTTGTCTCAGAACAGATGCTAATTGCTGGTGTGTGTGTGTGTGTGTGTGTGTTCATACAGGTGGCCAAGGCTGTGTCTCAGGCTCTGAACCGCTGTGTTAACTGCCTTCCTGGACAGAGAGATGTAGATAATGCCATTAGGACTGTGGGAGAGGCCAGCAAAAAACTCCTTTCTGATCAGGTGAGCACAGATGCATTTTTATATTAGAGGTTTAAATCATTGCTAATGCATTTCTAACATGTCACACACCCCGTTAGAGTCAGCTTAATCAGTGGGTTCCTTTAAGTTATTGCCCAGCAAAGCTAGCATATGATAAAATGTGTACATGACATACACCTCCTGATTTAATTGCATGTAAAGCCAGGTTCATACTTTGTGTTACGCATGGTTGCCATATTGCATACCATACTTGTACATCTTATGTTCATGTTGATTGTGCGCTGATTGTGTATGTTCGAGAAAATAAACATGATGCATGTGATTGATGCACCAACATAAATAGTGGTGGTAGTAAAATGTAATGTCTGCAACACACTGAACAAACCTGAGCTGTGTCTCAAATCGCACACTTATGTACTGTAAGTGTGACAGTACTATTAACACCAATTTTCCTGTTATGTTTAGTGTTCATTTCAAAAACCTTTTATTTCAAGCCTACCTGAAAGTACTTTGCAGACGAATATTCCGGATCTTGAAACGTAGTAAATGCTTTTAAACGTAACTTTGTTTAAATATTTATTTAAATTTGAAGCACAGCTCATGACAGCAATCTCAACAATGGCAGAAAGTTTTTAACAAGAAATTAACTGTGCTTGTTCATATGTGCTGCTGCACAGAAACAAGTGTGTGTTCCAGACTAGTTGGCATGAAGTCACTAAACATTTCCTGCTTAACACAGAAATCTGCCATGTGCCAATAGTAGGTATTACTTTTAATCCTCCAGATGTACACAAGATACACATGCAAGTATTTGAACCATGCTGTTACTGCATCTGCACGTGTCGTCACGCTCCAAGTATAAACCAGGCTTAAGGATGTATTTGCTGTATGTTTAATCCAAAGATGAGCTGTTTAATATAAAGACACAAGCTTATGTTGACCCATTGTGTATATTAATCTACTACAATGTGGAGTGAAAAAATGAGCAGTTTAACAGTATACATGCACTAAATAACCCATTTATGAGGATAAATTCTTGGTATATTTCAGTATAATTATCTATAACTTAACAACTCGCTCTCACACTTTTCAGTTCCCAGCTAGTGGGAAGAGCTTCCAGGAAGCTCAGGCGAATTTGAACCAGGCAGCCGCCGGCCTCAACCAGTCAGCCAACGAGCTGGTGCAGGCGTCTCGCGGCACCACGCAGGACCTGGCCAAGGCATCGGGCAAGTTCGGGCAAGACTTCAGCCACTTCCTGGAGGCTGGAGTGGACATGGCCGGTCAATCTCAGGTAGATGGACAGATAAACTGGCTACATTTCTTTACATTTATAACGTTGTTGTTTCTGTTGATTATAAATATAAACCTATTGTTCAAAACTGTTCTAATATTGAGAACTGTATATTTTCCTGGAAGATTTAATTGGTTTTCTCTTTGTGCAGTCTAAAGAAGATCAGACTCAGGTGGTGACCAACCTGAAGACCATCTCTATGTCATCCAGCAAGCTGCTGTTGGCAGCCAAGGTTCTGTCTACTGACCCCAATTCCCCCAACCTGAAGAACCAGTTGGCTGCTGCTGCACGGTTAGAACCCCACACATGATTTCTGCTCATCTCATCTCTCTGCAATCATCTATTTAACCTACTCAGACCAAACTGACAGGCAAGACTCTGTTTCAGTCAGTCTCCCAAGTCTCAGTTGATTATAGTGTCTGATAAGTCACCCAACGTTATCATGCAACTTTTGTTTAACGAATCTGTTTATTAATTTTAGATCCATCTGCTGCCTGCAAAATAGATTGCAGTGGACCCCAACCAACACCAACGGCTTAGCTGATACAATGTATGCCTTGTGGGTTGGCATTTAAGGAAAAAGCTGAGCAGCTCATTCTTGGAAGTCATTTCTGGATCAGAAAATTTAAAACAAAACCCTGAAATAAATAACCTAGTCTGGTTCATTGCATTTCAATACTCAGATTATTACGGGTCCATAGACACTATTAAAAATGATAAACCTTTAAGTGATTGCCTTTTTTTATGTCCTTATTTGCTTTTAGCAGGGTTCTGAACTTTTGCACCATCAGTATTGTTTATGCAGTGTAGGAAGTGTTGCACAGTGGCTTGAAAACTGACATTGGCCTCCAACGTGCTCCCACAAGTGAGAACAAAACCACGTGTACGCGTACACACAAACACAGAACATTGTCTTCTTTTTATATGAGCCTACGTTATAGCCTGGGAGTTTTGTCCTGTTGGTTTTATATGTTTAAACGGAAAAGAGAACAATTATGTAATGTGCGTGTGTGTGTGAGTGGGTATGACAGGCCTTTCAGAGCCAGGACTACCAAACTCCTTTACTGCCACTCAAGAGCTTAGCTGAGTCACAGCGAGAGAGAGAGAGAGAGAGAGAGAGAGAGAAATTGCAGCACAGAAAGTGAGATACAAGCTAGTGCGTGGTAACGTGTGGGCGGACTGTGTTTCTATACTCCCGTATCTCTCCCTCTCTCCCTCTCCCCAATCGCTGTGTTTTCCTCATCGCCATGTCTCTAACTCTCACTCCTTCTCCCACACATTCCCTCTCTCCCTCATCTCATGCGTATCTCATATCTCTCACATCTCCTCCTTTCTCTGTTGGTTTTAACAGTGCCGTGACTGACAGCATCAACCATCTGATCACCATGTGTACGCAACAAGCACCGGGTCAGAAGGAATGTGACAACGCACTAAGGGAGCTCGAGGTATTTCTCTCATTCCTGTCATGTTTTTTTGGGGGTTTTTTTTGTTGTTGTTGCTCTTTCTCTCTCTTTCTGTTTCTTTATGTCTTAAGAGTTCATTTGTGTGACGCCAGCTAGTGTAGCTCAGATTTACAGTGTGAGGTTGGAAAAGTTGTGTTTGAGTGGTCATTGGTTGGTCATTCATGTACAGCATTCTTTCATATAGTAGGAAACTGTCATATTTACAGATATTATAGTTGTCTCTTCACATACCGCTCAGCATTCGCATTTTGCATACTGTACTAATGTCCTAGTGGGCAGTGTATAGCGATATAACTTTATAGTGATTTGATCAAGAGGTGCTGCGGCACAAACCAATCAGGCAGCAGTACAAACATATTCTCTCCAATCCAATTTGTCTTCCTTTAGTTTGTCACATTACCTTGGGTTTGAAAGACCCACCGTTGCTCAGTTTTACTGTATTTGTTTTGCTGAGTGTGTTGCCTGTCAGATCCACTCAGGCATGAGTGAGTATATGGTCAAAATGGCATATTTTTGTAACTACTACTTAAACCATGGGAATGCTGGTCCCTTCTTTAAGAGTTTACGCAACACTCAATGCCAAGAGCGTAGACCAGTGTTATATTTATGTAGTCCAGCATTTAGAGCTTATATCTGTGTCTGCAGTTTTGCAACAAGTAAGGGAAATGCACCATTCACCATTGTAGTTTTGCTTAAACACAGTAGAAATAGTGGAAATCTATATTGGCGTTCCTTTCATAATGTTCTGTGTCCGCGCACTATTATGCTAAAAATGTAATATCACCTCATATGCAGTACGCACCACAATAAAAAAAAATAATTAAAAAAAGGTAAACACACTGTTTAACAAGAAACAAGATTGAAAAATCAAGCTACTGATAGATAAATAAGATAATGGTGTAACAGGCTAATGTCTAGTCAGCTATTTTCAGCTTCAGTTTTCAGTGTGCTGTAAACATAAGCAGCGCAGCAATTTACTGCGATAATGGTTATATCATTCATCTATATATACAGTACTGTGCAAAAGTTTTAGACACATGCAAAGAAATGCCGTGGAGCAAAGACGCCTTCAAAATAATTATATTAAATGTTTCTACATTTTAAAAAAATAATACCGTAAAGAGCAGTAACTGTAGTAAATGAAACAAAGTCAATATTTGGTGTGACAAAAAAAATAAATAAATAAATTTAAATAGTAGTCTCCAGTACAATGTGTGCAGTTTTATAAGGAAATGAGCTGGTAAGTTTTATTGAGCATCTTGCAGAACCAGCCACAGTTCTTCTGGAGACTTTGACTTTCACACTTGCTTCTTATTTTTGCAGCGAAACCCAGCAGCCTTCATTGTGTTTTTTGTCTGAAAAGTGTCTCTTATGTAATATGCTGCTTTCTTTAATGACATACAAACATTTTTCTGTAACATTTAATTTTGTGCTAGAAAACTAATGTTTTGGAATCTAAAATTCTTTAACAAAGTTTGTACGAAAATAAATAGGGTGCCTAAAACTTTTGCACAGTACTGTAATTTGTCATTTTAATATATAGAATTTGACTAATAATAAATTGGATTTTATTTAGGCTCAGTTTAGTTTATGTAGGTTTTTTTGAGCTAAAATCTGTGTGTATCTCTCTCTCTCTCTCTCTCTCTGTGTGTGTGTGTGTGTGTGTGTGTGTGTGTGTGTGTGTGTGTGTGTAGACGGTACGGGGCATGCTGGAGAACCCAACTGAGGCAGTGAGTGACATGGGCTACTTTGACTGCATCGACAGTGTGATGGAGAACTCCAAGGTCCACAGCGAATCCTCCCACTTCATGTCTTATTTTTCTGCTTGTGTTGGCTCTGTAAATGGCACTGACTATGAAGTATTTTTAGTCAGATGTGTGACAGTCTGTTGTTTGGCGTGCAGGTTTTGGGTGAAGCTATGGCAGGCATCTCCCACAATGCAAAGAACAGTAACCTGCCTGAGTTTGGAGATGCGGTCAGCTCTGCCTCCAAAGCCCTGTGTGGCCTCACCGAAGCTGCTGCTCAGGTAAACAGACATCACTGTTTTTTGTGCATGCAGCTATACATGTGTCTGTGTGTATTTGGTTTGTAGTTTTGTTGCAAGCAACGTATCGGAGAGGTTCGTTACTTCCCCTGATGATTCGTACCTCATTTCTTCAACCTAATTAGACTGGTGTGGAGTGAAGTGTGTCAGTCTCTTGGTATCTCGCACATGTGGAATTTGGAAAGGAGGTGCAAATAAACAAACACAGCTCTCCACTGCGTTTCGCTTTTTCACTTCATGTGTTTATGTAATGCTTGTTACATAAACAACATTACATTTTTTTAAATGACGTTTTTATAAGGATTTACACTTAGGGATGCATTAGTACCTTTTTTTTCTGACTGAGTACATGTTTTTTGGTACTCTGCATCATTAGTGATATTTAAGTGAGTAACCTACTCTGTATTAATAAATTAGGGACATCACGGAACATTTTATTTAACTCTGTTTATGTTTCCTGGTTTACATAGTGGCCATGAAAAGCGCACATGTGGTCATGCCCTTAGGCTAGTAGGTTCATTTTTTATAATGTTAGCTAGTTGATTTTGCGTGAAGTGCATTAGCGGGCTACATCAGTTAACTTGGATTGAGTCGGGTTGCAGTGGAGAGAGGGTTTTGTTTCACTTCAGAAAAACATAGAAACTATAGCTGTTTAGTTTTCATGTCGATGACTGATTGCAGTTGATCATCAAGAACAACATACTCATTAGGGGAGTTATTTTAAATAGTGTTGTCTGTAGACAGGTTTTCCTCACTTAGCCAGCGTTTGCTGCTGTCTGCCTCTAGCAATGAATTCTTTGTGCGGAGTTTTATTTTTAAGATGTTTTAGCAGGTTCTTGTATTATAGGAAGATGCTATAGTTTTATTTTCTCATTGCACAGTTTGAAGTCTGCTTTGGGTTGATTGACATTATTAATCATGAAATATGTTCAGATCGTTGTTTGTACTTTAGTGCAACAATTTACAATAAGTTTGCGTCACGTAGTATCACGTGGTATCAGATGTTGGTGTCTGAGCATTTTTTTTTTTTTTTTTATGAGTAACTGATCATGGTACCGGATTGATACCCGATACTAGTATTAGTATCGATGGACAGTTTGATTTCAAACAACTCTTCTTCTTATCTAGGTCCTTGTACAGTTTTAAAGATATCTCTTTTTTTGTAAACATAAACTCTGAGAAGATGAGTAAATGCCTATCATTAAGGAGAGAAGAGGCAGAAATGGGGCTTGAGGGTTTTAAATGCATCATTAGAGACCAAACTGACAGAAAAAAACAACAATGGAAGGACCGTTTCTTTCTTCTTTTTTTTCTTCTTCTTCTTTCTCTTTTGTTCCATCCTGCTATGTGTCTTGATTTCTTTTCTTCTTCTTTTTCTGTCTCCACACACTCACAGTTGAAGTTCATAATGGCTTTGATAGGGAATGATGATGAGTCATGCTCAGCATCTCACACTCTTATTAGAACATTGATTTCTAGTAGAACAATACTGAGGAAACTGATTTGGAGTAGTTTGTGTGTGTATGTGTGTTGTTGCCAAGGCAGATGGTGAGAGAAGCTGAACTAGATGATGTGGCTCTTCTGGTGAGAACAGATTTAAGCCTGTGAAAAAAAAAAAATTCTTCCTTCTACAGGATTTGACTCTAAAAAAAAAAAAAAAGTTAAAAAAAAGAATCAGACTTATTCTCCTTAAAACTCCTTGCCTTTTTTGAGAAACTTTGTTAAATTATCCAATTTGAACCATTGATATGTATGAACTTACTTATGAATTTACACACTGGCTATAAGTGGATGTGACCATGTGTGCTCAGGCCCTAATTGGCCTTTAACCTGGAAAACAGACAGAAGAGTGAGGACCCCACAGGGCTGCTGATTAAGTCTGTATAGATAGATATGGTCAAGACCTTCAGTACTCAAGTTCAAGTCCCTGCACTGACAAACAGCTTTTAAGCTGGAAGCAGAATCCTCTAGTTCCTGTTGTGGAGCCTATATCTGTTAAACGTTCCATACAGGATTTCGCCGAATTGTTTTGTGATTGCTGCGGCCAAAAATGCTTGATTTTTGCTGCAGCTTGTTTTCAAAACTTGCGATGCAATTTGCGGAGGTTTTTTTGTTTTGTTTTGTTTTTTTTTTTTTGGGGGGGGGGGGGGGGTTGGGTTTTTTTTTTTGCGGAAAACTACTTGAATTGGCAAAATCACAATTGCATGAAATAGTTTTGCACGGTCTTTCGCAGTGATGTTTGTTGGTAACTGAGACCTTTTAGCTGTACTCATGTTCGACGCACATGACTCGAAGGGGGCTTTGACTGAATGCGCGTTGTGATGACATCACATGGCACGTTGTGATGACATCAGATGATGCCTGAGCCAAGTCTGCGGAGGATCTGCGGTAATTTTGAAAAATTGCAAGCTCTTGTGAATATTGCAGAATTTCCTTGATTTTGTGTTCATTTCTGCAATCCCAAAATCCTGTAGGGACTGATTAAACCACTGCTACTCCTGATTTAATTGAACTCTCCCCTCTCTCTTGCAGGGTGCCTATATGGTGGGTGTCTCTGACCCAAACAGCCATGCTGGACAAAAGGGTCTGGTGGATCCGGCTCAGTTTGCCAAAGCCAAACAATCCATTCAGATGGCCTGTCAGAACCTGGTGGACCCCGCCTGCACTCAGTCCCAGGTACCATTCATCCTAGATGTTCACCAAGTTCCACAGCTAGACTGGATAGCAGTGATTAGCCTTTTTATACATACTGTTACTGCATGACTTATCCCTTGACAGATTTTGAAAATGTAAATCATCTCAGATTTGACATTTTTCCACACTAGAAGATTAGGCAAAGACACAAAGGTGTCACTCACACAAGTATTGTTATTGAAATAATCCTCAAAATTCATGCAATCCTCTTTCACGGAGATAGAGCCAGACATATTGTATTTTGCTGGTTCGTTTGTGCACAGACCAGAAGCATAAGCAGTGAAAAACCGGATGAAGACGTTTTAAGGAAAAGCAGACCTTGATACCTTGCTTCTTTCTTTTTTTTTTTTTTTTTTTAAATTTTTTTTTCTTTTGATTTATGTTATATTATTTCCCCCTCTAGCTATGTTATTGCCTTTCACTTGCATCAGTCAGGAAAGTTCAGTGCTCATCATATCACACTACAAGACAAGCACTTTTTTTTCAATATTTCGACAATCAAAATATACAGTATATACTCTGAATTTTCAAGGGATTTTTTGTTTGTTGTTGTTTTTTTTTTTGTTTGTTTGTTTTGCCCTGCAAGGAAAAAATAGATATACTATTGTTAGTGTTTGCTTAAAAAGTCATCCACAAAGGTCAAATCTGTCATCAGACCTTTCAGATGTTTTTTTTCACACCTCTGCATTTCCTAAGGTCCTCTCTGCTGCCACGATTGTTGCCAAACACACCTCCGCCCTATGCAATGCCTGCCGCCTCGCCTCCTCCAAAACGTCAAACCCTGTTGCTAAGCGACAGTTTGTCCAGAGTGCCAAAGAAGTGGCGAATAGCACAGCCAACCTTGTCAAGTCAATCAAAGTGAGTGTTCACCCCAAACAAACTCTTTCAGTTTATGGATTAAGATTATAAAATTACCAGAAAGTCAAAAGAAGAATCAGACTCTTGTGCAAGTTTTGAGAAGCTTTGTTAACATAAGCTGCAAGTTTCAGGATTATCTGTGATTTGAATATTTGAGGTGTGTGAATGAGAATTCATACACTGTGTATAAGTGGATATGACTATGTGTGCTCAGGCCCTGGATGGAGCCTTTAACCACGAGAACAGGCAGAAGTGCAAGGCCGCCACAGGGCCACTGATCGAGGCTGTGGATAATCTCACTGCATTTGCTTCTAACCCAGAGTTCGCCAGTGTGCCTGCACAGATCAGCCCAGAGGTACCATAACCTTTTATATTATAAACATCTACAGTGTAACTATCTGTTTTATCCAATACAGGCTGAATGTTTGTGTTTTTAACTGTAATTTATGAATGTAGTCTAGTACACCCTCCTAATTGAAGTTTATCCTGTTGTTTTGAAAGATAAACCAGCTAATCACGTTAAGTAATCATCTGAGTTTTGAGTAACATTAGACTGGGCCCATTATTAGGCTAATTACTTCTGGTGGCAACACAGATTGACATGATTTTGTGTGTGTGCGCGCATAGGGTCTGGCTGCCATGGAGCCCATCGTGGCTGCAGCTAAAACTATGCTGGAGAGCTCAACCGGTCTGATCCAGACCGCACGCTCACTGGCCGTGAATCCCAAAGACCCACCCAAATGGTCAGTGCTGGCCGGCCACTCCAGGACTGTGTCCGACTCCATCAAGAAGCTCATCACCAACATGAGGTACTGCCATGCTTTAAAGGCTAGCCAGTTACAGTACTAAACTAAAACTGTACCGGATTAGTTCATGTCCCAAAACCTAACATGCGGTGGTGTAGGTGGTTTTCTGTAAACTTAAACAAAATACTATTTGACCTTTTTCTTCAACTTCCTTGACTCTATTTCTCCTCTAGATATTTAACAGTGAGATATTTATGTTTAGCTTCTCTCGGTTTGTGCCCTCAGTCATTAGTAGCTGTTGCTTAACCATTGTCAGTTTAGTGCTTCTGGAGTTCAGTGCTGATGCTTGACTCTTTGTTGAATGATTACAGAGATAAGGCTCCAGGTCAAAGAGAGTGTGACGAGGCCATTGAGGTTCTCAATAACTGCATCCGTGAAGTGGACCAGGCTTCTCTTGCTGCCATTAGCCAACAACTCGCACCCAGAGACGACATGTCCCATGAGGTGTGTGTCATCCCTTCAGAATTTGCACCCATTACATATTTGGAGAATGAACAAACAGGAAAAAGTTGAAACCTTTAATAACAGCCTATAAAGCTCAAGCCCTATTGAGCTGTTATCAGGGGTATAACAATAAAGTATCAATTGCAATTAGCAGTCATTTAAACTGTTTTATTGGGAGTCAGTAATGGTAATTGGATTTAGCAGAGAACATGTTGTTTGTTGTCTCAGGCTCTGCATGAGCAGATGGCAGCCTCAGTGCAGGAGATTAGCAACCTGATCGACCCAGTGGCCATTGCAGCTCGCTCCGATGCCTCCCAGCTGGGACACAAGGTACTCTTTACACCTCCATCATCTTTACAGATAACCCTTGCGCTCTTCCTCCTACCAATCACAAGGGTTTCTGTGTGGTGGTACCATGTGGTTGTTCTTGGTCTTGCAGGTGTCTCGGATGGCGAGCTACTTCGAGCCGCTCATCATGGCATCCATTGGCACAGCGTCAAAAATCCTGAACAGCCAACAGCAGATGAGCGTGCTGGACCAGACAAAGACTCTGGCAGAGTCTGCCTTACAGATGCTCTATACAGCCAAGGAAGCAGGCGGCAACCCTAAGGTGTGTTTATTGTTAAAGATTTCACCTGTAGAATAATCCTCATTTCTCTGAATCCTCCTGAACACCATGTATAAGTCCTGGAATTTGAGTGTTTAGGGTAAAGCTCTGTTCAATGCAGAGAAGTCAGATATTTTTGGCTGCCCTGATTCTTTCACTATAGCCAATTTCTTACGTTACATACCTTATTCCTCTCCATAAAAGCTATTTAATATGCTTAAATCCCTAGCTCTAGAATCAGTAGTAAGACTGAGTGAGCTTTATTGTTTGTCTCCTTGGAATTGCTCCCAGGCGGCTCACACCCAGGAAGCCCTGGAGGAATCTGTGCAGATGATGAAGGAGGCTGTTGATGACCTGGGAGGTACGATGGCTGAAGCAGCCAGTGCTGCAGGAGCTGTAGGAGGCATGGTGGACTCTATCACGCAGGCCCTCAACAAATTGGAGGACCCTGGAGTGGAGCCTGAAGGAACCTTTGTGGATTACCAGACTACTATGGTTAAGACAGCCAAGGCTATTGCAGTCACTGTGCAGGAGATGGTATGTCCTTGGTGTTTAAATGTTCCTTTTGACTAATTCCAAGTTAATTAAGACTGCAGTTATGCAATTAGGACAGTGTTTTTTTGTTTTTTTTAAAAAAATGCATTTTACAAAATAAAACTCAGGTTGTGTGTGTCACTCTAAAAAAATTCATTTGCTGCCTCACCAGGTCACCAAATCAAACACCAACCCTGATGAGCTTGGAGGCCTAGCCAATCAGCTGACCACCGAGTTTGGTGACTTGGCGTCAGAGGCTAAAGGTGCCGTCATCACTGCTGAGAGCGATGAGGTAACAAGTAACACTTTTTCTCTTTCAGTGGTCCCATTTCAATTTACTTCTTCCTGCAGTGTATATTTTTGTGTCAAAGCATCTGCAGCCTCACTCTGTGCCTGCTGGTGCATATATATGTGTGTGTAATGAAGTCATTATCTTTCCTGCACACTTCTAGATTGGCTCTCACATTAAGAAGCAGGTAACAGATCTAGGCTACAGTTGCACTGGATTAGTCACCAAGGCAGGAGCTCTGCAGTGCAGTCCCAATGATTCAATCACCAAGAAAGAGCTCATTGATGCTGCCCGCAAAGTCTCTGAGAAAGTGAGTGAACTGTTCCCTTATAGTCTCATACTTCACCAGATTGTAGTAGTTGGTTGTGTCAGAGTTTTATGTGTAATTTGCATATTTACCTTTTCGCTTATTCCTACATTATTAAAATATTGTTAGAATGGTCTTGTTTAAAATCAAAACTGTTATTATATTACTCAGTCTCTCGATCTCTTTTTCAGGTGTCTCATGTGTTGGCCGCACTGCAGGCTGGTAACCGTGGTACCCAGGCATGTATCACAGCTGCCAGTACTGTGGCTGGCATCATTGCTGACCTTGACACCACCATCATGTTTGCCACAGCGGGTACACTTAACAGGGAGAATGCAGAGACCTTCGCTGATCACAGGTTTCCAAACATTCATGGTCTCCTATACATGGCACTGTGCAAAGGTTTTAGGCAGGTGTGAAAAAATTCAGTAAAGTAAGAATGCTTTCAAAAATAGACAAGTTAACAGTATATATTTATCAATTAACAAAATGCAGACCGGGTGAACAGAAGAAAAATCTACATCAAATCAATATTTGGTGTGACCACCCTTGGTCTTCAAAACAGCATCAATTGGTCAGTTCTTCTAGGTACACTTGCACACAGTTTTTGAAGGAACTCGGCAGGCAGGTTGGCCCAGACATCTTGGATAACTAACCACAGTTCTTCTGTGGATTTAGGCAGCCTCAGTTGCTTCTCTCTCTTCATGTAATCCCAGACAGACTCGATAATGTTGAGATCAGGGCTCTGTGGGGGCCATAACATCACTTCCAGGACTCCTTGTTCTTCTTCATGCTGAAGATAGTTCTTAATGACTTTCGCTGTATGTTTGGGGTCGTTGTCATGCTGCAGAATAAATTTGGGGCCAGTCAGATGCCTCAATGATGGTATTGCATGATGGATAAATATCTGCCTGTACTTCTCAGCATTGAGGAGACCATTAATTCTGACCAAATCCCCAACTCCATTTGCAGAAATGCAGCCCCAAACTTGCAAGGAACCTCCACCATGCTTCACTGTTGCCTGCAGACACTCATTTGTGTATGCTGTTTTGAAGGCAAAGGGTGGTCGCACCAAATATTGATTTGATATCGATTTTTCTTCTGTTCACTCACTTTGCATTTTTTTAATTGATAAATATAAAATATTAACATGTCTATTTTTGAAAGCATTCTTACTTTACAGCATTTTTTCACAACTGCCTAAAACTTTTGCACAGTACTGTATATATATACACACACACACACTAGAAGGTCTCTTTCTACTAGAAGATCCCATTTTAAATCAGAACTCCTAACTAATAGATAAAAAGATGAAAAGAGTTAAAGAAGTTGCGCCCTTTTTTCAATTCAATAACACCACTTTTCTCAGTTCTGTGCACTTTCACTTTTTACAACTTAGTACTGTGCATTTTCACTCTTTACAACTTAGTACGTCTACTAAGAGGGTTGCGCTTAAATACTAATGATAAACTCAATACACGTCCTTGACATTTAAATATAAACCTAACCCCTTGACCCTCTTCAAAATATTCTACTTGAGCAAGCCAAGGAATAGTTTCACGTACTAAATTTATAGCTCCGTCATGCAGTTCAGTCCGCTGAAGTTCAGGAGAATGTCTCAGTTGTTGAGAAAAATCTCACTCCTGCAATTTGCACAAGCCTTTGCACCTTAGTTCAGACAGTCATTTCCACTGAGATGTTGGAGTCGCCCAGGGTTGCCAAGGAATTGTGGTGGAAATTCTCCTGTAAAATGAGAAATCACTACCAGACACTTGAACGTGCTCAATTAAATATTTTATCCAATCAGCAATTGCTCACAAGCCCAGGTAGCCACTCTTACCTTACCAACCCTACCTTACCTCGGAGTGCTATGGGGGATGAGACAGAAGATTGGAGTATATATGGTTACATTCATGAATTATTCATTTTATAGTTATTTTTATTCATTTAGTAAAGAACAAGGAAATAAGCATCCTATTGGATGACAGGGTACACTGATTATCATTTTAGCATAAGTACCACCTCCTATCAGTTATCTTTTTTTGCCCTTTCCTGTCTGAGCCTGTCTGGGTCAATTCTCCAGACAGGGAAGTATTGACTGAACAGTCGCTACTTTCTCCCAAAGGTCATAAATTTCATTCCCCCATTTTCTTAAGACATCTTTTTTTTTTTTCTCAGATTTGAACTGCTATATTCACAGTTAGTATGTTAATAATCCTAATATTCTCCATAACATCCAGAGAGAACATCTTGAAGACAGCTAAAGTTCTGGTAGAGGACACCAAGCTGCTGGTGTCTGGAGCAGGAGCCAGTCAGGAGAAGCTGGCCCAGGCTGCCCAGTCCTCAGTCAACACCATTACCAAACTGGCCGATGTGGTGAAGCTGGGGGCCGCCAGCCTGGGCTCTGAGGACCCCGAGACACAGGTACGGCTGTCCTTCATGTCTGTCTGAAAAATTCATTTCTTTATTCCTTTATATAGTTAGCTCCAGATTCATTGTAACCTTTAAAAATGATGGGGGTAAATTAGCTTAACCTCAGACTGAAAATATGAGATAAGTATAGCTTTAATTGAAGGCAATTTATTCTAAGAAAAAAAACCTTGTCAAAATTAGATTTTTAACAAAACCACATGCCATGATTAAAGTGTTTAAAAGGTTTAAAACATTTTTCTTAGTTTTTCTTGAAGAATAAATTTACTTCATTATATTTCTCTCATTTTTAGTTTGAGAGTAAGCTAATTAACCACAAAGACATATTTTTACCCATATTTACCAAGGGCACCAATACTTCTGGTGCCAGCTGTATAAGCTCCTGCCTGTTTTTAACTAGCTCATCTGAGCAAAATTATTCTTAATATCTGTTGCATCTGATGTTCTTGATGCTGTCATTGAAACAAGTCTACATCCTTCTTGAAAGTCTGTCTTGGATACATTACTATGCAGACAGTGTTGTTGCACTCAGTTCTTCTTTCTTTCTGTTTCCCACTTTTCAAACTGCTCTCTTCTCTACAAACAAGACACTTTTTTCTTCCTGTGGCTCTCCTGTTGGTCAGGATGTGGGTACTGCTTGTGTGTGTTTTCTTTGCTCATCAAGACGTGTGTGTGTGTGTGTGTGTGTGTGTGTGTGTGTGTGTGTGTGTGTGTGTGTGTGTGTGTGTGTGTGTGTGTGTGTGTGTGTGTGTGTGTGTGTGTGTGTGTGTGTGTGTGTGTGTGTGTGTATGTATGTGTGTGTGGGTGTATGTGTGTGTGTTCATGTCTGTCCCAGGAGAATGAAGAAAGACACAAGTTGGCCAGCATGGTTCTCTTTGTGGCCTTATATAGAACACGGGCGGTGCACACTGCATTTTGGCACACAATTCTGCTTCCTCTTGTTCCTATGGCAGCATTCAGAAATTCCTGGAAAACATTTGAAAATGCTGGAAATAGTTTATTGTTTACTGCAATGGAAAGCACAAGTGGCCACTGAGGCAAAAATATATAGTAAAGTATACGGCAGGTACAGGTTTTTATATCTATTTCTAATGACTGTCTGGCTGTATACGGCCCTGAATGCCACTAACGAAAGTCATTCTAGGTCTTTGTTCATTCTGCCATTAGCTGTTTTTTTTTTTTTAGAAAAGGTTTCTTTGGTATGAGAATGCTCAGACCTTGAGGCTCCTGCTCTGTTGCTGTTTAACATTAACTCAGTTTAACAAGGCTTATTCTTCACTACAGGAGTCCCTGCATTTATATCACAACCCTGCTCTCCTTATCATTAACTTCATATTGTACTGTCTGGTACAAAGGCATTAGTTTTTATGGTAATAATTCTAGTATATTACTATATTACATGCTGTCAACTTCAAAAACTCCATATGTCCTCCATTGCAGAACCTCTTAGCACAAATGATCAGTCAACAGAATGTTATTTTTCATTCGTGACTGCTGCTCATTTGATTGTATTTATGTCCGTATTGCAGTGTTTCAGTTAGTACACTACTACTTCCATGTGAGTGAATGTGTGTGGACAGTAGATGTCAGTGTTGGTCTTCTCTCTGTGCTATTCACACTAACAAAGCTGTGCTCTTTGCTACAGGTTGTCCTGATCAACGCAGTCAAAGATGTGGCTAAAGCTTTGGGTGACCTCATCAGAGCCACCAAGGCAGCAGCCGGCAAGCCTCATGATGATCCGGCCATGCTGCAGCTGAAGAGCTCTGCAAAGGTAGTTCACTGGTGCTAAAGTACACTGATCACTAAACAGCTCAGCTAAATTTTATTTGTATAGCGTGTTTAACAACAGACACCGTCACATAGCAGCTTTACAGAAATCCAGGTCTAGATGTAGATTGCTACAGACAAGCCGGACATGGCGGTGACGAGGATAGACATTTTGAGTAGAACCAGACTCAGAAGGGAAGCCCATCCTCTTCTGTGTGACAGCGGATAGCCACCCGGACCTAAACTAAAAGCTGCTTTTTTTTTTTTTTTCATTGAGAGCTACATTTAACAGTGTAAACAGACACCTGTGCAGATTTGTGGACTTTACATGTGTAGGTCAGAGAAGCATGCAAACCCCAGTTTCCTATTCAAGTATATTTGCATTTCTTTCCTAACTGGGAGTGATTGTTATTAATCAGTATACTGGTGTTTGCCTACAGCTGAGGAAAATTAAGCCTAATCCATTGCAAGCACGCACGCACACACACACACACACACACACACACACACACACACACACACACACACACACACACACACACACACAC
This sequence comes from Cranoglanis bouderius, assembly GCA_023630585.1. Classification (NCBI taxonomy): domain Eukaryota; kingdom Metazoa; phylum Chordata; class Actinopteri; order Siluriformes; family Cranoglanididae; genus Cranoglanis; species Cranoglanis bouderius. The sequence goes on from CM042550.1 coordinate 10,081,688, forward strand.
TCTCATACAAACATCCCCTCCCAGCACCCTGTACTGCATGCTAGTGAGAAATCCCTGCTGTGGTTAGTGATCTGAGGGAGAATGGGGTCATCTTCAGAGATTGGGAACCTGAATACTGGTGGAAAATCAAATAAAATACTGATACAGGCAAATACTGGTGATACTACTGAAGTATATTCAATAAGATACTGTCTTTTTTTTGTTTGTTTGTTTGTTTAAATGTTTTAATCATTTCTGTTTACACTCCTTATGCCTTAATTGTGTCATGTATGCTTGTATTGTATGGAGACTTGCATCGCACTAAATTGCAGTACTGGTTGCTGTCATTAGGTGATGGTTACGAATGTCACATCCCTGCTGAAGACAGTGAAGGCTGTGGAGGATGAGGCTACTAAAGGCACGCGGGCACTGGAGGCCACCATTGAGCACATCAAACAGGAGTTGACTGTAAGGAACTCCTTCACTTCATCCTCACTCATTTAAGCTCAGGCTAAAACAGTTTAAAAGTTAGTAAGCTTACCAGTGACTGTTCAAGACAGCTGTGATCTTAAGGTAACTGATGATGTGACTGAACGGAAATATTGAATGCTTTTCAATATTCCCTAATTTAAGCATTAACTATTTTAGGAGGTCCAAGTTTGAATCCTAATGATACCACAGCAATCCTTGGCCAGCATAAGAGCTCTGAGCCGTAGGATTCATCTTTGTGTGGTCCGCTAGCTTAGCGCCTAGCCATTAGTGCTTAAAATTTGTTTCTTTTTAGCATTGGATTATCTGGAGTAGAACGAGCATTTAAATGTAAATCTGTGATTTGAAGTACAGCCAGCACTATTGTCAGAGCTGCTGTTATAGAAAATTAGTGAACACCTTCTGATCAGTCAGAATCGAGCATTCAACAGAGCTGTGGAATGATACTGAGATGATACTAAACAATAACATGTAATTACTTTAAATCAGTATTTAGAGGTCCTGCTTTGAATGTCACTGAGCTGTTGTTATGGTTTTTGTTGACTCCCTGTCATGTTGTCTCTTAGGTGTTCAGCAGTCCAGATCCTCCTCCAAAGACAGCTACTCCTGAGGAGTTTATCCGCATGACCAAAGGCATCACACAGGCCACAGCCAAAGCAGTGGCTGCTGGAAACTCGTGTCGCCAGGAGGACATCATCGCTACTGCCAACCTGAGCAGAAGAGCCATCGCCGAAATGCTGCACTCCTGCAAGGTGACAAAATCTTACAGTCTAGCTCTCAGATTGGAGTTTTCGTCCTGTTTACTTTATTATTATTTTTATACTCTCTCCCTGCAGCAAGCAGCTTACCACCCAGAGGTAAGCCCGGAGGTGCAGTCTCGTGCCCTACACTTCGGAACGGAGTGTGCCCACGGCTACCTGGCTCTCCTGGAGCATGTGCTTGTGGTAAGTTAGTGCCCTTTACTGGTCAGAGTGTTTACAGTTGCTGCAGTCGGGGAGGTCCTCTTACACTTTTACACACGCACAGATGTCTCAAGACTTCTGGGGGTGTCGTTAATGGCATGTGTGGTTAGTGTCATTTGGCATTGAGCTGCTTGTTATTTCGGAGTAGCACTCTGGCAGCAGTGGGCCAAAATCTCAGCCTCCAGTCTCTCCTAGTGGTCTGCACAATGAATTCCTGTATTATGTTCTCATTATGTTTGACTGTATCATATATTTTACAGTGTATTCACACTTGGTTGATTATTCAAGTCTGTGCCAAGGACTGATTCTAGAATAGGGGCTCATTATTGCAGACTTGGCTTAGTGGTTAGCTCGTTTGCCTCGAGCCTCCAGGGTTGGGGGTTCAAATCCCGCCTCCGCCCTGTGTACACAGAGTTTGCATGTTCTCCCTATGCTTCGGGGGTTTCCCAAAGACATGCGTTGTAGGCTGATTGGCATTTCCAAATTGTCAATAGTGTTTGAATGGGTTTCTGATTGTGCCCTGCGATGGGTTGGCACCCTGTCCAGGGTGTCCCCGCCTTGTGCCCCCATATCCCTGGGATAGGCTACAGGCTCCTGCCACCCTCTGTAGGATAAGTGGTATGGAGAATGGATGGATATTGCAGGCTTGTTTTTACGCAGATAAAAACCTTCCGAACTGTGGATTGATAGCACAGCAATTGTTATGTAATTTTCTGTTGTGTAATTTTCCTATTATGTGTGATAATAGGTATATCCACATCAATATTTTTTTTATTAAAGTGATTTCATTATTTATTTAATTGATGTCTCTTTAATTCTGCTCAGCACATGCCAGTATCTCAGGTAAAGCCTTTCATTCAAAGCAGTTTTACTGACAAGGCACTTATTCTACAGATTACAAGAAGTCTTTCCAAACCATTCTGAATCTTAAACCAGGAAGTAATGAACATGTTAAACCATCCTGTTATTGGATACTTGGCCCCAGGAGTGGATTTCTATTTTACAAATGGTGTCCTCCACACTTAAGCTCACTTGGGGTGAAGTCCAAATCACAGTTTTTAGATGTTTTAGATGTTCTGGACCATACCTGGGTTCAAAAACAGCTTTCACACTCAGTCAGGTGTGCTATAATCTCGACTGAAATGGCCTGTTAGGAAATGACACTGTGGAAAGGCCCTTACTGTCAGCACCCTAGGAAAAGCTAGAAGTGTGTTGCAAAGTACACTGTATACATTTTCCTGTGTAGATTAAACTCTGGTACTTGACAAGCTGTCAAACATTCAGTCCATTGCAAATTATTTGTGGCAAATTTTAAATATCCTGCATTTGCAAGTAGTATTATCCTGACCCTTTTAATCTCTTGTCTCTGTTCTGCTGGGGTGTATATGTATGTGTGTGTGTTGGTTCACTGTGGTAGCCGGTGAGTAGGAGCTGACTGATCTGCACGAGTGTGTGCCCTTCATTGTGTGTGTATCCAAACAGATTAACAGCCTTTGACCCCAAGAGATATTCTTACCCACTCACAAATGGCTCAGGAGTTTGAGTATTGCTATTTTAATACAGCAGTGTGGACTCAAATGTTTGTTTTCTACAGAACAATATGCATGACTGAGGAGTGAGTAATGTGCTATGTTAGTGTCATACCTATCTGACTATCCACAGAAATATGCTGTTGTAGGGTCAGTTTTCAATAATGACGTATGATCAAATGCTAATGAACACCTTATGGAAAGGAAGCTAATGATAGATCAGTAGTTTTAATATCAGACGTTGAAAATGTCCAGCCGTGGTTTAAAAATCTTTGTAACCCTCTTAAAAGATACATAGGGTAAAAACATGATTGGATAATGCTACATCATGGTTTTTAAAACTTTATATTGTTTATATTCAGCCTTTAAAACCTTAAGGTTATATGCATTCTGCCCAAAAAGTGCTTTGTTTTTGTTTATTTTTTTTCCCCCCGCCCAAAGATGAATGTAGGCTTACAGTATAAAAGATACGGCCATTTTCTGTTTATTTAATGTGATACAGTGCAATAAAGTTAGTTACAGATCAAACTATGAGGGGTTATACATGCAGGGAATTATTTAATGAAAATTACTTGCATGGTTTCAGTATGTATTCATAACAAATTAACCAGGCACCTGAACATGTGATGATGGTATCAGAACTGAAATGTCTCAATACATTAGAAACCAATGTCAAGCTCTGAGAGCTGAACATTTTAATGTATTTTAATGTAAGTTGAGAATTTGTTTGTGTGCGCATGTGATAAGTTCATACTTTCATGTGCTAAAATATTGATTTGATAATATCAATTATGTGTGCGTAGGTATTTTAGGGAGTGTGTGTTATTCTTTGCTCTTTGTGTGTGTGTGTGTGTGTGTGTGTGTGTGTGTGTGTGTGTGTGTGTGTGTGTGTGTGTTGCTGGGGCTGAGGCTTTTCTTAGTGCTGTATTTGAATGGGCAGAGAGTGACATGCCTGCCAGCCCTCATAGCCGCCAAACTAATGACAAACACCTGTTATACACTCACCAGCACAACTCTAAAGGACACTCTGAGGACATTTTCTCTCTCTCTCTCTCTCTCTTTCTCTCTCTCTCTCTCTATCACACTCACACACACACACACATTTAGAACAAGTGTCAGTAAAACAAGAAAATGGTAGTATTTTGTGAAGTCAATATGTGCATGATGACATGTTGGTCTGAGTTTGAGATAAAATGGACATTTGCTTTAAGAAAGAAAGTCACACACTGTATTTATACATTCAGCCACTATGCCATTTTCTTTATTGGCTGTTATTCTCCCCTAATGCAGAAAACTTGGTGTCGTCCATTTCATCATTTGTTTCTTCATATTTCTCCAGATTATCCAAAAGCCAACTCACGATCTGAAGCAGCAGCTGGCAACCTTCTCCAAGCGGGTGGCTGGCTCCGTCACTGAGCTCATCCAGGCAGCTGAAGCCATGAAAGGTGCTGATATAAAAACATGTCTATAGCTACCATGATGCACTGCAAACCCAGCCTTACACTGTGTTATTTCTCTCACACATCCACAGCCAGGTTTTCCCACAAGGTTAGCTGTTATAGCTCCTGTCATACCTCATATATACCATGTGTGGGATTTTGTTATTACCTGAATTATGTCAGGAAAGCAAAATACATTCCCACATACCCTCTTTTTTTTCTCACAGAAACAAACCCACAGCTCAGTCAAGGTGCTAATACACACGTCTCAATTTAACAGATGACGCAGTGTTGAAGTATTGAAGGGTAGTTGGGGGGTGGTGCATGTATGTGTGTTTGTGTGATACTGGATGGGAGATTTATAACTGGATCTACTGATTGTTCCATTCTCTTTCAAATTGTAATTTCTAAACTTGATATCAGGTTGGGTAAAACATAAGAAAAGTTATGATGGGACACCAAGTAGTTCAGCGGTCACAGTAAAAGTCAATGAGCATAAAACCCTATCCAACGTATCTATAGAAACCAGCACAAAGTTACATGCTCTATGTGAATCTATATAGATCTTTTTAACAGTCTGTACTTGTCTAAAATCCATTCTATCTCAATAAAATTCATCCCCCAAACTCAGACATATGTAATACTCTAATATAATAACGCCTTCATCACACAGCACATAAGATCAAAAGATCTAAAATGGCATACCTTACCTATCTACCAATTTTTAACCTGATTCCGTATTCAGCATTACTTTCCTAATCTCCAGCTTTTATGTTTATCTGGCAGGCACTGAATGGGTGGACCCCGAGGATCCCACAGTCATCGCAGAGAACGAGCTGCTGGGTGCAGCAGCCGCCATCGAAGCTGCCGCCAAGAAACTGGAGCAGCTGAAACCACGAGCCAAGCCCAAGGTGAGCAGGCTTTTTCCACCTCCTTCAGCTCTCACACCCAAACCAGCCACCTGCTACAGGCTTAACTGTTCTATAGTTGAGTTTCAGTCTTAGACTGGGTTACCACATTTAATGGTGCTCTTATTGCGAGGAAAAGCCCTCCCTTGATTGAAGTGACGACCTGGGGAAATGTCTAATATCACATTATTAGCTGTAACACACCATTATGCTACATTAGCGATGACATTTTAGCATGACAGGTTGAAAAGGGGCTGTGCCTTGTATTGATATTGTTGATGCATTATGACTGCAATTTCCTGGGAATCAACATGTCCACATGTTCTTGTTTGCTTCACACAGTTTGCACTGGGAAGAAAGGTAAACCTGAAATTGTATGAAGTATAAAAATCTGGGTTCTTTATAACTTGATTTCTCATATGCAGCATGCTATGAATCATTTTCATTTACGACCCCATCAGACATAAACTGTGGTGCCATTGTGCCATTTTTCATCCACCATGCTGAAAAAAATCCAGTAGAATCTCTGCCGTGTGACAGAAATGATGGTAGTGTTGGCTTGTGTTTTTGAACAGGAAGCTGACGAGAGCCTGAACTTTGAGGAGCAGATTCTGGAGGCAGCCAAGTCCATTGCTGCAGCCACTAGTGCGCTGGTGAAGGCGGCATCTGCCGCACAGAGAGAGCTGGTGGCCCAGGGCAAGGTGAGAGCACCGCTCATATACCGAGACATAATGGCATTTGTTTGGATTAAATGAGCAGATTTGTTTATAACATTTGTGTGTTTGCCTCCTCTGCTCAGGTCGGCGCCATCCCAGCAAACGCAGTTGATGATGGACAGTGGTCTCAGGGTCTCATTTCAGCTGTAAGTACTGTTTAGATTGGATAAATGTCTCTCCCATACAGTTAGGGCCATCAGTTTCAGAGATTGCAGATGTTGTTTGAAAGCCCTGTAACCCAAACAGTAGCATGTCTGCGTAATTGGAAACTTGGATGAGATTGTTGTATATTTGTAAAGGTCGCTTCATAATAAGAGATGATACCAATTGGAACTTAACATTAATTGAATGGCTATTCGTCACTCAAACCTTATTTTAAAGACCATATTCTCATTTTCTATATTGAATAATAACTTGTTAAACAGATTCCTCTAACATAATCTCTGACTGATGTGGTCTCTGACTTCACTTTTACCATCATCAAGAAATCCAGCTCTTATGAATATTCAAATCACAAAGCCTTCTTTATCATCTGGGAAAACAGTATTGCATGGTATTATATTTTAACCTGATATTCACAGTAGGCAGATATATGAAGGATTTAATGATGTCACCATGCTTATTCTTTTGTTCCAGGCCCGCATGGTTGCTGCAGCAACCAACAACCTGTGTGAGGCGGCGAACTCGGCAGTACAGGGCCATGCTAGTGAGGAGAAGCTCATTTCTTCAGCCAAACAGGTGGCTGCATCCACAGCTCAACTGCTTGTGGCCTGCAAAGTCAAGGCTGACCAGGACTCACAAACCATGAAGAGACTGCAGGTCAGTTGGGGATGTGGGTAAAGGTGAATGAGTTGAGAGTACGAACTCTCAGAAGGAGGAGCAGTAACCTAGGACACTCAGCTAGCAGTGAAAAAGCCAAAGCCTAGGGAAAAAAAAACAACTCCGACACTGAGACTTTTAAAGCTTTGTATTATACACATTGTTCTCTCTTATTCTTTCTCTGTTTGTTTCGTGCTCTCATTTTTTTTCTTATAATTCCATTCCATGTGTGTCACATGCTTCTGCTAGATCTCTGATGCGCTGATATCGACATTTGCTAAGAAGGGAAGGCTCAGGGGTTTTTTTCTCCATCCACACAACAATAAAGTGTGTGCGGTGCTAGAGGTGCATCTTGAGCCAGGAATAGTCTCTGGTCTTACCCTCTAGGCTTACATGGCATTCCCCATCCATGTCCAACTGTCCCATTAATCTTAGGTCATTCTATGTTTAGCTCCATTATACACATCCTGCAGGTCAGTTGTTTTCTCTGGGATGCCTCATCATGGATTAGCTAGCAGTTTTGTACTGTTAGCTTTGGGGTTTGTTTTTTTTTCGGTTTTTTTTTTTTTTTTTTTTTTTTTTTTAATCTTTTCATTAGATTAAAAATGAAGTGTATGGACAGTCACTCTGATATTGCACTGTTAATAGTGTTTAACTTTTGCACATTTAAAGGCGTTTAGCCTATTTTTGTCTTGATCATTCATCAAACCATTAGCTTTTCCTCAATTAATTATAGCTTGTATCAATAGCCAGCCCGTTGGGAGTCTGCAAATAGCCTCATCCACTTACGACTGTGGCAATTCTATGGCGTCTCAAGTTCTCCCATTCACTCAGTAGAGTCTTAGCCCCTCTGAATCTGTAGCGGCAGCTGTACCCTGCTCATATGTGTGGATCGAGGATTTCCTCAGCCACATTGTTTCTGCACTCTGAGACTGTCGGGGATAATTGAGTGCCTACAGTTGACTCCTGTTGAGCCAATTAGCATTGTGGATCGACCAAGATGTTTATTATAGGAATATTTTTTTTTACCCGTGGAGGGAATATGAGGGATTGATTTGTGTAATATGTGCCATTCGTACGACTTTTTATTTGGTTATAGAGTATTTCTTATCATTATTTCCTCACAAATAGAAGGGACTTCAGAAACATGTTTCAGAGATAGCTTGCAGATGTCTTGCATATTCATGTGTTTTGTTAATTCGCATCTTGTTTTATTAGCATTTCTTCATTCTTGACAGAGATAATGTAAATACAAACTAGAGTGAATAAACAGAAGGTTGAGATAGAGATACACAAAGTGTGTTAGGACTTTTTCTAGGTCTTTAGGAACAAATAATGTGTCAAGGCATATTTGTCCTTAATTCATTTGTGGTGGTTGTGGCTGTAGGGGGAAAATTACAGTTAAAAGATACCTAAACACTACTGTGAAGAGAATACAAGGAAGAACAAAGAACATGAGAGTCCTAAGTGTTACCTATTTAAGTGAATATTTCTCAGTATTTATGAAAGCATTTTAAGTTGCTCCTTTATATCAATGCAAAGTCATGGGGTGTCTGGACATTTTAGCACCAAAAAAATAAATAAATTTGGATGAAGGACACCAGCTTTGTCTCACACACTGGCCTACCTGTTCTGCCTTATGTCATAGTTGCTTTAAATGTTCAAATGAGTGGGCCTCTTACCAGTAACACACTACATGCTGATGTTAAAATATAAACAATATACAGTACTGTTCAAAAGTCTTATGCACATGCAAAGAAATGCTGTAGAGCAAAGATGCCTTCAAAATAATGAAATTAAAAGTTTCTACAGATAAAAAAAAAAAATACCGCAAAGAGCAGTAAACAGTAGTAAATGAAACAAAGTCAATATTTGGTGTGACAAAAAAAAAATTAATAATAATTAAAATAGTAGTCTCCGGTACAATTTGTGCAGTTTTATAAGGAAATGAGCTGGTAAGTTTTATTGAGCATCTTGCAGAACCAGACACAGTTCTTCTGGATACTTTGACTTTCGCACTCGCTTCTTATTTTTGCAGCAAAACCCAGCAGCCTTCATTGTGTTTTTTGTCTGAAAAGTGTCTCTTACGTAATATGCTGCTTTCTTTAATGACATACAAACATTTGTCTGAAACATTTAATTTTGTGCTAGAAAACTAATGTTTGGGAATCTAAAATGTTTTTTGTACTGACTTGATAATGTAGAAGTCATAAAATAAAAAAAAATCTATAACAAAATTTGTACTAAAAAAAAAATAATAGGGTGCCTAAAACTTTTGCACAGTGCTGTACATCTGTCCACTGGCCAGTCTAATGCTAGTATTGGGCAAGAGGACAAATTTAAAGCCCTGACACTTGTACAGGCAGATCATTGAATCTCTTCCAGTAGCAAGCAAGACATCTTTTGCCATCACTGCCTCAAAAGGCAAAACGAGAAAAAAAATGTTTGAGGAAGAGCTGCCAGAGGAGTCACTTAGATGTGTGTTTTGTTTCGAGTGAATCATCGGCAAACTGCTCATTCACTCTGCATTGCCTTTTAAAGACATCTCAGGAGCAGTGTTATGGTTCACCACAGTCTTTCCAGGAGGCCTGCATTTCCCTATCATACATGTTTGAGGATGTATGATACACTAAGATAGCAGTTAGGTCCTGAGTTGGCTCAGCTTTGGCTAAAGTCTCTTGATCTTTGGTTAGCTTGGGGATCTAAGCCTATGGGTTCAAATTATGGTTTTGTTTTAGAAATGTATATCGTTAACAAAGCATGTGTAACGAATTGTTACTAACCAGTGAGTGTTGTAAAAGTATAATGTAGTGAATCATTAACCTACATAAGCCAAGTGGAGAACTGAGTAATGTGTAAGAAACAATGATACGGCAGAACTCTACAACTCTACGTTGAACGAACATGTCACGAAAGGTTTGAAACATTCTTGCTGCTTTCTGCTTCTCCAGGCTGCTGGCAACGCTGTTAAGAAGGCTTCAGATAATCTAGTGAAGGCGGCTCAGAAGGCTGCTTTCGATGCCCAGGATGACCAGGCTGTAATGGTGAAGAGCAGGATGGTGGGCGGCATCGCTCAGGTAAGACAAAGAGAGTCAGCAACACCTGCTTGAGTTGAGCTGGACCCTTACCTATTAATGACATGAGCATGTAAATATGTGTATAACTTGTATATATACATTTTTTCAGTGTAAAATGTGGGAACACTTTTATGATTATGCTCAAATGAACAGAGTCGGCATGTTCAAAAATACAACTCATCTCACTTTGTTGGAGGACTCTGTGCCTTTTGGAGAGACCGTGTTGTAGGGACTGGAATGATTTTTTTTAAACTGCAAACTCCTTAAGCAGGATTATGTCCACAGTGTTCAATGCCACAATTTCTCTGGACCCAATCTGTCCACTGATGCACCACCTGTTTAACGGTCATTGATTCTCCCACTATAAAAGTGTTATTATAAACAAATCCCATAGGGTTTCCCATTCCAGGAACATGAAGCTGAATTTTTGCATGCTTTTTTTTTTTTTTTTTTTTTTACATTAAAAATGGCATTAATAAAAATATTACAAAACACAGCCTAATACTTTTCTGTGCAACATCTGCCTCAATAAAGATTTGTTTTGCACATTTCCTGGTGGCACTAACAAAACGTCAGGGTCCTTTTTGAAGTAACATAATTGGTTCATTGTGGGTGTGGGTGTATTTAAATAAGCAGTGACACACGTGCACAGTGGCTGCAATTTATATAACAATTTATATTTATTAAGCTCCATTATTATTATTATTATTTTATTGTGCAGCTTTTATCCTATTTTATGCATAAAAACCAATTTGGAACATTTTCTACACAATTTTGAGGAATTGGGATTATGTTATAAGCATGTCGTATACAGTTATATTCCCTTTTTGTCTTGTACATTTTTATGTATGATGGGATTAATACAGTGGCACAGTTTTTTTCAGCTCACTTTCATTTGTCATGTACATGTATTCATGGTTTTACAAGCTCTATATATATATGTGTGTGTGTGTGTGTGTGTGTGTGTGTGTGTGTGTGTGTGTGTGTGTGTGTGTGTGTGTACAGATCATTGCTGCTCAGGAGGAGATGTTAAGGAAGGAGAGGGAGCTGGATGAAGCCAGGAGGAAGCTAGCCCAGATCCGACAGCAGCAGTATAAGTTCCTGCCCTCAGAGCTGAGGGAGGATGGCCATGAGCAGTGAAGAGCTCCTCACACACACTCAGATACGCCACTCAGGGCTGTCAGGCCTGAGCGCTTCTTCTATCCAAGTGTTTAGCTACGATCGCAGGCTTGCAGGCTAGCTGGAGCAACATCCAGGCTAAATAATTAAAGCGATGCAATGGGTAAAAAGTGAACAAATGTATCAGGATATCTATTTTAAGTTGTTTATTTCTTTATTTGTCTCTTTTATGAGCATCACCATGCCACCAGTTTCTTTTAGGCTTTGTTTTGTTTTGTTTTGTTGCACATTGTATGCAAGTAACTGCGCATTTAATTGAGCAATATGATTAGTTTAGTAGTAGATTATTTAGATTTAGTTTGATGTACCTAAAATGCATGGGTCCCTAGCTGAGCTACACTTGTTTTTAATGATCTTTACTCATTTCACAGACCTTCGGCTGTGTTGGACAGTAGTATTTTATAAGAGCTGAATGATTAGATGTGAGCAGGTGAATGGTTTCTCGGTCACTGGTCATTATGTGGATATATATGGGGGTCTGTCGGATGACCAAAGCGTGTGGAGAGATATTTTGACAATTTCTGTGAGTGATCTCGGGATGGGCGATGGGTTGGGGGGTTGGGGGGGGGGGTTTGTTGGGGTTGTTTGTGACATTCAGTCAGCTTCCAAAGATGATGCGGTTTGGTGATAAAGGCTGTCGGTTATGCCTTCTCCTGGTCATCTAAATCAGGAACAGTTGAGTGCATATTTGTGCCAATTGGACCAGCAGTGCAATGATTAACTTTGCGTTGATACAATTCAGAGAGAAAACATATCATTTTTTAAAAAAAGAAAAGAATAATAAAGCTATGAAAATGTTACAAATGCTATCTTCTATTAAATTTATGTTAATACACGTTTGTCAGTGTTTTGTTGTTTGCAAGAACAGTTATGCTTACTGGTAATTCTGTCAAACTTCTGTCTGTTATGGAGTACAAAAGCCATATTTTTCTTTTTGTGTGTGTGTGTGTGTGTGTGTGTGTGTGTGTGTGTGTGTGTCAATTCATGAATTATTGGTCAATATGGTGCTACAAAATAGATTCCCTTTTTAATATTGACATTAACTGATTTTCAAGCAGCAAAGTATTTGTAGTCTAAATGTTTATACAGATGACATTGTCATTTACATAACAACAATAATTTGAAAATAGTTGATGAAATAATAAAACCCTTATCAGTGTTTGGTATAAACAGTAATATCACATAAATTTAAATAGCCATGTTTGATCAAAACAGTTATATTACATTCAATGCATTTAAAAGTGCCTGCATATGGGGGTTTTTTTTTAATCAGTGTGTATGCATAACTGTTAACATTTTCCAATTTTATGTGCACTTGATTCTCTGTCTAACTTAACAAGATCATATAAATTCACTCTTCCAAGGACATGTTGTGTATGTATATCTTTTTTTCCATTGTTTTTTTTTTTTTGTTTTTTTTTTTTTAAACTAGGAAAGCAATCCTAAAAAAAAAAAAAAATCATACACTATATTGCCAAATGTTTGTGGACACCTGACCATCACACCCATATGTAGGTCTTCCCCAAACTGTTACCACAAAGTTGGAAGCGCACAATTGTATAGGATGTCTTTGTATGCTGTAGTATTACAATTTCTGTTCACTGGAACAAAACTGTACCTTTTCCTCCTCGAGTGACATCAGTGTCCGATATCACTTATGCTCTTGTGGCTGAATGAGCAAATCCCCACAGCCATGCTCCAAAATCTAGTGGAGAGTCTTGTGAGAACGGTGGAGGTTATTGTAACAGTAAATGTTACAGTAACCCCACTGTTATTGTAACTAAATCTGGAATGGGCTGTTCAGCAAGCACATATGGGTGTAATGGTCAGGTGTCCACAAACTTTTGGCAATATAGTCTATAGATATTGTGTCATTTGTCACTAGCTCAGATTTCTTTCTGAGGTGTATATGGTTGGACTATTATCTGAAATCTCTTACTGCGACTATAGTGACCAGGACTTTAATTCATATTACTTTCATTTACACTGCATTTGTGAAATCATAAAATCAGTTATATCTGTGGTTAGCTCACCTAGTACTTGTTTTATGGTATAATTTGTTGGTTGATGTGGCCATTCCACGAAAAAAGGATCACTCAGAAGAAGGAGGCATAGATACAAACACTGACTTTTCATAAAGAAAACTAGCAAGTATAAATATGTGGTTTGGAAACACCCACATGGCTAAATCTAGCCACCCTTTCCCTCTGGTAAGCATGTGTTGTATTCCTTGCATTTGCATATAGGAAAATGATTGGCTGAAGTTTTTTTATGATGCAATAACACTTGCCTTTCCTGATCAACATTTATTTTGATTTACCAGTGAGATTTTGACTCCCTGGCTGGCACGGTGGCTTAGTGGTTAGCATGTTTGCGTCTCACCTATGGGGTAGGGGGTTCGAATCCCACCTCCACCCTGTGTGTGCGCTGAGCTTGCATGTTCTCCCTGTGCCTTGGGGTTTTCCTCTGGGTACTCCAGTTTCCTCCCCTAAGACATGCACTGTAGGCTGATTGACATTTCCAAATTGTCCATAGTGTGTGAATGGGTGTGTGTGTGAGTGTGCCCTGTGATGGGTTGGCACACTGTCCAAGGTGTCCCCCTGCCCTGTGCCCAGAGTTCACTGGGATAGGCTCCAGGTTCCCTGTGATCCTGTGTTGGATAAGTGCTGTGGAAAATGGATGGATTGATTTTGACAGCTTTTTATGTAAAACAATGCAGCAAAACCAGTGCAGTGGAAAACTTTTCGGAAAAAAAAAAAAAGACAAATGTATGGTGAATTATATTATAATAATAATATGGTCTTAAATTTCAGCTTTAACAGTTGGTTCTACAGGGTGTCCCAAAAGTCTTCATACACAGGGGACTATATTTGCCGGCACCATATCTGTTGTGCCTTCATCAGTGGATATTCATGGATGTCCACTTCTCGGTCGTGTGTATACAGGTGCATCTCAATAAATTAGAATGTCATGGAAAAGTTCATTTATTTCAGTAATTCAACTCAAATTGTGAAACTCGTGTATTAAATAAATTCAATGCACACAGACTGAAGTAGTTTAAGTCTTTGGTTCTTTTAATTGTGATGATTTTGGCTCACATTTAACAAAAACCCACCAATTCACTATCTCAACAAATTAGAATATGGTGACATGCCAATCAGCTAATCAACTCAAAACACCTGCAAAGGTTTCCTGAGCCTTCAAAATGGTCTCTCAGTTTGGTTCACTAGGTAAGCCACAAACATTCATTGCCAAAGAAGCTGGCTGTTCACAGAGTGCTGTATCCAAGCATTTTAACAGAAAGTTGAGTGGAAGGAAAAAGTGGGGAAGAAAAAGATGCACAACCAACCGAGAGAACCGCAGCCTTATGAGGATTGTCAAGCAAAATCGATTCAAGAATTTGAGTGAACTTCACAAGGAATGGACTGAGGCTGGGGTCAAGGCATCAAGAGCCACCACACACAGACTTGTCAAGGAATTTGGCTACGGTTGTGGCATTCCTCTTGTTAAGCCACTCCTGAACCACAGACAACGTCAGAGGCGTCTTACCTGGGCTAAGGAAAAGAAGAACTGGACTGTTGCCCAGTGGTCCAAAGTCCTCTTTTCAGATGAAAGCAAGTTTTGTATTTCATTTGGAAACCAAGGTCCTAGAGTCTGGTGGAAGGGTGGAGAAGCTCATAGCCCAAGCTGCTTGAAGTCCAGTGTTAAGTTTCCACAGTCTGTGATGATTTGGGGTGCAATGTCATCTGCTGGTGTTGGTCCATTGTGTTTTTTGAAAACTAAAGTCACTGCACCCGTTTACCAAGAAATTTTGGAGCACTTCATGCTTCCTTCTGCTGACCAGCTTTTTGAAGATGCTGATTTCATTTTCCAGCAGGATTTGGCACCTGCCCACACTGCCAAAAGCACCAAAAGTTGGTTAAATGACCATGGTGTTGGTGTGCTTGACTGGCCAGCAAACTCACCACACCTGAACCCCGTAGAGAATCTATGGGGTATTGTCAAGAGGAAAATGAGAAACAAGAGACCAAAAAATGCAGATGAGCTGAAGGCCACTGTCAAAGAAACGTGAGCTTCCATACCACCTCAGCAGTGCCACAAACTGATCACCTCCATGCTACGCCGAATTGAGGCAGTAATTAAAGCAAAAGGAGCCCCTACCAAGTATTGAGTACATGTACAGTAAATGAACATACTTTCCAGAAGGCCAACAATTCACTAAAAATGTTTTTTTTATTGGTCTTATGAAGTATTCTAATTTGTTGAGATAGTGAATTGGTGGGTTTTTGTTAAATGTGAGCCAAAATCATCACAACTAAAAGAACCAAAGACTTAAACTACTTCAGTCTGTGTGCACTGAATTTATTTAATACACGAGTTTCACAATTTGAGTTGAATTACTGAAATAAATGAACTTTTCCACGACATTCTAATTTATTGAGATGCACCTGTATGTGTGTATGTATATGTATGTATATATGTGTGTGTGTGTGTGTGTGTGTGTGTGTGTGTGTGTGTGTGTGTGTGTATATATATATATATATATATATACACACACACACACTAAGTATGAAAACTTTTGGAAGACATTTTGCTTTAAAAAAAACAAAAAAAAAGGGGAAAAAGGGTTAATTTCCTCTATGTATGGAGACTAATACACCCCATATTGTGGATAATCATTAATTTGACTCCAACATAATTTTCTAATGGTCAAATTTGGTTTAAGGTGTCTATGTGGGGGTTTCTCTCTCTCTCTCTCTCTCTCTCTCTCTCTCTCTCTCTCTCTCTCTCTCTCTCTCTCTCTCTTTCTTTCTTTCTTTCATTCTCTCACCATGACCTGGGTCCAAGATGCCGATCATTTTAACACCCACCCAACATCCCAAATACTTCAGTAGTGAAGACACACTAATGTTCACATCATGAGTTCCCATCATTACTAATCTGTTTCCATAACCGCATATCTTCACTTTAAAGCAGAAGTTCAGTACTCACGTTGCTAACAAGAAATAAACACAGATAGACACTAATTAGCATTATTCAGATTACATTATTCTAGCTGGTAGCTAACGTTCGTATTTATCCACTTCATAAGATCCGGTTGAGGTACACTGCTAGTTATGTTATGATGATGGGTAAGGTAAGGGGATTCTATTCTATAAGGAAGAAGAGGAGATATTTCATACATAGGTCACTAATGTAGGGCACTTGTGCGGGTATTTGAGAACTGGTCTAAAGTGAATTGCGCGAGTTCTTCTCTAATATGACTGTAGGCTCGAACCTTTGTAAAACAGAGACATAAATATGGTTAAACAATATATAATAATATATGTATAATCACACTTTTCCGCACCTTTCATTCAAATACCACGTCCCTAAACTCTTACTACTGTACTAAACACGCCACCATGGTTTCTTCTCATGGTATTTTTTTTTACGGTTCTACCCCACAACTCATCCCCACTTGTGCTTTCAAAGAGTCTCCCAAAGATGGACAAAAGCACTGCGTCCAAATCTGAACGCACGGATCAGCGCGCGCGACGTCACTCCTCCACCGAGTGACTTCAGCGAGCTTTCCAAAAAAAGTGCTGCTCTCGTTTTGGACAGGATTCCTGCCTCCCACACCGCCCAATCCGAGTCAGCCGCTGGACCTTCACTCTCCTGGAGCCCTCGGTGCTGTTCAGTACTTCGCATCAGCCCTCTGCGTCTGCTCCAAGCTTTCTCAGCGTGCAGGAGACACTGTCCCGAAGCAGCCACCATGGAGGCCATCAAGAAGAAGATGCAGATGCTGAAGTTGGACAAGGAGAATGCCATAGACCGCGCCGAGCAAGCTGAAGTGGACAAGAAAGGAGCCGAGGACAAATGCAAACTGGTATTGCACTTAAGTGTGTGTGTGTGTGTGTGTGTGTGTGAGTGAGAGAGAGAGAGAGAGATTGAGAGATTAAGCAGAGAATCCCAATGCTGTCCTTTATCATTCCTGCAGTCTTTAGGAATAATAATTATAAATAAACGCTTCCTAGAATTTAGAATTTGCTCAAATAGCATTCTAATGGTATCTATAGTGAAGTATAGAGTTACATTTGTACTGTAGAATGTAATGTCCATTTTGATTTTAACATAAAAAAAACATAACTGACTTCCAATTTAGTTTTCTAGAATCAAACCGAGAAGTTTATATTTGATGTTGATTCATAAAAGTGTGTGTGAACGCATTCACTGGAATGCAATTCAATTTAGAAATCCAATTCAGTGGAATCTAGAGCTGTGTATCAGTATGGCTAAAAAAGGACATATTTTCACCCCAGTCATTACACAGATTGAGGCAGGCCTCTGCTGATAGTTGCTGACGTCATGAGAAATGCAGCTATTATTACGATTAAAGCAGTGACAGAGATTAAAACTGTGTGTGAGCATCCGTGTAATTAAACAGCCGTGAAGTAGACTTGAGTGACAGCTCGGTTATTTGATTAAATACGACACATAATGTCCAGACACACAGCCCAGGGTGAAGTGCGTTTGAGTTTATTACTGGCAGCGTCAGATGCTTAGTGTGAATGAGTCACAAAATGACATGTTTGGAGTGTGACCTTTATATTCAGGCCAACTTGTGGATTAATGTTGCATTATGTTTGCAGAACAATTTAGGACATGCTTGTCTAGTTGCTCACAGTTTATGCATTTCTCAGAGACTGCTAAAACTGCTGTTTCCCATCCAAACTTTTACAAGCCCCACGCTTCTTGGGTAGCAAGAATGCACTTCAGTGAGTTCAGTTTGTTTTTCTTACTTGTCTCAGTGAAGAATCTTGGCTTCAGTTCACTAGCTAAAGTTGATGAAGAATTCGGGCCTCACATTTTTTCTCCCTTGTATCATTACTGTAGGTTGACATTTCTCTGTGGCTTCATGGATACTGTGCTCAAACATGCTAACTCATCATTGAGGAGGAGACTGGCCTTGAAGTTATTAGTGTTTTTGCTGTGTGGTTTGGATGGTCAGTAATGTTATCATGAATTTATCGACTCTTCATTTTTTAGGAATTTTTTCTTTCCCTATGGGGCCCCTGAGGCGCAGTTTTCTGTATTTGGAATCTCTTTTTTCCTTTTAAGTAAGAAGAGCTGAGTGGAGTACACAGAAGCATGTGTCCTTGAACATTTGCCAGTCCTTGGATGCGTGTGTGTGTGTGTGTGTATGTGTGTGTGTAATACAATACAATTTTCCAAAATGATCACCATCAAATGCCATCTAGACTGCCCTCGTTTAGACTCTAGTGTGTGGTCAGAAGGTTCCCATCTACAGTATAAAACTTCATATAAGGCCTATCTAGCCAGCCTTTTTGTACTCTACATACAACAGAGTTATTATTCTTTATTAGTGTCGCTTCAAAGCAAACCACAGTCTTAAACCAAGCGGTTGCTGCTGATGACATCCTTGTGTCCCTTTTCTTTTTTGTGCATTTCCTGATCATCTTGGAATTATTCCTTTACACACTAGGGGGTCAAGGCTGTGTATGCAGTCAAAGGTTACCCAACCACAAGGCACTACAGCAGCCCCAGCATTTAGATGTAAGATTCCTCGACTACACATGACGTCCAAACGCAATGCTTCACATAATTGGAGCCCAAAGACATGCCAATGTGTCATGAGCACATTGTGTTCACACCAGCAGCTCTGTCAGTCATAATAGGCTTTTTATAGTCCTTTTATTTCTGGTTTATGGCCTATTGTGTCTCATGTTACTGTGGGGACAGGGGCAGCTGCAGGTATCTCTTGAACTGGCATTCCAAGGGCTACTTTTACTTACTAGTCTGTACTAGTACTTTACTGAAGTCTGTACTGCTAGTCTGTACTAGTTTCAAGCTTAATCAGTGGCAAAAAAAAAATATCAGGATATAGACTTTTGCCTGTCCTTATAACGGGAGGCCCACAGTTCCTCACACATCAAAGCTTTTGGTTTTGGCGCATTGTGGAACGCCTGGGCTCCTGATCTCATGAGCTTAGCAGGAAGCTTTAATCATGGCCGCCCAATGACTGTGGTCTATTTTCATAACAGGAGTTGTGGTTTGCACTGCCATATACAGTAGCAGACTGTCTCCAAGGACCAAAGAACACAATATACCAAATAGGTAGCTATTGCTGTGTTATGACTGCCTGGCTACTGGATAATGTTTTATCTAAGTGCGTTGAAAGGGGGAAACAAACCTCACCAGCTGCAGGCCTGGTGAAGGCCTTCATCACGAAGGCTGCGTCTTATGTTCCCTTTATAATCCTGTCCTCATGCCATCTTCAGCCTGCCTGCCCTTCAGCACGGCATCGCATTGATTTATGCCTCTAGCTTCAAATAGACTACACTTTATGCGGCCTTCCATTTGCTATATTTTAATGTCACTGCAAAGAATTCATGAGTTCATGTCATGCCGATACGTGTGTGTCATATGTGCAAACACATTTACAAAAATGACAGGTAGGTAATATAAAGATTTTTGATCTGAGGTATTCGTCTTTCACTTACAGTGATCCACAACACTAACATTCGTGTGTGTGTGTGTGTGTGTGTGTGTGTGTGTGTCAGCTGGAAGAGGAGCTGTTGGGTCTGCAGAAGAAGCTGAAGGGTGTGGAGGACGAGTTGGACAAATACTCAGAGTCACTGAAGGATGCGCAAGAGAAGCTGGAGCAGGCTGAGAAGAAAGCCACAGATGTAAGAGAACACACTTGCAATCTCATGGGACTAAATCATGGTAATGTTAACTCATTTTACAAGTGAATTAATTATAATTTGACATAAAAGGCTTGCAAGCCTTTGAGGGATTTTACCACAGGGTGGCGCTATTTACTCAAAATGCTATTTATTATTTTTTTTAAAAATAAAAAATTTCCCAATTTTGAGGACATGTCTGGCTAAATACAAATTATAAATAAGATTCATAGATTCAAAGACTAACTAACAAATAACTACTAAATTAGTGAACATTCTTTACATCTAATACAGTATAGTCAGACAGTATGTGGTGGCGTTGGCCACATTTTAAAAACATTATTTTAAACTCAACCATAAGTCATTCCAAGTGGAAATATAAAGTGTTACATATACCTAACCATTTAACTACGATGCTATCTGGTGCTCTCTCGGCCACTCAGCAACGTGTCCCTGTCAGTCACTCTGACTCGGGCCTGTCCTCCTGTCTTTACCATGCCAGAAATCCCTGGCAGGAACAACTCAGCAGTAACCGTGCTGTTGACAAGCACTCTAGAGAAAGTGCCAACTGCTCCTCACTATCACTTACTGTAAACACTCCATAAAGGCAGTCAGCACCAGCCATGCGTTTTAATCACTCAGACAAGATAGCAAAAGTGGGACTCTTTTAGACTATCTCTACTATCTTACATTACTTGTTACCTCCATTAGCCTGGTATCTCCAGTGCAACAGTAAAGAAGCAAACCTTAGACACAAAATGTCTTGGCTGATTTTAGACTATCTGTACATAACTATCGTCAGGTTCTTGTGTCATCAAGGTTGCTTACAGTGACAGCTGTGATAATAATGGTGGGAAGGGGATACTGGGACAGATACTGTGTGTGGCCTGTGCTCACTTTTGCAACATCTTGTACACTTTTTAGTGTTTTAATGATCAGAGTTTACAAAAGTGGATCATAAAGTTCAATAATTTAATATCGGTTACTGATGTACCATAACACCGTCTGTTAAAATATATCACGCTTAATCAAAAGCACAGGGCACATTTGCAGAACACAATAGCCTGTAGTGGATTTAGTGCATTTAGAGGTATACATCATTTAGTAGCTTATAATTTGACTCCAAATTGGTTGGACTAGTGCCACAATGTAAGCAGTGTCTGTCAGCATCACCTCCCTTTTCCTGTCTATGTTCCATGATAACACCCTTTCCTTTACACTTCTCGCCCAATTTCTAATCCTCACTGCCTCTGTCTGACCCCTTTAGTAATATTCTTTTCCAGCAAACAATTTCCTGCTGCTTAACTCAACAGATGACATACACCTATCATATCAGTGCTTATCAAGCAATATATTTGGACAACCACCTCTTTTATATAACCACCCGTTTTTTTCACCCTTATAGAGGTACAATTGTTGATGGCATTATAACTGCAGAAAAAAAAGAAAAGAAAAGCAATTATTAAATAAAACAATGAAAAGTCTCATAGCAAACTGGGAGTTTGAATATAACTGTCACAAAGTAATATATCTCATAAAACTGTCCAAATATCACAATTTAACTCATTTTAAAATAAAATTTAAATCTATTATCATGCCAAATGTACCATAAAGAAAGAGTTCAGTTCTGCTCCTATTGCTGATGTTGTTAACAATAAATACGTAACCAGTAGTGCTAATCAGTATTAAATAATTTGTATAAAGTTGATTGTCTGAACTAGGTTTTAATTATTAGCATGCACAGCAAATTTATATTTTAAACTTTTAGTACAAAAGCATGCAATTTGCTAAATGAGCTTTTAATTATTAATTCTGTACTATACATCCATGCTTTGATGGATGACATATGGCTTGATATAGAATTAAAGTGAATTTATGTATTCACAATGTACAACTCTACACAGAAAAGTCCAAGTATTTTCCTGGGGCATTAGTACAGAAAGCACAATATGTTACATTTATCAGTATAAAAATACACAGGTTTATTACAACTGGAAAGGCAGGATAAAGCTCATTGTAACCTCCATGAATAATAGTGACAAATAGAGGAGGAAAAAAACCGTAGTAGTATACGGTAATACAATGTTCTACTGCATAGGCGAGAATGATTGATATCCACCCTGAGCCTTTGTATTGTTATTATATGACCAAAGAAGGAAAAGAATTAAAAGAATGCAGTCATTTGTTTATAGTGTACTGAAGTAATGCTTTCCATGCGCTTGCTCACCACTTCACAACTAGTGTGCCTTTCCAGACACCAGTGTGAAAGAGCAAGTGTGAATCAGTTTATAATCCTGCTGACTGAATCACTGTGAACCATCTGAGTGCAGTCATCATGTACAAAATGGACTAAGACGTGTCTAACTTCGCTCAGTGTAGCTCATATAATAGCTCTTGTATGCTTTGACTTAAAAAAAAACTTTTATTTTAATTCTTCCTATGTTCATCTAAGTAAGGAATAAAACATTTGGGGGTGGGCTGCTATAGGAAAATAATCAGCGGTTGAGTGGGATGCAACCTGCAACGTGAGTTACTGTTACCACCCTAAAATGCTATTATTTTTTATTATTGTTACAAAGAGTCTGCAAAAGAGTCTTTTTTTCTCACTCTTGAAGTTGATAAGACCAAAAATTGTTATGTTACCGAAATAAAACCATCAAAGCACAAAATCTTGAAGACTTTCTGTGTCAAAAAACTTAGAAAGACTACACAAGACTGTTACAAAGTGCTGATATTGGAGACTCCTTCCAGAAAATTCTAAATAAATGTCTCCTCGCAGAAAACATTTTATGTTTATATCAGTTTATGTGAGTATCTGCTATACAGGTCCCTGTGTAAGTTGTTACTATAGAAATGATAGCATATTAGAATGAGCACATTAATATGAATTACCGCCAGCAAAGCTGCTGCTATAGAAAATTATTCCGCAGTGTGTACATTAATGTGTGTAAGCTTTTTTCCTTGTATGGTGGATAATCTAAATAATCTCAGTAAACAGATTTCAGAAAAAAGTCTTGTTCTTTACATATAATAAACATATAATCGTCAATAAGGTGAAGCTGTCTGTTAGGAGACATTTATGTCAGAACTTCAGTAAGTTTTCAGTAAGAAGGGTCAGTAAGTTTTCCAACACATGAAAGTCTTCCAGATAGAGAACTTTGCACTTTCCAGTTTCTCAGTAACATGACAATCTGCACCGTTTTGTCTTATTCACTAATGCTATAACATAAGTGATAACAGGAACCAAATTGTCTCATGGACATTCTATAACATTAAAAGTAACTATGGCTAAAAAGTGTGACATTTCATTCAGTAACAAATTAAAGATTGTAATCGGGGGCAGTTTACTGTGGGATAAGAGGAATAAAGGTGAGGCATGCTGTTATAGGAAAATAATCCACGCTGGGTTGGTGTGACCATCCTGAAGTCAGAGCTGCTGTTATTTAACTAGTCAACACCTTCTGAACAAACAGATTCAAGAACTCAACAGTGCTGTGGTATAAAAAGAAAGAGATATGCTGCATCCCAATTCACCTACTTATACTATGCACTAAAAGTATGTACTCTTTTTGTGAAGAAAATGTACATACATTTGAGTGTGTAGCAAAAGACTATGCATGTACTAGGACATACTAACACACCACGTAATGGAAGATAACGTTGTTGTCTAGTTACACACACAGTCACCGTGAACAAACTCCTCATTGCATTTCAGCTTTTCTTCATTCATTATTCCTTATCAAATTTATACTATAATTATAATTTAATTTACCATTCCCTTGATTTATTTTTCCATATTTCATTTACATCTCTCTAAATCGCGGTCACTGTCACAAAACTCCTCCTTCGCAAGGAGTTGTGGGCGATATAGCTGAAAAAGTATCCACGGCTCCACACTTCGTAAATCTACCGGAAATAGTAGACCATCCGGGTACCTTTGGGATACTCATGTCCACATACTACATATTATTTAGGACAGATAGCAGGCGAATTAGGACGCAGAATAAACTCTACCAAGGTGCTTCACAAACCGATATGCAAATCAAACTTTAATGTTCAATTCTGTTAAACATTTATCATTTATTTTTTTGAAAAAGAATACACAGAAATATCATTTTAGCAGAAAGAGGAATGTTTTCATGAAGAATAACTCATGACCTCTGCTGGAAAACAAACAAATAAACAAAAAAACCCAATAGAAACCCTTATAGAATTTGTAATGGTTTTAATGGTGATAATGGAAATTGTGATGGTCCCTGTGGGTCTCTACTGGTAATTTGTTACCTTCTGTTGGTGGCATGTTATGTCTAGTGGATATCATTAAGGACCAATAATGGTAATGGTTTTAATATAAAAGCTGATGGGTTGTAATACTATTTGTAGTGGAATTCGAATTTCGGTGATGGTTTTTAATGTTTTTTTCAGCAGGTACAACAAAAAATGTATGGCTATAATGAGTTTCTGAAATAAAAGTGCTCATGAAAGTAGTTCAGAGAGTTCTTATGGAGCAAAAACTTAAAATAGTGGTTATATAATGACCAAAATGAATTAGCTAGCACCGTTAGCCAGTAACATGAATGATACTTTAGCGCAAAAAAAGGGGGGGGGGGTCGTTGGTTAAAGCGCGAGCGCCCTGATGGCGTCACGTCAGATAAGAGAGGGGCGGAGCCTTGATGACGCAGAGGACTGAGTGACTTTTCTACAAAAGCAATTTTTTTCCTTCAGCAGCAGAGCAATTGCTGTTACACAAGAGCTCTGAAACAGAGTAAACGTCCTTGTTATAACTCTCCCATGAGGAAGAAACTTTAGTTTAGCAAGTTTAGCGGTTTCAGGGTCCGGAGGTGGCCCAAGGCTCTCTCTCTCTCTCTCTCTCTCTCTCTCTCTCTCTCTCTCTCTCTGTAGTCCAAAGTGTCTGGGCTGTAGATTAGTTGCGAAAGCGAACAACAAACAAACAAAAAAAATGTCATCCATCGAGGCTGTGAAAAGGAAAATCCAGACCCTGCAGCAGCAGGCGGACGATGCAGAGGACCGAGCCGAGGCGCTTCAGAGAGAGGTGGACTCAGAGAGACATGCCAGGGAGAGGGTAAGACTTTAGAGACAGACCTTGTCCCTGAAACAGAGATAGACATTTGAGATGGGTTGTTGTTTTTTTGTTTTTTTTTTTGTTTGTTTGTTTTTTTGTCTGACGCACAGACCTGTTGTGTTTATTTTGTAGTATCTCGACTTTGTAAATGTTGGTTGACGCCTGCAGAGAGCAGATACAGTTACAGTGTTACTATAGAGACTCTAGCTCAGGCTGCTTCTGGCCTTTAAGCAACATGAGACTCACTGTCATTCATAAACTAAACCAAACTGACACTGAGGAAAAATATATTTTTAAAAGCGTTCTTGAGCAATATGGAATAAAAACTAGTGGGCTATAATAAAAATAGATGTGTTTGGTTCATGAAGTTGCTGGTGAACAACTTATCTACAAAAAAAACAAAAAAACTCTCAATAATGTATTTTAGCCATTAAGTTAATGTTGATATACGACCTATATTTTTGATATATCATTTATTAAATTTTGATGGGTGTTTGATGCCATTCTTTTCATTTTAGAGAAAATAAGGGGTACTAAACTATGCCTTTTGTTGTCACTAGGCTGGTACCCTTATTCTTTGCACCTTTAATATGACATAGATATGAAAGCATAGGTATACTGTACTTATAATGGATTTAAAGTACATAATTAGACCATAGATACCTTTTCGAGTAAAGCTTTAAAGGTACACTTTTTTTTTTCTTCGAGGTGAAAGATACATACTTCAAGGTGTATGCTTAAGCATGCCACCCCATCTGAGAGTGTATGAAAGGTTACCCTTCATCATTACATTTATAATCCGTGTCGATAAGGACCGTGGTGGTTGGCTGTTTCCGGCACATTCTGCTGATACAGATGCATCCAAGTTATGCCTTTTCTTCCACACCCTAACCCTATAGCTGCAGTAGGGACTTTAGCGGTTTGACCCAGCTAGACTGTTTAGCCAACCTGCTCCCACTTCCTGTGTCTCCTCCCAGTCTTCATCTCCATTGGCTTCACTCAACCTGGCCTCGATCCCAGAGAGCACAAGGTTAATCATTTCCTGTGCTCTTCGTTGCACGTGAGCAAAAAAGACCTTGGGAATGTCCATGCTTCTCGTATATCAGATACCTAGTGCTTGACTTTACCGTAGAGACATTTCACTCAGACGTGACTCAGAGCCATGAAAACTCTAACTGAAAATTGGCCTGGGAAAACTTTTTGTTCAAAATAATCTTTGAAATAATTTTTATTAAAAGAAGTGAAAGAAATAAACCATCACTAATGCATTAAAGAGCATAAAAGAACAACGGAGGAATACAGCTTTTCTCCAGATCACATCATAAGTTAAGTGTGAATACAGGTTGTAGTTTAAGAATGAAAAAGGAGCCAAGACGTGCAGACACTTCACCAAACAGAGCTGCTCTCTCTTTAGGTCCTTAAGGGCTCTTGGAATTGTTGTTTTATTTTAATGAGTTGCCCTTCAGCAGTTAAATTGACAAAGAGAGTTGCGTTGATTGTGAATTATTAATTTAAGCCGTAAGGAATATTTGGGATGCCATTTGCGGCATTCCACAGCTGCCCTGCTGAAACACACTGGAATTGGTTCAGGATTTGACAGAGCGGGGGTCTGATTATAGCTGTCGTCTGCTGGGGAGTGAGAGACGAACACTAGCTCTTTTGTGCTCCCTCTGGCTTAGTGGGAAATGTGGAATGGTGGAATGTGAAAGCCAAAGTCTAATCATCTCAGTCATCAACATCTCCTCATGGATCTGCAGCTTCATCTCTCCACACTTTGAGCAATGAGGGTTTTACACTAGTGTACACACCTTTAACCTAGAAGTGTAGTAATGCATAGCAACATAATCTTTGTATAGGATGGGTGTTTGACCCTGGTTTGTTAACCAGTATGTGGTATGTGTTTTTTGTTTTTTCTAGCCTAACTTGTTTAAACATTCCTAATTCATTGTTAATAGATTGGTTAAATATGGAAATACGTTCTATCAAAATGTTTTTTGATCATATTTAACCAAAAAGGCTACACAATAAACAAAATTGTGTAACTTTCCACTTTATTTTGTATTTGTAGACTAAAATTAGAAATTAATGTAGCACACTGGCAGATGAATGGTTGAACAGTTGTGGCTGGGATGTACAGTAGGCCTTCCTTTTGAAGAACAAACAATACTTTTCTCTTTACAATCACTGGTGAAGGTAGAATTTCTTTTTTATGTGGCTTACAAGGTTGCATTGCATAAGATTCACATTATGTGTGGTTTCTATGCAATTGAGAGACCGGCCTTAACATAGACATTAAAGACTCTATTATGAACTGGCTTCAGCTTTCTGAGGACACATAACATTTGAGTACTTGTAAGGGTTATTGAACAGAGATTTGGATGACCGTGTGAACAAATTAACTGTATTTCAGCTGATATCAGTATTAGAGGTTGACCGATACTGGATTTTACAGATACCGATAACTAAGTTGGGCAGTACCTGCCAATAACCAATTAATCAACTGAGTTTTTAAAAATTGATACTGAATGAAAACATAACACTCAAAGTAAAATATTGCTGAACTTTATTGCTAAAATAAACAGTACTGACTGTACCATGAAAATGTACTGCACTTTTTAAATTAAATAAATATTAATATATATTAACTATTAATAAATATTAAAGTAAATAAAAGATTTAGAAAATCCAAACTGAACCAAAAATTAACACATAAAAATAGAGACACTCAAAAATAATTAAAAAAAAAAAAAAAAACACTTCAAATAACACACCAGAATTTGTCAATAGCTATGTTATGGATTGTGTAATGGTCCCAACATGAGTTTGAGTTACTATTACCACCCCAAAGTTGACTAATTGTTGCAAAAGCTAACATTTTTTTTGTTTTGTTTTGTTTTTTGGAATATATGAGATAAAAGAATATAATTTTCTACTTGTATTAGTTTTAAGATCCTTCAGTCAAAATTGTGTGGTGAAAGAGTTTCATTTATCTGAATTACTGTGGTGAGTACAAAGTGATTTTTTTTTTTTTTCCTTTCTGGAGGATCAATTGATTGTGCATGACATTTCTATCTTCAGTGATTCATTATTGATCACCATGACATTTGGTGTTGCGTAACATGCACACAATTTATTGCAACATCATAAATACCCAAATGATGACTTCAGTATTTGAATCGTCGCACCTGGAACAGCTGTCTGAGTATTTATTAATTTATTCAAATGCACCTCTATTTTAAAACATGTAGACTCAGGACTGACAATGCAATGCCACCCTTATAGTTTCTATAGTTTGTAGCTTTTCCATTCACTTTCCTGTATCCTGTTTTAGGTTATCATGTCTTTCCTTTTTTTGCACCTAAACTGTAAATCTGCCTTATAGAGTTAGCGGGGTTATGAGTAGCTAGCTGGTTTAAAATTTCTCAGGGGTAAATGAACTTTACATTGTGATTCTTATCTGAAAAGCATCCAGAAGAAAATCTTTCTTAATGTCCCATGAGAGGAAGTCTGCACATATATAACCCCGGAACCGCTGGTTCCCAGGGTATATGTCCAAGTAATGATCTATTGATTGCTTTAATAATATCCCAAGGGTTACTGTGTTCATAAAAGTTTTAGGAAAACAGCTACATGCTTTGATTTATAACGGTGGTCCAGCTACAGTAGATACTTCATACTACAGCACTATACTTGCTTGTATAGTACGAAATCCAGAATTGTTTGTGTTCTGTTATGTTTTGATAAGTGTATTTGATCATGGCTGTGTTGTCCTCGTAGGCAGAGGCTGAAGTGGCCTCCCTGAACAGGCGTATCCAGCTGGTTGAGGAGGAGTTGGACAGGGCCCAGGAGAGACTGGCCACCGCACTGCAGAAACTCGAGGAGGCAGAAAAAGCTGCAGATGAGAGCGAGAGGTGATTTATTTGGAACAAACGTTCTAAAAAAATGTGCTTGTAAAAAGTTGAACAAGTCTGTGAGTGTCTGGCCAGTTTACCTGGGCGTTCGAAATATGGTCTTCTATAATGTAAATCAAAGATTTTCAACCCAGGTAATAATTATGTGGTTTACATTTAATGGAAGGCAGCACAGCTAAGTAAGGTCATTGAGGACTGGGTTGGGAAGTGGTGGACTAACTGAAACTTAAGGCGTTTTCCTTAAGATCTGTGCTTTGTTCTGAAACGGGGACTTAAATTGTTACAATGTTGTTTTTTCTCCTTTGCTCGGTTTGCTTTCACAAGGCAACCTTTCAAAGCGTACCAAAATGTGTTTATGCAAATCATGTGAGTAAACTGTCCTCTCATTGGTCAGCGTGCACCTGTTTATGTTCCGAGGTTCCACCCATAGTGGTCATCCATCCAGATGGATAGACAGCAGCTCCGTGAGCTTATTGTGGCTTTCTTTTTAGCTGTAGTTATTTTAATTTATCTAATTTATATGTTCCACACAGCAATTAAAGCCTATCTGTTTGAGATGCTCGCTTAACACTTTGTAAACCTCTGTGTTTATATGCGTTTTTGTTCAGAAATACGCTCGTCAGACCAAATTCCAATGCGGCATTTTACCTCGTCTTTGGTCCAAGTTACTCATGTTGCAAGTCATTAGCAAAACAAAGACGCTTTTTACGTAATGCAGTTCCCATCATGCATTGCTATACAGGTTGGTCCGTTGGGTAGGAATGCTTTCTCAACACAAGCGAACTGCTCCAGAGTTCCTTTGCAATGATTGTTTTGGTGTGGATCCGAGCGCGATTGCAGTGTTCATATATGTCTAAACGAACCAAACCGAGGGAGAAAATGCACCAGGTTCAGAAACAAACACTCCAAGCGAGCCAGGTGTGAAAACACCCTTATTTAAACTTTTTTGGATTCTTTGGTCAACAGAGGAATGAAGGTCATTGAGAACAGAGCAACGAAAGATGAGGAGAAGATGGAGCTTCAGGAGATGCAGCTGAAGGAAGCCAAACACATTGCTGAGGAGGCTGACCGCAAATATGAAGAGGTGTGTAACTTGGGGAGTTTAAAACCTATTGCTGAGAGGTCAGTTTTAGTTATACATTTTATATATAACTTTATTTTGGATCTGAGACAGTCCTTTGATGATGATTCATGTTTATTTGCAAAAAAATATTATTTATATGTTACTCATTTTGTAACCTGAGGTATCTGAAATCCATAGGCTTATACAAGGCTTATACAGGTCTTGTATATATTTATTTTGCATATTTAATTTCCCTTATTTTTTAGATTTCCTTCCTTACTGTTATCAAATCTCTGCACACTTATGTGTGGAAGATTTAATGGCCTTTTTCCAATGCACTGAACTGGATCTTTTGGCCCCAATAAACTGGAGCGGTGTTTTTTCCATTGGTCAGTCCAATGCAAATGATTACACAAGATTGGTACCAACAGGAATCAGTTAGACTTGGGAGTGGGGTGAGCAGCAGTTTGTTGCCAATTGGTTATCCACAGACAAGCACAGATTAAAAAAAGAAAGAAAGCAAGAAAGAACGAACAAAAGAAAGAAGCACAAACAGAAAAATTGAAAAAGAAGAATACTTATAGATACATATGGATTTTTCATCGATTTCATTGATTTGGACTGAATTTAAATTGTTGAATTTAATCCTACTGAAAAAAAATGAACTATTCATCAGTGTTTTGTCAGTAATTTTGTTGCAGCCAATTAAATTGGCCAGCAATATTGAACAACATCATTATTGTTCATTGAAATGATGATGCAGTTACTCTCATCACTCTGACCATATCAGTTATCTCTCAGGATGTCTCTGAGTGTCCTCTGGCTCTTGTTTAGGCTAAATCTTGTTTTTGAATATACAGTGGAAAAACACTTTAATAGCCTTGAATACACGTAGCCCAGCAGAGATCCACCATTTCCATTTTGGCTTCTCAAGGCATTGTAATTTAGCTATTAGCTTTTCCCCTCGTTGTGGAATCAATTGACTTCTCGCCAGGGGTTCCTTTCACATCTTTAAACACATTCCCAGTGTCTGATCGGTTCATCCTGTTGACACAAGTGGTACTATTTAATGGGACTGCTCCTGTGTCTTCTTGCTGTTCTTGTTGCCCTAGTGCTAATGAAATGGCTTTACAGTGGAGAGAAGCTTGAAATGAGAGAGAAGCATCAGAGGGCCTCTTAAACTCTTCTAGTATTTAGCTAATAATTAAACCTCTTATCCTTCTGTATACTACTACAAGATTAAAGTGGTGCTTGAAAGTTTGTGAACCCTTTAGAATTTTCTATATTTCTGCATAAATATGACCTAAAACATAATCAGATTTCCACACAAGTCCTAAAAGTAGATAAAGAGAACCCAATTCAACAAATGAAACAAAAATATTATACGTGGACACTTATTTATTGAAATGATCCAATATTACATATCTGTGAGTGGCAAAAGTATGTGAACCTTTGCTTTCAGTATCTGGTGTGACCTCCTTTTGCAGCAATAACTGTAACTAAACATTTCCGGTAACTGTTGATCAGTCCTGCACATCGGCTTGGAGGAATTTTAGCCCGTTCCTCAGTACAGAACGGCTTCACCTCTGGATGTTGGTGGGTTTCCTCACGTAAACTTCTTGCTTTGGGTCCCTCCACAACATTTCTATTGTATTAAGGTCAGCACTTTGACTTGGCCATTCCAAAACAACTTTATTCTTCTTTAGCCATTCTTTGGTAGAATGACTTGTGTGCTTAGGGTCGTTGTCTTGCTGCATGACCCACTTTCTTTTGAGATTCAGTTCCCGGACAGATGTCCTGACATTTTCCTTTAGACTTCGCTGGTATACTTCAGAATTCATTGTTCCATCAATGATGGCAAGCCGTCCTGGCCCAGATGCAGCAAAACAGGCCCAAACCATGATACTACCACCACCATATTTCACAGATAGGATAATGTTCTTATGCTGGAATGCAGTGTTTTCCTTTCTCCAAACTTAATGCTTCTCATTTAAAACGAAAGGTTCTATTTTGGTCTCATTCGTCCACAAAACATTTTTCCAGTAGCCTTACAGCTTGTCCACGTGATCTTTAGCAAACTGCAGATGGGCGGCAGTGTTCTTTCAGGAGAGCAGTGGCTTTCTCCTTGCAACCCTCCCATGCAAACCATTGTTGTTCAGTGTTCTCCTGGTTCCTTTGTGACCTCGAGGACTATTACAGGTCTTGCTCTTGGAGTGATTTTTGTTGGTTGTTCTTTAAATAAAACAGGGCGCTCACTCACGCCTGATTGTCATCCCATTGATTGAAAACACCTGACTCTAATTTAACCTTCAAATTAACTGCTAATCCTAGAGGTTCACAGTTACTTTTGCTAATCACAGATATGTAATATTGGATAATTTCCCTCAATAAATAACTGACCAAGTATAATATTTTTGTCTCATTTGTTTAATTAGGTTCTGTTTGTCTACTTGTAGGACTTTGTGTGAAAATCTGATTTATGGCCATATTTATACAGATTATAGAAAATTCTAAAAACATTAAATTTTCAAGCACCACTGTAAGTAGCATTGTGTGTTTAAATACATCAAGGTCTTGGTTTTTATACAAGACTGATCAGTGGATTGATGTTTTAAGACCATCAACGCTACATTTCATGCATGTAGCAGTAGCATTTTGTATGTAGACACTTCAACCTCAGTGTCCATGCTTGCTAACAATTTCAAGAGCAGATTCACGTGACTTGACTCTTGATCTCTCTTGGCTCGCTGTAGAGTCAACACTGCGTTAACCTTTGGAATACAAACCTTCAGATTTACTGCTTGCAGAGCAGTTTTTATATACTTCCTGCTCAAGTGCTAGAATCCTATAATTTGGTTATAGATAAATTACATGTGTAGTGCAGTTCGACTACAGGTTTGAGAACCCTCAGATATGGTGCTGTCATTTTATTATCTTCAGTGTATTGCTTGTCTACAGTTCCTATCCCACCCTGGCAAGTCTGCAGAGACACTCAACATATTAACCAGGAAGCAGCACTTATCACTTTATTACTGTGTTGTTAATTGGTTGTTTGTTGTTTACCTGCAGGTGGCCCGTAAGCTGGTCATCCTTGAGGGTGACCTTGAGCGTTCTGAAGAGCGTGCTGAGGTGGCTGAGGCGTGAGTATTATTTACAATCAACAGAGCGCATGTATGAAGTTCAGCTGCTGTTTTGTAAATAATGACAAATTAAATTTTTGCTTTGTTGTTATTATATTGCACGTAAATATGCAGTCTATATATCCATTCGTACTGTTGATATTTTTTATTAATCATTTGAATGTTACATATTTGTCCATACTAAATGTGTATCCTAGACTAGAGCCATGTTTATGTAGTATATTCATTATTATGGTTATATTTTGCATGAACAGTGATGCAATATGCTGCATGTTTGTGGCGTCTGAAAGACCTTCCAAAGCAACAGGCAGCATAAAATATCATATTTCATGTTGCGAATGATCTATTTATGATGCTAGATCATTTCCAAGAATTTGCACCAAGGTACAGTTGTCTGATCCCAAGCCACGCCTACATAGTATGTTTACTATTATAATGTAGGTCAAGCTGGAAAATGGAGAGTCATTAAGTTAAGCCCACAATCACAGGGCATAATAGACAGTTTTGGAAATTAAGAAACATTTCAAGTATAAAATGGATTATGTAAAAATGGAGAATCATTTTTTGCTAACTAATTGTGATTTCCTCACACTTTGGTCAAGTTGTGGGACAGCTATGGACTGTAGTGACACAGACTTATGTCTAATCAATTCAGTTTGTAATCAGACACTGGCTGTCAAATTAATGTTCCACTCTGCAGTCAGATTGGAATCGTTAAGGATGATTTTCTAACTTTTCATGTTTTAAAATGATAGACCTTCACTCATGATTGAAATACATGCCAAGGAGAAACAGTTCAGTCACAATACAGTAAAAAAAATGTCAAAATTACACCAGGTAAGGGTTTTCCCAGGCCACCACACAAATATTTTCATGCACTGATTATTTGTTAGCTTTTTTCTCTTTATTACTTAGTCAGACTTGCCTTCATTACTGCATATTGACTAGCCACATACAGAAATGCTGCAGATCCACCAAACAGACCAATGCTGGTGTGCTTGCATAAGTTCTGACAGCTTGACTGAGTTAATGGC
This sequence comes from Cranoglanis bouderius, assembly GCA_023630585.1. Lineage (NCBI taxonomy): Eukaryota > Metazoa > Chordata > Actinopteri > Siluriformes > Cranoglanididae > Cranoglanis > Cranoglanis bouderius. Next base: position 10,115,703 of record CM042550.1, read on the forward strand.
AGATTCAACAGAGCAATGGTTGCAACATAGCAATGATGGCTTGAGATTTGTCAGTTGGATCGAATTAGTTTGACTTTCTATTTGTTTACCAGCTGCTTGTGGTCTTTCAGTCACCCCACTCTATATGTAATAAAACATGAGTGAAAAAGAACAGTTCTGGGGTTCACTAACCACAGTGAGGATCTTGGTCCTCTCTCTCCCTTTGTTTCCTAAATGCATGCTCCAATGCACCCCACCCTGGGACACACCATGTTTGTGGCTCCATCCTCTCCCCCCGTTCCCTGCTCATGTTGGACTAACCCAGTCGAGTCAGACAGCTGGAGGAGGAGCTTAGACTCATGGATCAGAATTTGAAGTCCATGATGTGCGGGGAGGAAGAGGTACAGCAGTGACTGTTGCTCAAACACCCTGATATTAATGCTGGCTTTCTTCTCTCCTCCTTTCTTGCTGGAACTCACTAACCTTCATTGTGCTTTGCGTAACTCCAACCCTGTGCTTCGAATGGCCTCTTGTTTCTCAGCTTGTAGGTGAACCATCTCTTCTGCCTGGCAAAGGTGGCCCCTACTAAATCCTTAGGAAAGAGATTTCTACTCAATAGCAATATTGCAAAATTGAAAGATTATTACATTTTAAATGATCTTTATTGTGATTCTAAGTCTATTTTATACATCTGTATATGTATAAAAAATACCAAAAAGTCCTTTTCCTAATGCGTTTTAGCTAAGCACGTTTTAATGTCACGCAGGTAAGTTTTTATTCCTAGCTGTGTCCACAGTGTCTGGGTTTTATGAGAAACACCTCTTCTCCCTCATCAGTTTGGGGTCTCCTTAGGCTAGACTTTAGCCTTTTCTATCTTCTTAAAATGCTCTTTCTTTCTCTTTTCCTCTCCTCTTTTTTTCCCCCCTCTACTTTTTCTCCACCTCTCCTGCTACGGCACAGCAAATCTGGTGACCTTGAGGAAGAGTTGAAAAATGTCACCAACAACTTGAAGTCTTTGGAGGCCCAGGCAGAGAAGGTAGGCAAATCAGCACCAGCTGGTGGCTGTGTTACTGCGAAAAGCCAACAGAGCCTCCCAATTACAGTGCTGAGCCCAAGCTCACGGGTGTTTGGGTAACTATAGAGACGGTTACTGGAGCACTAAGTGGGACAGTACGAAACCAAAAGGCTTGCTTACAACACAATAGGACTTGTAAAGAAAATAAAGTTTCTTATTTATCCCAAGGGATATGAAGTGTATTAGTAGACTGTTTCACTTCTCTGCTCAGGTTATCGATAGCTAATAAAGTGTGTATCTTTATTCTTAAGAATTCTTCTTTGATTGTGCCACACTACTGTATTAGTCTCTAAAACTTCTCTCCTGGTAGACTGCTCTGCATTTCCTCTGTAATGCTACAAATCATGCACAATTTGATTATTTTTAAGCTTCATGTAATGCTGGCCTTATTATTAATGTTTCCACAATTCTTTAATATTTAGTACTCAACAAAAGAAGACAAATATGAAGAAGAAATCAAAGTGCTCACTGAAAAGCTGAAAGAGGTGAGCAGTCTGTTAAAGCTTTTATACTACAATAATATGAAGTACTTGTGCTGGTGGAATGTTGTTTTTACTTGTTAGTTGAGTTTGAAAAGGTTTTTTTTTTTTTTTCTGTTCCTAGGCTGAGACTCGTGCTGAGTTTGCAGAGAGGTCTGTGGCTAAACTTGAGAAGACCATTGATGATTTGGAAGGTATGTTAGCAAGTTATCAAAAAACAGGGTTGTCTATAATTAATTGACCTCCTGGTCGTTAACTGCATCTATTTTGAGAATGTTTCACACTACCATGTGTCATGTTTTCACAAAGTTGTGTTTGTATTCACTTGGAAGTGTTCAACTAATATGTGGAAACATGTGAATGCAAATCCTTACCATGCCACAGCCATGCGTGGCCAGGAGTCCAAGAGAGCAAAATCGGCCATGCTCTATGGATCAGAGGGATTGAATTACTCTAGCCAATCCTGGGGATCTGTAAGATCGTGTATGTGGAAGAGGGCAGATAGCGCTTTCCTCCAAGTGTGTTTAGCTGCCCTGTGCCATAGCATGAGCATCATTTCGGAAAGTTCTGGTGGCTAACTTTAAATGTTCCAAAGGAAGCATGTGTTAGCCTTCACCCTTCCTGGTTGGTAGCTGCCGTGTGATAGGGGAGAGCTTGCTAGTGGGTGGGAAATTGGTGGAATAGAAGAAAATGAGGTCTGAGAGAAAAAACAAAAAAACAAAACAGTAGTGCAACCAGTACAATAGTCTGTTTTAACCCTTTCAGACCTTCAGCGTGTGTGAGCTGGAGACAGACTCATTATAGAACTAACCAGACAGTCAGAAAGCACTTTATGAGAACCAATAAATATGTCTATGGTTTTCAAGCTTCTGAATAAGACTATACAGTTTGCTGTGGTGTGACCTATCAGAGCCTAAAAGATTAAAAGTGCATCTTAATTGGCGCTCTGTACGTCACCAACAGTTGGTGGAGGAAAACTGATCTTGGAACCCGCCATCAGCACAAACTATTAATTTTTCCCCATATATTTACATGGGAGTTTTATGATGGAAATAAATGGTCCATTTTCATAAACTGTGGCTCTCTAATTTGAGAAGGAAAGATTTTTTTTTTTTTTAAAGTGTGGTTTGACAACTGGTCTGCTGTGGTTAAGAACTAACCAGTATTGTGTGTTATCTTTGCACAAACAGGGTGTAGTTGGAATAGAGAGAATTGTCAATATTAACATTAACAAATTGCTGATATTAATGTTGTTAAATGAGTTGACACGTCATGATAAATATTTGTTTCAACTTAGTGTGCTTATTTTTAAGGGTTGAATTTAATCATCAGTCTATATTGCATGTTGCCTAGAAGGATATTTTAACACCATTATAGCTCTGCATATTCATGTTTTTAATCTGTCGGAATGGTTGATCATGGAAACTAGACACTTCTCAGCTTTAATTATGTGTGGATTATGTGTGAATGAGTTGAATGCACAACATTAACACGAGCTTGAGGTTGCATGTAGGTGTTGTGAGATTCATTAACTGACTTTTGGACAACTGTGTATTAGAGTATTACAGTGCACCATGCTGAGTTTTAAGTCCAGAATGGAAGTTTTATTCTGCACATCAGCTGTACTGCCCAATAGTTATATGATTTTATATGATTTAAAGCAGTGGTCTTCAATCTTATCATCAAATTTCCCTTGTGGCTGTCAGCTTTCATTCTAGCCAAATAGGAGACAAACCTAAGAGCTGATTGAAGCGAATTAAACAGGTAGAATCAGATGTGGCTCCTGTTTAGTATAAAATCCCTGCAGCCACTCCAGCAGATAAGATTGACAACTCTTGATTTAAGATACGAGTCATACCAGGTTTCATTTAGTGTATTTTGTCAGTTTAGTGGCCAATCATAGATTTGCTTTTTGAAGCTAACAGAACTGTTTCCTCTTTCTGACCATCTCTCCTTTGTCCCCACTCTTTGTTTCCTTCTGTCTCTCTGTGTCTGGTTCTTTACTGTTCTTCTGCTCTGTGTGCGCGCGCGTGTGTGGATGAAACGCAGACGAGGTGTACGCTCAGAAGCTGAAGGGCAAAGCCCTTAGTGAGGAGCTGGATCTGGCTCTCAACGACATGACAACTCTTTAAATGCACTGTCTCACGCTTTCTCCACTTGTGCCTTCTTCATCGTCCCTGTTTCTTCAGTTCTTCTTTGGCGCTTCCTACATCTGGCCCATCTGGGGTTCACTTATTGTCATCCTCACTTGTTTTTATTTCCCTTCATTCCATTATTTAAATCAGATCCCAGTCTCGGTCATAAAATCAGTTTTCAGAAATGAATGCATAGTTTCTTAATAAATAAGTTTGATACTGCATACCCCAGGGAGCCAGTATGGGTCATATCTATTTTTTCTTTGCTGTTTTTCGAGGTAGCAACATCTCGTGTGTTCTGTTTCATTACCTTTCTGTTTATAAGATATTTTTCTTCTTGAGCTTTGCCAGTTTGTCAGTTTACACATCTGCTGCAGTGTTCTGCTGGAACTTGTTCAGTATTTGTTCTCTGTTTCTGTAGTGCTTAATTTACTCCCTCTGTAATAAAAAGCAAAAAACCTGAACTTTTCTCTTTATTCCTCTTTATTTTTCCACTCAAACTCAATTAATGCTGTTTTGCTTGTTCTTAGCCAGTTCATTTACAGCTTTGGATGCAATTTAGAGTTTCACTGCCAGCAATATTACGATTTATATCTCTGTTAACTATTTGTCCTATTTTTTTTTTTTTTTTCAGTTCAGAAAACACAAGCCAAATGTCTGTTAGTAATTTTGAGATGCACTTAGTCACTGGTGTTAGGAAGAGGGAAAAGGGCAGTGATACATGGAGAATTATGACTTGTAGGACTTATTATTTTGTATTATTTTTGTAGCTCCATTTAATCTTTTATTGTCTTCCTATGTGGAAGGAACAATTATTTTTCTTATACATAACATGCTACTTTGATTTGTATTCAACATTCCAAAAAGCAACAGCCTCTCTAAATTTCTAAAGAACTAGTAACTCAGAAAGGAAGGGAAAGAAACATTTTATGATTTATAATCCCTTCATTTTATGAAGAAGTAGGATACGGTAAGTGTTGTAATAAAAACAGGCCTAAGAAATGTGTTTATATTCATGATGTCTTTACCATACCATTCACATGGTATGTTATGGTATTGTGTTTTTTTGTTTTTTTTTATTTTTGTTTTTTATACAGATGTAAATGGTTTTTTGTACAGATGTAATTGTAATTGGACATTTTTTTTTATCAGAGTTGATCTCCAGTAGGGCTGGTGCCTTTATTGCACCGCTTTGTGCTTTGACAGCTCACTCCCTCACTTTCTTTCCTCATTTATCTTTCTCTCTTTTCTCTCTCTGCTGTCCTGCCGGCTCTCCCTCTGTACCTGGCTCTCTGAGATGCTGTGGAAACAGATCGCTTACGTGTCTGACGGTGGAGAAAAAAACGCACTAATGAGCTGAGAGTAGTTTTTAATGAGTTCAGCAGCTGAGCCTCTCCAGATGAAATTCTCTTCATGTTCAGAATTATTCACCATCATATTTGGGTACTGAACATTTGGCTGACTTTAGAGGTAATAGTGTACATTTTGTCAGACAATAGACTGCAGGGTGCTTAGTTAATGAATTGTGTCATTTGGCCCATAACCTGAAACTTTTGCATGTCATTCTTAGGACAAATATAGGGATTGTGGGTCAGCTCTGAATTAGTAGCTGTTATATAATGATACATTAATTAATTGCATGGTCTTGCATAGTTCTGAGCGTGTAGATGAGTATGTTTGTCATATGTTTTCTTTCATTACGTATTGCTGCCTTAGAAATATGAAACCCAACGGTATGAATGAAAAGCAAATCTACAGCTCCAGAAAAATTACACACATATAAGCTAATTTCTTATGTGCACCTTCCATGTAGCTGCACTTTGATGCTATTCACAATTTGTCTGCCTGCCTTCACCCCATCCATCAATAATGTAGAAAAACAGTATATATCTAAATCTAATCTGCCACCAGTGAAAGACAAGAGGACGATTATTTTGAATTGTGTACGGAAAAAATAAAGAATAAAACACCACAGGGCATGCTGTAATTGGAAAATAATCAGTGGCGGGGTGGTGTGATGTGACCTAGGCAAAGTTGAGTTATTTTTACCATGCCCAAAGTTGATTATTTCCCAATAACAGCACAATCTGAAGTGTTCTATTATTCTTATACCACAGCAATACAAAAAACTTCAGCATATCAACAATTCAGCATTTGACTTTGTTAAATAAAAACACATTTTTAATTTGTTTATTATTAGGCTTATATTATGTGGAGCATCCACCGTACAGGTCCCTGTGAGTGAGTTGCTTCTATAGAAACGGCATATTAATATAAACCTGTGATTGCCATGTCAGTGTAACTGCTGTGCTGAGACTGGCACACCAAGCAAATAATATCTTATTATTTGGTCCAATGGTCCTGTGGTCCCGTTTCCTTAGCCTTTAGTGTTACTCAGCACTTGAGCTCAGAATCATATCGAATGCGATTCTTCATGCTGAGAAATTTATGGGCTTTATTATTATTTTAGTATAATTTCAAATCAAAGGAGATTAATTTGATTCAAGACCACAGTGACCAACATAAATGCTTTTTTGTTTTTTTTTTAACCTCAAAGGAAATATTTGTCCATGTTTTCATTGTGACTATGAAATCTAGTCTGTTGTTTATTAGTGTAAGTAACTGGAGCATGGGAATTTAGTTTATATGCTTCCATCCATCCCTTTATGGGATTACTAATGCTTATGTGAACTGGACGAATGTTTATATACAAAGACATGTTTTGATTTTCACGCTGTGAATTTTCATGCTTTGTAAACATGCCTTTCTATACTTTGGAAACACTAATGTGTAATTTTTCAGAATATTGTGAATTACTGCTAAAAATTCTTTATCTTTGCAGGAAGATAGAATAGGCAAGGTTAAAAAATAGATTTAAAAAAAAAAAACTTTTTTTTTTTTTTTGCCTTTATTGGCTGTTTGCCAGAATTTGACCTCAGCATTAAATGACAGCTTTTCTTAGGCCATCACACATATGTGAGAAAAAAATTATATTTTGACAAGAAGGAGCATTATTGGGACATTTTTAATTTTGTTCCATTAATTGTGCCTGAACGTTTTTGGTGGAGGCGCTGAGCCGAAACAGCCACTATCCTCCTTTGTGCTGAGTGAAACCCAAACCTCACCTGACATTTCACTCACACAACACACACTAACCAGTCTCTCTGCTGAGAGAGGCCTCAGTCTCACCTCGTTTAGGGACAAACCAAGAGTCAGGAATCTGCTTCCTGCTCACGATTGTGTATGCGAAATCAAACAAAGTCAAGTACTTTAACCATGTACTGTTTTAAAGGCAGTTCTAATGTAAATGTAATAATCTGCACTTTTTTTAATCTGTGGAGAAAAATGGATTTATTGGTATGTTTAGTTTAGAGAGTGCTTTTTGTACTGCATTGTTAATATTGTTGCTCATTTTAGAATCTTGCTTTCTCACGTTGTCCTTTTTGTTCCCCTCTGCCAACAGAGAAACTAGCCCAGGCTAAAGAGGAGAACCTAGGCATGCACCAAGTGCTGGACCAGACTCTAATGGAGCTGAACAATTTATAAAGCGCAAAATCTGCGCCACAAACAAGAGTCTTACATGGCATAGAGCTTTCCAGTGGAGCCCCATGCAGAAAACCTGTGCACACATATCCCTCAGAGGGGTAAGGTCTTAGTAGCTTTAGTTTGATAGCTCCAGATGCCCTGAAATTACACTCTGCCATTTTATATGTGTAGATAGACTCTCTGTGGTATATCCCTCTAAGACACAGGCCCATTTTATCAATTTTTATGAGTAGTTATAGAATCAGTAGTACATCAGTACCAGTGAAGTGACAGTGTTTGGCTTTGGAGTAGTTCTGACACATAAGACCAAAGTTACTTATCTGTCTAATTACTAATAAGTGTTTGGTTCTAACCAAGGAACTGTTTACTCATTCATTAACAGCAATGTTTTAACTACTCCACTGCCTCATCCCCTGTGCTTTAGTCATTCCAGTGCTTTACTTGACCAAATTATATCCAAATCAACAGAGGGACTCGTTGCTTTTTATTATTGGACTTCAACTGATTTCTTAGTTTGCTGTTTATGTAACATTAATATGGACTGATTTCATGTGTGTAAACAAAGCACGGAATTATGAGTAATATTGAATATTTACTGATTATCACCATCAAAATGACCACCTGCTCAGTTTAATTAGTGCTTCTATTCATGAATAATTCACCTTCATGTATCCATGTGCAGTTCACACTTTCTCTACTCTACTAGAGATCGCTAGAGGACTGGTTTAAGTACTTTTGGTCATCTTAATAAATGTGTTCATTTTATATTTATTAGTATGTGACAGGACCAGAACTCCTGTCAGAGTAGACGCAAGTGCATGTTTACAGATGTGAAATCAGTCTTCTTATATATCCACCAAAAAAGACTGTCATGGCCAAAGTATCAATGCTGATTCAAATCACAATCAGTTTACGCTTCACCTAATTTTTGATTTCTGAATGTGGAACATTTTGACAGTTTGTAATGTCTAAAATACTTCCTGTTTCATGGTGTTTCCCCCTCAAATTCTTACCATGATGTATTAAAACTGGCGCACATGCCACTGAGTTACACTATTTTCAGAAACAGGATTTTTTTTTTTTTAGTTGTGGGATTTTAGAATAATTGATGGGAATGTGATTAATGTCTTGATCAGTTATAGCCCATTTTTAAAGCGTCACCTAACTATGCAATTGTGTAAGCTCTTTGTTAAAGATGATTAAAATGTTGAATACAAGTGCTCCCTTTGTGCCTTTATTTTTACTGTTTTCCTGCTGTCTCCATAAAAATGTTTTTTTAAGAGCTCATCATAACTACAGTAAGTATTTAATTGATGACCAGTTAAATGTTTACTACGGTCATAGATATTTTAAGACACTAATGGAATAGAAGTGCACTACGTACCTAAATTCATGCACGTTTATTTTTAGTATGCAGACTTGTTTTGCATTCTTTCTTTCTTTCCTTCTTTTTTTTTTAAAGTATGCATACTTATTTTGCATACTTGTTTTTTAAGTACACATACTTGTTTTAAATGAAATATACTGATATTTGGTGTGACCACCCTTAGTCTTCAAAACAGCATCAATTCTTCTAGGTACACTTGCACAAAGTCTGGGATTTTGTAGGCATATAGTCAGATGTGTGATTAAACAATTATACCAAACAGGTGATAATGATCATCAATTCAATATGTAGGTTGACACAATCATTAACTCAAGCAGAAATGGCTGTGTAGGAGGAATAAAACAGCAACAAGACAGAAGGTATTTGTACTGCATCAGCAAGGTCTCTCCCAGGCAGAAATTTCAAGGCAGACAGGGGTTTCCAGATGTGCTGTCCAAGCTCTTTTGAAGAAGCACAAAGAAACGGGCAATGTTGAGGACCATAGACGCAGTGGTCGGCCAAGGAAACTTACTGTAGCAGATGAAAGACCTGGCAGAAACCAGTGGGACCCTGGTACACCCATCTACTGTCCGGAGAAGTCTGGTCAGAAGTGGCATTCATGGAAGACTTGCAGCTAAAAAGCCATACCTTTGAGGTGGAAACAAGGCCAAGCGACTCAACTATGCACGAAAACACGAACTGGTGCAGAAAAATGGCGGTAGGTACTCTGGACTGACGAGTCAAAATTTGACATATTTGGCTGTAGCAGAAGGCAGCTTGTTTGCCGAAGGGCTGGAGAGCGGTACATGAATGTCTGCAGGCAACAGTGAAGCATGGTGGAGGTTCCTTGCAAGTTTGGGGCTGCATTTCTGCAAATGGAGTTGAGGATTTGGTCAGAATTAATGGTCTCCTCAATGCTGAGAAGTACAGGCAGATATTTATCCATCATGCAATACCATCAGCGAGGCATCTGATTGGCCCCAAATTTATTCTGCAGCATGACAACGACCCCAAACATACAGCGAAAGTCATTAGGAACTATCTTCAGCGTAAAGAAGAACAAGGAGTCCTGGAAGTGATGTTATGGCCCCCACAGAGCCGTGATCTCAACATCATCGAGTCTGTCTGGGATTACATGAAGAGAGGGAAGCAACTGAAGCTGCCTAAATCCACAGAAGAACTGTGGTTAGTTATCCAAGATGTTTGGGCCAACCTGCCTGCCGAGTTCCTTCAAAAACTGTGTGCAAGTGTACCTAGAAGAATTGATGCTGTTTTGAAGACAAAGGGTGGTCACACCAAATACTGATTTGATGTCGATTTTTCTTCGGTTCACTCACTTTACATTTTGTGCATTTTGTTAATTGATAAATGTAAACTATTAACATGTCTATTTTTGAAAGCATTCTTACTTTACAGCATTTTTTCACAACTGCCTAAAACATTTGCACAGTACTGTGTACAGTGGGTATAGAAAAGAATCACTCCCCTTTAAAATAATCACATTTTGTTGCTTTTCAGCCTGAAATGAAGACGGACACAGTTTTTGTTTTATCCAGCTGTATTTACTCAGTGCAGCTTATAACATCCAAGTGAAAGATATAACACCAACATGTCAGAAAATTTAAAAAAAATAAATAAAAAACCAGAATTGTTAATTGAACTATTATAGAACAGCTGTTAGCAACAAATTTCCCTCTGAGATGAAGACAGTCTAATCTGATCTTAATCTTATACTAATTGAAGTACAGAAACATAAGCATATATATCACTTAAAATAAGTATGCATACTTAAAATGTTAGTATGCAAAATAAATATGCATACTTATTTTAAGTGATATACAGTATGTTTTTGTACTTAAATGAGTACCTTTCGTAGTGTTAGAGTTCTATTCTTGCTTGTTACACCTTACACAGTATGTATGCATACGTAAAAATTAAGTATGCATACTTAATAAACAAGTGTGCATACTAACTATTATAGTATGTATACTTATTTTTAAAGTGTGCATACTTAATAAATAAGTGTGCAAAATAAGTATGCATACTTCAAAACAAGCGTGTTAAACACTGCATTATTGAGTATGCAATACTAAAGATATCTCGGCTTTACATTTGATATGTTACAATGTTAGGATCAAGTTCTGTGTTGCCAGATGAAATGAGGTTGGTTGAGCGTGTCCATAGGAAAGGAAACATCTCTCTTACCTCTGCCCCCAAAGTCACAAAAATAAAAGAAGTGCAAACCTTGGCGAGCAGGAAAATGAAGTGCTGATATGTTTAAGTTTGAGAAATCAGTCGTGTTCATTATTGTTTCAGTGACTTTCAGTGTTTCAGTGGTTACAAGGTTCAACCCGTTTTGAGAGATCTCCCAGTCATCATATGGAGAACCCATGCTTGCGGGCAGGTGGGACAAGCAAGAGGTGCACTGTCCTATAAACATTGAGATATGTTTTTTCATACAAAACCCCCACACTGACACTCGCATTCAAAATCACGTAATAAAAGCTTGTTGTCCAGTGAGCATTAATCTTTCCTCCCATTAAAACACAGTGTACTTAAATCTGCCATAGAATAACACAGAATCTGTGGGTCCTATCAGTCCTGTCTCAGGGGCTTCAGAGTAGATTTTCACGCAGGCTGTGCTGTCCGCCGAAAACAGTTGTAGTGAGATATTTGGTAATTTGATTCGATAAAATATTGAATTTCACAAAGAGTTCTGAATACTATAGACACATTTCTACATTTAATATAGATACATTTCATTGCCACATTTGAATACAATTTTAGGGGAGGCCGGGTTTCCCACGTAGTCTTAAAGCAATCGAATGTGTACTACATACAGTATAGACTGTTGTGTGTAGAGTTCAGTACAGGGCAGCAGTGAGGGACACACAGGACCGAATTCAGACATCGTCATAGCAGGAGTATTGAATGTGATTTACTGTATTAAACACACAGCTAACAACCTCCTGATGGATTTAGTCATTAAACTGGTTTTGTCTGCATTGATATAAGAGGTTGGCTGCTCTGGTATCCTGCTGCTCTGGGCTGTCAGAGCTGTATAAAGATCAATAGAATTAAAACCAAAACCATTGTAAATGTAAAACATCCTGTACACTGCTCTTAAATTCCATCATCAGATACTATCATTGTCCCACGGTCCCAGTGCGCACCTCCTCAACAAACACAGAACATTTCCCTAACGTTAACATTTGGTTCTCCTTTGGTAATATTTTTGGGAACCATTTCATAATCTTCTGGGAGCTTTCTATTTGAACAAAATCTGTTCTGTTCTCGAAAACATATCGGGGAATTTTAAAACACAGTGTTCTATTATGGGTATATGACAACTGACAAGGGAACTTCACCAAATGTTGCATATTTAATTTAGTTTAATTTTATTTTATTTTTGTAACAACAAACTAACATTCCAGAAACATTCCTGTAACACACTCACTTACAGGGAGTTGGTAACTTGTATACAACTTTGTATACAAAGCAGCATACCATTCTGCAAAACAAACATGGGAAAAAAATGAACTTCCATCCTCAATCCGGACAGCAGAATCTGCCACTATTTTCAAAAAACGGCTAAAGAGCCACCTCTTAACTAGCCTTAACTAAACTAACCCCTAACTCCCCCCCCAGTATTTAAAAAAAGGACTGCCCTTACACTAGCTCTTACACCTCTACTCTGCGCACTTTGCTTCTCTGGAACTCAATTAAAAGTCTTGTATGGTAGCACTACTTGTATTGTTCTCTGCTTGATACATCACTTTGCTTGTGTTTCCTCATTTGTAAGTCGCTTTGGATAAAAGTGTCTGCTAACTGAATAAATGTAAATGTAAACATTATCTGAATTTAAAAGCAGTATAGAGGATAATTTAAATGTGGGCTGTTTTTTAGATTAATTGTATTAACATTGGGTGTTTTTTGTCATGCAGATCTGGCAACCCTGTGAAACCGATCTCATATATAAATGCAAGCGAAACCAGTTTAATGACTACCAAACCCATCAGACATAACATCAGAGCTTGTGCAGTCTATTACCACCCTAAACAGCCTTATTAAGAATGGTCATAGACATTAAATGCCACATGCTTATGTCTTATTTTTGAACATGCACAATGATCACAATGACGTTCTTATGTTTCTGCACCTCAGTGGCAAACCTCTTAATGGCAGTAGATTTCTATTCATGCAGTTGTGAAGTAACACTTGCACTTCATTAGCTGTAATCATGTATTTTGGAAGATAATGGGTTATGAAATAGCTCTTATTCGCATCTTTTAGCAATAGGCATGTATGAAAACACCTCTTTCATTCTTACTACATAAATAATACACCAGACAAAAACAAGACAAAAAAGGCAAATGGGCACAACTAAGTATGTATAAAAAGTTACACTTACTTACAAGAAGCATGTGAGGTTTTTCAGCATGAATACAGAGCTCTAAACTCAGTTGTTGTTAAGTAGAGAAACATTAGAATGTCACTTAAAACAATAGTTCCCTTTATTACTTAAATGCATACTTAAAAAGTCAGAAAAAATAGTATGCATACTTAAAAGCGAGTATAATAAATATGCATACTTTGAAAATAGTATGCATACTTAAAAGCGAGTATAATAAATATGCATACTTTGAAAATAAGTATGCATACTTAAAAAACAAGTACGCATAATTAACATTCATAAGCAGGAAAAGTATGCAAGTACATGCACTAATAAAATCCAGTGCACTTCTTATCTCAAGTCTTTACACTGCAATATACACTTAAGTGGACATGACCTCTCTAAAGATTATATTCTTAATACCTGAATAAACAGTCCTGTTTAAGATCGATTTTGCTGAAAATAACATATTAAGGAAATAAATATTTTAAAAAATATATATATATATAAATATATATCCAAATTTAAACAAGTAACGTATTGTTTTTTTTTTTAATTATTAAGATAATTAACTATTAAGATAAGACCTTGTTAATTATCAGTACAGACCTCAAACCATGCATGTTACAATCTCTTCTTGTTCCTGGAGCCCAAAGGTCACACTCGAAAATGGAGTAACACTTGAAGCGGAGTGAAGTGCACAATCTAGGACGAGTGAGGGGTTAGTGTGATTGGAACGAGGCCCTGGCGTGGAAAAACCCGGAAGTACAAAGAAAATAATCTGACAAACAAAAGCTTTAGGAAGTCGCGTGCTTTGCTATGATAAAAAAGGGGAATTCAAGGGTTTGAATATGGCACAGAAGAAAAGCGGATATAAAATCGGCTTTAAGTGACATCAAATCAAACTAAAACACTAGAGAATAATCGCATGTTTACTCCTCAGTCCGTTAGCAGCACTGTTGTTGTAGCCTTGGTGAGGTTTCTAGCAGCCGGTGAAATGACATTTTTTTTGCATGTGTGCTTTCTTTGTTCTGTTTAAGGGAAGTTGAGCTGTCATCATCTGTCGAGGCGTTTACCTGGAGTGGAAAAACTTTAACCCGAGACTTTTTACGTCTTTACGTGTTTAAAATAAAGCCCTCACATCTCCACTCGTAGTGCTAATTCGCTAGCTGGAAGTTTGTTGATTAGAATGACTGTGGCGGTGTTTTTCGGCTGTGCTTTTATAGCATTCGGCCCTGCTTTCGCCCTGTTTATTTTCACCATCGCCAGAGATCCACTGCGAGTCATCATCCTGATCGCGGGGTGAGTATAATAATGGTGTAGCTAACACACACACACACACACACACACTAAAGCTGTTTCATGCTCACTGTTAGATCCTCAGGTGGCCGTGTTCCCTAATATAAGCTGTGGAAGAGCACTGTGAGAGCAGAGACATGTAGGAACTAATCACTAATGAATCTCTGGTTTAAACCTGAGGCATGTTCTGTGGTTTTACAGAAGTACAGCTGTAAACCCAAGGGTTACTTAGATGTAAGGGTTTGGTTCAGCATTGCTTTTCCTTCTCAGATAACAGTAACCTGAATGAGATTGGGATTGTGGCTTGGTTAGTGTCCACTACAGTCAGTTTTTGTTCACTGATTGCATGACTGGAGACATTGCAAACGTTACAAAAGTTACTGTTTGTGACCTAATCTCTGATCAGTAACTGACCACTAGTCCAAACAGTGCTATAAAAGTAACATTTGTCATGCTGTTTCTATAGTTATTAATGAAACTATCTTTATATCAGTAACTTTTGGTCACACAGTCTGTATTTAACAAGACAAAAAATTGACGGTTTATCAGTCCCAATACTTTTTTTTTTCTTATTTGTGATATGATACTAGAGGTCGAGCGATAGTGGATTTTACTGATACTGATGATTAAGTTGGGCAGTACCTGCTGATAACCAATTAATCGGCGTATAGTTTTTGAAATTGATGCTGAATGAAAACATAACCCTCAAAGTAAAATATTACTGAACTTTATTACAGAAATAAACAGTACTGACTGTACCATGAAAATGTACTGTACTTTTTAAAAAATGAATTAATATATAAATATTAATATAAATTAACTATTAATAAATGTAAAAAAAAAGATATACATCCAAACTGAACCAAAAAGTAACACTCCGAGTAACAATTAAAAATAGAGACATCCAAAATGAATCAAAAAACACTTCAAATAACACAACAAAATTTGTCAGTGATAGTTTTCTATTTTGCCTCTAGAGGCCTCCCTCATACTGAATAATGACAGTGGACCATTCTCAGCTGCTCCCACTATGGACGCAATGGGAAAGACTATCGGTGTGGATTTTTGCCGATAACCAGTAGTTCCAGCAATCGGTTATTAATCGGCATAAACGATCAAGCAGTCGACCTATATATGATGCCTATATGAAAGCTTCAACTATCAGATGATCCTGAGGTCCTATTATAACTGAACCTGTTTTCTGCAACCTTCTCTTGCCAAGCCTACGCTAAGTATTGAATCAGTACATTTCTACAGAGCTATGAATAAGCAGAGTTAAACTAGTATAATCTGGATTTAAAACCACTTATAGAGCTTGTGTTCCTAATGTTCAGGCCAATATAAGAAATGAACAGGTAGATAACTCCCTGTATGTGCAAGTGTACTCACAAATAAAAACACAATTTTCCCTATGATTTGTTGCTAAAGTTAACATTAGGACCGTAGATAATCTCTGATTTGTGCCTAAACTACTAAGTAGCCCACTGTAACCTGAGTAATCCACTGTGTGCATGTTTAACACTCATTCCATCGTTCATAAAGACGAATAAAGCTTTATGTGTGGTGTGTGTGTGTGTGTGTGTGTGTGTGTGTGTGTGTGTGTGTGTGTGTGTTTCAGTGCTTTCTTCTGGCTCCTGTCTCTCCTGTTATCCTCTCTGGTTTGGTTCATTGCTGTGAAAGCGAGCAATGCAGATGATCCCAAGCTACAGAAGGGTCTGCTGGTATTCGGGGTCGTGTTCTCAGTCCTCATTCAGGAAGTTTTCCGATTCACCTACTACAGACTGCTCAGGTAAGAGCTCTTTCTCCTCAGCGTGCAGCCTGCATATTCAGTAGTGTGTGGGCACATTACTAAAATCCCTTTCACACCTTTTACTAATTATGTGGGAATTACATGGGAATACAATGTAAGCATAAGCTGGAGTGGAAATCCTGAGTAGACTGACTCAGCAATAGTGGAACTATTGAATATGTGAACAGAAGCGGATGTAGAACAGGAGGAAAAGCCTAAAATCAATAAAGAAGAAAAATGGGTTATATGTCTGAAAGTGGGAGCGATTCAGAACTAAAGGGGCTGTTGGCCATTTATTCCGAGGACAGAATTCTTTGTCAGATGAATGGTACAGTCTGATCTCTTTGAGCCAATAAGCAACAGACTCCAAAAATGCAGCCTAAATAAACAAAGTGCACATGTTTAGCAAACTGTTTAAAATGTAAATTCCAATCAATGTATTGTATGTGGAATTTGTTCATCGTTGCATTCTGTATAACAGGATTTTCATGGCAAATATGAATGAGTGCATCCCTGTAAAATCGTGCGTAGAGGCTACAAGTAATAATGAAAGTAAATAAGTTAGTAAGTAAGATTTATTTAGAAAGCACATTTACAATAACAATAGTTGCCCAAAGTGCTGTACATATATAACAATAAAATGATAAAAATAACAAAAGTCTAAAAATAGTGGACAGGGACAGGGCACAATAAATAAATAATAATGCTATAGTAATGAGATGAAATAGTAATAATAGTAGGACCAATAACAAAAAAGAAAAAGAAAAAATTAAAAAATCCACAATCTCGGGGCAATGTTCAGTCACCCTTGCTTTTGCTTTTTTGAAAAGCCTGAACAATACTGGTAAAGGTATTCAGATGAAGTCCCAGGTTTTGAGCGTGAAAACACTACTTAATGTTTCTTCCCTGCTCTAATCCAACCTGAGCTGTGCAGTCATGTGGGAAACAGACCTAAAATGAACATCACTCATGTACATCGTTCTCATGCTGTCAACATTCCAGCCGAGGAAGCAAAATGTCTACAGGGAGTTTTCATTAATGAACAACTGGGGAATGAGATGATGAGTTGGCCAGTCATCAGCGTTTTATGACCGTGTCAAAGGTTCAAGTAGAGCTGGCATTCTGGGTAAAGCATCAGAGGTGCCATGGATTAACACCATTGACTTTAGTGTAGTGAGTAGCAGCACAGTTAGCTAAACTCCAGTAAGATGTCCTCACGTGTAACTTTCAGGCTTTTTACCATCAGCATGAATCAGTTTAATGTTGCATGTGATTTGCTTCTAGCCTTTCTTCCACTTCCTCTTTTATGCTTCTTAGGTGTGCCTAATGCTATAAAGTGGAGTATGTCCAATATATATACAGGTGCATGTCAATAAATTAGAATATTGTGGGAAAAGTTAATTCATTTCAGTAATTCAACTCAAATTGTGAAACTCATGTATTAAATAAATTCAGTACACACAGACTGAAGTAGTTTAAGTCTTTGGTTCTTTTAATTGTGATGATTTTGGCTCACATTTAACAAAAACCCACCAATTCACTATCTCAACAAATTAGAATACTTAATAAAACCAATAAGAAAAACATTTTTAGTGAATTGTTGGCCTTCTGGAAAGTATGTTCATTTACTGTACATGTATTCAATACTTGGTAGAGGCTCCTTTTGCTTTAATTACTGCCTCAATTCGGCGTGGCATGGAGGTAATCAGTTTCTGGCACTGCTGAGGTGGCATGGAAGCCCAGGTTTCTTTGACAGTGGCCTTCAGCTCATCTGCATTTTTTGGTCTCTTGTTTCTCATTTTCCTCTTGACAATACCCCATAGATTCTCTATGGGGTTCAGGTCTGGTGAGTTTGCTGGCCAGTCAAGCACACCAACACAATGGTCATTTAGCCAACTTTTGGTGCTTTTGGCAGTGTGGGCAGGTGCCAAATCCTGCTGGAAAATGAAGTCAGCATCTTCAAAAAGCTGGTCAGCAGAAGGAAGCATGAAGTGCTCCAAAATTTCTTGGTACACGGGTGCAGTGACTTTGGTTTTCAAAAAACACAATGGACCAACACCAGCAGATGACATTGCACCCCAAATCATCACAGACTGTAGAAACTTAACACTGGACTTCAAGCAACTTGGGCTATGAGCTTCTCCACCCTTCCTCCAGACTCTAGGACCTTGGTTTCCAAATGAAATACAAAACTTGCTCTCATCTGAAAAGAGGACTTTGGACCACTGGGCAACAGTCCAGTTCTTCTTCTCCTTAGCCCAGGTAAGACGCCTCTGACGTTGTCTGTGGTTCAGGAGTGGCTTAACAAGAGGAATACAACAACTGTAGCCAAATTCCTGACACCTCTGTGTGTGGTGGCTCTTGATGCCTTGACCTCAGCCTCAGTCCATTCCTTGTGAAGTTCACTCAAATTATTGAATTGATTTTGCTTGACAATCCTCATAAGGCTGCGGTTCTCTCGGTTGGTTGTGCATCTTTTTCTTCCACACTTTTTCCTTCCACTCAACTTTCTGTTAACATGTTTGGATACAGCACTCTGTGAACAGCCAGCTTCTTTGGCAATGAATGTTTGTGGCTTACCCTCCTTGTGAAGGGTGTCAATGATTGTCTTCTGGACAACTGTCAGATCAGCAGTCTTCCCCATGATTGTGTAGCCTAGTGAACCAAACTGAGAGACCATTTTGAAGGCTCAGGAAACCTTTGCAGGTGTTTTGAGTTGATTAGCTGATTGGCATGTCACCATATTCTAATTTGTTGAGATAGTGAATTGGTGGGTTTTTGTTAAATGTGAGTCAAAATCATCACAATTAAAGAACCAAAGACTTAAACTACTTCAGTCTGTGTGCATTGAATTTATTTAATACACGAGTTTCACAATTTGAGTTGAATTACTGAAATAAATGAACTTTTCCATGACATTCTAATTTATTGAGATGCACCTGTATATAATGTTTCTCACAGAAGCTGTAACTCAGCCTTACAGTCAGTCTGCTACCTGCTACTTCTCTGAATGCCTGATAAAATATGTTCCAAATTTTACCTAAAGATCATCTAGTAACAGCCTAATCCATCTTCCATGTATGCGCATTGTGAGCTGAAGTGAACTAGCGTCCGGTCCAGATTGTATTCCCACCTCATGTCCAGCGTTCCTGGGATAAGGAACCACCAGGATCCACCATGATCTGGGTCAGGATGAAGCACTTGCTGAAGATGAATGAATTATTTCCCTTCCTTTTACTGGCACTTCCTTTTATTATTAATAACGATAACAATAATAATAATAATAATAGGCTTCAGGCTCCCCTCAACCCTGTGTAGGATAAGCGGTAGAGAAGACGGATGGATGGATTATTATTATTATTATTATTATTATTATTATTATTATTATTAGGCAATGTGTGGCTTGAGAACAGACATATTGGAATATTTAACAGGGAGGTTAGGAGCTTTACACCTCAATTTCAGAATATATTATAAACATGGGTAAGCGGGAGCAAATTGGACTCTTTGAATACAGACCATTGAAGCTGGAACAAAAGGAGGAGGGCAAATGGTCAGTTACACTTCCAACAAAAACAAACCTGAGATTCTCAGCATGTATGACTGTGGGCTTGCAGGGATTTTCCCTGAGAGGGAGTCAGAAGTGAAGTAGGGAGTAAATGGTTAGATCAGAAATTCAATGTGTGCGTGTGTGTGTGTGTGTGTGTGTGTGCGTGTGTGCGTGTGTGTATCTTTAGGAAGGCTACTGAAGGCCTGGCAGCTATTAGCGATGAAGAAACTTCACCCATTTCTGTCCAGCAAATGGCTTATGGTAAGATATGCTAGTAAGATATACTAAGATATACTAGTGTTTATATGAAGATAAATGAAATACATCTCATGTTTGTATTATGACAGTTCACTGTATGATGATAGACGTTCTAATCATATTTTATGTGTGTGTGTGTGTGTGTGTGTGTGTGTGTGTGTGTGTGTGTGTGTGTGTGTGTGTGTCTCTGTGTACAGTGGCAGGGCTTGGCTTCGGGATAATAAGCGGGGCTTTCTCCATGATCAACATCCTGTCTGACTCTCTGGGCCCAGGTACTGTGGGTATCTTTGGAGACTCTCAGTACTATTTTATCACTTCAGGTTAGTCTACACATATTTGTTTCTCTTTTTCTTCACTTTTTATCACACATCACCAGAATGTAGGCCTCACTCAGTGAACGGCCACCTCAAATAAAACAGAAAAGCTGACTCCTTTCTTCTGAACCTGATGAAATTGTTTCTTTTCTGAAAGTAGTGTAATTGAAAACGATATTAATAGCCTTTTTTGTATTCTTTCTCATTATGAGTAATGAAAATAATTTCATTATGGAAACAAAGATCACATGGGTTTGTTCTGTGATTGATAACACAAAGTATCAAGAGCGTAGAAGAATTTTTTTCAGGCTTTTGAAAATTTTGACATAAGCTAATTTGAAAATGGCATTTATTTTAATTTATGTAAACTTTACATAAACTATTTTGAAACTATTTGATAACATGCACATTACATAAACTACACTATATGGCAAAAATATGTGGACTCGTACAGGGAATTTGACTCTCACCCATGTGCTTTCTCTGTGGTTGGGCCCGGATTATGGAATTGTTCACCATTAGAAATTAGAGTGGCGCCCTCCCTACCGATTTTTAAATCACTTCTTAAAACTTATCTCTTTTCTTTGGCTTTTAACTGATTTATTGATTGACTAATTTATTTATTTCCTTGTATTCTAGCATTGTTTTATTGTGTCTATCGTACACCACTTTGGTCAGTCTTGGGCTGTTTTTAAATGTGCTTTATAAATAAAATTAACTTGAACTTACTTGAACATCCTGGATGTTCCATATCCCATTCCACATTTATTCCCTCTTTGCTGTTATAATAACCTCCTCTCTTCCGGGAAGGCTTTCCACTAGATTTTGGAGCTTGGCTGTGAGGATTTGTGCTCGTTCAGCCACAAGAGCTTTATTGAGGTCAGGCACTGATGTGGTAGCTCGGTGGTTAAGACGTTGAACTTTTGATCAGAAGGCCGTGAGTTCAAATCCCTAATCCCCTTGAGCAAGGCCCCAAACCCTTAACCCTCAACTGCTCAGTTGTATAAATGTGGATAAGGGCATCTGCCAAATAGCTAGTGTTCAGTCAGTGTTCCAGTTCATCCCAAAGGTGTTCGGTGGGGTTGAGGTCAGGGCTCTGTGCAGGACACACCTTAGCAAACCATGTCTTCATGGACCTCACTTTGTGCACAGGAACACTGTAATGATGTTGGACATGTTTGGGCCCCTTAATTCCAGTGAAAGGCAAAGGCAATTTTTTTTTGTGGTAACTTTGTGGTAACAGTTTGGGGAATGGGTGTGATGGTCACGTGTCCATAAACTTTTGGTCATATAGTGTATTTTGGAAATGTAATACACTGTTGTGAAAGTTTATAAACATTATGTAAAGTTTACAGGAATTTGTAAACTTCACATACACTATTTTAAAAATGTAACCTTTATATAAGCTATGTTGAAAATTCATAAACTTTAGATAAAGTATTTTGAAAAGGTAAACTTTTTGCAAGTTGAAACTTTATGTGAACTAATTTGAAAACATAAACTGTCTGTAAACTATTTGTGTCTGTCTGCATGTGTTTCTGTCAATTAATATAAACAGTAAAATAATTAAATAACAAAAGCTTGAGTGTAGACATAAATGTTCATACTGATGATACTTTAAGAATGGATAGTGGATACAGTGGATAATACTGATAATAGGAAAATAGGAAATAGGACTTGTTTTATATCAGGAAGTAAGTACAATGAACTTTGTTAAACACTAGTCGGTTTTGATCGTTAGTAAGGGAGTGGAGGTTTCAAGTAATTGTGCAGCTTTTTCTGAAATATGGATGCCTTATGTCTTGGGCAGCTCAGTAGTACGTCCAACTCTGCTTCATGTTTTGTAATTTGCTTGTGAGTGTGATTGTAATGAAGGTGTGAGTTGTTGGTATTAAAGAACACCTCTGGACTTTTTACAGCTCTGATGACTCTGGCCATGACATTGCTGCACACGTTCTGGGGTGTGGTGTTCTTCGATGGCTGCGAGAAGCACCGCTGGTGGGTCATCGCTGTGGTGGTGTGTCTCCATCTGCTTGTCTCCAGTCTGGTAAGCAGCCAAGCTGTCACATGACACTCAGCCTCGGCTCTTGTGCTAGTCAAGTGAAAGCCCTCTCCTGCCTGCTTTGAGTGTTCTGCACAGTAATGTAAAAGGAGACACAGTCTGAAATAAATAGAGTAGTCTGGGATTCATTTTAAGAGAGAAAAGAGTTTGCACTGAATCATTTGATTCTGCCTTTTTAAAGCTCTCATCATTAGGTGCAGCTTATTTGACACACACTATATGTTGCTGTTTTCTTACACCATGCTTAACCCCAGGTATATGTGTTCACAGTTACTGGGGGTATTTTAACAGGTAAAGTGTAATGGTGATATGGAGTGTGCTTAGACTTAAGTAGCATCAAAGCAACTCTGTAGCATCATCTGTAGCCACTGGGGGGAGACGCTGCTCAACTTTCACACAGCCAAGCTCAAGTTACTGCTCTTCCCTCATCTAATAATGTCTAAATGCTTTATAGCTTCAGCAAGAGTTAATTGTTCCTAAGACCTAATTTAACTGACTCAGGATGTGGGGGAGATTCTTTGCACATCTGTCTTGCACAAAATGTCACCATCTGACTTCTACTTAAGTTTAAGCCTTTTTTTTTTTTTTTTTTTTTTTTTTTTTTTTTTTTTTTTAAGATATTAATGTCAAATACCTCTGATGTTAAATATATATGAAGCCAGGACTTGGCAAAAATATATTATGATATTTCACATAATTTGGTATCACAGTATTTAGTTAGGTAAATTAATAGAGCAACTTTATCAAAAACTATAAGCTCAAAACCTTAATTTCCATATTAAATTACCAAAATATTCACCAACAAGATGGCAACAAATCTGGTTAAAACAAATGGAATTTATCATCCAGTCACTAAGTAGTTAGTGTGATTATCATTGAAGTAACTGCTGATGTACTTAATGCTGTCAGAAAAGCAAAATAAATAAAATAAATATAAATAATATATTTTAATGGACTGTGATGGTTTCAACTTCTCTAGGACTCTTTTTTTTTTATTCCGTTCATATGAAAAGATTTTTAATGAAAATGAGGCCAGATTTAGTTTTATATTTTTTATTGAAGATAAACTTTAAAAAGCATTTTTATGAAAAAATCTTTCATGTTTTGCTACATTTTAACTTGTTTCTCGCCATGAAAATAGCCATGGCAGCTGGCATGGCGTTAAATTATAAACAAATAAACAAACATATCAATTACAACCCTATTTAACCTTGATATTTTCATGATTGTTGAAATCATAAGCACAGGAAGTTGTCATGCAGGGGGAAATAAATAAGGTAAATTAAAAATTGATTTAGAAATGCATTGTGTTTGCATGAATCATATTGAGTCAGATCACGGAGATTCCCCGTCCTATTGCTGACATCAGTTAGTTTGAACCATGTTAGACATAGTATAAAAAAACAGACTACAGCTATATAACTACAGAGTCCTCCTGAATTATTGACATTTTTAAAAAATTAGCAAACCTGATATGGTATAAAAATAAACATCACCCAATAATTAAAAATTTCCATTCAAACAATAGGATAAATTATTCATCTTTGCTTAACTTTAAAAAGGAAAAAGGAAGCCCATCCTCACAAAAGACAGCTCTTAAACTGCAACAAGCATCATTAGAACTACAATTGGCAACAAGTGTTGTAGTCAGACGAGACTGATTACAGAGATTAGATGCTTTGGGGCTGTTTTATAGCTGGTGGTTCAGATTAACAGCATCATGAACCCAAAACCTGGTTGCCTCTGCCAGGAGGTTCAGAGATGGCTATAGGTAGAGCTTTCAACAAGATGGTTAAAAAAATAAAATAAAATCAGTGTTTTTCAATGCCCATCTCAGTTTTTGCATTTGAACCATATCCCTATCATGTCCATACTTGTAGAGGATCTCCTCTACAAGTATCTTTGTTAGACATTATAGGATGACACTTCTTCATTCTCTTCAGGGCAGGTGTTACAAAGTAGTAATGGTAGGAGTGCCAATCATTTTAAATCATTATTTTGTATTTTAAAAAAATATCAGTTTAAAACGTGTTTGGAAAGAAACGTTTAAATAAAACTACACAACATCCCTGTATGTTTTTTTATGTATTCATTTTTACTAATCATCATGGAGGATGCCAATATTTCTGGAATGCACTGTAAAAAAATGTGCCAAAAAAACAACACCACAGATGTGACAGATGGCTGAAGACAGTCAACTGATTCTTGCTAGATTTCTATCTATGTTTACTTCCTCATATATTCATGTGAACAACATGACTTTCCTTCCCACTCCCAAAGCACTTAGATGCTTTCTAAAATCCTACGATGTCCCTCTTGCTGTGCCTATGACTGCGGAGGGTTTGAATATATTTAGCTGTATAAATAGAGATGATTAGGAGTTTGTGCGATGTGTTGATAAGAAAGGCGCCATAGAGTTCTGTCTGTCTAGATTAAAGATATAAGCAATTAGGAATCATGAAAAAACACAAGCAGATCTTCAATCATCCCGTGCAGTTGAAGAGCCGCTTGTGTTTTTGCTTGATTTCTAATCACTGCTTGTTTTTCTCTCTTAGTGCAGACATAGTGGTCAGTTGATTTTTTTTCATAATGGCTTTGTTGCTTTATTTCAGTTTGGGGTTTTAAAAAAAAGCATTTGCAAAAGCTATTGTCATGCCTATGAAAAAATTATTATTCCACATTATTGGTAATTACTGGGAATTGAAAGTGGATCTCAAATGAACACAGAGGATTTGTTATTAATACCAATACACTGTTGCTGCTTTGCTTTATTTAATTTCTTAATTTAAGAACTTTATTAATTAAACTTTAGGCACTTTTGATGAATAAATACAACTACGATTGTTGAATAAAAGTGAATTAAATAAGGAACAAGACAGTGTTACCACCTTGAAGTTATTTAATTTCCAATACCAGCACATCTTGATGTTTTATTCCTCTTATACCGCAGCAAATTCTCAACAATTAAATTTTTTTTTTATTTTGTTAATGAATGACTTGCTTTTAACCATTTATGTTTTAACACTTAATGTTAAGGAGTGTCCATGAGATGAGTTAGTTCCTGTTATCACGTTTATCATGTTATAACAGCTAATAAGTTAACAAGAGCAAAAACTGTAACCAAGAAACCGGAAAGCACGAAGTCCACTGTCCTGAAGACTTTCCCATGACGTAAAACTTAACGACTGTTAACACTGTTAAAGTACTGACACTGGAGACTCCTTCCATAAATGCTGAATAAATGTCTACTGACAGAAAACTTCACCATGATCATCAACGATTATGTTTCTCTTGAAAGACAACACATTTTTATTCAGTTGATTTATAAGCCTTAGATTGTGTGGAGCGTCTGTCATACAAGTATCTGTGTGTTTTATTCAATTATGTGCAATTTATACCAATTGCTGACAATTTAAAAAGACTATCTTGTAAATAGGATAAAAACTAAGGTGTGAAAAATGGCCTCTAACAGTCATTTAAACCAAAGACCTGTAATCGACTCCCACTAGATTTCTGTCTAGACTTCAGCAGAGCATGTTTATTTCCTCACACAGCCCAGTTAACATGACCACCTCTTCTGTTCCACCTCCTATCGGATGTTTACGTGTCTGTACTTATCGCATAATGGTAGTGAGAGGAGAGAATCCCAAAACATTTTGGATTCCCTCTTTCTACCCATATGGTTTCTGTGCTTTTGTTTATGTTTAGCAGTATAAATAAATGGTGGTGACTGGGAATGTACATGATGTGCTAATAGAAAAAACAGATTGGATAGCATCCAGTCAGACCAGAAATACATTGGTGATTAGGACTCAGAAAAACAAGCAGCTTTAAAAAAATAAATAAATAATAATAATAACAATAATAAAAGATGAATGAAAGTACATTACCTATTATCAATGAGTATTGCAAATGGATCCCAGTGACACAGAGGGATTGTAGTCATGACCATGACTGTGTCAAATGAACAGTGTCATAAACAGAGCTGTGGTGTTGTTTCTCCTGTGATAAAAGCAGTAAGTAACTATAGCTCAGAAGTTACTTACTGCTTTTATTACAGGAGAAACAACACCACAGCTCCGTTTATGACACTGTTCATTCGTAAAACACCCAACAGAACACTGTACTTTCATATTTGGATAAAATCTATTCACACATATCAACTATACACCTGTACCAGCATGATAGATCAGGCTGGTTCTTCAAATCTGGCCCTCGAGGTCCACTGTCCTGTAGACTTTACCTCCAATCTCAAACTCACAATTTTTACAGCAGAATGCTACTATAGAGGACTTATTTCTGTCAAAATGTCAGGTTCGTACTACCAAAAGTGAGGGAAATTTTTTTTTTTTTAATTGCACTTTCTCGCCCTCATAAAAAAAAAAGAGAGAGAGAGAGAAGTCTCAAACCTAAAATGTTCTGTATGCACACTATACTTACCTGCCTACCCCCTAAAAAACTTAAGACTGAGACTCAAACCCTTCCCGTTATAAATTGACCCTTAAAAGTGGAACTGTGAGCAATCTTGAGCGTAACAATTGCACTTAAGTTCTAAGTCTAAGGAACACGAATGTGCAAGATATTTATATATGTACATGTACCTTGTAATGTTCTCTAGAGATCTAGTGGTTTTGCAATGCCAATACATAGAGGTAATCACTCAAAAAATGTGAAACATTAAAAAAGGTCAAGCAGCCAACTTTGCAATTATTGGATCACTTGAGATGGCTGACCCTACTACAAGACTATTTCTTCATTTTAAACTCTTAAATAAACATTTTTAGCCATGACTGTAAATGGACATGTTGCAATACTGTCTCAGATTCTTTCTTAATCCGGTTTTCCCTCTTTGTCTCCCACACATGTACACCCACAGTCTCTGATGAACCCGCTGTATGAAGGCAGTCTGCCTCCTGTGTACATTGTAATGGCAGCCATGGCTGTGTGGGCGTTCTTCTCTTCAGGAGGGTCTCTGAACAACCTCTCCCAGCTCTGCACACGTAAGATCTGTACTCATTTTTTTCAGACCCTCAGTCATAGTTTAGTTTAATTTCACTTAAGTAACATAACATGACTGTTTAGGTTATTGATAAATTCCCCAGACAGATATCTGCCATACACACTGAACAAGACACATTTTTGGCAAAATATTACAGTGCCACCAGATGGTTGCGAGAACCTCGTGTTAACCAAAATTACTTAACATGACATAAACATTTATTGATCTGACTGTCTCCGTGGAGCTGTGCTGTTCCTTTCCTGTAAGTTCTGGTCAGAAATATTATGAGCATGAATCATACATGAATCATCATTACTGCCACTGTTGGTACATTTTTTTTCTGAGGCAATTTATTTTTAAATACTGATTAATATTGCTGGAGGATATATTCAGTGGATTAAATGATCACATTTTTTTTCCTCTTCTTCTTTTTTTTTCTTTTATGAAAGCACCGAAAAGTAACGAGCTCTGGGATGTCTTGAGGACTCACTTTTACACCCTCACCCTCTTATTCACTCACATAGCACCTTTAAAACGGTCCCTTTAATATTGATATTAATCAAATTAGCCAGTGAAACAGATATTAGAAGCTGTACTTGTCCTGGACATCCTGACATTGAGGCTGTCTTCCAGCACCACTGTCCTGTGTGTTGAGTTTGTGAATGTTGAGTTTATCATCCAATATAACCTGCAATATAATACGCTTAACCTTAACATTCCCTTATGACTTTCTCACCTGTAATTTCTTGTTAGTGAGTTTTGTAATAATGATCTAGCCCGTCTTTCTGTCTCTGAACACAAATCCATTTTAAACAGACCAAGCGCATGGCTCTGTCCACAGGTAAGAGGACCGAGGCAGCGTCTTCGTAAGGCAGTCGAGTCCTGACCTCTCAGCGAGACACAGGCGGCTTGTTGGAAGGCTGCATTCACTGCTCGAAGTAACAGAAGCAGCTGGAGCAAGAACAGTAGCAGCAGTCGTCTGTTCTGATGATGGCCCTTGGTTTGAACTCGAACCCCCACCAACAGGGCTGCCTTACAGGTTATAGGACTCTCAGATCATGCTCATTGTAAATAGCTTGACATCTTTACACACATCGGAATCCATGCTTTTAATGAATTTCTTTGATCACAAGCAAGCATTTCAGAGTAGTATTTTACATATAACGCAGTGTTCTTTTTGTTCAATCACATCATTTTTGTGTTACTTTTCTTATTTTCTGTGGTGAAAGTGTAATGTAAATATTAAAAATAAGCATTAGAAGGACAATTTTTTTAATGGGGGTAGGAGAGATAGCCTGGGGCCAGACTGTGTCTTCCTTACAGTCTGGATTTGTCCCCTTTAAACTGTAAAACTGGACTGGGAATAGTTCACGTCTCCACAAAAGGCAAACTGCGAACACTGAACCTGAATAAAATTACTCTAATGTTGTGTTGAGCCACATATGATGAAGAGAGATAAGGTGCAACACTCTTTTTCAGTGTGTAATTTACAAAGTTATTCCTATGCCTAAAAACATGACATTTTTTTCTGTCATACCATTATTAATGTGTTCTGCATTTGTACTGCACTAAACTAAACAGATTTAACCATGATTGACTGAATGGTGGTAATGTATCAGTCACAAGCCTGGCCATAAAGGCTGCCACCTGGTCTGTGGAATCCTAATGAATCCAGACTTTAAAGCCGAACCAAAGCCATTGGTCTGACACGGTCTGGTCCCAGGCAAATGCCGAGACGTTTCAGCTGCTAAATGCGCCCCCTTACTAACACAGCACACACCAACCACAGTGGATCAGCAGTTCACTGATTTCCATTTCACACATTTAGCACTCATTAATTCAGTGAGCCCTTTGAGCAGATAGCCTGATGCATTTGCTCTCATCAAACACCACATGGACAGAAATTCGCCGTCGTCTGAGTTCTACGTTGGGGCTAAAGTATGCAATGTGAATATTCAAAGTGTATGTCCTCAGAGGCAGTCCACTGGCAGATATGTTGAATCATCTACTGTGTGTATATATACTAATTATGCAGAATTAGCATTGTAATTTTACATTCTCTTGTATTGATTCATCGAAAGCTGTCTCTACATGTTCCTTAGCTTTTGGGAGTTCGATTAACAAGTCCTTCTAGATCACTGGTCAGTAGAATTCAGGAACACAGGTCCTCCTTAATGTAGCAACAAATTCACCTGCATCCTCTTCGTTTTTTCCCCGGTTTCTCTACTAACAGACTGTTGAGGGCTTCATTTTTAAGATCTCTCAAACTTTTATCTTGTGTAACTGGGTACAAACATGTTCCTGTAGACAACAAGCAATATAACAGCTCTTTCTAGCGTTTGGTTCTACGGCTTCAAACACTGGTGCTGGCTTGTGTTATTTCAGGAGACATTCTTTGATTGTGTTTTCATTCTGTCATGGATGAACAAGTGCTTTTTTTTAACGCCCATATGGTTATTTAACCAACATAATGCTGCTTTGCTGTTTGTGAGATTAATTGTTTAAAACTGTTTGACTTTCTGCTGGTTTTGACTCGCCGCTCAAAGAACAGTTTCCAGACCAGCACACTGATAACACATGTCCATAATCACATCTGTCATGGCTGTAATATAAATCTGTGCCATGTAAAGAGGTTTTTTTTTTTGTTTTTTGTTTTTTTTAATTAAGTAGAACCATTCATTAAGGTACGTTATTGGCCTGTGTGGATGTTAGTGATTGATTTCTCCAGTTTTGGTTTGGCACAAGCCATTTTGTACCTGGCTAACTGGTACTGCATCATACATCAGTACAGCCTTCGTCTCAGGACTCATTGTGTGATTAAGAACAAGCAACCTGATGTTCTGGACTAGTCCAAGGCAGCTTCATCTTTATGAGGCACGGGTGGATTTCAATAGCTACCTAGAACATATCATCTCTCCGGGCATTTCTCTGTCCTAAATAAAAAGCCACCTTCAGTATGCACCAAGTTCTGCAGAAGAATGTGTTTCTGTTGTGGTTTATTTCACTCCATTATCTACTCATTTTTAAGACTACCATGATAAGCAACCTTGTTTGAACCATGTAAATGAACTTTTTGAATTTTTTTTTTTTTTTTTTTTTTTTTTTTTTTTTTCTAACAGCGGATAGAAAACTTGGTAGAGTTACAGTGATACTACCAGTGCCTGGGCCATGCTACAAGATTTATACAATTTATTCCTGTACCTTTCTTGATGCTGGGGTGGTACCCTTATCTTTTGTGCATTATGTATCTTTTACCTTTAAACATGAAAAAGTGTAAAAAGATACATACTACAGGTACAAGGGTATGGCTAAGGGTAAAAAAAAAAATGACAAGGAAAGGTACAATTTAGTTCCATTTTCATAACAGATGGTAAAAATGTGAGAGTCCCCTGATGTAATGAAAGATCATCTGGATCAGTTATCAACCTCCTACACTATAAGCTTTACCCAGAATAAAACAGCACAAGCTTTCAGAATATGCTCACCGATCAGAGGCCCAGCCAAGGATTCTGACTCTCAGAACCTGGGATTTTGCTAGATTTCTTGTGCACAAACAAGGCAGAGAACAATTGTGCTTGTTAAGTTGAACAAGTTTATTATTTAAAATGAACACATCCTATGCCAAAGGATAAAATCAGGATGCCTTTTATGATCATCGTAAGGGGCAACTCAGCCTCAAAATTGGCCTGATTATCCTTTAGCATGGCTCGGGCATAATGGACAGGCTCCTTTCCAACACACCCTTCTCTCTCTTCTATCATCCTTCACTGAACCTATGCTGCATTCAACTTGACTCAGAAGTGGGAATTCGGAACTCTGAGTTAAATCATTTTCCACCATGTTTAAGCTACACAAAGGGGGATGGGGGCGGGGGGGATCATGGGCGCCTGCATGTTTGTCTTTTGTTGCAACAATCTAGCCATCTAACTATGATGAGAAATTTAACAACCTAATGTCTGTACAGTGATTGATTTAAATCAAATGCTTGTAGACACAGTATAACTCATTTAAAAGGTAAGAAGTGATACTTTGTTTACTGTTGATGCTGTGAGCAGCCATGCTGATTTAATGTTACTCACTGAACTCGGGATTGAGGTCACGTTCCCGACTTTCCGAGTTGTAATTCTGAGTTGATGAGGAATTTTCTTTGGTTTTTCTTAGTCAGTGGTCAGAAATTCCCAGTTACAAGTTTTAGTCGAATGCAGCAGTAATAACAACCGGTGCACCAGGATTTTGGACAGACACATAACAAATGACACTGACATTTTTATGCTGCTTTATAACATTTTAATGATTCGAATGTAACAAACAGGGAAACTCAGTGTTAGGAATTCTTTCAATTTGGGTTAATAAAAATGAAAATCATTATTGACTCGGGGTGCAGCTGCCCTATGGTACAACGACTAGTTTCCATTAACCTGAACTGAACCCAGCAGTGGCGTAAATGTAAATGGTGAGTCCTTCCTTTGGTTTATAAACAGTCCATAATAAAAACTATAAAGTCACGGAGATATAGACAGTTGCTTTCTTCTTTCATGGTCAAGACACTGCTCTTAAATTCCCGCCTTTGCCATAGTGTTAAGGATGAGTATTTTCTGTTATCCAAAATGTGTGCTGGTGTCATCATACATTATCACTTGGAATTTTAGTTGTCATATACTGCCATCCATCTGTGTCATACTTTCAAGAGAATATGCAACTTTTGATTTATTGCCTGAATTGATTGTGAATCACTAGGTGGTGTTAATAATAGGGTTTGTTAAAACTGTGCTTTGCTACACACCTGACAGGTAGATTAACCCTCACAAAAGGGGTCAGTGTTCTGCTTTAGCTGTAAATATTTGCCTCAGAGGCGTGTTTCTTTGACACATATGACTGCCCCAGGTGAATTCTAGCCAAGTCAGACAGTTTTGGGCTTGTTCCAGTTGCCTTCAAATATTGTGAGTTAGTATCGATGTTGACTTTTACAAATGTATTTCAGAAAATTAATGTGTGCGCTAATATAAACAACCACATTTGATTTAACATGTCGGGTAGGTGTGTTTCAGTGTTTAATATTTAGCCAGTTGATTACAAAATAAGGTTTCAGATCAAGGAAACAAGGCAGGTTGTCACCATTTCCTTTAAGAAGCAAAGAAGTTAGATTGTGATCAGATTTATGTTTGCTTGCTGGAATTTGCGCGGGGATCGGATCACATTTCGGTTACCTGACTCCCGTCTTAACTATGCTATGTGCAATCTGGAAAGAAGTGGTGCACTCATGTCAATTGCTTTTTTATTATTATGTAAAAAAACATTTTTTTTTAACATGTTTAATCTTCACCATAATTTTCTGTAGTCACTAGAACAGTGCTGATCGCTCTATTAGAATTGCTGGTGTGTAAAAGGTGGAAAAATGTAGGAGTGTAATTATGGTATAAATAAATAGATGTCAGCCTGAGGGCTTTGTAGTCATTTCAGCACCTTGAGGTCTTGTTAGGAATGATGGAAATACTGCACCAGTTGTTTTTAATCTATGATGTAAATAATTTCCCCAAGACTGAACAAGTTAGTTCTGGAAATAGACAGATAATTCGTTTGTATCTTTTATTACTTTATGGTATTCCTACAGGCATCAAATAAATGCTTTTGGGCGAGGATATAAGACAGGAAGTCTAAAGAAGACCGTCCCTGTAACCATTGCGGTCATGTATAAGAGTCTTTGATTGCAGTATCATAAGGTGTCATATCAGCAGCTTACAGTTCCTGCTTGAGGCTTTTATTTACTTTATGATGACAAATTCGCCAGATCAGTTCATGCAGGAGCGTGAACTTTGTCCGAACTGTGTTCTATTTCAGCTGAATAGATGTTGCCACTGTAAACGGAGCGAATGATTCACAAACGGCAGTCACATTACAGTGATTACGTAGTGAATACTTTGCTCAGTCACCATGTTTAGTTAAACAGATGTGTCACATTTTGTTCATTTATCCCATTCTCTGCCATTCGGTTTGACTGTGGGAAAGTCCTCATTGATTTGTTAAATGTCACCCCACCCCCCAAGGCTTTTAATGTCTTGTGTCTCATCAGTGTAAGATCTGTCTTGAATTAGGCAGTAATTTCACCACTTACATTACAAACATGAAGACATTTTATTTGTCTGGATTCATTGAGTAGTTGTTTTTGTGCGTATCAAAGACCATTAATAGTATGAACACCACTTTGATACTAGATAACTGGGTGCTTAATTTAAACATGGCACTAATAAAGTACAAAATGGTCATAAATAGGTCATGGACAAGATTGTGTCAAATTCCACCATACAATAATAAAATACATTTATATACAGGAAAAATGGAAGAAATCAGATGAGTGGTCTGTTTTCTCTGTGAGACAACAGGACTATATCTTTCCTTGTTGAATAAAAAACCCAAGAGTCAAGATGTGTCCATTTTTAACCCCTTAATTTACCAACTTATTTGTTATTCATCTTAAATCATGTTATTCAGTAACTACAATAAAAGTAGTAGTTACAGGAGTGACACACGTAAGTCTGTACCCATCAACAGATCCTGGGTGTTTAAGGGGTTAAAATGCTGTACTTCTATTTAACATTCACCAGTGTCTTTACATCAACTCCAAAAATGTTTTTCAGTATAAATATAACCTTTTTGTCTGACATCAAATCACACATAGCAGATCTACACATCTTCCTTTGTCGCTGGTTTATAAATAACATTTTGTCTGGAGTCAGGGTTCGATCTGTGGAGAAAAGAAAGTGTTATTTTTAATAAGGTTCAGCTCTGATCTGTTTTGTCTTTGCATTGTACATTGTATGTGTGTAAGTATAGTATTAGATCGTCTATTTCATGAAATTATGAAAGTATGTTGAGTTGAAACGGTGAGAGAAAATGAGAAATGAAGGTCATCCAGGTTTTCTACATAAACAAACTCGGTCGTTTCTCAGACCTAAGGTTGTGTTACTCACTTTGAGTGTTTTTGCCGCTGTCGATAAGCGTACATGGAGAAACAGAGCAAAGTCAGAGCAAACAAGGCTCCAAAGGCAATGGCCAAGATATCACCTGCAGGCCAGAAAGGATTCATTTAGAAACAGGATTTTGATATTTATACAGAAATACACAAATTGATTTAATTAAGATTAAGAAGGATGTTATTGGAGTCATGACATACCTCTGGACAGTCCATCTATAAAGTAAAAAAAAAACATAAAACATTACAATTTTATAAACTATGAGATATCAAACTCTTTAAAATATCATGTGTCAAAACTCATTTTTGGAGGATTCAGGCAGATGTCAGAACATACACATTACAGTACAACATGATATAGCATCAGTGGTTTTGTGTCATTCCACAGGAATGAAAACAAACATCCACTGACAGTGTTGTGAAGCTTCTTAACTGTGCTCAACACATAATCCATTTCAGTCCCTTCAGCTGAATATTTGCAATGGTGAGTGACATACTTTCAGCTCAGCACGTACTCACAGAATTTAGCATCAACTCAGAACTATGCTGCTCATTAATTATTAATTAAAAATTGTAAAACTAGAAATGGGCACAGTGGATCTTTTAGCGCAGTGGTTCTTAATGGGGTCTGTTATAGTTATTATCCTGTTTATTTGTTTGGCCTGTTGAATTTTTCCTCTTCTTTCGGCTGCTCCCGTTACGGGTCGCCACAGTGGGTCATCCATCTCCAATATGGAAATCCGGTTTATGACCCACGTATTTTGATATTGGTTTTACACCGGATGCCCTTCCTGACACGACCCTCCATTTTATTCGGGCTTGGGACTGAAAGTGCACTAGCTTGAGCGACCCCGGTGGTGGGGTTTGGTGCCCAGCATGGGATTCTCAAACCCATGATCCTGAGATTAAGAGTCTCTACCAACTGAGCTAACCGGGCACGTTTGTCCTGTTGAATTGAATGGGTTTAATCCAAACCTCAAAAATATAAATAACATCAGATTTGACCAGGGGTGTCCGATCTTATCCGCAAAGAGTCAGTATGGGTGCAGGTTTTCATTCCAATCAAGCAGGAGCCACACCTGATTCCACCTGTTTAATCAGTTGAACTTGGCTTTCAGTAGACTCAGGTGTGTCTTCTGCTTGGTTGGAATGAAAACCTGCACCCACACCGGCCCTTTCCGGATAAGATTGGACACCCCTGGCTTAGACTTGATGTGTTCTATTGGTGAAAAGTTCAGGAAACACTGTTCTGTACTGAGTGTGTCCCTGGGTACATAAAGTTTAAGAACCCCTGTTTTAGAGCAAGTGTATTCCACTAGATCAGGGGTCCAGGTCCCATTGCGGCCCACAGACAGATGTTAATTGACCTGCAACTGCTCTCTAAGAATGTATGATGCACGTACACCTGACAGTGGTAGCAGACTTAGCTAAACTGCAAGAGCCTTTTTTTTCTCTGACTACACCTGCAAAGTGTAACAAATGTGTGTGCAAATGGGTGTGCCTCGTATGTCAAGAGCCTGTTGCTGTAATTAAGGAATTCACGAGACATTATGAAACAAGTAATAGGCATTGCAAAAAAGATATTCAGAGGATGAGTGGGCAGAGAAACTAAAACTGCGGGAAGCTTCCTGGCAGAAGGAACTTTTTGTCAGAGCAAACAGGACACAGAACTTTACTAAAGCTTATAAGTTGGATGCTTCCAACCTCAAAGCATGGAAAACCTTTTAGGAATTCTTGAAAAAGTCCTTAATTATAGTGGTTAATCTCATTTATCCTGAAAAGAAGCATAAATTTATGAATATCATCTTGCGTGTCACATCTACAGTTGTCAGGTGATACCCTGCTGCAGTTATTCCACTAAAATTAAATTCATTATAGTGGAGCTTTAAAATAATATTTTGGTGACTGTCCTATTTTGATGTGGTCTAATCTGGCTCACTTTGAAAAAACTTTAGACACCCCTGCACTAGATGAAGCGGTAGCACCACTGTAGCAGTTCTGTTGTGCATCACTGGGTTACGGAGCTAATGGAGAGTGTGTTCAGAAGTTATTACACCCCACTCCTGTCCTTCATTTTACATATATTTTGTGATGGCTAAATAGGTCAGTGTTTCCCAGTGTTTCTGCCCCAGAACTCCTGAAGTACTCGGAACATTAGTGTTTTCTTCACCTTTAACAAATCTGTGACGTTGAGATAGTCAAAGTGTGCTTTGATTAGGGAAAATACTACAGCATGTATTGCGTAAATTCTCATGGACCAATATTGGCCAATGTTAGAACGTGTTTTAAGTTGCGTAATGTATACAGAACAAATCCAAAGAGACATGATCACACTGTCTACTAAGAGCATTTTTATTACAATATAATAACATTACAACTAAGTTACCCTGTGAACCACTTACCCTGTGAACCATTTGCTCTATTTCTTGAGAATGTGTCTGTCTCAGATGACGCACCTGCTTTGGGACATGTAAAAAGACATTGTTGATCCCATGTTTACATCAATGCATATGCTTCAAATGCTTTTTTTCAAATGTCAGCTAGAGAAGCTGCCGTACCGTGTGTACGGTTACAGAAAAAATGATTTGCCACTACATAATATTATTTGTTATTTTTAACCCAGCTAATGATTATAATGATGCGCTCACCATTTGCAGTATGTGAAGTAGGGAAAGAGGCCAGGACTTGTCTTCCATAAAGTTTTTGTGGAGTTCTGAAGTTTTGGGATAAGCTCTGGTTGTGTCCTGCTTTCAGGGTCTCCTCCAGAGCAGCGAGCTGTTTTAAAAAAGCATATGTAACCCTATGCCATTTTGTAGTAATTATAACAAAAACTATTTATTTGGTGCTCATCAGGCATTACCTGTGACACACTGTACAAAAACAGAGCCTGATACTGTAACCATCTACAGTGTACACCGGTTGTTTTCATGATACACACAAACTTGAGATTCTCAGGGTACCAAACAGTGCATTAGCTGCTCTTAAAGATTTTAAAAGGTGATAGAACTGACCTGTTTCCTTGAGACTGTGATTGTGTCATTGAATACGGTCCAGTTTACTGACTGGTAACACGGCGGAGTTGTTAGAGACCCACTGTATCTATAAAACTTCTTCAGACTGTTTGGCAGAAGGTGGCGGACGTTAAAACTGGGTATCTTAGTGTCCGACTCTGTAAAGACCACAAGAAGTTACATCAAATTCACCCTGATATTCAAACCAATACAAATATGAGAATTATGGGTGTAAAATCTATTAATATTGTAACATATGCAGGTGTGGATTTAAGAATATTTACCCTCAGTGCTAACATCTTTAATTACAGACAGGATTTTTTCATAGTTTTCATTCTCATGAAGACCAATCTGTAATGAAAAATGTAATGAATACTGTATAAATTTAATCTATAAAACAAGGAGTTTCATTTTTAAAAATCTAAAATCAAATCTGCTGTAAAATCCTTATATAGACAAAATCCTGTGACCACATCACAATTTAATTCTGTATTAATGCGCTTGGTTTTAAACCAATAAAATCGTTCCATTGTTCTGTCCATAGAATAGCCCTTATCTTTATCTATGTTGCTTAGCAACCGAAGGTTACTGTTAACAGATTACATTCTGTGATGGAAGAATTGTTTTAGCGCAAACACTCGAAGGTATGCGTTATATTTATTCTTTTCACTAGTTTCACTTCATATCATGTCTAACAATACTGTTACCTGTGATACAGTCACTGTAATGTGTACCTTCTCATGGCTTATTGCTTTATATAAACAATATTTTTTTTACAAAAATAGGTTAAGTTTACAGCACTAAAGCAAGGGCTTCATTTTCACTCAGGGTTCCAAGTATAGTCCATTTAGGAGACAAAGAACACTTAAGGAACTCATCATTAGCAAAAATGTATTTTGAATTAGACTCTATAAAGGAAAACCCTCTTGGCAGCTCAGTGGCATTTGGCTACTGATCGGAAGGTCGGAAGGTCATGAGTTCAAATTCCAGGACCACCAAACTGCCACTGTTGGGTCCTTGAGCAAGACCCTTAACCCTTAACTGCTCAGTTGTATCTTGTCTCAATTATAAGTTGCTTTGGATAGTAGCATCAGCCATTGAGGTAAATGGTAAATGCTAAAGGTTTTATGTAGGGACTCTTTAATAGAGTTTTTCTATCCCAGAGGGGACCAAGTAGCACCCTTTTAGGAAGCATATCCAAAGAACCCTTAATAGAACCCTTTTTTTCTCTGAGTGTATGAATGAAGAGCGACTACTTTTTAGACATTTTAGTCTTACCCCAATGAAGGCTCCTAACACAGCAAGTCCATCTGGTTTGCTTGCAGCCTCTTTGATGCTGGCATATTTTGAGTTATAATGAACCACATGGATCTTGAAAGGAGAGAAAAATAAGAAATCAGGATAGTTATGATGCTGTGCTGTATTGCACTGGGAATGTGTAGCATTGTGCACCCTCAAGGTCAACACAGTGAGTGTAAACACTGCTTAATTGTGTATAAACAGCCACTGTGTTGCTTTTTTTCTTCCAAGAGCCCTTAATTCATAGAAATATGCTCTGTGATTGGATAGTATAAACAGTGCTGTTGGTTGTTCAAACCTCAGCAGGGAAGTGAACATTATCAATGGTGTGCTCTGAACCAGGAACCTCCGTGTTCCCCCAGTGGAAATGCAGCTGGGCTGCCAGGTAGATCTGGTCAAATCCTTCTATTATACGCATGGTGTTGGGCAACTGGAGCTGCACTAATGGACAAAACAAAAGCCACACACATTTCTCATTGATATGTACCACAGTAACACACAATTCATTCAAGGTTGTACGGTGTGAGCTAAACAAACCAACTGACTTACAAGTGTGACCGTTGTTTTGCAGTTTCAGTTCAGGGCGACCACTTAAATCATAACCTTCTAGTTTTATAGCAGGCAAACTGGGATTGTAGCTGACGTCTCTAGTCACAATGTCAATAGGAGACTGAGATTTTCCATTGCAGTCTGCGAAAGCACTCAGCCATGATCCCTGATCTGTGTAAAAAAAAAAAAATGGTGATCATTGCCCTTGTGGTGAGTTAATTATAAAACTTTGGCATGAAAATCTGAGGACATTAGTGTCAGAAAAGTCATGAGATGTATCACAAATGACAGTGGTGAAGTTATGCATTCAATCATTAATGTAAACCAAATTGCAAGTGTTAATACTTAATGTATATCTTAAGATGCGATTAAGTTTAATAAGTTAAAAATGTACAGAATAATGTGTCTGCTTTAAGCTGTCAATATATAAATATTGAACAAAATGTTGAATTTCCACATGCCTTTATTATGCTCAGTGTCAATATGTGGCATTGTGAAGCTGAATGCTTTTACACTTGCGTCCCCTACAATATCTTATATGGTCCTACAGTAAAAGTAAATTATGTCATGTGACCATTAATCATAAACTACCATGTTATCAAGGCTATTACTAATATTCAGTGGAAACTTGCTTTAGAGCCAGTCCTAACTCTAAACATTAATGTTAGATTGCAACCCCAGATAACCACCAGTGATGGTAAGAATCACCTTGATAGCTTTTTGTGCACATGACACACATCTGAGACCTTCCAACAAAGTCATGATGTGACGCATAATGCAGTATTTGCCCACTGCACTGGAAAAGGTCATGTTAACCTTGTAGAACCTGGAGGACGTGTACAATGATGCCCAAGTAGCAACAGTGCAGACTTGCTGTAGCTGCAATACACATGATGAAGAGATTCTCATCATAGAGTGGTGTGTTATGGTAGCGGCTGGGTGTACAGCCCATCAGTAGGCCATGGTGATGACCACCACCCCGTAGGCCAGTGTCTGCTTAGACAAGGGAGCCCCTTGTGTCTTTCCTCAATGACAGATGAACTGTTGGTCTGGGAATCAGATGGCTGGTGTTAGGTCTATATAGTACTGTAGGGGATGTACAGGGCACAGGGAATGCTTTGCAGGCTTGCCTGGATGGAATGCTGCATGCTCAGTCGACTGATTAATAAAAATGGGTGATATACCTTGGCTTCAACCACAAGGTCACCACAGATTCTGGCAAGGCGAGTTTATTGGCAGTAATCATTAGCAAAAAGGTGCTGCTTCAAGGGGATCCAGCAAACAGGGGAGATGCCACACCAGGCTCTTGGGGAATTGGAGGCACCTCTCGCTCCTTACAGAAATCTATGCTGTGCAACAGAGATAACTAGCAAACAGTGCTGTATGTGATGGCTAATAATGATAACAATGTTATCTAGGAAAACCAACATAAACCTAGCAGGTGCCATCAAGTTCTAGAGCATTTCACTACAAAAAAGCTTGTAACGTATGAAAAGTACAAGGACTGCATCAGAAGAGAGGAGGCTATTGTCAGCTTTGGAGGACAAGTTAGTCACAAGCTGTTACGCAGATAGCTCCTGAGGGTGTACGTGTGTTCTAATGTGTACAAGGTGAGAAAAAGAAAGGATGACTTCATGACTTCATGACTTTGTTGGGCGCATATACACAAGAAGGTATCCAGATGATTCTCACCACCACTGGGGGTTAAGAGATGTGAACTTCAGTAGAACACTGAGTTTGAACAAAGAGATCCATGAATAAACATCACTTTCAAATCTTATCAGAATGAAATACAATTGAGGATCACGGCCTTGAAGGATTGATTAATATTGGTTAATAAGTGAACAGTCTTCACAGAGGAAAGGCTGCAGAAAGATCTTTGCTGATATGGTCAAGGAGGTAATGATTTGTTCTTTTTCAGCTGCTATAACGCATGAGTTAGGTAATTAACACTCATTAATCATGGTGGACTGGCTAAAGGTCTTAGTGACTAGGTTAAAGATCTTTGTAATCTATAATCTGCAAGCATATTACACCTCTTTTTGCATATAATATATTATTTATTTACCATGATAGCCCCAGTGATTGTTATGGGATGAACCTGTAAAGAAATAAGAAAGTGGTCAAAAATACATTAACAGTAGATACATAATTGTTGACAAATTGATGATGTAGGCTAGGTCGGTAAAGGTGTATTGGCTCATAAGTACCAAAAACTCATTGCAGAAAGTAGCTGGTTACCTGGTACTTGGTTACACACTTTCCGTTTGGTTAATTTGCAACACTACTGCACATGCACTCTAACAACATATATAATAAATCTAAAAAATATATATAATAAATGTAGAAAAAAAAAATAGATATGAAAGACGTGAGTCAGGTATTTTTAACAGATAAAGTCCTGAGAAAGAAAGGCTGTCAAACCCAAGCAGGTGGCCGTGAAAGCTAGTGCATTTAGATTTGCATGCTTTCAGTATGAGGTTCAGGTGCATTAAGGGAAACGTCTTCTCTGTTCTCTCATGTCAGCTCACTTGCACAATCCTTCCTCCATCCAGCTGGCTGAATGCAGGCATTATGCTGCTGAGACTGAGCCTTATATGGAGCCCATTTAAAAGAGCTTTGGCAACTTACTGATGGCCATCGGGACTCCAGGCACTATTGTTAGATTACATGGTGGGTCGTGATAAAGTTACAGAGATCAGCTCTTAGTGTGCAAATTAAGAATCACAGAGGAATAGGAAAAGAATGGATTACATGGCAAAAAGTTTTCTGTGCTGTTTAGCCTGTAATGGTTTCTTATTATTATTGTTGTTGTTGTTGTTGTTGTTGTTGTTGTGAAATGCTTGTCTGCCACCAAGAACTGAAAATGTGAAAGTAGAAAGGATGCCAAATATTGTCAGTTGCTATCAGATAACCTCAGGCGTAATTATTATTCTTTTTTAATTAATAGTGATTGAATAGTGGCCACATAGTAAGTTAATATCATCTATTACTTACTAACTCCTGGCTTATTATTCAGTTATTTATCTTAAACTTTCACTCTTATTATTACTCTTATTT
This sequence comes from Cranoglanis bouderius, assembly GCA_023630585.1. Classification (NCBI taxonomy): domain Eukaryota; kingdom Metazoa; phylum Chordata; class Actinopteri; order Siluriformes; family Cranoglanididae; genus Cranoglanis; species Cranoglanis bouderius. The sequence continues at coordinate 10,157,836 of CM042550.1, forward strand.
TAATGTCCTACAACATTGGTGCATCATCTTCAGATGTAAGAACACTGACACTAATGTTTCTCTATTTTTTTTTTTCTTGTCTGGGTGATGATAACATTGTGAAATGTTTCAGGAATTTTCTAAATATTACAGCATAAACCAGTTGAACAACTTCTGAATATTTGAATAATTCTGACTGTTTAAAGAGTTCTTTAGTTTAACACATTTAAGAGTTCTTTAGTTTAACACATTTAAGAGTTCTTTAGTTTATCCCTCTGGGAAACTTTTACATGCTCTGGCAGAAGGTTTCATAGAAGGTTCCAGTTAGAAACTTTTAGGAGTTCCATCCTGAGCTTGGGTTACTGTCTGTGTGGAGTTTCACAGGTTCTCCCATGTACGTGTTGGTTTCCTTCAGGTTCTCAGGTTTCCTTCCATCTCCCAAAATATAGCAGTAGGTGGAATGGCTAATCTAAATTGCCCCTAAGTGTGAATGAGTGTGTGTGTGTGTGTGTGTGTGTGTGTGTGTGTGTGTGTGTGTGTGTGTGTGTGTGTGTGTGTGTGTGTGTGTGTGTGTGTGTGTGTGTTGCCCTGTAATGGACTGCCATCTCAATCAGGGTGTGTTCCTGACTTGCGCCCAGTGTTTCTGGGATAGGCTGGGATTAATTAATTAATTAATTGATTAATTAACTATCCAAAAAAACTTTTTTTTGGAAGTGTGTTATTCAGTAGCTACTATGAATTATTCAGTAACTGCAGTGAATGATGTAGGGATTATAGATATGAGACTGAAGATCTGTGCACTGACAGGCTCCTGGGAGTTTCAGGGGTTAACCAGAGTATTAAATACGCCGACCACATGTAATGTTTGCTGTGTTGAATGAAAACAGAAGAATTTGGACTCCTAATCAGTATAAACATAAATAGAGGTTCAATAGTGGTTGACCGAGTACTCTAATGTTGACTGATTCGGACCACGGTATATTTGCCTGTCAAGCAAAACAAGTATCTCTACATTTGTTTGGGGTTATACCTTTAAACCTAACTTGTATGTTTAGAGGAAACACATCACCTTCCCACCAGTGTTTACTTACGTAGCTACACAATTCAGGAACGTCAACACCAAATGAATCAATGAATTGATTTCCCATTTTTAAAGCCAGCAGCTAGGTGAGAAAAGTTGTGTCAGTAAGCTAATGAATAAGCTAATGCAGAGATTTTCAATGAGTGACCTTCTCGCTTAGGTTTGGAATGTCTGTGTGTGTTTGTGGTATAGTATTTTAATATGGTGTATTAGGTAAGGTAAGGGTATAAGTAACTGTATTAGTATTTAATCATGCTTTGAACAGCCTGTGCTCTTTTTAGCAGTCTCAGCTCAGTGAAAAATATGGCCAGATCTTTTAGATTAAGTTTCTGTGACTGCCCATTTCAGGATAAAAAAAAAATTAATAAGGAAGTCCAGCTCAATCATCAGACTGCTTCTACTAAAGGAAATACCTTTGTGTATTACTCTTCAGGCAAAACCTTTCCTTATAATAATACACAATGGCATAGTTATACCGACTCATCACTCTGTGTAATCCCAGACACAGTACAACACTAGACACCAAGATGTAAATTGCTCTTCTACACCCTTAAGTTTATCCCTTTACAAGTTACCTGTTTATTGCTTTGAGTTTCTATGGATTATGTGAGCCAATGGCAGTTTCATTTTGTGGGAGTGGTTAGTAAATCCATTCTGGTGTTAAGATTTCAGCTTATAGGCATAGATGCAAAAAAAAAAAAAAAAAAAAAGCCTTGTGTGTACAATTTTGAATGACTATTTTTGATTGTGTAATTCAAACTGTTTGCTAAAATGCCAAATTTGAGTCTTCATGGATTATTCAAATGAACAAATCCCAACAGTGGGCTCTTGTTTTTAAGTTTTTAATGGATTAATTCAGAGCAGACTTGGCAGGTACAAAGGAAATATTTGTTTGTTGGTTATTCAGCAAATGCTGGTAGCAGCAGTTTCCTGTAAAAACTTCTTAGTTTAGAACCTGCGAGTAATAGAAAACACTGTGCTCTACATTTGTATGACAACTGATGCAACAAAGTAAATTCAAATGTGCCACATGGATCTTCCAGTCCAATGATCTGGACAAGTTCTGTCTAACAACACTAAACTACACTTGTTTTAGGAAGAAATTGATCTGTTATAACATATTGCACATTTACAATGCAACTGTGGCTCATTTATGGAAATATAATGCACAGCTAAAGAGATGTGCATGTACAGTCATGGTTTTTGAAATATTACATCATCCAGAAGGACATTAGGATTAAATATGAGGGAATGGTCAGTGGAAAGATGATTTTTTTTTTTTTTTTTTTTTGCTGAACCAGCTCAGTACCAGAGAAACAGTAAAACAAGTCTCAGCTCAGTGTAAAAGGAGTGAAAGAGGGCATGATGCCATGATGCCTTGTGCCCACATGCTTTCCACTTCTTACTCAGCCTTATGAGGGTAGGGAAACGTCGGCACCGGCACGTAGACCCGGGAGTTTCGCCATAACAAAACCACAAGCTGTAACTAATGTCACCAGGAATGTCCTGGATGAATGAGTGTGAATAAGGACTTCAGAAAAGCATCACACTAACAGGTAAAAATCCTACACCACATAATGCTGAAGAGCACCAGGATGTAAACCCAACTCATAGATGTTTAAAAGATATGAGATTTGATTTCTTTATTATTACTTGCATAATATTTCTGCCACATCATGATACTAAGGAAAGGAACTATCTGAAACAGGAAATCTGAACAACATACAGCAAAAGTATATATATATATATATATATATATATATATATATATATATATATATATATATATATATATATAGAGAGAGAGAGAGAGAGAGAGAGAGACATTTAAAACTTCTAACAATCTAGTAAATTAATAAATAAGTGTCCTACAACAGCTCAAATAAAGAACCATAAAACAGACTAAATGCCATAAAATGCTGAGGAACAGAAAGAAATTAACTCAATTACAAGATGTATACAACATTAAATTTGATCATTAATATCTCCTTATAAGTGTAATGTATTTGACAAATATATTCAGCTGCATATAAATGGAACCCAGCTACGTCATGGTACTGAAAGCAGGCAAGAAACAAAAGGAAATCTGAACATGAAATCAAAAGCAATATTCCTTGCCAAATTGAAAATTTGCTTCTTTTTTTTCCTGGAGATGCAAACTTAAACACATACATGATAAAATAAAAAATTAAAAAATTAAAAAAAAAAGAATCATAAAAGAATTATAAAAGACTAAAAGAATTATGTTCAATCAAACAGAAGCCGACTCCTTTCCACTGATCACTCTACATTGGCAATACAAGTCAAATGCAAATAACATACTCTATAACATTTTTATTACACAGACTGCATAATATACATCACAGAAAACTTCACAGGAGCCTTAAATCGTATCTAAAATAGTCAATAAATGATTATATATTAACCTACAGGTTTGTGCTCTTTGTTTCTTTTGACTGTTTGCTGCACATTTGCATGAATAACTGTTAACCCACAATTTAAAAACAAAATAACTTTTGTTTTACTCACTTTTTTTATGCTCATCCTCATGTTCATTGCTCACATTTTCTTCTTCTTCAGAGGAACCTGTGTCCCCCAACACCTTACTGTTGATGAGGAGGAGGGTGATGAAGAGCTCTAACAGCATGCTGACGTGTGCTTTTCTCCTCTTATTAGTAAGTTAAAGTCTTCATACCCACGCAGGCACACACACACACACACACACTTATGTATACTCACACTTTATATACACACACAAAATCTCAGCTTCACTGACTCACAGGCCTGTCACCTGGGGCGGAGCTTTAAAGGCTGCCCTCAGGCAAGCAACCAATCAAAAGCCATCACCAGGTGAATGGGACATCTCTCTCTCTCTCTCTCTCTCTCTCTCTCTCCTTTAAAGACTGAATACCAATTAATCTAATCTCTCAGTCTCCTAAATTTTTGGCAAGGCTGACATACACCACACACACACACACACACACAGACACACACACACACACACACACACACACACACACACAGACACACACACACACACACACACACACACACGCCTTGTGCAAAGTCCAGTCTAGTGTTATGAGCTGAGAAAAAAATAGCTTCAGCCTCCTGTTTGTTCAAAGAGTTCACAAAGTCCCATGTGTTTTTTGGCCTTAACACTCATTAAAACAAGACTCCTAGTCCTAGTACTGTGCAATCTGTGTGCTTGTTTGGTTTTGCTTGTAGTGGACTGCTTGTAAAAATGGCAAAAATAGGCGTTTCCTCTCACACATGAATAATTTTTAGTTTTATTAGTATCAGTAGTATCTAATAAGGCAGTGAATAATACGTCATCTCTTCCTTTATTAAAAAAAAAAAACACATCTTCACTTTAGCTTCTCTCCATTCTCAGAAGAGTGAGGCAAGGAAGAAAATAGCAACCCCAGGCATTTTAGGTATTTTAGGCATCAGGAAAAGAGGATGTGAATCTGTGGGTAGTTTTGTCATGACAATTTCAGCACCACCACTTCTAAAGAACTCATCTTTATATCCTTGAGCCACCTGTCCACTTTGACTCAAGGATATTGCTCATTCTGGCCCTAAGCTAAATACTTTTAGAGTTAAATAAGAACAATATGAACATGTACTTGTCTCCAGGATTTTAAAAGCAATGTGCTTCTTGCTTGTTCTGCTTGTAAAAAATGTGTGTCCTCTTATATTGGACTTGTATATATTTGACTATTATAGTATCTGTAAAATCTATGATCTGTGACTGATTGTTACATCCTGTTTGGAGATACCCAATTATTCTGTGCATAACATGATAAACTTCTTAATGTATGTCCTTTAATTTATCCAGCAGAATATCTTCAATGTTACCTGATCCCAAATCCTGTAATAGTGAGTGAAAGGAGAAAATGGTAACACCAGGTCAGGCAAGAGGATTTCAGCCTGTGGGTTTTGGCATGACAATTGAAGGAATGGTCCTTAAAAAAAAAAAAAAAAACTGTTTACATCCTTGACCCCCACCCCAATCCATTTTAGTTCCTTAGAATTGCCCACCCACCCCCACTTTACTCTGGTGAACACATAGTTTGCCCCAAGGCTGTGTGACCAATGTGCTTATTAGGTTCTACTAGTGGAGAGCAAAAGAGAGCAAAAGAGAGCGAGAGAGAGAGAGAGAGAGAGAGAGAGAGAGAGAGAGAGAGAGAGAGAGAGACAAAAATAATGTGTCTGATGAATGTGATCTTAGGCTGTTGTTACTTGTACATCTTTGGTGATGTACATCTGTCATCGGCCCCCTTTCCCAGAATAGTGAGTGAAAGAAATTGGCAACAGCAGATATTTTAAGTATTTTCAGAGGTCAAGGCAAGAAGATCCCAGTATGCAGCTCTTTTTGGGAGTGAGGCTTTCAAACTACTTACTCACATCCTTTACACATCACTTACTTTCCTTTAGTATTTGTGAACAAGCATGAATGTGTGTGTGTGCTGTATATAATATATTTGGTTATGAAGTAGACTATTAGACTTATTATTACTTCTGCTCCTGTGAACAGTTTTAATTAGTGGTCTGTTTTCTTTTCTTCTTCAAATGGATGTAGTGAGCTGAACTGGAATACATATAAAGTGGACAGCAGTTTCAAGCTTAGTAAAAAGTCTTATTAAGAAATATCCTTGTCTCCTGGTCAGTATGAAACTGTCAGACGTTGAGAATTTCGACTACAGCCCACTGAGTAAACACATTATACATGTTGAATATCTGTGGTAAAGCTCAGGATTGGAAAAAGGTCTTGCAATATATATATATATATATATAAAAAACATATTTTAAATTTCTCTGTTATCAGTGGAAATCCTTCTCATCAGTGAAATGTCACTGTACCAAAGATTGCATCACCAAACCGTCTATGCTGATACGATCAGAGACGTGACTGTCATGCGGGGTCAGAAAGACTCAGATTCCATCCTGCAAGGAATTTCTCGTGGCATCAGGTGTGCTAGATCAGATCAGTTATTAGTTAAGTGTTGGCCTCAGAAACCTCATCATTCCTGCTTATCCTTTAAAACAGTCATAAAATTCCAGCACTAATTTAACTCTTCAAAATACCATCTTTCCTTTTTTAAATGTACATTTACATTGATTTACATTATTATTATTATTATTATTATTATTATTATTATTATTATTATTATTATTTATTTTTACAGTGATTTAATAATTTAAAAAAAAAAAAAAATCAGGTCTGGTGCAAGGTTGTTGCCCGTCTGAAAACATCCAACAGCCACAAAATGTTGATTTATTCTTATAAGTGGAAACTAAACCTGTGTGTAATTGCTTATAGCACGAGATGAGCAAGATTTTTCAAATGATTTCATTAGATGTAGTGATTTAATGGCAATAAATGTTCTTACCTAATTATAGCCACATAAATAGGCTAAGGAAAAGGATCTTCTTCTTTTCCTTTCGGCTGTTCCCTTCAGGGGTCGCCACAGCGAATCATCTGCCTCCATCTAGCCCTATCCCCTGCATCCTCTTCTCTCAGACCGACTACCTTCATGTCCTCCTTCACTACATCCATAAACCTCCTCTTTGGTCTTCCTCTCGGCCTCCTGCCTGGCAGCTCTAACCTCAGCATCCTTTTACCGATATATTCACTCTCCCTCCTCTGAACATGTCCAAACCATCTCAACCTGGCCTCTCTAACTTTGTCTCCAAAACATCTCACATGTGCTGTCCCCCTGATGTACTCATTCCTGATCCTATCCATCCTCGTCACTCCCAAAGAGAACCTCAACATCTTCAACTCTGCTACCTCTAACTCTTCCTCCTGTCTTTTCCTCAGTGCAACTGTCTCCAAACCATACAACATCGCTGGTCTCACTACTGTCCTGTACACCTTTCCTTTCATTCTTGCTGGTACTCTTTTATCACACAACAGACCTGACACTTTTCTCCACCCATTCCAACCTGCCTGCACACGCTTCTTCACCTCTTTTCCACACTCCCCGTTCCTCTGGACTGTTGACCCTAAGTACTTAAAATCCTGCACCTTCTTTATCTCTTCTGCCTGTAACCTCACTGTTCCACTTGGATCCCTCTCATTCACACACATGTATTCTGTCTTGCTGCGACTAACTTTCATTCCTCTTCTCTCCAGAGCAAACCTCCACCTCTCTAGAGTTTCCTCCACCTGCTCCCTGCTCTCACTACAGATCACAATGTCATCCGCAAACATCATAGTCCATGGAGATTCCTGTCTAACCTCATCTGTCAGCCTGTCCATCACCACCGCAAACAAGAAGGGGCTCAGAGCCGATCCTTGATGCAGTCCCACCTTCACCGTGAACTCCTCTGTCACACCTACCGCACACCTTACCATTGTCCTACTGCTCTCATACATATCCTGCACCACTCTAATATACTTCTCTGCCACTCCAGACCTCCTCATACAATACCACAGCTCCTCTCTTGGCACCCTGTCATACGCTTTCTCTAAATCTACAAAGACACAATGCAGCTCTTTCTGACCCTCTCTGTACTTCTCCATCAACATTCTCAAAGCAAATATTGCATCTGTAGTGCTCCTTCTTGGCATGAAACCATACTGCTGCTCACAAATGCTCACTTCTCCCCTTAGCCTTGCTTCCACTACTCTTTCCCACAACTTCATTGTATGGCTCATCAACTTAATACCTCTGTAGTTTCCACAACTCTGCACATCTCCCTTGTTCTTAAAAATCGGCACCAAAACACTTCTCCTCCATTCCTCAGGCATCCTCTCACTCTCTAAGACCTCATTGAACAACCTAGTTAAAAACTCTACTGCCATCTCTCCTAGACACTTCCATACCTCCACTGGTATGTCATCAGGACCAACTGCCTTTCCTCTCTTCATCCTCTTCAAAGCTCTCCTAACTTCAGCCTTGCTAATCCTTTCTACTTCCTGCTCAACAATATTTGCCTCTAATACTCTTCTCTCTCTGTCATTTTCCTCATTCATCAGTTCCTCAAAGTACTCCTTCCATCTTTCCCTCACCCTCCTGTCACCTGTCAACACATTTCCATCTCTATCTTTAATCACTCTAACCTCCTGCACATCCTTACCATCTCTATCCCTCTGCCTCACCAACCGATACAAATCCCTCTCACCTTCCTTACTATCTAACCTTGCATACATGTCCTCATAAGCTTTCTGTTTAGCCTTTGCCACCTCTATCTTGACCTCACGCTGCATCTCCCTATATTCCTGTCTACTTTCCTCCATCCTCTCACTGTCCCACTTCTTCCTAGCTAACCTCTTCCTCTGGATGTTCTCCTGAACTTCCTCATTCCACCACCAAGTCTCCTTGTCTTCTTTCCTCCTTCCAGATGACACACCTAGCACCTTCCTACCTGTCTCCCTGATCACTTTGGCTGTAGTAGTCCAGTCATCTGGAAGCACCTCCTGACCACCTAAAAGCCTGTCTCAACTCCTCCCTGAAAACCACACAGCACTCTTCCTTTTCCAACTTCCACCACTTTGTCTTCTGCTCTGCCTTTGCTCTCTTCATCCTCACCACCAGAGTCATCTTACACACCACCATCCTATGCTGTCTAGCTACACTCTCTCCTACCACTACTTTGCAATCGCTAATCTCCATCAGATTACAGTGTCTACATAAGATATAGTCCACCTGTGTGCTCCTGCCACCACTCTTATATGTCACCCTGTGTTCCTGCCTCTTCTGAAAGTACGTGTTCACCACAGCCATCTCCATACTTTTAGCAGTCTACCAACCTCTGTCCTTCTGGGTTCCTTACCTGAAGACCAAACCTGCCCATCACTTCCTCATCCATACTATTCCCTTCACCAACATGTCCATTAAAGTCTGTCCCTATCACCATTCTCTCACATCTGGGAACACTCTGCATCACTTCCTCAAGCTCGCTCAAGAATCTGTCTTTCTCCTCTTGCTCACAACCTACTTGTGGAGTGTAAGCACTAACAACATTCAACATCACACCTTCAATTTCCAGCTTCAGACTCATCAACCTATCTGACACTCTCTTTACCTCCAGAACATTCTTCACAAACTCCTCCTTCAGGATCACTCCTACTCCATTCTCTTCCTGTCCACCCCATGATAAAACAGTTTAAACTCTGCTCCAATGCTTCTAGCCTTGCTCCGTTTCCACCTGGTCTCCTGCACACGCAGAATGTCGACTTTCCTCCTCTGCATCATATCTACCAGCTCTCTACCTTTACCTGTCATCGTACCAACATTCAAAGTCCCTACTTTCAGTCCTAAACTCCTGCCTTTCCTCTTCTCTCTCTGCCTACGGACACGGCTTCCTCCTCTAACACACCTTCCTCCTCTCCTTCTTCGACCAACAGTAGCCCAATTTCCACCAGTGCCCTGTAGGTCAATGGCACCGATGGCGGTCGTTGTTAACCCGGGCCCCGACCGATCCGGTATGGAAGTCATGTTCGTGATTCGCATATTGAATTTGGCAAAAGTTTTACGTTGGATGCCCTTCCTGACACAACCCTCTCTATTTATCCGGGCTTGGGACCGGCACAAAAAGTACACTGGCTTGTGACCTCCTGTGGCTAGATTAGGCTAAGGAAAAGCATAATTTAAGAAAAACTTGGAAAATTTTTGAAGAGCGGTATGATGAAAAACAAGTTACAATGGATAGCACCTTTCTACACAAATTCTCCACAGGGAAAAGGTTCCTCAGGAGAGATCTATCAGCCAATCGAGGACAAACAAGCTGCATCTGCGTACATAATGTTTCCTTCAGAAAATTGAATGAGCAATACACTCTTATTACTGTCAAAAAACAGCACCTTTATTTAAAAAAAAGGAAAAGAAAAAAAAAAAAGGAAGTACACATACATGGTGAGACTGAAAATAACCAATGGATAACAGTGTAAATACGTTTGCATACGAGGGAGATTTCCACATGTACTGGATTTCTTTTTTGAAACAATCAGTGCCACCTTACAAAGGACATGAAAAATGCCAGAAAGCGTGCAGGTGATGTAAAACTCTAGCAGCATTTTAAAGTCTGATGGAAAGAAAGATACAGTTGCTTTTTAAAAAACAATGTAATTGCCACTTAAAAGATTCACATTCAGTGGCAAAAAGGTGATATTTTTGCAGACACAACAGTGAAAATTTAGTTGGATCATGTAAAACTAGATCACAAAGCTCTTGAACAGAGCATAATGCAAGTTCTGCGGCTCAGCATAGAGAAAAGCAAAATGGGACTGATTTTTTTTTCCCATGATAAATGATGCCCAATCTTAAATGACTTACTTTAAAGCTCTGATTATTATTATTATTATTAAACTGTCACTAAGTTTACACTAGACTGCAGTAAAGATATGGTTCTGAAATAAGCATTGTGTTCAAATCATAAGGATCCAGCAGTGCATCATGGTTTATTTTAAAAAAAAAAAAAAAGAAAGAAAGAAAGAAAAAAAAAAAGAGCATGAACACATACAACACTGGATTTAAAGAACTAATCAGAAATAGTTCTGAACTCACTAACAGAGAACCTGACAAACAAGAAGCATTGTTTTTATTGAGAAGCTTTTACTGTTTCAGTGCTAAAAGCTTAACAGCTCAACAGTTGCAATCCTCTGTGTGACTTATGTCATTACCAAAACCCTAAAGGAAGGGGAAATTTAAAAAAAATGATTACACATATCTGAATAATACCACTGCCACTCTAAAATGACCCAAGATTCTCAGCATTTATGAGTCATGCACACAAACTTGATGAAAAAGATATACGCCGAATTTTTAGTCATATTGGTCCAACAACCTGTGTATGACTGCCCTTTTTTCAAAAAACATACACACATTATGAATATGTGAGTTTACTAGAATGGCTCAAACTGCAACAAACTGTGCCTTTAAAACTGAGGAACTGAGATAGAGGTAGTCAGGAATCAAAGCAGGACTTCATGATTGCCTCGCGATCAAACTTGAAGTTAAGGAAGGACTTCGAGGAGCGAATCTGCTCGTACTCTGACTGCCCATTTAAGCCACGCGTGTCACTCGCTGCATCTGGAATAAAGTTAAGAATATCATTTTAAGAAACTCATCCTCAATAGCATTAATGAGCTTACAATAATTCTAAATCAGATGCATATCTGAGATGGGGCCATACATCTTACACACACACACACACACATTATATATATATATATATATACACACACATTTTTGTAAATATTTTATTATATCTTTTCATGGGACAACACTGAAGAAATAACACTTTGCTACAATGTAAAGTAGTGAGTGTACAGCTTGTATAACAGTGTAAATTTGCTGTCCCCTCAAAATAACTCAACACACAGCCTTTAATGTCTAAACTGCTGGCAACAAAAGTGAGTAAACACCTAAGTAAAAATGTCCAAATTGGGCCCAATTAGCCATTTTCCCTCCCCGGTGTCATGTGACTCAATAGTGTTACAAGGTCTCAGGTATGAATTGGGAGCAGGTGTGTTAAGTTTGGTGTTATCGCTCTCATACTGGTCACTGGAAGTTCAACATGGCACCTCATGGCAAAGAACTGAAACAAAGAAATACATCTTGCTCTACATAAAGATGGCCTAGGCTATAAGAAGATTGCCAACACCCTGAAACTGAGCTGCAGCACGGTGGCCAAGACCATACAGCGGTTTAACAGTCCACAAACAGTTTGCTGAAGACAAGCAGACTAAGGACATGGATTACTGGAACCATGTCCTGTGGTCTGATGAGACCAAGATAAACTTATTTGGTTCAGATGGTGTCAAGCGTGTGTGGCGGCAACCAGGTGAGGAGTACAAAGACAAGTGTGTCTTGCCTACAGTCAAGCATGGTGGTGTCATGGTCTGGGGCTGCATGAGTGCTTCCGGCACTGGGGAGCTACAGTTCACTGAGGGAACCATGAATGCCAACATGTACTGTGACATACTGAAGCAGAGCATGATCCCCTCCCTTCAGAAACTGGGCCGCAGGGCAGTATTCCAACATGACAACGACCACAAACACACCTCCAAGACGAACACTGCCTTGCTAAAGAAGCTGAGGGTAAAGGTGATGGACTGGCCAAGCATGTCTCCAGACCTAAACCCTATTGAGCATCTGTGGGGGAGCGCAAGGTCTCTAACATCCACCAGCTCTGTGATGTCATCATGGAGGAGTGGAAGAGGACTCCAGTGGCAACCTGTGAAGCTCTGGTGAACTCCATGCCCAACAGGGTTAAGGCAGTGCTGGAAAATAATGGTGGCCACACAAAATATTGACACTTTGGACATTTTCACTTAGGGGTGTACTCACTTTTGTTGCCAGCGTTTTAGACATTAATGGCTGTGTGTTGAGTTATTTTGAGGGGACAGCAAATTTACACTGTTATACAAGCTGTACACTCACTACTTTACATTGTAGCAAAGTGTCATTTCGTCAGTGTTGTCCCATGAAAAGATATAATAAAATATTTACAAAAATGTGAGGGGTGTACTCACTTTTGTGAGATACTGTGTGTGTGATTATATATATATATATATATATATCTCTCACACACACACACACATATATACATACACACACCCCAATATATATATATATATATATATATATATATATATATATATATATATATATATATATATATATATATATATATATATATATATATATATATATATATATATTAGACTAGCTGTCTGGCACCAACAAGCCAACCATGGGGAACATGTGTTCCTATTAAAGTGGCTGATAAGTGCATGCAGAACCTGGCTGAAGTACACAAGTCTGGACTAAATTGGTATAAGGTGGCGTACCATAATATTTCTAGATTAGGTGATTAAAAAAAAAAGGAATAGGCTTCAAACAGATTTATCTGCTTTTAATATCAATGTTGCAATGAAAATAAATAATGGAATAAAAGAATATTGCTTTTGTACTTTGCTCTGGATAATGGCATCTGCTAACAAATGCACATTCTCTTTCTGCTTGGCTTAAGCACTCAAATCACCCACTCCTTTCAGTAGATAATTCTTATTTATGTTCAGAAATTAACATTTACAGTTCTTGAAGAAACCAAATGAGCCTTTATTATATTTGCTTTACTGGAGTTAACTACATGAATTTACAGTTATCAGAGTGATCCTGAGCCCAAGGACTTTTTTAAAAGGGATCTCCAATCTTACCAGCAAAGGACCAAAGTGGCTGCAGCTTTTCATTCCAGCCAAATAGTCTCAAGACCAAGATCAACTGATTAAACAAGTGAGATTAGGTCCGGCTCCTGAGGGGTTGGAAAGAAAAGCTACAGCCAAACAGATCTTTGCGGATAAGATTGGAATCCCGGTCCTATAATGGTGGCTTCTCTGTTAGGGACAGTTTCCTGTGATTAGTCTACAACCACATGAACCACCTGCAGAAAAAGACTGCACTTGTGACTTGTGAAGTCCAGATTTTATCATATGAAAAACATGGAATGCTGCTACTACTGGTCACATGAACATTCATGAGACCAACACAACTATTTCTGATTAGATAAACTCACTCATTTATTCAGTCACTGTAAATGTTCAGGCACCATAACACTAGTAAATGTACCTGCAACAAAGTTGTCTTGCAGTCTTCTGGGATGAAGCTTCTTTTCATCTCTCTACAAGAAAGTTGTCATACAGTCATCATTGTTTTAGACTTATTCAAACCATCCTCCAAGTTATCAAAAATGAATGAATGGAGAGATGAAATGTATCTGCTGTATACTGACCTCATTCATCCTTTTCTTTACATTAGGGGAATCCTGGTGCTTCCTCCCATTGCATTTCACATTATGGTTCTGCAAAAACATGATAGTAACAAGCTTTATTGCTCAGTCCGTTTAGGATTTCAGTTTTTTTTTTTTCCTGTGATTGTTGTGGCCAGAAATGCTTGATTTTGCTGAGGCTGTTTTCAGTTGTTTGTGTTTTTTTTGTGGAAAACTGGCAAAATTGCAATTGCATGAAACTGCCTTTCGCAGTGGTGTCTGCTGGTAAATGAGACCTTTTACCTGTACTCATGTTCAACGCACTTGAATCGAAGAGGGCTTTGGCTGAAGTCACATGACTCGTCTTGGCCGAAATCTGCGGAAATTCTGTGGTAATTTTGAAAAACTGCAAGCTCCTCCAAATATTGTGGAGTTGCTTGATTTTGTGTTAACTTCTGCGATTGTAAAATCACAAAATCCTGAAGGGACTGTCTGTCCAAATGCATATCATCCAGAATATCAAACTAATTTATGTTACTTCACATTTACATACACAGCTGATGGAAAAAGAAATACAGTGTATTGGCCCAAACTCATCACTACAGCAACACCGCCCTCTTCTGGTTATCTTCTGGAGAAATACACTCATTGAAATTTACAAGTTCAAAATTGAGGATGTGGATATTAACATTCTATATTACTATTAGCTCACACTGTAATCACATGTTAAAGCAAGTAAAGCTATACTCTGAACAGAATCTTTGTTTACAGCTGTTTTTTTTTTTTTTAAATACAGTTACTAACAAGTCACTACAAAGTTCTTTTCAAAACTCTTCATACTCATCTCTGTATAAAATGCACAGTTTAGTACAGCAGTTAATTTAATGACCAAAATGAACCACAACTACCAAAAGAACATAAAAATCTTTATTAAAAAAACAAACAAACAAAAAAACCTTATCAAAACTCCAGGAGTGCTCCTCTTCTGACCTGAACACTGTCAATATGAGCACAATGACTGAAAAACACTTACAGCTGCTGTCATTAAGGTAGGTACACACCATATGATACTGATTGTATCTGTAATTTGTTGTATTTAGTTTGATTTCGTATTAATTCTGTCGACCTTAATCTCACAAGAAAGTCAGCCGTGGCTGAGAAGTCAGGAGTGATGAAATGGGAGTCGAAACCTTTGATGATGGAAAACGGGTATGTAATTTTTGAATAAATAAGGAATCGTTTAAATTTTTTGTGCAACCGTTTGTGTATCTATACAATGTTTTGCCAGGGTGTCGCTCTGGTGCTTATGACAGGAGCTGGCTATTGCATCCTGTCACATTTATTTCATATTGAATTTAAGTACTGAATATATTTACAATATACACTATATGGTCAAAAGTTTGTGGACACCTGACCATCATGCCCATGTGATTTTTGAACATCCCGTTCCAGATTTTGTCCCCCTTTTGCTGCTATAATAACCTCCACTCTTCGGGGAAGGCTTGCCACTAGATTTTGAAGCGTGGCTGTGGGGATTTGTGCGCATTCAGCTACAAGAGCATTAGTGAGGTCAGGCACTGACATCAGGCAAGGAGGCCTGGTGCACATTCGGAGTCCCAGTTCATCCCAAAGGTGTTCAGTTGGGTTGAGGTCAGGGATCTGTGCAGGAAACTTGAACCACACCACCTTCCCTTTGTGCACAGGGGCACTGTCATGCTGGAACATGTTTGGACCCGTTAGTTCCAGTGAAGGGAAATTGTAATGCTACAGCATACACAGACAATTATGTCTTAAATCCTATACAATTGTGTGCTTCTGATTTTGTGGAACAGTTTGTGGAAGAACCACATAATCGGGGTATTGGTCAGGTGTCCACAAACTTTTGCTCATATAGTTTACCTTTACCTTTCATATAGTGTGCACTCATTTTTATTTGCCATTAAACATATAAAATATATATACACTATACATAAAACTGGTTCATGGATATAAATGTAGCTCATGGATATATAATTTGTATAAACACAAACCTTGACTCTAAGAAAGTCTGCAAGCTCATATTGACCAGGCTGTCCAAAAGCTTTCTGCTGCTTGTGCTTTGTCCCGCTTTCGCCTGGAGACGGTTCCATTGCAATCTGTGAGCGCCTGGGCTTCGATCTTTGGAAGAGACAGGTTGAAAACATTAATGTATTTATATTCACAAATCAGATAAAAGCTGATATCAAAGTAGAGACAAGCTACCTTTCTGAAAATCATACACATGTCCAACTACAAAGTGTTTAGAGTCCATGGTACACATTCACAAGCCAGACAGAGTTTACACACCACTGGTCAGTGTGGTTTGGATTTGTTTGTAGAAAATTATTTGCACACATGCAAGTTCTCATTCAGGAAATACAGGACATTCAGGACAATCTTACTCACCGAAAAGGTTTGCATGGAGTGCTGCCATTGGCTAACAAGTCCTCATCACTGCTCGTTGATTCCAGTTTATGCTTGGCTATCCATTCTCTGAGCTGCCTGTGAGGAGAGTAGTGCATCAAAATGAATATTCAACGATGAACGCAATCATTGTACTGGTATTTACACTGGGATTAATAACAAAAAATATAATGGATGATACCTCATAAATGGTATAGCCATAAAAAACTTGTTAGGAGCCAGGCCAAGCTTGGATTTGGGGGTCATGTCATTTCTATGACATGGCAGTTTGTCAATAGGAAACCATTCAATGTTCTATTGAATGTAAGAAAAGAAAAATGTTTATTAAATCACCAGTCTGTTCTGAACCAATAAGTCATCAATTAATTGCATTTTAAGTCACAGAGGCTGAAACAATACTGCACCCTTATTTCTTTCCTGGTTTTGGGGTTAAATTTTGTTTCCTTTGGTACTCCAGGGATTATGTATAGTCGAGCGAGTTGATCTGTGATTTTCTGCTCAATGTAGGTGTCTTTGCAGATGCGGTCTCTTATGTCAAAACCAGTCTCCTCTAAAACCTACAGCAAATATACAGCTCATTAAAGAAATGGTTCAATTTAAAATCAAATTTTGATCATTTTTTAATATTGTTACTTAGCCAAAATATACAGGTGCATCTCAATAAATTAGAATGTCGTGGAAAAGTTCATTTATTTCAGTAATTCAACTCAAATTGTGAAACTCGTGTATTAAATAAATTCAATGCACACAGACTGGAGTAGTTTAAGTCTTTGGTTATTTTAATTGTGATGATTTTGGCTCACATTTAACAAAAACCCACCAATTCACTATCTCAACAAATTAGAATACTTCATAAGACCAATAAAAAAAAAAAACATTTTTAGTGAATTGTTGGCCTTCTGGAAAGTATGTTCATTTACTGTACATGTACTCAATACTTGGTAGGGGCTCCTTTTGCTTTAATTACTGCCTCAATTCAGCGTGGCATGGAGGTGATCAGTTTGTGGCACTGCTGAGGTGGTATGGAAGCCCAGGTTTCTTTGACAGTGGCCTTCAGCTCATCTGCATTTTTTGGTCTCTTGTTCTCATTTTCCTCTTGACAATACCCCATAGATTCTCTATGGGATTCAGGTGTGGTAAGTTTGCTGGCCAGTCAAGCACACCAACACCATGGTCATTTAACCAACTTTTGGTGCTTTTGGCAGTGTGGGCAGGTGCCAAATCCTGCTGGAAAATGAAATCAGCATCTTCAAAAATCTGGTCAGCAGAAGGAAGCATGAAGTGCTCCAACATTTCTTGGTAAACGGGTGCAGTGACTTTGGTTTTCAAAAAACACAGTGGACCAACACCAGCAGATGACATTGCACCCCAAATCATCACAGACTGTGGAAACTTAACACTGGACTTCAAGCAACTTGGGCTTTGAGCTTCTCCACCCTTCCTCCAGACTTTAGGACCTTGGTTTCCAAATGAAATACAAAACTTGCTCTCATCTGAAAAGAGGACTTTGGACCACTGGGCAACAGTCCAGTTCTTCTGCTCCTTAGCCCAGGTAAGATGCCTCTGACGTTGTCTGTGGTTCAGGAGTGGCTTAACAAGAGGAATACGACAACTGTAGCCAAATTCCTTGACACGTCTGTGTGTGGTGGCTCTTGATGCCTTGACCCCAGCCTCAGTCCATTCCTTGTGAAGTTCACTCAAATTCTTGAATCGATTTTGCTTGACAATCCTCATAAGGCTGCGGTTCTCTCGATTGGTTGTGCATCTTTTTCTTCCACACTTTTTCCTTCCACTCAACTTTCTGTTAACATGCTTGGATACAGCACTCTGTGAACAGCCAGCTTCTTTGGCAATGAATGTTTGTGGCTTACCTAGTGAACCAAACTGAGAGACCATTTTGAAGGCTCAGGAAACCTTTGCAGGTGTTTTGAGTTGATTAGCTGATTGGCATGTCACCATATTCTAATTTGTTGAGATAGTGAATTGGTGGGTTTTTGTTAAATGTGAGCCAAAATCACCACAATTAAAAACCCAAAGACTTAAACTACTTCAGTCTGTGTGCATTGAATTTATTTAATACACGAGTTTCACAATTTGAGTTGAATTACTGAAATAAATGAACTTTTCCATGACATTCTAATTTATTGAGATGCACCTGTACATGAGGTCTAAAGTTTATTTATGACCAATTGCATTTAAAATAAGTGAAAAGCTGGACATGAACCTTTAGTCAAAGCATCAACTGAGCATTACTAAGCCATGATATACTTTTCTTCCAGGACCAAAGCATTGTGAAGCTCTTCATTGGGTTCACTTACCTCTCGTACAGCACAATCATGGGGCGCCTCATCCTCATTGACTTTCCCTTTAGGAAAGCCCCATCCTGATTTGGCCAGGTATCCCTGCACCAGTAATACCTACACAAGTTGCATGCAAAAGTTAAGTTTTCACGCAGACTACTTTCTGATTGCTGAAAAAAAGGGATCTTCATTAATTTTGGCTGTAACATACTCACACTCTCAAAGGTTTCATCCAGAATAATTGCACCATATGTAGGAACGCCCATTTTGTACTCTTTCCATTGATCTAAAACCTTCTGAACATCCTCGCCTTGGGGAAGCAGGAACGGACAGTGATTAAAAAGTAAAAAAAACCAAAAAGTTAAGGAAAATGAATTAGGCAGTAAGTAGATATTTGGGATGCGGCCTATGTGCTGTTTACCAATCACACTGTTCTGTATAGTTTGCTTTTGCTCTTAGTTACCAAGTGCCAAGTACCATACCATGAGGTTATAATAAATGACGTGGTTTTGCACTAGGTCTAAGGGATGACATCAGCCAAACATAACATGATTTTATGCTGTGAATGTGTGTGAGATATTCACTGATGAATACAAACAGCCTCAAAGGATTTCACTATCATACTACTGATGTTTCCGTAAAGACTGCAGAGTTAGCTTTGTTCTCAAAATCATGTCAGTACCAGAGGAGTACAAGGTTTTGACCAATATCCAATCAAAGCTCTATCTGTACTGTATGAAAAGAAATGCATTTATAAAACCAACTCATATAGGTCCTATTTGGTGCGCTGTGAACAATTCAACTTTCAAACTCGAGAGCAACCTCTGTTTAGTTTTCTTTTGAATGATTAAAACACAATTTATTTTCATTTCTGAGTGGTGTTAAGCACAGCAGGATATCAGCTTTGGCGAAGTCCCTTATCCCACACTGAGGTAGTCCTGGTGTATTTTGCACATAGAAGTCCAGGTAAAACCAATGGGCAAGTTCGATCTGGAAGCAAACTCTGATGGCATTGTCCCTCTCTTCACTGGGGATGTGGAGGATGAAGCGACTACAGGAGAAAGACATCAGCACTGAACAATCAGACCTGGCAAAGTTGTGAAACAGTTGTAACAGCGGCCCGCAAAAAAACTGTCACATGTCGTTGTGGCTGAAATTTGGTAAACTGCCATAATTTTATTTTAATTTTTTTTTAAGGTTTTTGAAAACCAAAATTTACTTTTTCGCACCACTTAAAGAGATTTTAAGAAAAATATATTTCACCAAAAGAACACAAACACTTTCACTTCGTCTTGGTGTCTGCCTGCAAAGATCGTGTTGTTTAAAGATCCAGTTTAATAAACAAACACAGTGAGAAAGGCAGTCAGGCTGCCTAAAGACGTCTAAAACCTCGCTACCTAAGTGTGCTTTTCTCACAATTATATCAAGTTCTTAGATAATTATACGTCACAATGAAATAGACAAAAGCCTAATCAATTCCGTTTGTAATCAGAAACCGGCTTTCAAAACGTCTGAGCTGCTTTGAGCCATCAAGTCCTTAAAAAAAAAAAGAGGGACAGATGCTTACAAACTCTGAACAAATGACAACAAAGGTTTAAAAAGACATCAATAACATGAAATGCAATCAACAGAACAGAAAGGAATGAATGATCAATTACTTTGGCACTGCTATGCATGACCGCTCAATGGAGCAGATCAAGAGATGACGTTGATGCATTTAAATGTCATGATTGACTTTTACTTCAGGTGATGAGACTGATGTAGATGATGCTGATAATCAAAGTGAGAAATAACTTTGCAACTTAAACTTTTAAATTCATTAAAATTTGGTCATGTTGGTTTGCCATAGGTAGGTTAGGTTGTATATGTAGAGGAGAAGCGTCTTTTGGTGTAATAGAAATGAAATGAAATCTTTAAATGCAATTTTCTCCCTTTCCCTTTTGGAGAGTAACCACACTTTAAAATGCTAGAATTTTACTTGTGACCAAGATGCATATAAAACTGAAACAGCCGAGTTCATGAACATCATTTTGAGAACTTTAGCCTATATAGTAGTAAAAGTGAACATTTGAGCATGTGAAGGGTTTTCCCAGACTGTTGCAACACTTATTTTTAGGGAAGTCACTTTTATCAGTCATTGAACAACATAAAGAATCACATTATCTATATCTATATCTATATATCATCTTCTCTAATTAACGTTAGATATCACTCTTATCTTATCTCGCTGAAGCTTAGTTTGCCAAATGTGATATTCTTATTTAAAAAACAAACAAACAAACAAAAACAAAAAAACATATCTGCGAGAAGAAAACGTTAAACTGGCGGTTAGTTTGCTATCTACGGCATTAGCCGCTATAGCCTGTATTTCATTGGTCTGTGAGTGATATAAAGTCTGGGTTAACCTGATTAATTAGCGTAGTGCTTATTGTAATGTGGGTATTTTTTTTACTGGCTGTAAAATAGTCACTTAAACTACGCAGCTACCTGCAGAGGTCGTCCAATACGCCGTTGGGAATCTCCCCTCGTTTTGTCTCCATGTTAATGAGGTTAAAATCATACCGAACTAGCAAAACTGCTTAGATGAAAACAAACAGTGCAAAGCAACCGCGCGCGCTTAATTCGCACCGCTGCGACAAAGAGACGTTGCCATGTCAATTACAAACTAGGTATTTAACAAAATACAGAAAAACGCTGAAAAAACACCTAGCTTGTTCATCTGCATTTGTTACGACGTAGCTAGTTGAGTAGCATCGACTAAAAATACTACTTCACTCCTCGGCGAGACTTCATGAAAAATGTTTCATAGAGGGAGGGGAAAATGTGCTATAAGGACCAATAGCATGGCCAGCGAAGAGTTATCAGCCAATCGCATCGCCTCTACGTAAGTGACGGACAGGAACAGCCAATCGAGATGTAGTGCCCGGAACCCGCTAGCAAGTTCGGCTGACCTAACGCGGAAGTGTGTATAAAAACGCAAGCTGGGGCCGTGTTTCATATCGAATACTTAATTTTTGAGTGTACAGAACTGTACAATGTGCTCACAAATATGAACAAATGTATTACAGGTAAAAGCATAACGATGTTTTATGTTATTATAATTGCCCAGCATGGGCAATTATGCATGATTATAAATGCATATACATATAGGAATACAGGAAATACTAAGTTTTCCATATCTACAATATACAAGCTTCTGTTATTGCCACATAACAGTGTTGGTGGTAATTTGGTTTGGTACAGCTCAAAAATAAACAATAAACAGTACACTAGACAGACTGCAACAGACAGAGTTGGACAGCAAGCACTTTATACTGCAGATTGAGATAGGCAGGGACAGAGGAGAGAAGAGCTGAGGGGAAAGAAGCTTTTTCTAAATCTATGATGGTATAACAGTTTGAATTAAACTGTCCCATCATGTACATGTTCTGGTCTTGCAGTAGCCCCTGTCCTGCACTTTTTAGTGTTTTCTAAACACTACTAGGGGGTACTCCAGGACCAGGGTTGGGAACCTCTGGCATAAGGAAAGAGAGCAGGAAACAGACATAAAAACAACATATTGATGGAGAGTTGGTCTGTGGTCTTGCTCTTAACACTGTAATTGTTAATGATCTAAAATAAACACAATATGACCTTACTGTTTTACGTCACATGCATTTAAACATTATTTCTTGGATGGTATTGTGATAACTAGCCTGATCATGAAAGTATGATCTATGTGCTAATCTCCTAGATTAGGAGACAGTATAAGCACTTTTAAGCATTAGGTCATGGTGTGTGATTTGAGACCCAGCTAAAGATGGGTTTATATGAGAACTTGTTGGCTATAAAAAGTATACACAGATTTATCCTTGTCCAGAGGACTTTCAGCTGTCCGTTTAAACACTCTCATGTTCAAACTGCAAAACTCTGTTTTAAAGAAAGAAACCTTAGTATTTTAAAACTGATTTTGAATAACCATGTACATTTGAGGCCAAAAGATTGCGTACACCTAGGCTAAAGACATGCAAACTCAAAACTATTTTTTGTGTTACATCAATTAGGTTATCTACTTTAATTCCATAAGAGGTCATTTTAAAATAATAGCTAAAAGACAAATTTATTTAAGCTTTTATTTATTATATTAGATTTTCCGTGGGTCAAAAGTTTACATACACTTTGTTAGTATTAAATGGCATTGCCTTTTAAATGCTTGACTTCAATCAAATTCTTGGGGTAGCCTTCCACAAGCTTCTCAGAGTACTTTTACAGAATTTTAACCCTTTCCTCCTGACAGAACTGGTGTAACTCTGTCAGGTTTCTGGGCCGTCATGCTCAGACACACTTTTTCAGTTCAGTCCACAAATTTTCTATGTGATTCAGGTCGGGGCTTTGGGATGGCCATGCCACTACTTTCACTTTGTTGTCTTTAAGCCGTTTTGTTTGGAGGTATGCAAAGGATCATTTTCCTGCTGGAAAAAACAGTTACAGCCAAGTTTTAACTTTCTGTTTGATGTCTTGAGGGTTTACTTCAGTATTTCTAAATAATCTTCCTCACTTATGATACCATCTATTTTCTGAAGTGCACCAGTTATTTTTCCAGCAAAACAACCCCACACTATGATGCTCCCACCCCCATGCTTCACAGTTGGGATTGTGTTCTTCAGGTTAAAAGCCTTTTTTCCCCCTCCATACATAGCGCTGATCATTATGGCTAGTAAAATGTTTGTTTCATCTGACTAGGGAACATTCATCCAAAAGACTGGTGATCACATGCAAACTTCAGTCTAGCTTTTTTTATGCTGGTCTTGGAATAGGGGCTTCTTCTTTGCACAACAGTTTTTCAGGCCATGGCGATATAGGACTCCCTTAATATTAGATGTACATACTCTTTCAGCAGTTCCTTTGTTGTTGTCTTGGGGTTCAGTTGAACCTTTTGGACCAAAGTTCAAATGTTCATCACTGGGAATTTATTGGTGCCCTTTCCCTAAATAGGTGCACTCCCAATTAACTCCTAATTATGACAACTGGCCAATCAGAAGCTTCTAAACATCATCACATTCATTTCTGTAATCTTCCAGACTGTTTAAAGAGATGGTCAACTTGGTGTATGAAAACTTCTGACCCACTGGATTCTGGTAAAGTGAATTAAAGCTGAAATAAAGTCACCAACAGATTGTTTTAAAATTACCTTTGATGTGAACAAATGAGCTGCCTAATTAACTTGCCAAAATAAATGTATGGTAACATTAAATGTGTGAAGTTGTGAAAAATGAGATTAAATATCTTTAGCCTGGTTGTTGGCCTCAACTATATATCAAGATGACACAGGCTGAATCCCAAATTACTCTCTGCATAGGTTATGAAATATTGGCTGACACTTTATGCAGACACACACACACATATTCACATCTAAAGCAATTTAGAATAGCAGATCCACATACTGACATTTTTGGATGGAGGGAGGAAACCAGAGAACCTGGAGGAAACACACATGAACTCCACACAAACAGTAACCAGAACAGGATCAAATCGGGGACCCTGATTATTCTAAACCAGATTATTCTGCAAATTATTCTGCATCCTTGTGCTGTAGAGTTCACTTGACACCCTGTGTTTGCAAACCTGTACAGTCTCTGGTGCACCAGTGATGGCAGTGAATGAGGAAGGGTGTGGTCTGGAGTCATTTATTTATTTATTGTAATAATTCATGCAGGTAGCGAGGAATTGTATAACATTTCAGAACGTATATAACAATAGAAATCTTCAGAGAATTTATTATATCACGCAGTTTTAGAAAGGTATAAAGACGTTTCACTCGCGCGCGCGCACACACACACACACACACACACACACACACACACTCTATTTGCCCAGAAGTGACGTCACTGCTAGTTGGGGTTGCCATGGTGGTGAATTTTGCATCGAATTGGGATACTTCTTGAACAAGATTACGAGTGGAAGTTCTTGTCTTAAAGCAAATAATCCGAATCAAATCTCATCGGTTTCCACAAACATAGGCTATGACAAACAAAGGGAATGTGTAAGTGCAGACAGTGTATCTATGGTGTATAGAACCATTTGTTTTAAGATATATTGCAAAGATTGGAAGAGTGAAAATAGACTGATGGCTGTATTAAATACTGCATAGGCTACTGCAGAAACTGCAAAGCAGAAATGCGTGTGCACCACAGTGAACTCATTTCCCATGAAACGACTGAGAAAGAGAAACAAAATCTGTTCCCTTTTCCAATGCCTGAACTTTTTTGCACTACAGGTGCATCTCAATAAATTAGAATGTCATGGAAAAGTTCGTTTATTTCAGTAATTCAACTCAAATTGTGAAACTCGTGTATTAAATAAATTCAATGCACACAGACTGAAGTAGTTTAAGTCTTTGGTTCTTTTAATTGTGATGATTTTGGCTCACATTTAACAAAAACCCACCAATTCACTATCTCAACAAATTAGAATATGGTGACATGCCAATCAGCTAATCAACTCAAAACACCTGCAAAGGTTTCCTGAGCCTTCAAAATGGTCTCTCAGTTTGGTTCACTAGGTAAGCCACAAACATTCATTGCCAAAGAAGCTGGCTGTTCACAGAGTGCTGTATCCAAGCATGTTAACAGAAAGAAAGTTGAGTGGAAGGAAAAAGTGTGGAAGAAAAAGATGCACAACCAACCGAGAGAACCGCAGCCTTATGAGGATTGTCAAGCAAAATCGATTCAAGAATTTGAGTGAACTTCACAAGGAATGGACTGAGGCTGGGGTCAAGGCATCAAGAGCCACCACACACAGACGTGTCAAGGAATTTGTCTACAGTTGTCATATTCCTCTTGTTAAGCCACTCCTGAACCACAGACAATGTCAGAGGCGTCTTACCTGGGCTAAGGAGAAGAAGAACTGGACTGTTGCCCAGTGGTCCAAAGTCCTCTTTTCAGATGAGAGCAAGTTTTGTATTTCATTTGGAAACCAAGGTCCTAGAGTCTGGAGGAAGGGTGGAGAAGCTCATAGCCCAAGTTGCTTGAAGTCCAGTGTTCAGTTTCCACAGTCTGTGATGATTTGGGGTGCAATGTCATCTGCTGGTGTTGGTCCATTGTGTTTTTTGAAAACCAAAGTCACTGCACCCGTTTACCAAGAAATTTTGGAGCACTTCATGCTTCCTTCTGCTGACCAGCTTTTTGAAGATGCTGATTTCATTTTCCAGCAGGATTTGGCACCTGCCCACACTGCCAAAAGCACCAAAAGTTGGTTAAATGACCATGGTGTTGGTGTGCTTGACTGGCCAGCAAACTCACCAGACCTGAACCCCATAGAGAATCTATGGGGTATTGTCAAGAGGAAAATGAGAAACAAGAGACCAAAAAATGCAGATGAGCTGAAGGCCACTGTCAAAGAAACCTGGGTTTCCATACCACCTCAGCAGTGCCACAAACTGATCACCTCCATGCCATGCTGAATTGAGGCAGTAATTAAAGCAAAAGGAGCCCCTACCAAGTATTGAGTACATGTACAGTAAATGAACATACTTTCCAGAAGGCCAACAATTCACTAAAAATGTGTTTGTTTGTTTTTTTTTGTTTTTTTTTTTTTTTTTTTTTTTTTTTTTTTTTTTTTTTAATTGGTCTTATGAAGTATTCTAATTTGAGATAGTGAATTGGTGGGTTTTTGTTAAATGTGAACCAAAATCATCACAATTAAAAGAACCAAAGACTTAAACTACTTCATTCTGTGTGCACTGAATTTATTTAATACACGAGTTTCACAATTTGAGTTGAATTACTGAAATAAATGAACTTTTCCATGACATTCTAATTCATTGAGATGCACCTGTAGTTTCAGGTCTTGTTGTGATGTGGACACCTGACCATCACACCTATATGTGATTCTTCCTCAAACTGTTGCCACAAAGTTGGAAGCACACAATTGTATAGGATGTCTTTTTGTATGCTGTAGAGAGCATTAAGATTTCCATTCATTTTTCCCACAAAGCAAAGTTCATAAAGACACATGCTGTGTCTCAATTTGCCAACTATCCATCCTTATTAGTATCAGAGATTAGAATTAGTGTGTCCCAAGTCGTAGTATGTTGAAATGAGTATCCCAAAGGTACCCAGATGGTCTACAATTTTTGAAGTGTGGATACACTGACACTTTTTCAGATAATATTGCCCACAACTCCTTGTGGGAAGGAGTAGGAGTTTTGTGACAGTTTGCTTCACCGAATTCAAAGATGGTGTAAATGAAATGTGGCAAAATAAATCAGTGGAATGGTAAATTAAATTACATAGTATAAATTATACAAGGAATATTGAATGAAGAAATGCCGAAATGCAACGAGGAGTTAGTTTACAGTGGAAGTGTTCTCCTCCGGGCAACAACGTTCTCTTCCGTTACATGACGTGTTAGTATGTCCCAGTACATGCATACTCTTTTGCTACACACTCAAAAGTATGTACTTTTTCTTGACAAAAAGAGTACATACTTTTAGTGCATAGCAGGGGTGTCCAATCTTATCCGCAAAGGGTCAGCGTGAGTGCAGGTTTTTACTCTGAACAAGCAGGAGTGACCCCTTGATTCCACCTGTTTAAGCAGTTGAGCTTGGCTTTCAATAGACTCAGGTGTGGCTTCCGCTTAGTTGGAATGAAAACCTGCGCCCACAGCGGCCCTTTCTGGATAAGATTGGACACCCCTGGTGCATAGTATAAGTGGGCGAATTGAGATGCAGGGATGGCCTGACAAGGTTGGTGTAGAATGTCCTGCACAGAGCCCTGACCTCAACTCCACTGAACACCTTTGGGATGAGTTTAACACAGATTGCGCACCAGGCCTCATCAGTGCCTGATTTCACTAATGCTCTTGTAGCTGAATGCCCACAATTCCCCACAGCCATGCTCCAAAATCTGATGGAAAGTCTTCCCAGAAGAGTGGAAGGTATTATAACAGCAAACGGGGACTAATTCTGGAATGGGATGCTCGAAATAGACATATGGGACATATGATTGTCAGATGTCCATAAACTGTAGGCTATATACTGTGGTGCAGTTGGACTGGAACTGTTCCTCACACCTGGCAACCCTGGCTCTAGCGTTTCTCTGACGCAGCATCTGTGCAGAAGGAGAGAGGAGGTTGAGCTGCTCTATGTGGGCGTCGTATATAACGAACTTTATTTCACAGTCGATTAATTGTTATATATAAAGCAGAAAACCATGGCTCAAGGAGTAAAAGAAAGATTCGACAAGTTCCTGCACGAGAAAAACGTCATGACGGACGCGCTGGCGAAGATCGAGGCCAAGACCGGAGTGAACCGATCTTACATCGCGCTCGGTGAGTGTTTCATGCGTTTCCGCAATTTGCAAGGAAATTTACATGGTGTTGTGTGTGTGCGTTTTCGTTTTTTCTAAAGCTATTGTTAGTCCATACCCAGATTGAAGCTGATTCCTGAAATGAATGAAAATGCTGTGTTTTTGTTTCAGAGTAATCTGATGTAAGTGCGCGTGATGTTGTGGACATGTTCAGGTTTGGCCTGACTGATGATGCTTTATTCATCTGCTTTTCCCCTTCTCTCTTCTCTGTCTGTTCCTCTAGCTGTGATCGGTGTTATTTCAGTTTACCTCGTCATCGGTTATGGAGCTTCTCTGCTCTGCAATCTCATCGGATTTGTCTACCCTGCCTACGTATCGTAAGTCTGCTTCAAGATGATATATTTAAAAGAAATAATAATAATAATAATAATAATAATAATAATAATAATAATAATAATACAAACACACTGTAACTTTAACCTATACTACAGCTTATAGTAAAATGAGACGTCTCTGCCATGCTTCCGCGTGTGTACCAACGCAATACACACCCGAAGTGTACAAGGGCTGTGTCCCAAACAGGACACTGCCTTAATAAACAGTGTGTCAAGTAGTTAAGATGTGTACTATTTTTTTTTTTATTTATTTTTTTATTTTTATACACTAACTAGTACGGTAGGGTGTGGTTTTGGAACAAGGCCTTGTTACCCCTTTAGGCCTGGCATGGCATTGCTAAAGCTGACTGATGCAGCTCAGATATCCCAGTGGGACAATATGTAAATATAAATCATACAACAAATTCAGCTTGGCAATGAATCATTTACGATTTGTCCAAAGCCGGATGCGCAAGCTAAAAATCCTGGATTAAGTGTGGCCCGGTGCCGCAGTGGGTAGCATTGCTGCCTGACAGCTCCGAGGTCCCCGGTTCGATCATGAGCTCAGGTTACTGTCTGCGTGGAGTGTCGTATGTTCTACCTCATGTCCGTGTGGGTTTCCTCCGGGTTCTCCGGTTTGCTCCTACCTCCCAAATACATGGAGTTAGATTGGCTTTGGCGACTCTAAATTTCTGCTAGGTCCGTGTGTGCGCGTGGTGCTCTCGTGGACTGGCGTCATACTCATGGTATATTCCTACCTCTCACATGCAGTATTCCCGAGATCCACCACATGCCTAACCAGGATAAAGTGTTTTTACTGAAGATGAATAAACAAATTAAATCCTAAATCATCATAAATGATTGAATTGCTCTGATGTTACTAACTGGATCAAGAACATAATAAGGAACCTGTTATAAAAGTTAATTCTCATGATACAAACTGTAAACTGTTAATTATAGATAATTATAAGCAGCTATATCCTGTTGTATAGCACTTTGACATGGCTGGTTTGCTCGATCTGAGAATGTTAGATAAAGCAGGCCACTTATTAAACCTCATTAAAGCTACAACATGTAATCAGTTATTAGTATTTAAATATCAATTATCCAATTCAAATTCATTCATCTTCAGTAAGCACTTTATCATGGTCAGAGTCTCAGTGGATCCAGAGCCTATTCCCGGAAACACTGAGCACAAGGCTGGAATACACCTGGATGATCTAAATATTGTTTGCAATGTTTTTAAATGCTGTATGTTAACATTGAAATGTGACCATGCTCTCATTTATTTTATGACAGGGTGCAAGATAGAAATGTTTTACTGTTTGACAACCTTGAACATGGCCTCACAGGTTCACAGCAGTCAGGGAGAGAGCAGTGAAAGGAGAGAAAAGCAGAAGGAAAGCAGACCTAGAAAAGAAGAAGGGGGAAAAAATCGGTGTAGTGAGGAACGACCAAAGGCCAGTCAGTCAGTTTAGGGTGGAAGATGGGAAAATACCCAACGAATGTAAAGTAGTTCTCCAAAAGCACAATCTTGGTTGTACTGTTTCATATTTTGAAAAATACAAATATCATATGTTTTCAACTACAATTAAAACAAAAGGACCATCTCAGTTAACCAAGTAAAAGTTCACCAATCATGTGGCAGCGGCATAATGCATAAAATCCTGCCGATACAGATCAAGAGCTTCAATTAATGTTCACATCAGACATCAGAATGGGGGGGGAATGTGATTTCAGTGACTTTAACCGTGGCATGGATGTTGGTACTAGATGGGCTGGTTTGAGTATTTCATTAACTGCTAATTTCCTGGGGTTTTCACACACAACGGTCTCTAGAGTTTGCACAAAATGGTGCAGAAAACAAAAAACATCCTTTGTGCAGAGGGTCTGCAGGCTGAAACAAATTGTTGATGAAAGAGATCAGTGGAGAATGACCAGACAGGTCTCAGCTGACAGGAAGTCTATAGTAACTCAAATATGCACTTTTTACAACTGTGGTGAGCAGAAAAGCATCTCAGCAAGCACGACACATCAGGTTCCACTCCAGTCAGCCAAGAACAGGAATCTGTTGTACAGTACAGTATGTACAATGTACAGTAGAGCAGATGTACAGGTGTTCCTATTAAAGTGGATGGTGAATGTACAGTAAAATATGAGTATTTTCTTGTGAAAAATGGTCTTAGTCAGTATTTTTGTCCTCTCTGTATAATTAGCAATAATTTGCCAATTTAATTAACTATAATTTGCTTAATAATTTGGATATTGCTAGTTGATGACTGTAGCATGTGAATGTCAGGTAGTTATTTATGTGTAGACAGTGTAATCATGTGCGGTCATATGAAAATGCCTCAGGGCAGCATATTTCTTCATCATAATACAAAGGAAAAGCTAAACAAAAAATGAGATTAATAATGTACATGTGTATATCATCCACCTATTTCACAAGTACAGCGTAGCGGTACAGATCATATTTAGCACTCAGTATTGCCGGCTTTACTTCATCCCTGTGCACAGGAAGACTGAATATGGGCATGGACTCTTCAACTGGACAGTTTTCTAATCTTCAACTGTCCAGTTTGGGTGAATCTGTGCCCACTGTTGCCTCAGATTCCTGTTCTTGACTGACAGGTGTGGAACCTGATGTGGTTTTCTGCAGTTGTAGCTCAAGGTTTGATATTTTGTGCATGATAAGATGCTTTTCTGCTCACCACAGTCATGAAGAGTGATTATTTGAGTTACTATATTCTTCCTGGCAGATCGAACCAAAGTGGCCATTTTCCTCTGAACTCTCTTAGCAACATGGTGTTTCCACCCACAGAACTGTCGCTAACTCAGTGTTTTTCACACTATTCTGTGTAAACTCTAGACACTGTTGTGTGTGAAAATCCCAGGAGATCAGCAGTTTCTGTAATATTCATACTAGCCCATCTGGCACCAACAACCGTGCCAAGTCACCGAGATCACACTTTTGATGTGAACATTAACTGAAGCTCTTGACCTGTATCTGAATGATTTTATGCATTGTGCTGCTGCCACATGATTGGCTGATTGAATAAATGAGCAGATTTACAGGTGTTCCTAATAAAGTGGACTGTGAGTGTATATTTTACAATATTGCACATTATCTACAATATTATAAAGTAAAATATTAGTATTTTCATGTGAAAAATGATCTAAGTCAGTATCTTGACCTCTCTATGTACTTAGCTATAATTTGCCAATTTAATTGACATGAAAATGCCGAAGTCAGGGCAGTATATTTCTTCATCAGGGTACAAAGGAAAAGCTAAACAAAAAATGGCTTTAATAATGTACATGTGTATAATCATCCACCTGTTTCCCAAGTACAGCGTAACAGTACAGATCATCTTTAGCACTCAGTATTGCGGGCTTTACTTCCTCCCTGTGCACAGGAAGGCTGATCATGTGTTTTTAAAAGTGTGCCACGCACAGTGTCACGCAGAATGTGTAACACAGTCTATGAAATTTCTGTGCTAAACCACTGAAACTTGTTGTGACTCATACATTACCCACATGGCAACAGGGAGGCCTGCTATTAGTTGTCTCCACATGCTCCACACACCACATGTACTTCTGACTCATTGGCATCCACTATACTGGAGTTCTCTGTGAAAAGTTCATGCCTTCGCCTGCTTACCATTTCACACACAATCCACAAGTAACGGACCAAGTCGTGGCAATGCAAATGGATATATGTATAAATATAGACAAATACTAGTATAATATACTAATATAAAATATAGAGAGATAAATACTAGTCTTCAAAATTGCTATTCTGTATAGAGTTCTTTTACAGAGAAAGTGTGACAAAGGTGAATAAGGCAAAGGTCATATCTGTCAATTTTGTCACTTTGTTTAATGCATTAAAAATTGCTTTGCTATTTGGCATCAAACCCTATATTTCTTTATCTATCTACTTGACCCACTTGAAGTCATTTTTCTATTTCACTCCATGAACATTTACAAACTTTGACCTTAGAAAGATATTGTGTATGTATACAGTAGTGAGAATATGTGAAACATGGTGGTGGTGGTATGTGTGTGGGTGTGTGGGAGCGGGTTAATGACATAGCCCTAATACACAAAGCCTTCTACCTGTTTGCAGAATCAAAGCCATTGAAAGCGCCGACAAAGACGACGACACAAAGTGGCTCACCTACTGGGTTGTGTATGGTGTGTTTAGCGTGGCTGAGTTCTTTGCTGACATCTTCCTGTCCTGGTTTCCATTCTATTACATAGGAAAGGTAAGTGTGTGCGTGTGTGTGCGTGTGTGCGTGTGTGTGTGTGTGTGTGTGTGTGTGTGTGTGTGTGTGTGTGTGTGTGCGTGTGTGTGCGTGTGTGCGTGTGTGCGCGTTTGTTTTGATGATAAATGAACGTCTCCACCCTTTCTCCTAGTTTCATGGTTTATATGTACACATACCTGGCCTGCCAGTGTACGGTCTTTGAGATGCTTTGTCAATAGTCACACAGTTTTATTTGTAAGATGGGAGTAATGGTTGGGATGACAGGAATGTTTGTTCAGGCTTTGCCATTAAGATGACTGATAGGACCGATAGTCCGCTTCTTTTAAAATGCATTAATCAGTCAATGGTGGAATGTGGAAATGAGTATATAGAACGGGAAATCTGGGGAAAACAAAACCAGATTGCTTAAGCTGTGTGAGTTATAAAACCCTGCTACAGAAATGTTCATGTAAAATAAAGCTTTCGTCTTCAGTGCTTTAGACTATCCCCAGGCAGTACACAATCATCTCTGATATATTCAAGCCCAGGTCCTAATTATCAAAAGGTTTTGTGGGATACTGAAAGCATTTCAGTCCATTTTTCTAGTGAGACTCCTGTATCAGCAAAACACGTCTTGTGCAGTGTAATTAAATCCTGCCCTTAAAGTGTTGTCTTTGAGGTCATGTGCTTCAGATTAAGTAGTGATGTATTTTTCTCTTGCTGTCTCAGTGCGCCTTCCTGGTGTGGTGCATGGCTCCAACTCCCTCTAACGGCTCCATGCAAATCTACACGCGCATCATTCGACCTTTCTTCCTAAGGAACGAGGCCAGGATCGACACTGTGGTGAAGGACATCAAGGACAAAGCATCCGAGGCTGCAGATAAATTTAAAGATGAGGGTAATAATACAAGAAATGATTTCTAGCCATGCTGCATTCTGCTTTTTGCTTCCTTTTTTAAGAAATGGAATGATCCATGAAGTGCTTAGGTTTCTCATGAGAAAAACCTGACTGCTTTTTGTGCCGTTGTTGTGCTGGGCGACCTCATGGGGTAATGCTTCCTGCCTCTTGTGTCACCTGTGTATTAAATGGAAAATTGTGAAACACTCAGCACACCCTGCCTGAGCAAACATGTCACAGTAGTGATTTTATCACTGCACTTCCTATAGATACCAGTCCCACTTCTGAATAACTCCAATTCCAAATGTTAGAAATCAGGTCTAGTCAGTGGTCTTAGTAAAATGTCCAGCATTTTAAAAAAAAAAAAAAAAAAAAAAAAAAAAAGATCGTGGGGATCAGCTAAATCCATACCAGCTGCCATTACTAGGCTTAATATTTGCAGGCTAAGATGGAAATCCTATACATCTGAATTTTGGATGAAAAAAGGGCTAGAAAACAGAATCAAAATCCCAAACAATGGGTGCATCCCAAAAAAACTAGTGTCTGATAAAGGAGCTCTTATTACATTTCATTATAAGTAAAAGTTATTGGGATGAAGCACAGAGACAGACTACACAGACAGCTTAATTGTAGATGATTATGGGGGTTTTAGAGTAATGAATGCTATTACAAGACCTAAAATAAGGATCATATTCACCAACAGGCTAATAGTCTGCATTGATAATTAGTAGGCAGCAATATATACACTTATATACCAGCCACTTTATGAGGAACACCTCGACTCATGCAATTAGCCAATCATGTGGCAGTAGGCCAATGCAGATACAGGTCAAGAGCTTCAAGTTCATCAAACAATGAAAAAATGTGATCTCAGTGACAGTTCTGCAGTCGGAAATGCATTGTTGATGAGAGAGGTCAGAAGAGAATGGTTACTAGATGTTTTTTGTTTTTCCACACCATTCTGTGTAAACTTTAGGGACTGTTGTGTGAAAATCCCAGAACAGCAGTTTCTGAAATCCTCAAACCAGCCCATCTGGTCTCAACAACCATGCCACAGTCAAAGTGTCTGAGATCACATCATCCTGATGTTTGATGTAAACATTACCTGAAGCTCTTGACCTGTATCTGCATGCTTTTATGCATTGCACTGCTGCCACATGATTGGCTGATGGGATAACTGCATGAATGAGCAGGTGTACAGGTGTTCCTATGGTGCTCCTGTGTCCTCTGTTATTTAGTAACTGTTAATTAGCCTAGAGCAGACTAGTAACTTTTCCCCCCCCGGAGAGTCTTCATGATCCATTATCTCAAACAATGTGCTGTTTTAAGTTTTCTCAAGTACTGTTACAATATTTATTTCCTCTAGTGTTCTGATATTTTCATTCTTGATGTACAAGTTTCATATCATGAAATGGGACTTCAGCTGGGCTTAGTTCTGACAAGTCTGTTATTAACCAGCCCTGATTATCACTACAATTAGCATCAATTTACTTCCAATGATAATTACTTTTCTGTCTTTGTTGATGATGGAATATTTAATTATTTTACATAATACTGAGGTAAAAGAAGCACAGACATCTTTTTTCCCCCCAATAGACTTACTATATAGACCATTATAACTCATTGAAATGTGCACAAAATATGGATTGGTTTATGGTTTGTGATTTACTTAGGTATTTAATATTAATTGCTTATTATTCTTTTCTTGTAGCCAAGAAAGCCACTGCTAACATCATCTTCGAGGAGAAAAAGAGCTCCTAAGCAGCTGTGGGGGAGACACCACGCCGATATGCACTATTGGTACACGTCCCCAAGGACGATCACGGGCCTGAATAAATGTTGCCTTTATTTTTTGTGTGCGCTTTTGTAAACAACTGGAATATTCCTACTGGTTTTGCTCACTTTTTTCTCTCTGTGCAAATAGCAGTGCCTGCAAGAGAGTTCCGTTTAAATATATAGTTCACATAATACCGAATGCCAGTGATGTTCAACTGCTGTGCTTCAGTCCCAGTAAATGAAAGTCTTACCTCCTATCATCTGACCTTGTGGGTTTTTTTTTTTTTTTTTAGAAATGTAAGAGTCTTTGTTTTGTGGCTCTCTGTAGTAGTAATTTGGCTGTGTCTCAAACAACATACACTACATACAAACTACGCACAAGATTTTACTGCGTGAAAAATGATAAGATTATGCCTTATCCAACTGCGTTGCTACTCATAGGAAATTGCTAACCATTCAGTGTTGGTTTGTTCAAATGAGGGCATGTATTCACATTCAGTAACCATCCTAGACAGGATTACACCCTGGATGGGACACTAGGTCATCACAGGGTATTACACACACCCTCATTCACTGCAAACCTCTGCACAAGATTGCACTGCAGACCAAGTATCTGTGAATCACTAGTTCAAAAGTTTTTTTTTTTAATTTATTTTTTTAAAGAATGTACAGCGATTAGTATGCAGAGAATTTATAGTAACAAGCACTGAATGAAATATATAATAACTGATCATTATTGGGAACTGTTACAACAATTTATGTCACGGAAGCCATGTGAGTGCTACACATTCACACACTACGGGCAATTCGGAAATGCCAGTAAGCCTACAGCGCATGTCCAGGACTGGGGGAGGAAACCAGAGTACCCGGAGGAAGTCCTTGAACCACGGGGAGAACATGCAAACCCCCCCCAAATACAAGGTGGAGGCGGGATTTGAACCCCCAAACCCGGAAGTGCGATGGCAAACGTGCTAACCACCAAGCCAAAAATGACAGGAAAGTAGGAGCTGAAGCTTGTTTCTTTGTCTAAATTACAGTCAGTGTCACTGGGCCTGTGGGTTGAGTGGCTATGGACATGGCAGGTTGGCATGCTGCTTGTTGGACCCTGAGTGTGTGGAGGCTTTTTATTTTGCCTTTGTGCCTAAATGATTAGATACCATGTTGCGCCTGTAGAGGGAGCTCATGAATTATTATTTTTTAAATCCGTGTATAACATTGGCCAATTCAATGTTGGTTCACAGTTACCAC
This sequence comes from Cranoglanis bouderius, assembly GCA_023630585.1. Classification (NCBI taxonomy): domain Eukaryota; kingdom Metazoa; phylum Chordata; class Actinopteri; order Siluriformes; family Cranoglanididae; genus Cranoglanis; species Cranoglanis bouderius. The sequence continues at coordinate 10,194,191 of CM042550.1, forward strand.
TTACAAAAAAAAAAAGTTTGCCAGCTTAAGTTTGACAACCTAAGTTGTCTCCAGAGTGGACCAAAGTCTTTTTGTTCACATCTGAAGACGTTATGAATGTTTTATGTAGACACAGTTCCTATATTCGACTGGTTTAATTGACCACTGGAAGAGTTTTTTGGCTCGTTTTGAAGTGCCATCGAGTACTGGCAACGTGCAACTGTACAAAGACCGCCCATAGCCCAATGGCGTCATCACAGTGCGCGGTGTGTTTACACCACACACACACACGCATACACAGTACAACATGGAAAAAGTGGTTGGGTTAACTTTGTTCCTGTGTCTAATCGGTCGTTTGGTTAATCAGCTTATATCCACCGAGATCAGACTCATCAGAAAAAGGAGATTAAGGATTAGAGACTTGATTTTGAATACACACAGCAGGTTACGACGCCAAAGACGAAGACAAAGACAGGTGAGTCTGTTGTGCGCCCAATTATGTCACACGTGAGCTCTCAGATGCAGGTTTAATATTAACATAACCCGGATTTCTGTCTAAATCTAACAAATGCAGATTAGATGATGATTAAAGCACCGTGCGCGTGCACATAAACGCGTGACGTTTACGGCGAGCACCAAGTCACGTGACACACCAGGGGCTGAGACTTTTCTGCTACAGAACAAGTAGTCTTACTACATTAAAGAAGAACTCCACCACAAAACGCTGACGTCACGGGGGGAGGTTAAAAGGGAGACTGCAATGGCGTTTTAATATGAGGGGGGAAAAATTAAATGACAGACATAGATGATAACAGGAAGATTTTGCTGTGAGCTCCTGAAAACAAAAGCGCAAGAGCTTGTTTTCTCACACATTCTTTTCCAGCGACAAAGAACATCATATTTATGAGAATCCTGTGTAGAAGTAGTGGAGAAAGCAAGAATTGGCGTCAAAGATCCAGAATGCAATGCAGCTATATGACACAGTCACACTGAGTTACGCCAGAGACTTCTCGCTTAGTTAGCGATCTAGGAGATGATGAGCATAATGGTGCTGATGGTGGTATTAGCACGAAAACTGGAGCCTGATCTGTTTGAGCAGAGTGTACAGATGAGGAGGTGAGAGAGCTGAACAGACTCAAGGACTAAAGCGCTGCTGCATCGCTCTCTTTAAGTAGAGATGAAGCAAGGGCCAAATCCCACTGGCAAATCCCACTGTCAGCAAGTAGTCAAATGGCATTGTGAGTAATGTTGAACATTGTTAACCAAAGTGAAAAAAAGACCAATGTCAATGAAAAAAAAACAATTATAAAATAAAGCTTGGATGCCATTGAAGATGATAATTAAAATGATTTATATTTCAGTCGCTCTGGGTGGATATTTCCTGTAAGGGTGTGTTTTATGTTTCCTTTCAGTGCTGCACTTATTAGTGAATAGGACCTTGCGTGACTTATGTTTCAGATCCAGCTGTATCACCAGTTACGTCGCAGGCCGCCTTCTGTTTGGGTCCATCAAAGAGCAAACGATTGGTGGACTGTTGTAGTTCCCAACTTTACAGATGAGCAGTGGAGCCAGAATTTCAGAATGTCTGAAGACACATTCCTGTACCTTTGCCATAGGTTGCGACCAGTGATGGAGAAGCGGGACACCAACTTTCGTCTGTGTGTGCCCATAAAAAAACGGGTAGCCATAGCACTATGGAAGCTGACCACCAACAGTGAGTTAAGACACGTTTCACATTTGTTTGGCGTTGGTGTTACTACGGTGTGGCGATGCGTTCGGGAATTCTGCACAGCAGTTAATGAAGTACTGCTGCCAGAACTGATACCATTCCCAAATGATGATAAGCTTATGGAAATGGCCATGAACTTCGAGCAGAGATATGGACTTCCACAGTGTGTTGGGGTTGTCGCTGGATCACATATCCCGAACGTACCCACAGAGTACCATGCCGAGTATTTTAACCACATGGGCTGGCATTCCATCATACTGCAAGGAGTTGTGGATGGAAACGGGCTCTTCTGGCATGTATTTGCAGGAAGTCCTGGCAGTATGCATGATGCTACAGTTCTGCATGTGTCAGGGTTGTGGGATCTTATAGGACAAGGACTATTTCCAAACCATACCAAAAATATAGCTGGTCATGAAGTTGGCTACTACCTCCTCGGTAACGCTGCATTTCCATTGCAGAGCTGGCTCATGAAACCATACTCAGACACTGGGCAGCTGACAGCGGAACAAAGGACATTCAACCAGAAAATCTGCTGCGCAAGTTGTGTGGCTGAAAAGGCATTCAGTCGGCTGAAGGGACGATGGAGATGCCTTCTTAAACGCAATGACAGCCACATAGACCTTGTGAAAACAATGGTGCTCACCTGTTGTGTCCTCCACAACTTATGTGAAACACACGGTGAGCAGTACAGCGAGGAATGGGACCCTCCTGTTCTAGGAGAGCAGATTTTAGTGGCACTGCCACCAGAGGAAGATGCTGAAGGTGCAGCCGTGGGTGTGCGCGACGCCCTGGTGCATTATTTAAACACAGACGATTGTGCATCACAATTGCTCGAGTAAAGCATATAAACAACTGCTGTCTCTGGCTTTATAATTTACATAGATATCCGAGTGCCAAAGATGAAAGAACTGAAATTCTTAGGGGTATAATGATACACTCTGGTCACAATTCGATTATCAGAAAATTTAGACAAAATTTGAATGAAGAACAATTATGACTGAAAAGATTTTTAAAAAATATTTATGTATAATAAACAATACAAAACATTTTTGTCTGTATAAAAATAAATTAAATTGCTACAGAGGTTTAATATTGTAAACAAAACATGACTAAAGATTTACTATATCTTAAAAATAAATAAATACATTTACAAATTCTACCAAAGATTTGATTAAACAAAGTGTCTGACCTGAGGACTTTGAAGACTGAAACATAATGAGCTCTGCAGCAGAAACAGAGCTCCAAAGTCGGCTAAAATGCCCGATTTCCACGGCCTCTTTCACAAGAACCGTACATCATAGAAGCGTGGGGATGGTGTTGTTTGAAAGCTACTGAAGAGCTCTTTTTAACAGATATAACATGGCAGTGAGACCATATAAACGTATAATGCCTGTTGGTCATCGCAATCCAGAGGTATCAGACTTATCATTCACGTCACAGTTCTCACTATACATTTTAACTCTATGGGATATGCGGATTAGGTTTCAAACAGTGTAACTGCATCACATGCATAATTAGTAGAATGCTGACATTGAACATTTCCATGATGCACATTGTCACATTCTTTTCAGATTCACAATGCATCATTACACCCCTAGAAATTCTGTTACATGTTGTAAGCTCACAGGTTCCTAACCCTGGTCCTAGAGTACCCCCTGTCCTGCACATTTGAGTGTTTTCCTGCTCTAACGTGTGTGTGGTGTTGGATTGTGTCGGTGGTCTAAAACTGACACTGATTAAGGGTAGTGGATGATGAACACAAACAGTACATGGAAAAAAGATGAGCTGCAGTCTCTGACTGTGCACCTACAAGGCAGCTGAGCCCAATACCCTCGTACCAGCACACACACTACCATGTCAGTCATTCATGGACTGAAAATGGTCCATCATTTCTGATCAGTGAGTAATCGTTTATCTACAAAGTAATATTTATAGTAGCTGTACCTGATAAAAGGGCCAATAAATGTATGGTAGCCATAAAGATACAAATACTTATAAGTTCACCAAATAAAACACACTGGAAAGTGTGTACTGAAAAGAGCTTATTATTATATTTTAGTTATATACATGTAACCACATTCAACAATTGTGCTGCATAACAATCCAAAGAAAACCATTTTGGAAATCAAAAGTTTTAAGGTGGTGGTTGAGGGCTGTGGTTGCTGGCCATGACGGATACTAGCTGCCCCATAACACTGAGCAGTCCTTGGTTAAACTGTGCTAGGGTGTTGATCAACTCTGCCTCCCGAATCCCAGCTGAGTGTTCCAACTCCTGCAGGACCTGAAGTCGTCTTTCTTCAAACTCTTGCTGAACTCGTTGCCGTCTGTCTTCGCGATCCTCAGTCATAAGGAAGATCTCTCTCATAGTGTCGATGTGGTTCGAGTGTCCTCGTCTCCTTTTTCCTGGTGAAATGTACAGTACGTATTAAATAAATATATGCGAGCCATCACAATGGTGTACATAACCAGTGCTGTAGCTACACACAAAGGTAAGGCAAGTAATCAAGGCAGAAGTCCACTGGGGCCTCTGAACACTGACCACGTAAATCCACAGAAATAAATACAAATCATGACCTTAATATTATAAGCTGTGGGTGAAGACCTTTGATGGTGATTGTCACAGCTTAACAGAAATAACACCACATGAGAATAAAGAACCTGCAAGTGATGTGGTTATGTGGTTAACATGACCAAAATACCAGATGTCAGGAAACATGATCTCATTAACATGTCCTTAACCTGTAATAGTTTAAATGTAGTATCAAAATAAAGAGGAACAAGAGGAGGAGAAAAAGAGGAAGCAGGGCAGTGGGGTGTGGCAGAGGGTGAATGATAAATTTGGAAAAACAATTCCAAGAAGCAATGTGCTCCTGCCTCTTTGGGAGGCGAGCACATACAGAAATTAGGATTCAGCCTGGAGCATAACTTTAACAGTGTAACTTTTCAATAACAGTGGGTAATTCCACAACTGAGGTGCTATTTACCCTTGTAACTTTATTTATTTTTTAAAAATCGCTTTTCTGTTTTGAATCTAAGAAAATATGCATTTAACCATTCAAAAATATTTAAAATGGGTTTCATGCATGTTTTCAGTCAGTATCACAGTATTAAAAATAAAGAAAAAACATAATACTAATTTAAATATCTTTATTCCTCCCATGACTTTCATGAAATTCAGATGATACAACTTCCTGTTGAACATGTGGAATATTCCATGTACATCACAGGTGTGAATGTGTTGAGATAACAGAGTTGAACTCTAAAACGTACGTTATTTTTCATACCCTATAACCTATAATGGACGACCCTAAAAAGGATGTTTTAGGCATGACAAATGGGTTCACACATTAATGCAATAATAGTAGGATCAAATTAAGTTAATATATATTAAGTTCTTAATTATATTAAGAGCAAAAGCCTACTTGCTGTACTGGTCGTTTAACTGCTGTTTAGGAGACCAAAGTAATTTATAAGTGACGCCAGAGTGGCGCAACAGGAAAGTGTTCGTGGCGTCATCCAGAGTTTGCAATTCTGAAGCTTGATAATTCGACAATGCCACGGGCATCCGTGGTCATGAGCCAGGAAAGCAAATTTGGCCGTGCTTTTCTGGAGGGATGGCATACTCTCTCTCGTCAATCACAGTGACACTAGCCAATCATGGGCGTCTGTGAGCTCATGTATGCGGAAGAGGGTAGATAGCTCTTTCCCCCTGAGTATATTACGCTGCCCTGTGACGCTGCATGAGCAGCAGTTCGAAAAGTGCAACTGGTTGGCTTCACATGTCTCAGAGGAAAAACATGTTAGCCTTCACCCTTCCTGGCTGGCATCTGTTGTATGATAGAGGAGAGCTGGCTGGTGGGTGACAACGAGCTAAGGAAGGTTTTTTCCCCCCCTGCAAAATGGCTGTCTAGACTTTCCTTGACAAGTGTTAAGTATTGTTGCCTTCACTTAAAGTATGTTTCTCCTATTCATTCATCATCATATCTTCAGTAACTGCTTTATCCTGGTCAGGCTCATGGCGGTGTGTTGTTTTACACAATGACATTATAGAATCAATGTTAATACTTGGGCTGGGCAATGTGACAATATAATAATGATATTGTGATAAATTAAGTTACGATATATGTTTGTGAAATATAGTGGAAACTGGTATGTTTTTAGTTGTTTTTTCAGATAATTACAAAATCAGGTTGGATGTAGCGGATTCATAATTGTATAATGCATCTTTAAAATGGTAATAATGTTAATTTTTAATTTTCCTGTATAATTAATATATATATATATATATATATATATATATACACACACACACACATATATACACACACACACAGAGTTTTTCGCAGTTTTTAAATGTTACAGTTTTGCTGAAACTGTAGCAAATCATCTGTTAGCAAACCTAAATCAGTCTGTACAGGATTTTGGGGAGTTTTTGTTTATGATTGCTGTCGCCAAAAATGCTTGATTTTTCTGTGGCTTTTTTTTTTTCTCTCTTTCAACAAATGTGGTTCACTTTTTGAGTTTTTGGGCTTTTTTTTTTTGCGGAAAACTACTTCAGTCGGCGCAACTGCAATTGCACGGAATTGTTTTGCACGGTCTTTCGCAGTGATGTTTGTTGGTAAATGAGACCTTTTAGCTGTACTCATGTTTGGCGCACGTGATTCGAAGAGGGCCGTTGGCTGAATACATAGAAATGTCCTCAAGTATCGTGATATGATATTTTGGTCATATCACACACCCATTTGTTATACCGATTTCTAACATTGGTTTGAAAAACCTATAACCTAATTGATCAGGTATGAATTATCGTGTTTTGTTGTTATATAAATAACTATTTTGCATGGTCTTAATAGAGCTATGTCCTAACAAACAAACCCAAATCCAGTGTTTATCTCACCTCTGACACGGGGGACATTAGGTCGGGGCTCCTCGGCTGTAATGTTGCTGGACGCAGGAGAGGACAGTCCTGGAGACAGGGGTAACGTTACTGCAAGTGCTGGAGAACTGATCCTGGTTCTACTCCTGTCATCTGCATTATCAATACAGACTGGAGAGTAAAGAGACAGGATGCGTTACAGCTGTGAGGTTGGAGGTAGGTGAGAGATGCACAAACATTTACAGAGCTAGTGAAGTAACATAACCAAACGCAGACGCACTAAATAAACTCACATTACGTAAAACCAACAAGCTTTTTTTTTTTTTAACCTGACAAGACGTCGTCGTCACTGTCTGCTCTGTCCTCCACGCCGTTACAGTTAATCACAGACTCCAGCAGAGAGCTGGACGACTCCGCTGTAACGCTCCTGCCTACATTTTCCGCCCTGCGTCCCAGAACAGCATCCAGCGCGTCGTACCACTGATTTGTTTTTCGGTTCATCCCATTCCTTTTGTTGTATTCCTTCAGTCTTCTGTAGTCTTGTTTAAGCTTTTTTATTTTGACTCGACATCGATCTGGGCTGCGGTTGTAACCCAGTTCCCACATGCGCTGGGATATTTTCTGAAACACTTTTTGATTTCTTACAGTACCTTCCAGCTCCCGCTGCACCTCATCCTCTGACCAGATGCCTATTAGTGTCTTTGTCTCCTTGTTGTGCCACGGCTCAGTTTTCTCCATTTTCAAAAAAAGAACTATTCTGAAAGGTTTTCCCCAAAAATGGCGTCTGTTTTTGTGTTTACGGTGTCGCGCTTTATATGACGCGGTGTGTCTAACCAATCAGGAACGAGCAGTGGTGCTGGCCTCGCCCCCACGGGTTTTGGCGCGTTACTGTGGCTGTAAGTTCCGGTACTTCATGCAGTTGAAAATGTTATACGCAACTCAGATGATTCGCCTTATGGAGAATTTATCCTGCAGAACACGAGCGAGTTAAATAGCGAAACACACTCAAACTTGAAAACTTTATGGCTTTCAGAAATGCAGGGGAACAGGAGGAAAAAGAAACAAAACAAAACTTTCAAAGTGATGTACACTGATGCCAACAGCCATGTTACAGGTGAAAACAGTGATTCGAGTTTTAATGACTTTATAAACAATTATATAAAACAATTATTTTTTTAAAAATCCATGCATTTTCAGTGTAAATTTGATCTGAAATATAGAGCAGATTTATATACAGTGTGTACTGTAACAGCATTTTGACTTGATTGGGCCGTTCACCAGAAATACACTTGGGCTGCATAGAAGATTTTACATCATTATTGCCTACATTTATGTTTTATATATATATATATATATATATATATATATATATATATATATATATATATATATATATATAAAAAAGGGAGAGAAAGATGGAATTTCAAAGAAAAAGAAAACTATTTCAAGTTCACAAGAGCCTCTATCACTCCTCACCGTTTTTCCTGACATGATGTTCCCATTTCAGTGAGGTGCCTTTTTTTCCCTAAACAACTGAGACATTAACGTGTGAATTTGAAAAAGAAAAAAAAAACTGGGATTGAAAGAAGTCTTTTCACAGGAATACACAAATAGATTAGTCTCCACTTTCCCCAAATTACACTGTAAATAACATCATTTACATAAATTGTCCTATGGACATAGAAACGTTAAATCAATACAACTGACAAAAAAGCCTGAGTTGGTGGGGAAAGGGAATGACTAGTTTAAAGAAAAAAAAAAAAGCCTGAGAAGAAAAAGCCCGTTCAATTTACTTTTATACAATAATTTACAGTAGTACAATTTTACGAAAATGACTTTCAGATGCTTTCAAAACAGAATCCAGATTATGTTACAGCTGAAAATTAAATAATTCAAGCATGATGCAAAGATAAACAAAAAGACGGCATGGTGGTCACGAAAAAAAACAAACAAAAACAAAAAAAACATTGTAAACGAGGTACTTTGGAAGGTGAACCCCAGTCCTTCAGGCTGCTCAGTAGAGAGCCCCCTGTACTCTAAGCCCAGTATCAAGACAATACATTATGCTAGTTTCCTCTGTTCAAACACTTCTGTTTTAAGTCAAAAGCTCCATTACAAATGTGGTAAGTCAATGCCAGGATCCAGTGTCGCAGGTAGCGGTGGAACACGAGCGTTTAGGATTCTTATATGTCCCCCCCCCCCCCCCCCCAAAAAAAAAGTAGTCACTTTATAAAAATAATTAAAAATGAACCTCACACTACCACACCTAGGAAATGGTGCAGCAGGACTATTAAATACAAAAATATGTAATTTGTGTTCACTCCCCAGTTATTCAAACTGAGCCTGGAGAAGAGAGGAGAGGAGTGCACCAAGCCTCAAAAGAGAAGCTCAGATGCGCAGTACATCGGCCAAAGTCCCATAAGGCATTTCCTGCATGTGTATCTATGGCTGATTGAGCGCTATGTCTTACGACTGCTCCAGACCTGCTCCGGCGTGCTCTTGTGCTCAGAAGAGTACTCAAAGGGCGACCGGTGGCCCATGGGCGATCGGGAGTCATAGGGCGATCTCTGGTCTCGAGGAGAACGTGGCCCACTACCCGATGCACGCTGCTCCAATTGCCAGTCTGAATGATAGCGGTAGTCACGAGAGGCCTTATGGTGGCCATAGTCTGAGCTGGAGCGGTGCTCCGAGTGGGAACGGTGCTCTGAGTGAACACGCTCCTTATTGTTGCTGTCTGACCAGTTGTCTCGACTAGAGCGGTGATCGTCTAGCTTCCTATGCTTGCTGTCGCTGTAATATCTGTGGGAAGATACAAGTACAAGGAAATTAATTTGAAAGATTGTACAAACTTTGAAATAAAAATGGATTTATATGTATTTTGCATAGAGATTAAGGGCTATCAGATCCAATTTTCCTGTTTAAATTAGCATAATATTTCACACACACATTTGAATGTTTAAGGTCCCTGAAGCCCTAATCAGACAGGATTAGTTTTCAGGACATATGGCTGTAAAGTAATTGTTACTACGGACACCTGTGATATTTATCGTCAATTCGCACAGGATAAGCAATTTCTGTAGAAATTGTCTTCGTCGTTTACATGCCAACAACCCATCACAGCAGCCCTGTGCGTCATGGTGCTGCACCTCAGTGTTTGAGAATACAACATAGCACAGATGAAGCAAAAGAAAAGCTGCAACTGGACAAGAGCTGAAACTTTGTTTAGTTTCAGTGTGGGGAGAATCACGTTATCAAACGCAGTTTGAACAAATGGTACGTAATCATTCTGTTCGGGAGGAGATTTTTCAGGAAGTTTGCAATAAATGTCCCTCTGTCAAAATGGCGTTTGGACTAAATGTTGAGAACGAATCGACTACCTAAAAAAAAAAAAAAAAAAAAAAAAAAAAAAAAAACACGTGCATATTCGTGTGCAATTATTCTAACCTGGGGTTATTTTTACAGGCTGTTTTATAGAAGGTAAAAGACACTAACCTTCACCGCCTCTGGAACATGCAGTCCGCAAAAAAAAAAACTGACATGACCAGTTTACACGTGATTAAAATCACAGAAAAACTCTGATAATTAATACATTACCCCACCTCCACATATAAAATTAGTCCCGTCTGAACAGCCCTATACTCTAAAATAATTACATTTTTCCTACAGATGTTGTCTTTTCCATTGACTGAATCTCAAAAAGAATTCTACTGGGCATATAATGTGTTCTTGCATGGTGAACAGATAAACAGAAAGCCTATTTGGGATTTGGTTTAACTATTGCAAGAAGCAGATTTTTGATGTGGGTTATGGGCATCTCCTAGGACTTTAAAGTTACAATATTGCCCCGTTTTTCTTAATGTAAAAAAGCATCAGAAGAGTACACAAAGGGTGACCGGTGGCCCATGGGCCACACTGTAGTGGTACTGCCAATGTTGGCTCTATTTGTGGAAATTTAAACTAATTAATTATTCAAGAATTAATACAATTTTAAATTAAATTTAAAAGCTTTAATTTGATATAGGAAGATCTAGAAGTATATTTATTCTACATGAGTGTAAGACTCTGACGGGGTGTGTATGACCAACCTGCTGTCCTGGCGCTCTCTGTAGTGGTCTCGCTCCCTGTGGTCTTTGCCATTGCTGAAGGAGGAGTACGGTCTTTTCCTGGAGTCCGAGCTTTTCCGGTACGAGTCACTGGAGTGGCGCTCTTTGCTCTGCTCGTGGCTGCGTGAGGTCGAATGGTGTCGGTCTGAACTGTAGCTGTCTCTACTGCTCTCGTCCTGCTGAGAGTCCTTTAACCTCTCAATGTCTGAGAAAATAAGAAAGGAGGAGAAACATTTAATTTAGAAAATAATTTTACCAAGTTATCATTTTAGGGCTTTTAACATTGATTTACCAGTTTGGTGTCTTATATCTTTATAATTTAGAAGTCTCATCACTCTTATTGTGAGACATTTTATACCAACATGCCACTTAAGAGAAAAATAATTATAAAATGATGATACAATTAAAAATAAAATATATTTGAGGAAATGCTGATGCAATAAGAGACATACCTGTGTGTCTAAAGGCTTGTGTATTTACGGTGCTAGTGTTTTGGTCCGCTGTCTGAAATTAATACAAACCATAAATATTGTAACTTTAAAATACAACATGGAAAAATATTACATTTATTGTTCTTTAGAGCATGCACATAGAAGTAATTAAATTACAGTTCACCTATTAGTTGATTACACCTTCTAATAAAATGCTGTTGAAAGCAGGAACATACCTGAGCATTTTCCTGTCTTTTCTTGATTGCATGCTTATACAGTTTATGCAGTTTTCTTGCATCAAACTCCGTAAATTTGGAAACAAATATCCAAAGATTTCTGTCATGATATGAGAAAGGATTATAAACTAGTTAAAACTGAATTCATTAATAATTCAAGATAAAATAAAGTATGTTTTTTAAAAAGAATTTATTAAAAGAGCCTTCATTGTGTTTCAAGTTTTGAGAAAAGCTGGCATGGCAAACTATACACACCTTCTCCACTGCTTGATGTGTTCAAGGTTGGTGTACTCTTTTAGACAGTCGGTGATGTGGTCACCAATTTTGATTAGGCACTGCCGAGTATGCTCCAGCTGCTCACGCTCAGAAAGACCTTTCTCAGGACGATCCAGCTGTTTTAAGGCTGCCTTCACCGGCCGCATGCGCTCCTTACACTGTTAAACACAGGTTTAAACACTTTATTGGTGTTGGTGAATTAATAGATTAGCTGTTTCACGTTCGGTGTGAAAGCACCGTTTGTCTACGATTCGCCTTGCTTTATCGCATCGCGCTCAGTGTGAAAGGGCCTTAAGACTGTGGAAAGGAACGAGGAATGAGTGGGCTGTGACTCACCACGCTGAAGGTCTTCTGGTCGAGCTCCTCAGATTCCTCAGAGACCGGAACATTCTCTCCTCCAGCAGTGATATGGACAGGCGTGTCTGCCTTTTTGCTCTTTTCCCGAACTTCAACTTTTATTTCCGGAGTCTGTTTTTTTGCAATTTTAAAAAAAAAAAAAAAAGTGATTAAGAATAGCCAGAGTAAATGAAGTTTTTCGGGCTTAAACCATTCTCATGCAAACTTCACTAATTCATAACACCTTTTCACAGAGTTAAAAGAAGTAGATTTGTTTTCTTTAATTACCTTCTCTGTGAAAGACTCCTCTACTCTGCACTCCACAGGCTTGCTCTCCTTTTTCTCTTTGGGTTCCTTTTTCACTTTGATATCCCGACCTTCCTCTTTCTTCTCCTGTTTGATATCTTTCTTTATCTCCCTATCTTTTATCTCCTTCTCCTCTGGCTCTTTGACCTGGGTTTCTGGCTCTGGTTCTTCCTCCTCCTCTTCCTCCTCCTCCTCCTCTTCTTCTTCTTCTTCCTTTATCACCCGATCAGAAGCTCGTCCCCTTCTGTTTGCTGGTGGCTTGGTGGGTGGGGAGTCCTTTGAGGGGAAGAGGGGAAAATGTGACATTGCAGCAATGCCTTTTACCTTCTACCCTGAAGCAATGTTTGCATCTCACAGTGAAGATGAACATTAAGCTTTATTTCAGAGTAAACAAAGCTTACCTCTCCTCATGAATAAATTCTAATGCTGCAAACAAGATTAAGGTAAACTCAAGAGCTAATCACTGATAAAATGATCAAGCAGCTTCAGTTTGCTTGCTTCTGGTTTTCAGTTTGCAAGGCATTATATTCTCTGTAATTTGACTTCCCTTAAAGCATAAATAAGCACTTAGCAATAAGGACTTGGTAAAAAGAAAAGGTCAGAAACTGGTTAGGACAAATTGTTAGTCACTTGGGTAGACATCATAAAAACGGCTATAATAAAAAAAAAAAAAAAGGCAGTCGAACGGGAAAAAACACAAGTAAAGCCTGTCTTTAAAAAACAATCAGAGACAAAAAGGCAAAACAGCCGCCACTCTACCCGTCAGCAGTACAGACCTTTTCAACTTCCTTGTCATCCTCATCTTCTGAGCTCTTCTCTGAGGGAGGAGCAGATGACAGACTGTTGACCACTTCGTCCACTTTTGGTTTCACAATTTTGTTCTTCTTTCCACGTGGCTTCCTCTTTCGGGAGTTAGCCTGCAGCACAAAAAGGTTCCAACAGCAAATCTATTAATGTAACTCACGAACTATTAACATCTAAAAAGATAGGTGAAAGAAAATGTCACGGGCACCCTAGGGAGGAAGTGGTTTCTTGAGTACTGAAGCACAAGCCACTTGTGGCACATAGTTTTCTCAGTATAGGAAGTGCAATGATGCATATATTCAGTTAATCAAAAGGGCAAAAGTCCTTCCTATCATTTTACAGCCTCCATAAAGACCAACAAGGCAACAAAGCCAACCTTATTAATGTTAGGAACCAGAAGTTCATCTCAATTAACTGAACATTTTCTTCATTAGTTTTCCTTTCCTATCTATCTTAGTGCAAGGCGCTACATAACCACAATTATGTGTAATTCTAATGCTTATAGGATGTATGATGGCAACAGGACAGAATATTGGCTGCACAATGTCAAACCATGATTATTTACTCAGAGTAAAACGTCCAGTGTGATTAAACACCTCCTGGCTACATACAGTGTAAAATCTAAGGCATTGCCGAAACACATGCACCTCTAAATACGCAAAAGCACAATGGTATGTGCAGCTGCGATTTTCTAAAAATGATTAAGATTGTACTAATAACAGAATTCTTATCAATTTCAGTACATGTCTACATATACACGTTATATACACAAAGTATAATATGCAATGCTTTTAGTTGAGTAATTAAAGTATAAACTCTGCATACATCCAATGATTCTCAAACACAATAAAATACAGCGTAACTCTGAAAAGGCTTGGTCATATCACTAAAAAAAAATGTAAAGCCTGAGTTTTCAAATTCTGCTGTAAGACAGCCAGTCTGACATAATGCACAAATAAATTACTTATTCTTATAAAGATGGACCCCTATTCTCCCACTAATCATGGAGCACACACACATCCCATATTTTATCAAAGGTTAGCTAGGTGGCTGGTTTTGATTAGGAATAAATATTTACGCCTAGTTGGTCAGAAATGCTTGTGACTTACAGCCTAAATTTAACGTTATATTTTCAGAAATGACTCAAGGCTGTCTAGTCTGAAAGCAGGGTCCAAGACATTTCTTTGATACTGAAGCCCCAACAAACTTAAGATGGTAAGGATTATGTTGAGAATTTCTATCACAATCTGAGCAAAATTCCAAAATAAACACCTACTCTACCTTATATTCAAATATACTCAAACCTCTACTAGCTACCTGGCAAGGGCAATGCTAGATATTTCTCTCTAATGTTAGCTAAAGCATATGCAGTAGCCCTTTGCTTTCAGTATTAAACGCATGGGTTAAAGAACATTCCCCACAGGGTGGATTTGTGGTACAGCTGTTCTTGTTACTATAGCTGAAAAGGACTAAAAGACTGTTGCCACTTGTGACAATAATTAAAGTTCCAGATGCAATTTGAATGCAAGAACATGCTTTGATCTCACAACTGCCTGTTTGCAACGGTATACCATAATATATATGGATTTTAAAAAGTCTCACAAATAATGTCTGATGTAAATGCACACCAATCTGTGGCTTTAAAACTTAGAGCATTGGTCACAAAGGGGGAAAAAGGCAAGTAAAAGAGCATGGCCAATCATCAAAAGAATGTGACAGTACACATTGTTGAGACTGATCCAGGATAAAATAAGAGTCCACTCACCATGCCTGTTTGCCTCTGGGCCTCCTTTTTGGCGAGGTCCTTGCTGAGTAATTTGATGAGGTAGTCGGCTCGTGTCTGGAGCTGTTTGGCCTGTGGCTTCTTATCAGGGTCGTCTGGTAAAAGCTGTTTAAGACCAGTGACAATTTAACGGATTAAAATTAAAGTAAAAACAAACAGGTCAAGGTTCCTAAATTAACACATTAAACAATCTTATCAAGTTTAAAAACAAAACACAAAAACAAAAAAAAAAAAAAAGAACACTTTGTACCTTGTGGGTGAGGTTAAGGTCTGGGTCCATCTTAATCATTTCCCAGCTCCCATAGCCATACTCGTAAATACCAATAAGAAGGCTGGAGTCATCGTCTTTGCCCCACTCAATGTCAAAATGAGCTGCCTTTGCATGACAAGGAAGCATATACCTGTGCAAATGGAACTTGGTTTAATCAAAGATTGCAAATAAAAAAAAACAATATGATAATTTAAGTACTACAATCATGAACAGAAAACAAAACGCTATATTTATAAAGAGAACACTAAGGTACCTCTTCCTCTCCTCTGGGTCAGCAGGAATGGCTTTGTGCAAAGGGGCCAGTTCCTCCTCATGTGAGATTACTAGCTTAGCATTGACTTGAACACCTGAGATCCTGAAGGTAGGTCCCTTCACCTTCCCTCGCCTGCCTCCTAAAAACACAAAACAAGTAGATATAGATTATAGATTACAATCAAGTTCTCTATAGGACACAGAAATTCACCGCTCATTAACGACAAGTCACTAAATGGCCATCAAACTGCAGATAATCTATATACCTGAGGTTTTTTCTGGTCCACATGGATTTTCCCTCAGGGTTTTCAGACAGCCATTGTGTACCGTCTCTGCTAGCCGCCTCAGGTCATGCTCCGATTTATCCACCAGCTCAGCATCCCGTGCAATAGCATCCAACCTGTTACATAAGGTCAGTGAGAATATGGGAAAAGATGTGGTAGCAATCGTGCTAGAAATTATTCATTTAAAAAAAGAAAAATACCTTTCCAAAGGGCCACCAAATTTCTTGTAACTTTTGATGAACCTATGACAAAAAGCATGGCCGTGAATTTAACCTTTTGGAGACATTTTATATACCAAGTTCAAGAAAGAGTTTCAAATAGCATGTTTAACATTCCTAAAGTGGTTGAGGTTTGGGGCTTGGCAACAAGCAGTGACTTTTACCTTCGTATTTCAGCGTCACTGAAGCCCTTGATGTTCTCTCGAGGAATAGTTCGTGGTCTGCCTCGCTTCTTGGGCCTCTTTCGGTCTGAGGCAGAGTCACTGTCAGAGCCAGAATATCTTCTATTCCGGCTCCGCCTGCCCTCGTTACCATTAAAGCTTATCTAAAATCAAGTGAATCATTATAACAATGTGTCAGCATTTCTCCTAAGATTCAGTTTTACATAATTTTAACATTTTGCATACCTCATGTAATATTCAAAGTGTCTAAAGGTGAGCAAGGACCTTGGGATTTTAGACCTTGTCTTCAGCCAATCACAGCAAGCCAGAGGAATTAAAAAATCATGACTGGCTAAGTGCAATGCTGTTAAAAATACAGAATGTGGAACTTGCCACACCTTCAGTTAAGTAAATAATACAAAACAGGTCTATCTTCTTTAATTTAATTGATTAATTGAAACCAGTCACATTTACAGTTCCTCTTTTTCTACTAATTAATCCATCTGCAGAAATTTTCATGTTTACACATTAACCATGGCAAATTTGTAAACAAACTTGGATTAAAAAAAAACAAAACAAAAAAACCTTGATTTGCAATAAATCTCCCATATTGCTCATATCTATATAATGCTGACTAAAAATATAGAAAACACTATCTGGTTGTAACCACATTCACTGAGTCAGAGGTAACAGGATTTTCCTTTAACCTGTTTGGCACAGTTCCTCATGCGGGGCAGCATGTAGATCTCTGCTAGCTCCTTCTGCCTCTCCTCTTCCTCCAGTCTCCTCCGCTGCTCTTCAGGAATTATTGAATCCCAGGTCTTCTGGTTGCCATCTGCATCCATGTCCATATCTTCCTCCTCCATCATGGAGAAGTTTGCCACCTGGAGGAGGGAAGAAGTACTGATTAAAGCAAGGCAGCGATGCCACTGCTAAACTCAGACCATTCTGTGGACAAGAGAGTGCCCTGCCACAACAGACATTAATTAAATTTACAGACCTTGAACTGTGAGAGAAGCTCTTCTCCTACAGTAGATGGACCAGGATCATTTTCCCTGGTCTCCGCTCTCTTCAGAATCTCATCAATATCCATCTCCTACAGACAAGATTTTTTAATATACATCCTCCTCATTCTGTTTAGTCTAAACAGTTTTATGCTGTTTTATGATTTACATGCCATTGCAAATAAACAAACCTGGGGCTCTTGTTCTTCTCCTTCTGGCTCCTTAAAAAGTTCTTCAGCACCAAACTTTAAAATAGCAGACAGTTCCTCTTTGTTGAAAGGGGTGGAACTGCTTTAAAAACCAAAGAATAAAAGACAAACATTAAAACCATTATGTCAGCTGTGGTTCTCAAAGTGGTGTTTGTGAACCCCTGCTGATGTATATGAATGAGGGGTTTTACACATTTTTTCTGCGACATTACAGTGATAACCAAAGTTAGTGGTGAGAATCCCTGACCCCCTAGAATATTAGGCTCCATTCGGTCAGAAATATGGGAATTCTAACAAGCCATTAATGCTGAGCTGTGAAGTTACCTGGAAGGAGCAGCACCAGTATGAAGGACTGTTTTCCCTGTAGTATCCATCCTCTGAATAACAAGGTGGTCCAGCACCATCTTCTTCTTTGCTCGCTCAATGATGTCTTCTTCCACAGACCCCTTAGTCACCAAACGATAAATATTTACCTGAAAAAGTTAAAGTTTATAGTTTTAAGTTAACCAAGAGCACCATTATTTACAAGAATAGAACTTTTATATACATCTCGGATCATCAGTTTTGAGCAGAGTAATTTTGAAAAGGAGTATGCCTTTGAAAAAGCAGTATGTGGTTTACCTGTCTCTTCTGCCCTATCCTGTGAGCTCTGGCCTGAGCCTGCAGGTCATTCTGGGGGTTCCAGTCTGAGTCAAAGATGACCACGGTATCAGCAGAAGCCAAGTTAATGCCCAGGCCACCTGCTCGTGTGGACAACAGGAAACAGAAGTCCTACAGAGGAAAACAAACAAACAAAAAAACACCAAAAAAAAAAAAAAACACATGTTCATGTCCAGTCTGAAAACACAACACAAAACTTACACATACTATGCAAAAGAGCAGAGAATTTATGAAAGTACCTCAGACCCTTCTGCATTGAAATGATCCAATGCCTGTTTCCTCATCTCGCCCTTGATGGAACCATCCAACCTCTGCAAGACAACACACTTATCAGCCTAATGTACCAAACATTTTCAGTGACTGAATTCCATTGATGGAACACAAAAGTCAGACAGAGCAAAAGTACTCCGTTCACCTGGAATAAGAATTGGCGGCTCTTCAGGTAGTCTGCAAGGATGTCCAGCATCCGGACCATCTGGGAGAAGATGAGCACACGGTGGCCACGCTCCTTCAGCCGCAACAGGAGCTTGTCCAGAAGTACCAACTTACCGCTACTGCGAATTAGGTGCTGAACAAAACATGGGATTTCATTTTCTATTCCTATGAATTGCTACTTTTTTCCTCACATTTTTTGATAAATATCTTCTACAAGCATTGACCAAAACACTGAGATTTTCATAATACAAATTCTCTATGATCAACAATGTCTGTATCCTAGTACAAGAGTGAACACTTAAAAAGGACTTTCACATAGTCCTACAGAAATCAGACAATCACAGTAGCACATTCCCAGAAAAAGTAGGCCATAGCTCCTAAACGTCAGCTGCATAATTTTCAGAAAGCATTGCTCTAACAGGTTTCAGCAGATGGGGTGAAATTGAATAAGCTAATCTAGATTTCTCTCCTTTGTTAGACATACCTGCAAGGCCTCTGTTTTGTTGTAAAAGTCACTGTCCTCTGGTGGTTTGATGAGGTAGCAGTGGTTACAGCACTTCTTCAGCTCCATCATGATGTTGAGGAAACCAGACGTACTTCCTTTCGTGCCTTTGCTGAGTGCCTTGTAGTTTCTTGTCAAAATCCACCTATGAAAAATAAAATGTATTTCATTATTCATAACCACCTAATAATCAATCATCAATGGTTCTGTGCCAGTAGAAAATTCAGCACTTGCCAAAGCAATCTGAATGCTAATAATGTTCAATTGCTTAACTTAATAGGCAAGCAAGAATGTGGGCAGTTAAAGGTGCATTTAATGCTCTGTCATACTTGTAGTATTGTTTCTGGATGGCACTCATCTCCACCCTAAGGATCTGTTCCACCTTGGCGGGTAGTGACTTCTCCACATCCTTCTTGACCCTTCGTAGCAAGAAAGGCTCAAGCTCCTTGTGCAAGCTAGTGTAGCCCGAGTCCCTGCCTTTACCATGCTCTTCCTCAAACCGCTCCCACGAGTGGAACCTGAGAACCAAATCCCCCAATTAAATCTTAGCACAAATGTAAAACCAAGTTAAGTCCAACATGATAAAAATGAACTACAAATGGGTGGAAAAATACTTCTAACACTTTACAACTAAAAAGCAAATGTCCATGTTGTATGGTGCGCAGCAGTTATATTGTAGTGGGCTCATACTTCTCTGGCATGATGAAGTGGAGGAGTGACCATAGCTCTTTGAGGGAATTCTGCAGAGGTGTTCCTGTGATAAGGAGCCGGTGGTTGGACTTGAACTCAATCATGGTCTTATACAAAAGGGAATCATCATTCTTCAACCTGTGGGCCTCGTCCACACCAATGAATGCCCAGCTCACGTTCCCCAGGAATGACTAGACAAACACGTAGCATCCATTTAAAACGTTATTTCTACTAAACTGTTGTCTGAGTGTTGAAACTAAGAACAATGAAACTGAAAGTCATAATTGAAAATTAGAAAACCACAAGCGACAGACAAAAGAAACTTAAAAGGAGTTTATGAGCCAGAATTTAAAGCCATTTTTAATAAATTTTAATGTCATACCTTATCTTTCAGGAGGATTTCATACGTAGTGAGAAGGATGTTGAGCTTTAACCGCCTGTTGTGGGCATGCATCCACTCATGTGTTCTGATCTAAAGAAGAACAGTACAACAATTAATACACTTTTTCAAACACAACCTTTCATAAAATAAAAAACCCTTGATATTTCAAAATAACACGGAAATGTTATATAACTGCGTTGTAATTTTTTTTAATAAATAATGTGGTCAGTTAAGCAATTCTTACACAGTTACTAAAAAAAAATGAATAAATAATGTTCTCACTAATCTCACAGTGAGTAAAGCTTTTAATTTGATGTATCTTACCATGTTCCTACTGCTGATGTCACCCAGGTAGACGACCACATTCATCTGTGGGGCCCAGAGATGGATTTCCCTCTGCCAGGAGGTGAGTGTAGACAAGGGCACCACCAGTAGGAACGGTCCATAGAGCTGGTGCTCATGGAACAGATAGTTCAGAAAGGAGATGGTCTGAATGGTCTTTCCAAGGCCCATCTCATCTGCTAGAATACAACTGTTCCCCCTGGCAGAAGAGCAAGATAATTAACATGACTCAAACACTACAAACATGATCAGCACATGCAAAAAAATAAAGTTTGTTATAAATATAATTTATTAATATTTATATTTGCAAAACAACCTGTATATTTCACATACGTCTCTCATTCTGGAGAACTGGAAAACATTTCTCCAGAAAGAACTCAAGAACTTAAGCAAACCATTTAACCATGTGATAATCAATGCTATTTACCATTAGCATCATCTTGAACAATACAATATACTCAGTGAAGGCATACCTAATCAATCAGAGCACACTGTTTCCCATTTACTCAAATGGTGATTAATATATAACAATCTCATTGTATCCGATTTATGTTACAAGAAAACTGTTGGGTACCAAGTACCCTTCATAGAGAATAGAACATAATAATAATTCATAATAATAATTCATATACAGCTGAACATACTTGCACCACGAATGGGCCATCCAGTTTAAGCTGTCTAGCTGGTAGTCTCGAAGCTCAAGTCCTTCCCCGCCGATATAATGAGGCTGTTTCTTCATGGGCACAAATCGCGGCCTCAGCTTTAAAACCTGAACAAGAGTGCATATTCTTTCATATTCTTTACATGGAGCCATTAAATAAGACTGAAGTGTACAGATTTATTAAATTTTCATTGGGCTTGCTTAAGAGCACTCTATTCTAGTCTGTTACCTTGCAGTCCCTGAAGGGGATGGTTTTGGACTGGTTCCGGCTCATGTAGGCATCTATGCACTTCTGGAACTTTCTAGCAATAAGTGCCCCATCTTCCCAGCTGCATTCTGAATATGGAAGCCCTTGCCATTTGCATAAGTAGTCTGGGTAGCCTGCTGCAGACTTCTGATTTGAATGGCCTTTCAAAATAATGCCGATGTGTGTATTAAGATATAGTTGAGGTTAGAACCAAATAGCATGCAATTACTTCAATAAACAAAATGAGAGCTCACGTATTTCCTTACCAATAATTCTCTCCACAAGCTGATACTGTGAATGCAGGTCATCCATGAGTTCCTGCTGGCAGTTTAAGTATTCCACATCCTCAGGTGAAGCTGTTTTGAGCCTGCAACGAGAAAACGTAACCAATGTCTGTGGTTTCACCTCTACAAGCAGAGTGCTCTGACATGCCACCACACCACAGACAAAGCCTTACCACTTCTTCCTTTCCTGCTCCTTCTTTTTGAAATTGTCCAGTTTCTTCATGCCCTTCACGTTCTGCTGCTTCAGCGTCTCCTCCGTCTCCCAGGTATTGTGAATGTGTGACCAACCTTTCCATTTGATCAAGTACTGCACATCTCCTGGCTGCTTGTTTGGGTTGAAATTGGCATTAGGATCTCCGTCAGCCTCAACAGCATAGACTGTGGTGGTAGCCCCAGTGGCTGTAAGCAAAAATAGGAAGCAATGAACAGAATGTATTTTTGTGCAGTCAACAAACATCATTTCAAAAGATATTAGAGACCAGAATGGGAAAACGTGAGAAACAGAATAAGCATGTCTAATGGCATATACCTAGAATTCAAATTACAAGCCATGTGTCAACAAACAGGAAAACCTCAAACTTCAACAAAATATCTACCTCCTTTTCGTCCTATTCTTATGCCCATCACTCTTTCCAGAGTCTCAAACTCATCCTCCTCAGGTGGTGGGACGTCCTCCCCACACACGTCCACCAAGTCATCAGAGTCTGTTTTCAGTTCTTCATCCTCTTTATAGCTGATGTTCACTGTAGCCTGCCTCCGAGGACCTGCCAGAGCCTTTTTATAGTCATCCTCCTCATCTGATGAAGAGTCTGAGGGCTTCTTTTTTGAAACCTTGCTCTTTTTTCCATTTCTGGCAATAGTCCTAAAGGATCAGAGAGGAAGTTAGAGAGTGACCACTACTAGGTGACAAATAAAACAGCATTTCTCTCACATGAGCATTAACGTCCTGGGTCCCAAGTCTTCCCTATTTTCCTTTGGTACTAAGTTTGGGTTTTACAGGTTCTGTACAAACTGGTTTGTTTTCAGCATTACTCATTCCTGCTCTCTTCAGCAGTTTAAACAAGTAAGATTCAGCAAGGCTGTTTCAGATTGATATCAAGGTTATGCTACTATGTACTTCTTTATTTTCAACGTCATTCCAGTTGGCTAGTGGCTCTTAAAAGCAATGACTCTGTGAATTAATAAGCAAAAGTTGATCATCTGAGCAAAGAATAGTGATTCAATTAAAAAAAAAAAAAAAAAAAAGACAACACTTGTTTGGATTTGATGCCGTTGAGGTTTAGATTAGAATATTATGGAACAGAGAAACAATTTGAGCCTAATGTTTTTTTAGACCAACTTTCCATGAAAAACTATGAGGTGTGTTACACTGCACTCCAGAAAATTAAGCACCAATGACATAAAACTATTCAGTGTATATCGCCATACTTGTTAGGTGGCTTCCTGCTTTTAACTTTGTGGCTAGGCTCATAGTCTGAAACGGACTCTTCACTGTTCTCTGCCTCTTCCTCTCCTGAAGAATTGGACGAGTCACTTCCTGAACCAGATCCAGAGCCAGACCCAGAATCGGAGTCAGAACCAGTCCTGTCACACAGAGAATCATTTTACAGTTTATCAATGAGTGAGGAATATCCTAATACCAAGAATCTGTGGATTTATTGATGCTTAATGGCTGGACTCACCCTTTACTCTTTCGCTTCCTCGAAGAGTCATCATCGGAGTCATCACTACTGGAGGATTCCTTAACAATAAACACACAAATACTTAAGATCTGGCTTTTAGAATGTCATTATTATGCTAATCCTCTTGTACAATTCTTGAAATCTATAATATGCATTCATGTTGATGTAAACACAATGAGAATACCATCACCCCGGCAAGAAGCTAGTGATGCATCAATGAAACACAATGGTCCAAAATAGCAATTTGAAACACTGTCCTGCAAGGTCCTACCTCATCTGAGTCACTGTTTGAGGAGCTCTGTTGCTGCTGTTGCTGCTGCTGTTTCCTGAGCATAGCTGACCTCTGCACTGCCAGGATACTGGGATTAGACTTCCAAAACTGCAACAAGAGAAATAAAAAGTAGGAATATTTTAGTGTTTATTACCGTACATTACTGTACACTGGTTTAATGTGGAGTCTCTCTTAAAGCTGGCTTTAGTATAGCATAAGTTTTATAGGATATATACGTTTTAAAGGAACAGCCTGACTGAAAATGTCCAGCCTGGTTAACAATAAATGGAAGCCAGCACCTACCAATGAGCATGTCGTAACTTACATAATGCTAATAGTTAGGTAATCACCTTTACTGGCCCAATTTCCCAAAAGCCTTGTAAGGATAATCTGGTAGATTGTACATTCTCACTTACAGTTAACAATGACCTTCATCTTCACATGTGCTATGATGCTTTTGGGAAAAACAGATCTCAATACTTTAGCACTAATCTGTGGCCACAAAATTAGACATTATTTTTTTAATCTCTCAAACTAAATCATAAAGCCTTACCTCTGCTGAATCAATCTTGGCAGAGTTATTCTGACCATTCTTCCCCTTGGACTTTTCAGAGTCAGAATCAGACTGGCTGCCTGAGTCTGAGCCACTTCCTGAGTCGCTGCTCCCTGACTGGCTGCTACTGGAGCTGCTGCTGCTGGAGCTGGAACCAGAGCCGGAACCAGATCCAGACCCAGACTCATCGTCCGAGTTACTGAAACACACACACAGTAGTTTTATGTTATTAACATGGAAACAGAGCCACATTTGCTTAAGTGCCACGTTAATTTCACTTTCACTTCTAAGAAGTCAGCACAATATGGTAATTATCAAGTTCTCTGACATGTGTTGTCAATCAAAACAAGGCCAAATAAATACAAATCTGCAAGGAAGTGGACATCTGCAGATTTTAAAACTAAAATCCTTTAACATATTGTTAACCATATTAACAAGACGTGTACATTTAATCATAAACTATACTACAAGCTGACAAAACACGTTGAACACAAAACAATTTAGATATATGGTTAAATATCTTTCCTTAGAACACACCACAATGTATATGGCACAAAGAGGGGCTATATATGAACATGCAGGCCTACCAATCTCTAAGAGGAATATATATCCCATATAGTCCTTTTAGGAAACTTTGTTTAACATCTGTCATAGAAACAATGAAATCAGAAAGGGGCCTTGAGGGGGTGCCAGTTAAAGTCGGAGCGTTCAAAACACCTCTGCAGTCGTCAATCATTATATGGTCATACTTAAAGGCTGCGTCCAAAATCGCATACTACCCTACTACACAGTAGGTGAAAAGCAGTATGCCAGAGGGGTAGTATGTCCGAATTCTCAGTAGGCGAGAAATACTCGGATGGTGTACTGCTTCCGGCGAGATTTTGCAGCATGCAACTGATGGACACTAATCAAAAATCCAATAATGCAACGGGACTGGTGTGGACGAGCTCAGAAAAAAAATCGTGGAAGACAGCGCGTCGGCTGTTATTTACGAATTTACCTCAGCCTGTCCACATTACATTGCTAATTCAGTTAACTTTCCTGATATGCATTTTGTGTGTAATCTGGTGGTCCCTTTTAAGATTTTTGTGTTTATGATGAAGTCGAAGGTCACATGACAATGCCAACATGGCGGATGTAGTATGAATACAATCCCGGACATATTACACACACATACTGATTAGTACGTACCGTTTCAACTGCCGTGCAATAGGTATTGTATCGAACATGGTATGTACTGTCACAGCACGTGATTTCGGACGCAGCCAATTTTTTTTAAGGGGAGGGGGGACTCTCAAAGACCTGATGGTCATGTTGAAAAGATCGTATTTATGATAAAGTCATAATTACAAGTAGTTACTTATTAGAGGGGACCGCCATCTTGCTCCGACCAAAGTGACTTGAATGCACCCGACGTCCTAATTACTTCCCAAACCTCCCAACTCTTAAGGAACTGACTGAACCAATTGTGAAATTTACAAAATATAGGGATTAAAGTCTCACCACATGCAAAGTAACAGCACTGCTTTGCCAACTTTACATAAAATTTACCAAGTATACAGTTTTCTTTACCTGGAATCTCCGCTGCTGTTGCTCACACTTTCATCTTCACTGCGGCCATCCATGGCTGTAGTTTAAATATTTGGGTCTCCAATACAACCAATGTTTGCTATTTGGCCTGACCAGCCTCAAATATCCCAAACCTCCAGCTTTGTATAGTGGTGCTCACCTGTACAAATAGAACAGAGTGGTTACTATATTTAATCAAGATGAAACAAGATGTCAAATTAGTACTACAGTCAGCTTATTTTTTTATTTGCCGTGCAGCATTTGTTTTGTTTTTTTGTTTGTTTTTTTTACAAACAGAATTACATAATCATATTGCCTACATAACGTGTTCCTGTTCCAAGTGATTACCAAGTTTATAATTCTCACAGCTAAAGTATATTTTGCTAAAAACGTAAGAGTTTCGCATTTCAGGGAACTTACAACAAGGTATGAAGCAAAATTGAGTACAGGTTTAGTCATACTTCCAGATCACACAGTGAACATGCTTCTTATAAGAAGCTTTTCGAAATGAATGAAGAATGTCATGAAGAAATAAAATCAAACATCTATGAATGAAAAGAAAATGATAACTGTATTCACGTTTCCATTGTATTCAATAAACTATTATGTAGAAATAATTGTGGCCAACATTAAGAGAAAATTGTTCTGTATGATCGCGCCCAGGCCTGTTGTTAGGCCTAAGCAGCGGGACTTTCCTGGACAATGAAGCCCGAGCAGGGCGCTGTATCCGGCGGCCACAGTTACAACACCCACCCTGGGGATGTCCATGCCGAGCAATGCCGACAAAAGAGGTTATGCAAGCTCTAACACAGCGCTTCAACCTCTAAACCAAACAAAAAATATCAAACCGGTTTTCTTTCTTAGAACTAAAGTTAGTTTACTTTCACGAAAACGAGCTTTACAATTCGCGGTACATTTTAAATTCAGCCTATCAAGCACTGCCTAGCCGACCGAGCTAATAAGCTAATGCTCAAAACCGTGTTTTCTTGACGAAAAGTTACGTATTAGCACGTTAGCTAAACACAGCACAGCAAGCTAGTTAGGCTCTGCCAATGAGTGCGGCGTGTTAGCTATTTTGCTAACACAACGTTGTGAGGGAATGTGTAAAATATTAACGGTCCGTAAAAAATTAACAAACTAATGAATAAATATTAAACACATACACTTCTTTTAGTTCTCGTTCATTTACATGGCGCTGAGAATACACGATTAGCGTTGTCTTCGGTAAACTAGCCACCTAGCAAGACTGCTAAAAGCTAAAAGCTAACTAAACCTACAGAGTTTGTCTCTGAGAAGTAACTTAGCTGACTTTTCTGACTCTAGTTTGTATTATCTATCACAAACTGACATCTCTATAAAGAAAGTTCTGAGGAAAGGCTTTGAGTTGCCCTGTTGCTTTGATAAAACAGTGTTTGAGTTTGGTGACCGCTCGTGTAAGATGGCTAGCGCTAATTCCCGAACTGCATCATCAGGCTTTGCTCAGTGTCCTCACCGCTACCTCCTCGGTAATGATGGTAAAGAAAGTAACTTCCCAAAATACACCACTTTATTCATTATTGCATAATT
Organism: Cranoglanis bouderius; assembly: GCA_023630585.1. NCBI lineage: Eukaryota > Metazoa > Chordata > Actinopteri > Siluriformes > Cranoglanididae > Cranoglanis > Cranoglanis bouderius. The sequence goes on from CM042550.1 coordinate 10,221,293, forward strand.
ACACGCATCTAAAACAGCAGCACAGGGCTTGTGAATGAATCCCTACAACACTTAAAGTTAAAATAATGTAGAGTTGAGCGACATTTCGCTTTGTGTTGTTACCTGGCTCCAGCGGGCGCCAGTCGGCTCCGTTGCCGAAACTCCGATGTCCTTTTTTTTCTTCTTGTTTTCCTCTCCCGGTTAGCGTTAGCAACTAACGAAAGCTAGCTCCCTGTGTGAGTGACTGAGTGTGAGAGAGCAGCCCAAAACAGTCCAACTTTTTCTACAGAGTCAAGTTTGTTTAGGTTCCCCTTTCCCGACTTCCAAAAAAATGTCTGCCTTTGAAATTTCTTTGTATTCCGTCAGAAGAAGACCCAGAGAAGCTAGCAGGCATTTCAGCCGTGAGTACTACAACAGCCGGCCTCCGCCATGACGCCTCGCAAGCTCACACACTCTAACTGGAGCCAGTGGAGATGGAAACCCCGGGCAGTGACGTCACCACCACCACCACCTCTACCATACTGTGGGCTCGGGGGCCAAGGCGGTGCTCGTGCTTCAGTGGAAATTGCACACCAAGAAATTCAGTTTTATATATAATAATCATCTAGCCGCGTGTATAACGTCACAACAGTGCGGTTAGTTTCCTGTAATATGAAGCACTCGAGCATGACCACTTCATTTGCTTAAGTTCAGGAGTAACAAACTCGGGTCCCAGGGGGCCACTGCACTACAGAGATTTGTGTTTTCCCATTTTAACACATCATACATTATTAGGTCAGTTAAAGCTGTCCGTGGTGTGTTAAATGAGACGAAATGCCAAATTCTTTGACAAAA